>CM074720.1:306406774-307624274 GCA_037306005.1 Rhinophrynus dorsalis | reverse complement strand
GTGGCGGGGTGGGTGTGTGTGTGTGTGGCGGGGTGGGTGTGTGTGTGGCGGGGTGTGGCGGGTGGGGTGTGTGTGTGGCGGGGGGGTGTGTGTGTGTGTGGCGGGGGGGTGTGTGTGTGTGTGTGGCGGGGGTGTGTGTGTGTGTGGCGGGGGTGGGGCGGGGGGTGTGTGTGGCGGGGGGGTGTGTGTGGCGGGGGTGTGTGTGTGGCGGGGGGGTGTGTGTGCTGGGGGTGGGGCGGGGTGGGTGTGTGGCGGGGGGGGTGTGTGTGTGGCGGGGGGGGGGTGTGGTGTGTGTGCGGCGGGGGGGTGTGTGTGTGTGTGGCGGGGGGGGGTGTGTGTGTGTGTGGCGGGGGGTGGGTGTGTGCGGGGGGGGTGTGTGTGTGTGTGGCGGGGGGGGGTGTGTGTGTGTGTGGCGGGGGTGTGGGTGTGTGTGGGGGGAGTGGGTGTGTGTGTGGGTGTGGCGGGGGGTGTGTGGGGGGTGTGTGGCGGGGGGTGTGGTGTGTATGTGGCGGGGGGGGGGTGTGTGTGTGTGGCGGGGGGGGTGTGTGTGTGGCGGGGGGTGTGTGTGTGGCGGGTGTGGGTGTGTGTGGCGGGGGGTGGGGGTGTGGGTGTGTGTGGCCGGGTGTGTGACGGTGTGGGTGTGTGTGTGACGTGTGTGTGTGTGTGTGTGTGTGTGTGACGGGTGGGTGTGTGTGTGTGTGTGGCGGGGGGTGTGTGTGTGTGTGTGTGGCGGGGGTTTGTGTGGGGCGGGGGTGTGTGTGTGTGTGGCAGGGGGGGTGTGGCGTGTGTGTGTGTGTGTGTGTGTGTGTGTGTGTGGCGGGTGTGTGTGTGTGTGTGTGTGTGTGTGTGGCGGGTGTGTGTGTGTGTGTGTGTGTGGCGGGGGGGTGTGTGTGTGTGTGTGTGTGTGGCGGGGGGTGTGTGTGTGTGTGTGTGTGTGTGTGTGGCGGGGGTGTGTGTGTGTGTGTGTGTGTGTGTGTGTGTGTGTGTGTGTGTGTGTGTGTGTGTGGGTGTGTGTGTGTGTGTGTGGCGGGGGGGGTGTGTGTGTGTGTGGCGGGGGTGTGGGTGTGTGTGTGGCGGGGTGTGGGTGTGCCGGGGGTGTGTGTGGCGGGTGTGTGTGTGTGTGTGTGTGGCGGGTGTGTGTGTGTGCTGTGTGTGTGGCGGGTGTGGGTGTGCGGGGTGTGTGTGCTGTGTGTGGCGGGGGTGTGTGGCGTGTGTGCTGTGGCTGTGTGTGGCGGGGAGTTGTGTGGCTGTGGCGGGAGGCGTGGGTGTGGCTGTGTGTGTGGCGGGGGGCGTGTGTGCGCGTGTGTGTGTGGCGGGGCTGTGTGGCTGTGGCGGGAGGCGTGTGTGTGGCTGTGGCGGGGGGGGCGTGTGTGTGTGTGTGTGTGTGTGTGTGTCCAAGATGGCATTGCAGTGGATCTTCTTAATCCTTTTGAGATGGAAGCCTAAAGACAAGTGAGTTAGTAACCCTTTGTGTGTCCCATTCTGAGCTTCTACCCTGTGTATTTTGCATGCACTTATTTCTACCTCTTATCTCTCACCTTTCTCTGCTGTTCTGAGTTATGTACTGGTATAGAGGTTTTGGGGGCTTCCAGATGCTCCCACAAAGTTATTTTATTATTTACTTCCCCATGGCTTAGCAGACATGTTTGCTCCCTAGGCTTTAATGGGAGCAACTTCCTTCCTATCTCTGCAACTGTTTTAAAGGAGCTCTCTTCCGCACGTACTCTGTTTGCTCTTGCGCGCGTACTCTGCTCTTGCGCGCTCACTCTCTTGCGCGCGTACTCTGTTTGCTCTTGCGCGCTCTCTCTCTTGCGCGTGTACTCTTTGTTTGCTCTTGCTCGCGCTCTCTCCTTCCCCACCACCCTCTTCGGTTAGCATGACAGCAGCATCCACATCTTTCATTAGAAATGTGCAGATGTCTGTAGCTGAATGGTGATTGTGGGCAGCAGCCGCCATGGCCGTGGAGGGATTAGGGCTTGATGAAGGTTCTCTTGGAGGTCTGTCCACTCAGTGGGTATTCATAACAGAGAAAAAGATGATGGTTACAGCAGTGTGGAGACTATAGCAAAGAACCTGTGCAAAATAAGATCCTTCCTGGGGGTTGGGAAACCAAGGAAAAGCGACATGCTTAATGAGCTATGAGAGCTGGCAGCATGACAAACGTCTGCTTCTGCAGCTGGTGGAGCAAGTGCACAGTGTGGTAGATTGATCAGGCAGCGTAGCGAGGGGCAGAGACTGCAGCACTCACCGAATCCCTTCCTGAGCTGGCTACTAGAGTTCCCCATGCTTCCTTTGACTGCCCTGTTTTTAACTACAATAACCAAATTACTTGTATTTGCATGATTCGGTCAACACTGAGGTGTTCTATTATGGAAGAAAATCTCTATGTACCTCTATCTGTGCCGGCGCCTCTCTTCCCTTCTCTGCTTGCTACCCGCAGATAGATGTACATGATGCAGGGAAGGGGAGAGGGAGAGTCCGGAGCAGATAAATTTTCTTCCAGAAAAATATGACCGTAGTGTTGACTGAATCATGAAAATATTAGTAATCTGATTCTTGTAGTTAAAAATAGGACAGTCAAAGGTAGCATAGACTGGCAGCTTTCAAACATTGGCTAGCTCATGGAAGGAATCAGTGAGTGTCAGGCTGCCAGCTCCCACAGCACATTAAGCATTAACTGATGCACCATGCATAACTGAGTTGTGGAAGATTATTGTATTTCAGCATTCATATTAATTCAACAGGCAGTTGCTACATATGGAGGCAATAATTTGGATGCTGTCAGTTGAAGCTCCGTTTAAAGAGGGCAACGAGAATCTTGCTCTGTTATGCAGGGTGAGATTCTCATTTCTCGCTTTTCAACACAGTGACATGTTCTCACTTCCCCTGCCTCTTTTAACATGGGAAATGCCATTCTTCTTTTGTTAGTATATAATCTTATTATTTATTGTAATCTGAAGATGACTAATCTTTTTACTGTAATTCCCCTTACACAGCTGAATGCTGAATATGAGAGATGTCAGAAACAAATGAGAGAACTCATCAGCAGACTCAAGGAAATGCAAACTCAGGTACAGTATAAACATACCAGTTAGTGAAAATGGGGTTATTCACACTGGTAACAGTATTGCATATTTCTGAAGCTGTTAATCACCAGTAAGTTATAACATATGGATGTTTATTGTATTATTCTTCAAGTGCTTACACTTTTTAATGTTTCCTTTTTCTCCTTTTGTGTTCTTGTCATTGAACTGTCTGGGTCTTTTTCCAGTGAGCTTTCTGTTGGGTAGGGCTGCAACAACTAATCGATGAAATCGATAATGAGAATCGTTGCCAACGATTCTCATTATCGATTAGTTGTGCAGGGGGAGCTGGGAAGAAGTGTTGGGACTTGGCTACGTCTGCTTTTATAACAATTGAAGAATATCCGGACAGCAGAGCCCATTCTCGGCATCCTGCTACTAGGGGCTGTTATCCCCGCGACCCAAGTTACAAAGGGATACCATTATTGCTGGAACTGGTGCTCCCACTCCGGATTTTGTACAGATCGAGGGCTGCGCCGCGAGTGCCAGCACCCCCGGTTGTGGGGTGGATGGACCGTGAAGGTGCCAAGTACCTCACTGATGCTGCTTTGCGGGGGGAAGCTATTACGCAAGTCGGACACCTCAGGCATTGGAGGCGGAGAGCTCCGCATTACACATCATAATACGGGCCTGAAGCCTGTGGTGGCTCTGCTGGTGCCTGAAGAGGATCGCTGTCACAGAGGTGCCTGTGGAGCAGCTGGGAATATAGCTGGGCCTCCTTGTGCCTGGTTGGTGCATACACACACTGGTCCCTACCGGTGCCACAGACTTAACACTTCAAGGGATTATCTGCTTAACCTTTTGAGTGCCAGAGTGGTACACAGTGGATTGCAAAGCACACACACTATGGGCTGGGGGTACTGAATGGCCTGGGGGGGGGGGGTTATTGTATGGGCGGGGGGGGGTTATTGTATGGGCTGGGGGGGGACTGAATGGCCTGGGGGGGGTTATTGAATGGCCTGGGGGGGGGTTATTGTATGGGCTGGGGGGGGGACTGAATGGCCTGGGGGGGGGTTATTGTATGGGCTGGGGGGGGGACTGAATGGCCTGGGGGGGGGTTATTGTATGGGCTGGGGGGGGACTGAATGGCCTGGGGGGGGTTATTGTATGGGCTGGGGGGGGACTGAATGGCCTGGGGGGGGGGGTTATTGTATGGGCTGGGGGGGGACTGAATGGCCTGGGGGGGGGTTATTGTATGGGCTGGGGGGGGACTGAATGGCCTGGGGGGGGGTTATTGTATGGGCTGGGGGGGGACTGAATGGCCTGGGGGGGGTTATTGTATGGGCTGGGGGGGGACTGAATGGCCTGGGGGGGGGTTATTGTATGGGCTGGGGGGGGACTGAATGGCCTGGGGGGGGGTTATTGTATGGGCTGGGGGGGGACTGAATGGCCTGGGGGGGGGTTATTGTATGGGCTGGGGGGGGACTGAATGGCCTGGGGGGGGTTATTGTATGGGCTGGGGGGGGACTGAATGGCCTGGGGGGGGGTTATTGTATGGGTTGGGGGGGGACTGAATGGCCTGGGGGGGGTTATTGTATGGGCTGGGGGGGACTGAATGGCCTGGGGGGGGGGTTATTGTATGGGCTGGGGGGGACTGAATGGCCTGGGGGGGGTTATTGTATGGGCTGGGGGGGACTGAATGGCCTGGGGGGGGTTATTGTATGGGGTGGGGTAATTGTATGGGCTGGGGGGACTGAATCCCCTGGGGGGGACTGAATGGGCTGGGGGGGACTGAATGGCCTGGGGGGGTATTGTATGGGCTGGGGGAACTGGATGGCCTGGGGGGGGGTATTGTATGGGCTGGGGGAACTGGATGGCCTGGGGGGGGTATTGTATGGGCTGGGGGAACTGGATGGCCTGGGGGGGTATTGTATGGGCTGGGGGGACTGGATGGCCTGGGGGGGGTATTGTATGGGCTGGGGGGACTGGATGGCCTGGGGGGGGGTTATTGTATGGGCTGGGGGGGACTGGATGGCCTGGGGGGGGTTATTGTATGGGCAGGGGGGGACTGAATGGCCTGGGGTGGGGTAATTGTATGGGGTGGGGTAATTGTATGGGCTGGGGGGACTGAATCCCCTGGGGGGGACTGAATGGCCTGGGGGGGTATTGTATGGGCTGGGGGAACTGGATGGCCTGGGGGGGGTATTGTATGGGCTGGGGGAACTGGATGGCCTGGGGGGGGTATTGTATGGGCTGGGGGGACTGGATGGCCTGGGGGGGGTATTGTATGGGCTGGGGGAACTGGATGGCCTGGGGGGGGGGATTGTATGGGCTGGGGGAACTGGATGGCCTGGGGGGGGGGATTGTATGGGCTGGGGGAACTGGATGGCCTGGGGGGGGGGATTGTATGGGCTGGGGGAACTGGATGGCCTGGGGGGGGGGATTGTATGGGCTGGGGGAACTGGATGGCCTGGGGGGGGGGATTGTATGGGCTGGGGGAACTGGATGGCCTGGGGGGGGGGATTGTATGGGCTGGGGGAACTGGATGGCCTGGGGGGGGGGATTGTATGGGCTGGGGGAACTGGATGGCCTGGGGGGGGGGATTGTATGGGCTGGGGGAACTGGATGGCCTGGGGGGGGGGGATTGTATGGGCTGGGGGGACTGGATGGCCTGGGGGGGGGATTGTATGGGCTGGGGGACTGGATGGCCTGGGGGGGGGGGATTGTATGGGCTGGGGGGACTGGATGGCCTGGGGGGGGGGGATTGTATGGGCTGGGGGGACTGGATGGCCTGGGGGGGGGGGGATTGTATGGGCTGGGGGGACTGGATGGCCTGGGGGGGGGGGGATTGTATGGGCTGGGGGGACTGGATGGCCTGGGGGGGGGGATTGTATGGGCTGGGGGGACTGGATGGCCTGGGGGGGGGGATTGTATGGGCTGGATGGGCTGGGGGGACTGGATGGCCTGGGGGGGGGATTGTATGGGCTGGGGGGACTGGATGGCCTTGGGGGATAAAATGTTCATCTCTCCTCATCTCATCTAGACCCCATAGTAAAATAATAACAATGACAGATGTTAATGTGTAAAGTTTTTTTTTTATTCTGCTGTTTGTTTTTAACACTCAGTTTGTTCATTAAATAATTTTAAATAATGAAAAATTAGCATATTGTTTTTTTTTTTATCTGATTAATCGATTAATCGAACAAATAATCGGCCAACTAATCGATTATCAAAATAATCGTTAGTTGCAGCCCTACTGTTGGGAACATTGTACCACTATCCCTTATTTAACAATACCTAACTGATCGATCTAGGGAGCTTGCTTTGAGGGACATAATTCTTAATACTTTGAGTTCCAGAGGGGTACACAAGACTTTGAGAGGTAGTGAGTTGCACACACCACGCATACTCCCAAGATAAGATGACAGTGGGGTGGGATTGTACAGCATGTGTGGGAAGTGGCGACAAGAAATAGAAATGTAGTTTAGCTAGTGATCACAAATAAGACATACAATGTACAGTATTAAAGTATGTGAACATTTTGAAACGGGGATCACTACAAGGTTTCATTTGAGATCACTTTGACAAAGCAAAACTTTATAGGTTCATCCCAAACTCTTAATTTTTAAAAAATTTAACATATAAATCTTAATGGCATCAATGCAATACACAGACTGGGATAAATTATTTAAAAGAAAAATTACTGAGGGAAAATGGTCCATTTAAATTTGGGTTGCAAAATATTTCTTTAATCATATTTACCCATTGGGGGGGAAAATACTAAAGTAGTATATCACAACCATTGAGGTTAAATGGAAATGTAAAGAAAGAAATGGCAAGGAAAAACTGTAATTTAAACTATTTTAAGTCTGAATGAACAGAAAATTATTTCTTGAAATACAGGGAGGTCAACAAAGTTTGCAAAACGATAATTATGTTAGCAAATATATATCATGAAACTCAATTGCAAGGGAGAGCGGGAATAATCCCACTAGGTTTTTCAAATAAATGAATAGCAAAAACATAAGGGAGAGCACACTGGACCTTTCAAAAATGAAATGGGTGAGTTGATTAGGGAGGATAAGAAAAAGGCTGAACTGAAAACTTTGAATTATTTTATAACAGGGAACACAAAATTGTAGCGCCTGAACAAGTAAAATCTAAAACATACCATTATCCCATATTGGCTTAGCACAAGAAAAGGTCATGGGAAGGCTGAACAAAATTAAGACTGAAAAAGCACCTGGGTCCTGATGCTACACATCCAGGTGGTTTTCAGGAATTCTGTTCAGTGTTTGCAAGAGCATGCTTTTTACTGTTTAACCCCTTTGCGTCCTGTGACGTACCCGGACCGTCACGCTGGTCCGGCACTTAAGGACCAGTGACGGTCCTGGTACGTCCCGTACTTTTACTCACCGCGCTCCTGCAGGAGCGCGATGAGTAATACCGTGGACTGAAATTGATCGCTCCAAGACCGAAGCAATCTTTCAGTCCTCCTTTCAGTGTGCCGCCCCACGTGATCAGTCACGTGGGACAGCACGTCGAACGCGTCTATCTGGTCCTTAAAGGACCAGACACCGCGGGATCGTCGGACCCTAAGGGGTTATAGACCCTTTCTTAACATGCCCTGCCACAGGATTGGCATAAAGCCAATGTAGTGCTTTTATTTAAGACTCAAATTAAAAATGAAACTGTGAATTACAGACCTGTGACACTTCCCTCTGTATTGGGAAAACTGCTAGAGTGATAATAAGGGATTATATTCAGGGTTACGGATTGCAAAATAAGATTATTAGCAGGAAACAACATAGTTTGGTAACGTAGTATATCTACATTTTACAGAGGCTTTTGTTGCAGAGCCACACAGGAGGCTGGTGTATAAATAAGGAAATTTAAGGCTAGGGGATAACCTTTACAAGTGGGTAGAAAACTAACTTGAAGGTTAGACAACAGTGTGTTGGAAATGGAGCATTCTCCAATACAGTTAAAACTGAGAGTGGAGTACTTCAGTGTTCAGTACCTGATCCACTGCATTTTGACATGCTCGTAAATGACCTGGAAAATTGTATCGAAAGCAACATTTCAATATTTGCCTGTGACAAGAAATTATGCAGGTTAATAAATTAAGAACAGGATATTTGTCCTCTACAGAGGGATTTACATAAAATGGCAGAGCGTACAAATAAATGGAATATGAACTTTAATGTGGGAAAGTGTATGTGTGTTTTGCACTTCAAGCTGAGCCTTTTCATTTAATAGTAGGGAATGTTCTTTACAAATGTTAACCAACCAGCAAACATTTTCTCTTTTTTGGTATGTTTTTAGAACACAAGCTTGCAAAATGAAAATCAGTGTCTGAAAAAGAATATTTCTGCGCTTATAAAGACAGCAAGAGTAGAAATTAATCGCAAAGAGGAGGAGATCAACAGACTTAATCAGAGGTAATGGTGTGTACCAACATCTTTGAGTAGCCTGAACATGTATTTTGTGGTGTACTGGTGTATTGCAGCTTGTTACTATTTGCTTGTACATTTCAAAACAATTTTTTTTTTTTTTGGACTGGTCACCTGAGCATGGGTTTTCAGGATTGCATAGTGTGAAGAAGTGTGTGTGCCGCATTTGTGCTGCTGAGACAAATTAATGGGCTTTCACTTCTATGTTTGTTACTTTCAAATTTTGTGTATGCATTTATATGGCCTGAAATTTTTACAGTTGAAGCTGTTGCTAGAGTTGTCTATGAACAGCTTCTTTCGGTGAGGATTCGTCTTCTTAGACTGCTGCATCATCTCTAAATTTTCAGGCTGTGGTTGTGCTGTGCCCAAAAATGTACCTGCATTATATCCGATCAAAACACCTCCGCAGTAAAAACCCTAGTTTTAATCAGCAGGTTAAACCTTGATGGTTATTTTGATGGTATTTATTTATTTATTTTTTTGTGTGTGTATACAAGAATAGTGCAAAAGTGTATGTATCAATATTTATTATAAAAACACAAACAGTGCTAAAATTATACATATAATAAAGGCTAAAATGTCCATAAGCACTTAAATCGCAGTAATAAGAAATCAAGAGTATAGGCTCTGGAGCAGTGATGATGTTGGTGCACTTAATATATAACTCCTTGGAAATCAAAGTACTGCTATCAGTTGAAATATGTAAATGGCTACCTTTTACTTGTGTGTCCATATGTGTAAGGCTATAGAGGGCAGGTCTGTAAACACTGAAAGTCTTATTTGCAGTTTAAGACTACGGACTGTATAGCGTGCAGGTCATTGGATATTGTGTGTGTCTTACTGTGTTCCTCTCCCGACTCATAAACTTACAATGTAACTTCATTACCTCGGGTCTTTATCCATTCATATCTCCACTTAATGTATGCAGGCAAAGGAATCACTTTGAACTGACCTCCCGTCTTCCGTGTTTGTCGCCACTTGTCTGTATGGGCAGTGAGATTTCTTGTGACTTGCAGCCAGACCTCCCTTCACAATTAAATATCCTCTAACCGACACAACTTGGCTTCTGTCAGTAACAATAGTAGTAACTGTGGTGGCTCTGAAAGAGAGCATCTCATACACGTTTCATACTGTAGAACCAGTACTTCCTCAGGGAGCATGTCGGGAAACACTTTGTTGTCTGTTTATATTTGGTGCCATCATGGTGTCACAGTTGTGCGGTATTAGTGTTGAAGGATGTCATCTCAAGATATGCATAAAGTTGATTTCAATCAATTGACTATATCATACCATCTCTCCTCCAACTCCTAAACATATGTCCGTATATACATAAAGAATCATTAAGTCTGCATGTGCAAAAAACATCATACTTGGTACAGCAAGTCTCAGTCCTATATGTATACATGTGTAAATATCTCTACATTATACAAGTGTACTATACCTACCATAAATGTATATGTTCCCCTATATGCTGATCACAAACCCAAGGGGAAGTAGAAAAATCTTACCTACAGGTTATGGAAATGGATCATGACGAAATGCTGACACCTAAGTATAAACCAATAAAAATATAAACACAAAAAAATCAAAATATCAGACCACAATGTATTATACAGTATAATAATGTCCACTATAAGATTAAAAATATACTCAAAAAATACTGGCCAATGTTACTCCAGGACCCAATACTTAATCAGTAAATGTCATGTAGTCCTGAGGTCATATTTACCAGAATTAAAAATCTGAAGGAAATTTTCTCTAGGAAAAAAGTGTATTAAAATGTGGAATGAGCAGATGCATCACGTGCAGGTTTATAGAAAATGAACAAACTAAGTTCATGTATGATCAAAATAATGAAATACAAATTAGGGATCATATAACATGTATCAGCACATACTTTATATATAGAATTACATGCCCTTGCCGAAAAAGCTATATAGGGAAAACCAAGAGGGAGAATGTTTTCTGGAACATAGAAGAGCTATCATTTATTCAGACAATAAATACCCTCTAGCTAAGCATTATAAAGAGCATAATAAATCCATGGAAGTAGGTACTGGTATTGTGCCTCTTGAACAAATATCTGGTTCATTGAAGGAAGGAGAAAGATTTGCACTATTGTGCAAAAGAGAAACTTATTGGATCTTTAAATGCCAGACTTAAGCCCCTAGTGGACATAATGATAAGATACATGTCTGTACATACATGGGCAGATAGGCGCTGAGCAAAGTGATATGTATGCAGATGGAGGGACACATGTTTATATTATGTGTTACATTTGCTCTGGGATCCATTTGAGATGGGACCTGATTGCCCATGTATGTAATGACAGGTATTGTGACGGGAAGGTTGTCACCCTGAGAATGAAACATGTCTGTTTTCAGTGCTCTCCATTGTCTTAACGTGTTCCCATTCTTGAAAACATTATTGTCCCCTGTGTTTGCATGCATCAGAGAGTGTTGGCCATTTACCAGCATTTAATGGGTTGTTTAGTGTGTCATGTACGGAGGGATGGTGCTGACCAAAGAGATTGTGTTATGAGATAGCCCAGTCTTGGTCGGAGAGAGGTGGGTGTAGGTCAAATCTGAGAGTGGAATGTGTGTTTCTTCCCCCTTACATCAAGCTGCTAAGCAAAAAGAGACTTGTAAATGTTACCTGTGACATCAGATACTGTAGGGGTGGGTAGAGGAAAGCTGAAGAGAGAGAGAAGAGAATGTAGTAGCAAGGGGAACAGGCCTCCCGAGAATGGAGGGAGTCCTGGGGCCAGTCTGGAGTGGTCCATGTGCTTTCTAAAGGGGGGACGCTGGGACTTTTGAAGAATTAGAGTGAGTGGGCACTGAAGTGGGCAGATGCCCCTTTCAGTTGTGGGTTGTAAGATAATCTAAGCTGAAGCGGCTGCAGCCACACAGAGTACCCTGATGTTCCCATAACAAGGATGGTGGCCATGAAGCCAAACTTCAGTGGCTATGGCCCAAGACTAAGGAAAGTGGCTGTGGATAATGTCTTAAGATTCATTATCCAAATCCTCTGTCAGGACTAAAAGATGTAAGGAAGCTTCATGCAATCCAGCACCAGGTGCTGTGGACGGAGTGCCCACTCTTGCCTCTAGTGGGACTGTGTAAGCTTCAGTATAAAGCTAAAATGGACTGTGAGTATTATGTAACCCCTGGCAATCTGTACAACGTTCTTAACAAACCAATAAGAGTGCAGAAGTGTGTAGTTTTTATGCTTTACCCCTGTTTGTTTTGCCTGTAATTGTTGGGGGGGGGGTGTGTGTGTGTGTGTGTGTGTGTGTGTGTGTGTGTGTGTGTGTGTGTGTGTGTGTGTGTGTGTGTGTGTGTGTGTGTGTGTGTGTGTACGCCGTGACCTCTCTAATAAATGCAGTTTATTATCTTTTTGACTGGCTGGATAAATCAATTAACCCTCACTCTACCAAGAAGTAATCCATGTACCCCGTTACAGGTATATATTGAGAGTTGGGGTTTGTGATCAGCATATAGGGAACATATAGATTTATAGTACACGTGTATAATGTAGAGATTTACACGTATACATACAGGACTGTGACTTGCTGTACTGAGACATTTTTGCACATGCAGATTTATACGTTAGTCTTAATGATTCTTTATGTACATACTAGTGTAAAAACCTGTGTACATGAGCCAAGGTCTGGGTAATGTTAACCCTTTGAGTGCCAGAGGGGTACACAACCCATTGCAAAGCAATGGACATATGTTGGACATATGTTTAGGAATTGGTGGAGAGATGGTGTGATATAGTTAATTGATTGAAATTAACTTTATGCATATCTTGAGATGACCTCAGTCAGTATGGATCTAATACGCAACGGTGGCGCCATGATAGCGCCAAATGTAAACAGACGTTTAAGTCTTTCCCAAAATGCTCCCTGAGGAAGTACTGGTTCTACAGTACGAAATGTGTAGGAGACTCTCTATTTCAGCACTATCGCAGTTAGTGCTATCGTTACTGACAGAAGCCAAGCTGTCGGCTAAAGAATATTTAAATGTTAAGACAGGAGGACTGGCTGCAAGTCACAAGAAACCTCACTGCCCACTTAGGCAAGTGGAGACAAACACAGGCAAGGAGATCAGTGAAGATGGGAGGTCAGTTCAAAGTGAAAGTGATTCCTCTGCCGGCATACATTAAGTGGAGATATGAATGGATAAATACCCAAAGTAACAAAGTTACATTTTAAATTTATGAGCTGGGGACTATAGACCGCTATCTGGAGTTGGGAGAGGAACACCGTAAGATAGGCAGTATCCACTGACCTGCCCACTATACAGTCTGTAGTCTGAAGTTGCAAATAGGACTTTCTGTGTTTAGAGTGTTTTACAGACCTGCCCTCTATAGCCTTACACATATGGACACACAATACAAGTAAAGGTAGCGGTTTACATATTCCACCTGATA
Organism: Rhinophrynus dorsalis; assembly: GCA_037306005.1. Classification (NCBI taxonomy): domain Eukaryota; kingdom Metazoa; phylum Chordata; class Amphibia; order Anura; family Rhinophrynidae; genus Rhinophrynus; species Rhinophrynus dorsalis. The sequence continues at coordinate 307,611,364 of CM074720.1, read as the reverse complement.
GCAGTACTTTGATTTCCAACAAGTTATATATTAAGGGCACCAACATAATCATTGCACCGGAGCCTATACTCTTGATTTATTATTACTGTGATTTAAGCTCTTATGGACATTTTAGCCTCTATTAGCTGCATAATTTTAGTATTGTTTGTATTTTTATAATATTGATACATACAGTTATTGGTAGAGCTCTCCTATATTTCATTTTCTTTTTGTTACTTACTACACTAACTAGTTAAAGGATAGAAATTATACAGGTTGCTGTTTTCAGTTTTTATGCAGTGAATCATCTGGTGTACAGGGCGCCGTGATCAGATTGTGTGTGTGTGTGTGTGTGTGTATCAGATTGTGTGTGTGTGTGTGTGTGTATGTGTGTGTATATATAATATATATATATATATATATATATATATATATATATATATATATATATATATATATATATATATATATATATATATATATAATATCTCCGTTTCGAAAAGAAATTCGCACTCACAGGACTCGATCTTGCAGTGAAAGGTGTAACTTTTATTCTGTGGTCAACTTTTCGATCCTCACATGGATCTTTGTCAAGATGCCAAAATGGTGCAACGTGACCTCTATAAATACCCTGTGACCCTCACCCAATCAGGACTTAGTATTGTTTTGAATCTTACTTTGTGTGTGTTTAGATGTAGGGTTCTGTGACATAAAATATACACCTAAGTGTACTAACAGAAAAATTAAAACTCTAATTTAGACTCTGGGGGGGGGCGCAGAAGACAACCCCTCTTGCTATATGTATCCGTACCGGCAAGCCGCGGGTCTCCAGCACATTGAAAAGCACCCGAACTCGCCAGTAACCGATAATACCCCCATATAATACATAAAGAATACAGGTAAAATTACAGAAGTATTGCCCATACATCAAAAATCAATAATGGATCAGACCCACAGTCATATGAAAGAGACTGCCCAGTACATCAACCATGAGGGTCATCACAGCTCATGGTTTCGCTGCCTCGCTAACCGCAATTAGCTGAAAAAATTCCTAAACAGAAAATCTAGTCAGACTATGGCCCATACTCACTACTGTGACTAATACTTCATTATAATGGCAAATAATGTAAATAACATAAAACGAAGTTTTACTGATGAGTCACATAGCGGTAATATAGCACAAGACATGTAAATTGTATTACAAAATACAACAGACTGGCATAAAGGCATCTACAATACAGAGGCATCCACAATAATTCAAGATGAAAATATAATCAAAAAACAGATAAAAACACAATACATACTGGATCATAATGTCTCCAGCCTTAGACAGCATGTCAGAGCAAATGTATAGAGGCTCAAAGACAGGCTCCCTCTGTTGAAATTAATAGGTAATAGAGGAAATCCTCAATCTGAATCTATTGTCTGTCTCAGATATGTAACAGAAAGACATACAGCAAATATCATCTTATGCACTGTTCTTATTAGATAGCTTGTCTGACTATAAACAGTACTTTCCTCTGTGTCCTTATCCATGGCAAAGATTGGGTGTGAGCTCCTCCTCCCAGCTGGTAGGACCAATTGAAAAATTTAAAAGCCAGGCTGTACATCTGGTTGCTAGTTTTATTGGTCCTACATAGCTGGAGGACAGAGGCTCAGTCCTCCACAGCAAGATACATTTATCTCATCCTTGTTTTCTTCTTCAGTGTACACTGTGAACAGATACAGTGTACATGTTTAGGCTTCTGTACACCTCCAAACAGCAGGGTCGCATGGAGCGGTTTCCTGGCCACATGTACAGTGTTGCTGCAGATCCGTAATCCTGGGCACGCCAACCACTAGCAAAGCGGAGCACCGGAAGTGCATCATCCTTTCTGAGGGCTCCACCGGAAGCACGGCAGCATGCATTTCATGAGTGGAACGCATAAGCGATTCTGACATCCTGACACTGCTGGGACATAAAAGGTGGCTGGGGCCTGCACATATAACATAAGTTAATATTATTTAGCATATATTATATGTTAATAATATTAGGGTGATTCAGAGAGCTTGCTGCAGCACAAGATGTCATGTAATGCTAAATCTGGCCAGGCTGAGAAGCCCAAAACTAATATAGAGCCTTCTACATCCAAGGAGGAGAAGTCTAGTCAGAAGCCTAGAGTTTGTGCTGCCTGTGATGCTAAACTCGCCGTCAGCCTCTACCAAGCTCTGTGGTGAATGTTTAAAAAAAAAAAAAAAAAAAAAAAAAAAAAAAGTTGCTGACTAGGAAATCCCTTCCCAGTTCAATGAGATCATCCATCCATGCAGGAAACCTTTTCACAAATGCAGGAGTCTGCTAGAAAGAGGCAAAGGATGTCTGACACTGAAGAGGGTCCCTCTAACCCTATGCAAGAAGATGAAGGCAGCCTAATGGAATATGAATGTGTCCCTTCTTCGGCTAAGGAAGGGGAACTTACTGATGACTCGGGGAGTTTCAGTTTAGATAAATTGGATGGGCTCTTATAGTCCATGAGGAAGACCTTAAGCTTAACTGAGACTCAGAATTAGGAGTCATGGATACACCGTTTTTTAGGTCATAGGAAAGCAGCATTAGTCTTTCCTGTGCATTCCTCTATTCAAGATTTCGTTAAAGCTGAATGGAAATGTTCATAGCTACAACCGAAAACACCTCACTTAAATCCTGGTGCTTCAAAACTCAGACTTTATCTGAACATATCTGGCATAAGAGTTGAGCACTCGATGTAATTAAAATGTGTTCTTTATTATCCAAACTTAAAACATACTTCAACCCGCATTTCAATCCTTAATCAGGATTTTCTTCAGGAATAGAAGCGTTACAGATCCTTCTCCTCGTCTCTTTTAAACGCTCTATTGTTGAAGTTGGTGCTGATCCGAGGCAGCGTGGTTATCATAGCAACCGACAACAACTACACAATTTCGTCTCCAAGTTCCCCAATGTCTCCAACACATAATATTAACAATTATACAGGGTACTATATACATTATATATAATTTATCAAACTAAATTGTTCGTTCAAACCTGATGGCGATAACGAGTGTAATGTATAAATCCAGAACATCTCACGTCTGGATAATTGCGCTGCTGTATCACCCCCTCTGGTACCTTGTTTAACTCAAAGGGGAAGCATCTTAGTTCATTAATGCTGTGTTTATCCTATATAATAATTCGCCAAGTTGTGTGTAACGCCCGACATGCGCAGTAGACACTGCTGCGCGTTTGGCAGTCATACGCAGTAGACACTGCTGCGCGTGCGGCAGTCATACGCAGTAGACTGCCCGCGCCACGGCTGATACAGAGCTCTGTATCAGCCGAGGCGCGGGCAGTCTCTACTGCGTGTGACTGCCCCGCGACCGGCTGCCAGAGGCTCTGTATCAGCCGAGGCGCGGGAGACCCGCGACTGGCTGCCAGAGGCACTGTGGCCCGTGTAACGGGCTGTTCAACTAGTACTGAATAAAATGTCTCACCACAGGGGAACGTGCCAATTGTTCATTTGAGTGTATTGTTTAATCCTCTTATGAAGATCGATCTATGTTCAACGTATTCTCTCACAAAATGCCCTGCTGGTCTTACCCATGTAACATTTCTGGCAGGGACATGCTAATACGAATACGTGAACATAGATCGATCATCATAAGAGGATTAAACAATACACTCAATGAACAACAATTGGCACGTTCCCCCTGTGTCGACATTTTATTCAGTATAAACACAGAATTAATGAACTAAGATGCTTCCCCTTTGAGTTAAACAAGGTATCAGAGGGTGTGATAGAGCAGGGCAATTATCCAGACGTGAGATATTCTGTATTTATACATTACACTCATCACCATCCGGTTTGAGCGAACAATTTAGTTAGATAAATTATATATAATGTATATAAGTACCCTGTAAAACTGTTACTATGTTTTTATGTGTTGAAACATTGGGGAACTTGGTTGATGGTTGCTATGACAACCATGCTGCGCTGGATCGGCTCCAAGCTCAACAATAGAGCATTTAAAAGAGAGACGAGGAGAGGGATCTGTAACACTTCTATACCTGAAGAAAGTTCTGTTTAAGGACTGAAACGGAGAAGTATGTTTTAAGTTTGGATAATGAAGCTGAACTGAGCCACTCTGATTATTAAAAAAAAACAAAACAAAAAAAAAAAAACCACACAGCAATATCCAGGAGAATTGTTAAAATGTATCCCTGCTCCAAAGAAGAGAGCATATCCTGGATGATGCCTCCTAAGGTGGATGCAGCTGTGGCACATGTCGCATAGAACTACTATATTATTGGAAGATGGAACCTCTTTGAAGGATCCTATGGATAAAAGAGCTGATAGTGCCTTGCGCAAGCAGTTTACCACTATTGGTCATAATTTAAGAGCCAATACAGCTATGGTCTGCATATTTAGAGCATTAAGGATATGGTTAGGAGAATTAGAAGAAAAGATTGAGTCCTCTGTGTCTAGATCCAGACTACTAAGAGAGGTGGCATCCATCAAAGAAGCAGTTAATTTTTCCTGCAGTGCGTTCCTGGATGCTATTAAGTTATCAGCCAGGGCCTCTGCCCTCTCAGTTACAGCAAGACGGGCCCTCTGGATCAAGGCCTGGGATGTTGATGCATCATCAAAAAATAAACTAGTCTCCTTACCTTTCCTTGGTTCTCTTCTTTTTGGTAATCAATTAGAAGAAATTATTAAAAAGTCATCAGCAAGCAAAAGCGTCTTTTTGCCTCAAGAACATAGAAACAGGACTTCTCCACCAAGATCTTCTAATTTCAGAAGGCATTTCTTTCGGGAGGCAAGAAGCTACAGGCCAGGGAGAGGCTATGAGCAAGGCAGAAAAAATCAGGCTCCCAATACTAGATCAGGAAACAGGAGGGATTTCCAGAGGAAGCCCTTCTCAAAGAATACTCCGTGAGATCAGGCCACCCTCATCTCCAACTCCAGTAGGGGGCAGACTGGAGTCATATCTGGAGGTCTGGAGACAGATTGTCCCAGACAAATGGGTTCAAGAGATCCTTGAGATGGGGTATTGCATAGAATTCGAGTCTGTCCCACAAAACACAAGATTCAATACCTGCAAAATTTCCAACAGAATGAGAAAGTATGGGCTGCTATTAAAGATCTACAGATCAAACGAGTGATAGAGAAGGGTCCCAGAGATCAAAGGAACTATGGAACCTACTCAGTCGTTTTTCCAGTAAAGAAATCCTCATGGGATTTGAGACTGATTTTGGGCTTGAAATTGCTCAATTCGTTTGTCAGGATCAGAAACTTCAGGATGCAGATGGTGGCCTCAACAATCAAGTCAGTACATCCAGGGGCATTATCAATGAAGATAGATCTGCAGGATGCATACCACCACATTCTCATCAGACCTTCCCACAGGAAGTTTCTGAGGTTCTGCATTTGCGGCCACCATTATTAAGTTCAAGGCTCTTTCATGTGGCTTGGCTTCAGCACTGAGAGTGTTCATAAAGGTCCTAGCAGTAGCGCTAGCCTTCCTAAGGCAAAAGGGCATAAAAGTAATTCCTTACCTCAACGACATTTTAATAGTGGAAGAATCATTTCACCAATCTCTGGTATCAGTGAATTTCTGCATACAGATGTTATCAGATCTGGGTTGGAAGATCAACAAAGAAGAGTCATCTAGTGCCAACACTTAAGACTAAGGTGATATCTGAGTTTCATATCTGTCAAGAAATAGTTTTACCTTCTTTTTGTCCTAATCTGGCCAATGATAAGGAAAAGGTCCTACACAATTTAGATTTATGTAGATGCCTGTCAGTTTATTTGGACAGAACAAAGGATTGTAGAAAAACGGACTCCCTGTTCGTGCATTTCTTTGGAAAGTACGAAGTATCAGCAGCATCTAAAGCTTCTCTGGCAAGATGGATAAGGGATTGTATCTATTCAGCTTACAAGTCTGCAGGGGAAGATCCTCCATTACGTATCAAAGTACATTCCACCAGGGCAATTTCTACCTCATGGGCTCACAAGGCTATAGCTTCGCCAGAAGAGATGTAAGGCAGCAACATGGTCATCTTTGTCCACATTCTTAAAACATTACAAGTTGGATGTGCAAGCTGCCACAGATGCAAAGTTTGGAAGAAAAGTACTTCAGGCCGTTGTTCCTGATTAAGGGTAGGATCTTTCCTTATTTCCCTCCCCTTTATGGTACTGCTGGGCTAAGTCCTGTTCTTTGCCATGGATAAGGACACAGAGGAAATAGTGAAATTTACTCACCGGTATTTGTATTTCCTCTGTGTCCATTCCACGGCACTCTCTCTCTCGAATATAAAGTATTTTAAGGATAGATGAGGAATGCATTTTATGTTATAATTCTAACCTTAACATGCCGGATCTACTGAAGGTGTCGGTGTCTCTTCCCCTTTACGTGGAACTGAGTCTATCATGGTGGCTCAACCTCTCCAATCTGCTGAAGGGCCAACCCTTCTTGGTGTCCTGGACGAATGTGACCACTGATATAGGCCTCCCCGGCTGGGGAGCGGTCTTGGGTCACTTAAATGCTCAGGGATGGTGGTCTCTGGAGGAGTGTCTCCTTCCATCAACGTGTTGGAGTTTTGAGCGATATTTCCTGCTCTTTGTTACTGGATGCACCAGCTGAAGGGATGCCCAGTCGGAGTCCAGTCTGACATTGCCACGGCAGTGCCTTACATCATTCCACGGCACTCTTTCTCATATATATTAAGTATTTTAAGGAGTGATGAGGAATGCATTTTATGTTATAATTCTAACCTTGTCTTACAGCTTGGAAAATGGTTAACTGGCGACTGGATGTTACAGCCTGGCTTTTAAAGATTTGCAATTTATCTTGCCAGCTAAGGAGGCAAAACTCACACCCATTCTTTGCCGTGGAGAGGACACAGAGGGAAAACCAAATATCAGTGAGTACATTTCACCATTTCTACTATATCCCATAGGGGAAATACATCCAAGTTATGTACAGCGTATCAATACTCATTGCAGAGTATGGAGTAATATTAGTATGCTCCACAGTTATGGGTGTTCACTAATTTCCATAGACAATTCGCAGGGAGAGGTAGTCGAAGGACCAGGACACGTCTATTCAGCACTCCATCTTCAGACACAGACTCTCCAAAGGTAGGCAGAACAACAGCTGTAAGACTATGCAAGGTCCGATGTGCCCTACCAAACCTTGTCACTTGCTGTTGCGCTACTCGGCAGCCTATGAGAACTGTGATTCTCAGGTAGTAGTAGAGTGCATGACCCTTATACACTGAGTCAGTGTAACTCCACTATCCATCCTGTATAAAAGAGCCTCATACCTCACTCTTGCTGCTGTCTACTTTGATGTCTATGTGGGTGGGATATGCAGGTACCTTAGTATATTCCTTCTCCCATCAAAGTCTAAAGATTTCAGCCACCTCCATCCTTATTGATGGATTAGATTCCATCTGTTCCAAATCGAGAATAACACATCCACATGATGTCCGACCACCTCCACCTGAGGGTGGATTAGAGTGGTGGTACTCTGGGTCGTAATCGATATTTTAATCTTTTGTGGGATCCACTGTCTCAATCGATGTGGATTAGAGCAGTAACTACCCGTGGGGACAGAAAACACTGGAGACTGTTTACAGAAAGCAGGAGTATATGTTCTCATTAAGACCATTAGGTGCAAGTGTATTCAATTTCCTGATCCATCAAACTTCATGTTGTAATAAGTCTTCCTCTGTCCCCTCCTCTATCTTACTGGCTCTTGATCAGTGATCATGCATTGTATGGATGTGACATTATGTTCAAACTGGGCGAAGTGTCGAGCCACTGGTTTATCCAAAGTGCCAGATAAGGCCGCATCACGGATGGATTTGCGGTGGTTGGCCATCCGTTCTCTCAATGTCCTTATAGTCTTCCCTGTATATAATAGGGAACAATGACATTTAATTAACTAAATGATGAAGTGCATGGTAATCTTTGTTTGATGGCAATATATTTGCCTGAGTGTGGATCCTTATGTAGTGCCAGTGAGCAGATTTTTACACGTGGTGCAATGTAGACATTTGTAGCAGCCGCCCTTGCCCTGTTTTTGGGAGAACCAACACTGATTATCTGTTGTGTATACAATTGGAAGAAGAATACAGTTTGGACAAACAAGCTAAGAATAAAACGTTCCCCAATATTTGTAAACAAAAAAGAGAAGCCATTAAAACCCTGGAGAACAATCCTATCCTCCTCATATGACCCGCAGACAAGAGCAGGGCAATAGTTCTGATGGACTATTCTTATTACCGTGAGGAAATATTGGGACAACTACAAGATCAAAATACGTACAAATTACTGACAGGAGATCCCACTGTTAGATACAAGAGCATGATTGATGAGACTCTTAATACAGCGTATAGTGCAGGATGGATAGACACTAACAGTCTTGGCTATTTAAGAACACAGCACCCGGTGTGCCCGGTATTCTACACCATTCCAAAGGTGCATAAAGATCCCCATAAGCCTCCGGGCAGACTCATAGCATCAGCTATTGGGTCACTACTGCAACCTCTAGCTATATTTTTAGATCGTTATATCCAACCATTAGTCCATATTACTAGGTCGTATATCAGAGACACTACAGACTTTTTACTCAAAAGGTTTGATTCGATACCTGCAGGAGCATTGCTTGTCACCCTTGATGTCAAGTCATTATATACTGTTATTACTCACCATCCAGGGAATGGAGGCGGTTAGACCAGCTTTAATTTGCGCTCCTGACTCGACAAGATCTCCAACAGAATGTCCTGTGCTATATTACTGCTATGTGACTCATCAGTGTAACTTCGTTTTATGTTGTTTACATTTTTTACATTATAATGAAATATGAGTCACAGTAGTGAGTATGGGCCATAGTCTGACTAAATTTTCTGTTTAGGAATTTTTTCAGCTAATTGCGGTTAGCGAGACAGCAAAACCATAAGCTGTGATGACCCGCATGGTTGATGTACCGGGCAGTCTTTCATATGACTGTAGGTCTGATCCATTGTTTATTTTTGATGTATGGGCAATACTTCTGTAATTTTACCTGTATTCTTTATGTATTATATGGGGGTATTATCGGTTACTGGCGAGTTTGGGTGCTTTGCAACGTGCTGGAGACCTGCGACTTGCCGGTACGGATACATAGCAAGAGGGGTTGTCTTCTGCTCCCCAGAGTCTAAATTCTAGTTTAAATTTTTCTGTAAGTACAGATTTATGCCACTTAAGTGTATGTTATGTCACAGTATTGTTTGGAATCTTATTTTATGTGTGTTTAGCTGTAGGGTTCTAAGTCCTGATTGGGTGAGGGTCACAGGGTATTTATAGAGTTCACGTTGCACCATTTTGGAGTCTTGACAAAGATCCATGTGAAGATCGAAACGTTGAACACGGAATAAAAGTTACACCTTTCACTGCAAGATCGAGTCCTGTGAGTGTGAATTTCTTCCCAAAATTGCTTTAATTATTCTGATCGTGCACCCAGGCATTTGCCCCGGTTGTCGAGACGGCGTCCTGCTCCGTTTTTTTTATATCTATATATGCAGTGAGGCTTATTCTTTTATATAATTTATGGTTCCTCACACAGAGAACATTATTTATGTCTCCTCAGAAAACACACACACATTGCACAGAATGCCTCATTACATAATTTATGTCATTAGGAAACACAACTCCTATTGGGTGATTCAATGGGGACATTACTGCTCCCGTTGGGTGATTCAATGGGGGCATGTTTCTAATACAGGGATTTGGCCTGCCCCCTCCAGCCCACCCACCACGCTCCTGAAGTAGGGGATATCAATAACTTCTCCCGGTCCACACACACACACTCAGGATCATGACCCCACAAACACACCGTTTCACCTCCCACAGATTGTTGTAACCCTCCATACACTCTGTTTCTGTACGAGGGTGTAATGTTTCCATAAAATACAAACTCAGGGATAAACTTAATAGCAACTCTTTTATTTAACTCTCTTCAGTCAACATCACTGTCTGTTTTCAGCTGTCACTCCTCCACTTCCTGATTCCCGCCCTTTCTCCTTAAAGGGATAGTAATACTTAAAATGTAAAAAAAAATATGTTGTAGGGTTTATTCCCCTGAGTAAAACAAGGGAACTCCCACTGCTGAAAGGTGTTTCATTCAAAAGTTATTAATTTTCAAAGTTTAATTTTTTAGGTGCAATATCACAGTGGCCTGAAATTGTACAGTGGCGCTGTTGCTACACGATCCTATGGACAGCTCTGGTCAATTGACCATAAATCTCCATAGGATGGTGTAGCAACAGCGCCACTGTACAATTTCAGGCCACTGTGATATTGCACCTAAAAAATTCAACTTTGAAAATTAATAACTTTTGAATGAAACACCTTTCAGCAGTGGGAGTACTCTTGTTTTACTCAGGGGGATAAACCCTACAACATATTTTTTTTTTACATTTTAAGTATTACTATCCCTTTAAAGAGAGAGAGATGCTTTGCTGTATGTTACAGAGGGCAAGCCTCAAACACCACTCTCTATTTGTTTCCTCAGCATATTGCTACGTTGCCTCGACTGAAGAGCCACCGTGTGTTATATTGCTATGTTGCTGCTCCCATTGTGTGATTCATTGGGGAAGTGATTTAAATCATGCAGAGAGTTAGCATGACCCCACTATCCAGCCTGCCCACCACTGTCCAAGTAACTGAAAAAACAAAATGGCTGCCATTAGCTCCTACACCACAGACACAAACGTGCGCACTCTGTCGCGCTTACACTCACACCTGGGAGCTAGCACGATCCACCTTCCACCATAGTATGTGCAATTACCACATGCATTTCAACTATATGAATGAATGCCACAGTAGAGGCATAAGTACAAACACAAACTCATTACAATGACACATAAGTCACCCCCTTATGACTCACTTCTGTGTGTGTCTGTCTTTGTGTGTGTCTATGTGTTTCTCACTGTGTGTGTGTTGCATGTCTGTATCACACTCTGTGTCTGCATGTTGTGCATTGTATGTATATGTATATATATATATATATATATATATATATATATATATATATATATATATATAAATATAATATGTGTGTGTGTGTGTATGACAGTGTCGCTCTTTATGCATCTCAGTGCATGCGTGTGCATTTGCGTGTGTCTGTCTGTGTCTTGCATCCGTGTTGCCTACTCCTTTGCCACTCAAATTGTTAACAGGGTGGTCCTGCTCTGCATCCTGCTGCCGACTCAGTCATGCACTGTAGAGACTGCCCAACAGCACAGAATGCTCCCATCATTCTGTGCGCTTGGGCAGTCTCTACTACACATGACTGCTTCTGACAAACATTCTAGCGAATTATTATTATATATAGGATATATTCTATACACATTGCAAAGAATGCCTCATTACATAATTTGTCTCATCAGGGGAGAACTCCCATTGGATGATTCAGTGGGGGCATGTTTATCACACAGGGAGTTGGCCCGCCCCCTCCAGCACGCCCACCACTATCCAGCTGACTCGCTCCTGAAGTAGGGGATATCAATAACTTCTCCCGGTCCACACACACTCTCACTCAGGATCATGACCCTACAAAATCTGTTTCACCTCCCACAGATAATTGTAACCCTCCATACACTCTGTTTCAGTACGAGGGTGTAATGTTTCCATAGAATACAAACTCGGCGATAAACTTAATAGCAACTCTTTTAATATTAACTACAATTTTGTCTTTTTAATTTCAAGGATAATTTAAAAATCTGCATATATGTTGTAGTTTACATTTTCTTGATAAAATAAGGTTCTCGTCCAATATAGGTTACTGGTAACCTTGGGTAGGTGATACGCCCCTTTAAGTAGGCAGGAACAATTCTAACAGTGAATACTGGGTGGAGCCTACTTCCTACCCTTAGCTGCATTTAGCTACTTCCTCTCCAGAAAGATTTATTCCTTGATGAAGATACAGGCAAGAGAACAGTTCTGCTACAGTTTTAGCTTATTTTTTGTTTTCTGTTAGATACGGAATACCACCATTAGGATTACCATCACTGGCAATTCCCTAGTGGATAGCTCAGTTTCCAGGTGCGCTATGGTGGACCTTAAGCCCCGGGGGGGGTGGGGGGAGGTGGAAATCTTGTACTCCAAGTTTTCTCCTCAGGATTCCCCACTGAAGCTCCTTCTTTACAAATGGTAATCTGAAGACAGAAAAACTGCTGAAAAGGTGAGCGATCGTTTGAGTCCCATGTTTCCTCTCCACACACAGATCTCCTTTGGAGTTCCTATTACATACTCCTGCACTCATTGGGTTTGTCTGTATGTCTGTTGGGGTGATTGGAGCAAGTTTCTGTGGTAAATTTAACCCTTTGTCTGCCGATTTGTTCTCTTGGGGGTGTTCACACTTTTCCCTTTAGGGTATAGTCTTTATTTAACTCTTAACATGCCGGATCTACTGAAGGTGTCGGTGTCTCTTCCCCTTTACGTGGAACTGAGTCTATCGTGGTGGCTCAACCTCTCCAATCTGCTGAAGGGCCAACCCTTCTTGGTGTCCTGGACGAATGTGACAACTGATATCGGCCTCCCCGGCTGGGGAGCGGTCTTGGGTCACTTAAATGCTCACGGATGGTGGTCTCTGGAGGAGTGTCTCCCATCAACGTGTTGGAGTTTTGAGCGATATTTCCTGCTCTTTGTTACTGGATGCACCAGCTGGAGGGATGCCCAGTCGGAGTCCAGTCCGACATCGCCACGGCAGTGCCTTACATCAACAAACAATGCAGAACAAGAAGTCTCGCAGCTTGATTAGAGGTCAAGGCTTTTTTGTCTCGGGCAGAAAAACCTGTTCCTGCCATATTCGCTGTTCATATACCCGGCGTAGACAACGTTCTAGTGGACTTCCTAAGCCGACACTTAGTGGACAGCGAAGACTGGGAACTGCATCAAGAGATGTTCAACCTTATTGTTCAGAGGTGGGTATTTCCTAGCATTGATCTGATGACAAGACACAACCGAAAAGTCCCAATGTTCTGCTCCCACTGGAGGGATACTCTAGCTCTAGCAGTGGTGGCCATGTCAATACCTTGGCCTTGCCTCTGGCATACATATTTCCTCCCATTCCCATGTTATACAGGGTACTGTGGAAACTGTGGCTGGAGCGCTGTCCAGTCATTCTGATTTCTCCGTACTGGCCTCTGCAGGCTTGGTTTCCATAGCTTCTGGATCTCTGTGGCGGAGCCCTTTCGGCTTCCCTGCCGTCCAGATCTTCTACAGGGATACCTGTGGAAGGAGGATGTCCATCGTCTGGGTTTGACGGCATGGAAATTGAATCCTCAGTACTGAAGAAGAGGGGTTTCTCTTCTTGTGTGGTGGCTACTATGCTTGGTTCCCGCAAGCCTGTTTCCTCTAAGGCCTACCATAGAGTCTGGTCCACCTTTCTCTCTTGGTGTGCTGATAAAGATCTTTCCCAGGAATTTGATCTTCCTTCGGTCCTGTCCTTCCTGCAGGCCGGAGTGGATAAGGGCCTCCGCTTGAGTTCTCTTAAGGTTCAGACTTCTGCACTCTTCTTTCAGAGACGCATCTCTGTTCTTCCTGATATCAAGGTTTTCTTCCAGGGTGTTGCTCATACTTGCCCTGTATTTAAGAATCCTGCTCCTCCAAGGGATCTTAACTTGGTTTTGGGCGTCCTTCGGCACCCTCCATTTGAGTCCTTGGCTACTATTCCTATACTCCTGCTGACTTGGAAAATGGCCTTTCTCCTGGCGATAGTGTCTGTTCACCGGGTTGCATGCCTTGTCTTGTAAACCACCCTTTTTGGTGTTTCGCAAAGACAAGGCAGTGCTTCACACTTCCCGAAGGTGGTCTCTGCATCATGAGATTGTGGTGCCTCCTTCCTGCCCTGACCCTACATCAGACGAGGACAGAGCTCTTCACTAGATGTGGTGTGCTGCCTTAAGTTCTATGTGCACCACACTGAGTCTGTTCATGCATCCAAGGTGACCGTTGCTTCTTGGAGTCAGTCTACCATTCGAAAGACTTACGAACTGGGGAAGAAGCCTGTCCCCTTTCTGGTCACGACTCATTCGACAAGATCCTTTGGGGCATCTTGAGCCTACAAGAATCAGGCCTCAGCTGATCAGTTGTGCAAAGCCGCCACTTGGTCGTCTATGCACACCTTCTCTAAACACTACCGTGTTGCTATGCTGGCATCGGCTGATGCTAGTTTTGGGAGGAAGATCCTGGAGGCAGCTTTGCTGGTCTGATCTCCTTCGTCTATACAGTACTCCTTCACTTTTGAGCCCAGTTGGCTCTAGTTCTGTGTGCTGTGTAACAGTTCCTGGGGTGTTTGTACTCCTGTTTTTGTGTCTGTTGACTTGTTGTTGTTGGGCTTTCTATGATCTGATGGTTCATATATGCTCTGGTGACTTTGGGGGCCCTGCACCTGGTCCTTGCCTTCTCATCTCTGGGAAACTCAATGGTTGGACATCCCAAAGTTACCAGTAACCTATATTTGATGGCAGAGAAAAGAGGATTTTAGTCTTACCTGTTAAATCTTTCTCTTAGTCCATATAGGTTACTGGTCTGCCACCCTGTCAAGGGACCATGCTTGGCTGTGGGAATCCTTTCCTGTTCATGCTCACAGGAGTCGTCTTTTCACTTCTTACTACCTAGTCGCTAGTTAGTGTTTCATATCTTTCTTGAGAGGATGTGGCTAGATGCAGCTAAGGAGAGGAGGTAGGCTCCACCCAGCATTCACTTCTAGAATTGTTCCAGCCTACATAAGGGGCAGATTGCCTACCCAAAGTTACCAGTAACCTAAATGGGCTAAGAGAAAAGGATTTAACAGGTAAGACTAAAATCCTCTTTCTCCTTATTCAAAATTGCCTGGAAATTTATGTAAACAATGAGTGCTTTTCTTTTGTCCACTGTGAAATACAGAAATCCTAGGGTTATCTTGGGAGGAGGAGATTCCCTCATACAGTGGACCTGTTCCCTTGATTCAAATCTGCATATCTGAAAAACTTGACACTGCCTGTGTGTCATGTTGGCCAAAAGACAAGCAAATGTATAGTTTATGATAGATTCATACTTGGAAGTAAAAAGCTAATGAAGCATTCATTGCAGTCTCTCATGCTAAATAAACATTTGTGACGTTTCATATTCTAATTAATCTCTGTGCTGCACTGTGACACGTTCACTTAAACTATAATCTTCTGGATGTCTGTATAACATAATACACAGGCAGTTTTGAATGAAGTTTTCAAATATGCAAAAAAAAATTCAAGGTCACAGGTCTCCTTTAACCTCTACCCAGCAGAGGCAGGTTAGTTTTTATGTCCTTCCTGAAAGGAGATGTAAAAGACTTCTGATTCTCTTTAAATTTTCCTTTTTCACTTTTAATGTACTTCTTAAGAGGGAATTCTTTCCTCCATATGGATGCCTGCCATTGTGTTTCCTTTCCTTTTGTGTGCTGAACACTCTCCTGGTGTGAGGGCCTTCTCTACGGGAATTCTACACTCTCCATAGGTCTGGGAGTTGAGTATACTTCCTTGTCGCTATGTCTGGCAGCAATCGTTGGTCTGTCCCGTTGAACCTACCCAAGTGCATCTCCCATCCCTGCTTATTTCCATCTTCTTTTTTGTTTGATTTACTGTATTCTTATTTTTAGGGTTGGGGACCCTTAACATTTT
Organism: Rhinophrynus dorsalis; assembly: GCA_037306005.1. Taxonomy (NCBI): domain Eukaryota; kingdom Metazoa; phylum Chordata; class Amphibia; order Anura; family Rhinophrynidae; genus Rhinophrynus; species Rhinophrynus dorsalis. The sequence goes on along the minus strand of CM074720.1, from coordinate 307,595,700 downwards.
TTTGGGCAGCAGTGTCTTTAAATGTTGGCGCTTACAGTGGCAGTTTCAGTAACGGCTTCCTTTTCTTTCCTTTTTTATTATTTTCCTTGGACTGAGGTCTGTACTTTGGGGAATCAGCATTTGGAAGAGACTGAGTAGTACATGAGGGGGAGCTCTCTGGTTGAGGTTCTCACCTGCACTAGTGTCATCACACAAAATGTCTGTAGAGCCCCTGTTTCCTATTTCTGACTGTCAGTACAGTTTCCTGGATCTGGTGAAAGGAGGGTTTTTTTTTTTTCCTCCTTTCTTTCATTTCCATGCAGCAGCTCACCTTTGAGGTCCCTCACTACAGGCTGTCTTCATAGTGGTCAGACTGTTCCTAATGACCTGCTAATCTCCCACACTGGTATGTTTGTTTTCTTGACCATCTGGCACACTCTCTTGGGACCGGGTGTGATAGCCATATGAAAAGGGGACATGGGGAAAGTCAAACACCACCAGGACGATCAAGTTTGTCATCAGTGGCCACCTGTTTATGTTGTCAGTCCAGTCTCTCTAATGTTCAACTAGTTCATTTATGCTCCTCCCCCTGATCTCCTGCCCACATGGGCTAGTGATGGGCATCTTCCCTGGTGGGTCTCCAGGCTCTTACCAGTCTGCTTTCCTTTCTCAAGAGTATCTTGGATAAATTAGACTAGGGTCTTACTCTTTCTTTCAGAAAGAAAACCAGATACCATGTGGAGAGCTATTCCATTGCTCCTGGGGATGGTTCCTCTGTATAGGAGGGTGAGACTGGTGACAAGGATGCAGAAGATTCTTCCCTTTATCCTAGGTACTATGAAAGAAGACCCCGACAGTTCTGTGGAAAGCCTGATGCAGGAAGTGCTAGATACCCTTCAGATTTCTGAGGGACACCATTATGCCGCTTAGGACATCTTTGAGGCAGAATAGGGATTATATGTTTACTTTTTCTGATTCTCTAGATACTATTTTAGATGATAAAGTTTCTGATAGCTCTACTTGTCTAGATGTTTTGCTTTCTGCTGCTGAACAATTGAGAGAGAAGGATGGTCATTTATAAAGCCTTACTGGTAGCTAATGCAGCAGCATTTAAGAACTAGGTGGATACACACTTGGTTTCTTTCTTAAACGTATACTTTATGGCTTCATTGGCTGTTCTGTACCCTACTTTGACTATTACCTGGATGTTGAAAGCCATAGATGTTTGGCTAAACCTCTTGTTTTGTGAAGTGGCCTTGCCTATTAATAAGTTTCTCATTAAAATTCTATGTGGCTGAAGATATGGTGTGGAGATAAGTTTTCAAAGACTCTTTATCACTTTCCTTATAATGGGTATTCAGCTCTTTGGCCCCTAATGGGATAAGGTCATTTGACAGGTTACTGGGTGCAAGACTTCTTACTTGAGTCTGCATCTTACATCAGTTATTCCTGAAAATTCTCTGCCCCCCGGCTGACCTCCCTATTGCTCCCAAGTGGCTAAGTCTCCTAATTGCACCTTAAGCGTGGCCCTTCTTTCTAAAGTAAAAGAAGTTGGACTGAATGGTTAAAAAGCCCACCCATGAGCTCCCTGCTAACTCTCCATCAATATGATTGTGTGCAGGGCTGTCTCATGGCATACGAGAATGATTACAGCAGTTCTGAGGTGTGGTGTTGGTGGTCGGACTTCTGTGTTTTAAGTGGTGATCTGAAGATTTTTAGTTTACACTTCAAGGATCCTCCCTTGTGCTGCCTCTTTATATCAAGGGTCTTCTGAGACCTTTTGAGGTGGTCCAAACCTTGCTGACATTGATGTTTTAATCTGGGTCCACAATCAGATATTTCTTGTGTTTTACCCCAATGTATTTATAGTCCCCAAGAAGGACTTGGTTTGTCATCTGGTGCCAGACCAGAAACTTTGCAACTGTTTCATCCAATGTTCAAGATGGAATCCCTGTGTTGAGTCATATCCACTGTGTGTCCAGGGGGGTATTGGGCTTCTCTGTACACATCAGATGTATATCTTTCCCATTCATGAAAACTATTGAACGTTTCTCCACTTTGCTTTTCTGGATGGCAATTTCCAGTTTACAGTTCTTCCATTTGGTCTGGGTCCTCTCTGCAGGTATTCACTAAATTATGGCAAAACCAAAACTGACAAAAAAGAGGAGCTGTTGTAAAATCAATGGATAGTAATCTTAGCTCTGGATATAAGTACTCACAATTATCACCATACCGGTTGAAGGACTACAACCGGTGTTACTACATCAGGGGTTAAAACCTGCCCCTGTTCAGGTGCTCCAGACTTCTCCACACAGTGAGAAGTCTGGAGTGCTTGAACAGGGGCAGGTTTTAACCCCTGATGCAATAATGCCAGTTATCTCTCAGGCCCTTGCTTGTCAGTCGAGTTGTGAAGTCGTAGTTGTGAAAGTTTTTGGGCCTATGGTTTTGGTACTAAAGGTGAAGTTTTACATTCCATTTACATGCGAGCCTTTCAACTTGGATATTCTGAGCAAATGGTCTTAGGCAGCAGTGTCATCTGTCCCACTTAATGGCTTTTTCACTGTCGTCCAATACAGGTCACTGGTACTCTGGGAGGCGATCCACCCCTTTAATAGGCAGGAACAATTATTCAAATGTGTGCAGGGGGCGGAGCCTCCCCTCCTACTTAAGCTGCCTTCAGGCCAGAGCCACTAGATTGATTTGTTCCTGTGTGCTGTGCACACCAGGTGGAGAACATCTATTCATTCAACTTAGTATTTTATTATTTTTATTCAAATATGGAATACCACCATTAGGAGGGTGACCATGGCTGTGAATTGCCCTCTTTAAAGTGGCTAGTGCAGCTTCCAGGGATTTTCTGTGGACCTTATGCCCTGAAGAGGGAACAGCTTGAGTCAAGCAGCTTCCCTGCTGGGGAATTTACCTCTGGTCTATTCCTACTTCATCATGGTCACCTGAAGACAGAAGTCCTGCAGAAAGGTGAGCCACCCCTTGAGTGCTGAAGGTCCACTTGTCCCCACAGTGTCCCTTTGATGGGCTTGTATTTGGGAGTTTGCATTGCACTCCAGCACTCATAGCGTGTTTTTACTTGCATTTCTTATATTTATGCAATTTCTGTGGTATTCTCTGGGTTTTGGAGCTTTGGGTATTGTTTTTCTTATGTTTCTCATGTGTTTGATAACTGTTTGGGGCATTTTCTGTTTCAGTGGGACCTTATTAAAATTTAGTGTTCCGCGCCTTTAAGCGCGCCTTTTTCCGCATAGACGCCATTGCTCCTTTACTCTCTATGAGACTACACAGTGTGGGACATATCTCTGGAACCGCTTGTCACAGCAACTTCAGAGATGGCTCATTTTATTACTATGCTCCTGCTCTATCATCCGGTGTATATTTTCGGGTGTGGGGAGCTCAGGGGGGCTTCGGGCACTGTTTGGGGTACTTCTGAGAGAAAACTACATTTCCCATGAGCGCCCGTTTCGCGCTCATTTTCTGATTGGCTGACCTGACTGCAGCCATTTTGTGGTGCTATTTCTCAGAGAGTATACTACGCAGGGACTGAGCCTTCTCTCCTCTCAGCAGATTAACCCTTCGCTGGCCAGATAAGTCCGATTTTAGGCATTTCTGGGGTGAAACTTTAATCTTTCACACTTTTACTGGGTGATATTGTTAAGTGGTGTATATTGACGCTGTGACCATGTCTACTCCACTGGAGCCAGGGGCTAGACCTAAGATTAAGGAGGCTGGGGTGTCTGTTTCCCCCCCCCCATTGCGCTTTGCTCCTCTTGTCACTCTGGGCTGCCTAGAGATTGTTCTGGTAGTTTATGCCCTAAATGCACTGATTGTCATGATAGCAACCCTGGGCTTCCCAGCCATGCTATTGAGCCAACTTCGGTGAAAGAGTTTAAAGCTGCCACTAGGGATCTCAGATCTACTCTCCAACTCTTTCCCTCTCAGGTACAGGGGGCTCTCCAGGTTTGGCAGACCCCTCTACAATCAGGACTTCCCTGCCTAAGCCACAGGGGGCTCCTGATGTGTCTGATCTTCTGAAGAAGAACTATTACAGGATTCTGATGCTGAGGAAGGCACTGTTATTGAGTCTAACAGGTCCATTGGGGACCCTTATGAATGTGACCCTGAGGTTTCTGCTGAGGGTTTGATTAGAGCTGTGTTAACCACGCTCAACCTTCCTCTGACTCAGGAATCTACTCATGATCCAGCTGACGTTTTCCAAAAACCATCTAAGGCGGTTGTATGTTTTCCAACTAATCCTACTCTTGCCCGTCTAGTCTCTGAGGCATGGAAGAATCCTGACAAATCCTCGTCTGTGTCCAAAAAGTTTGCTAAACTTTACCCTTTTCCTGAGACTGAACTGGCAAAATGGGTTCATCCTCCTAAAGTGGATGCTCCTGTTTCCAGGTTATCCAAATCTACTGCTTTAGCTGTCTCTGATGCCTCTGCCCTGCAGGATTGGACGGACAAAAAGCTAGAACTTTCTCTTAAATCTATTTTTGCCTCCATTGGCACTGCCATGCGTCCAACCTTTGCAGTGGCGTGGGTTAATAGAGCTATTGCGGCCTGGACTGAACGACTGACTGAAGCGGTCCGCCAGGATGCACCGGTATCTGAGCAGTTGTAGCTCCTTGCTAATATTACTGAAGCACAGAATTATGTTGCTGATGCTGCCTTTGATGCTGTGCGCATGATGGCGAGGGCCTCCACTTCATCTGTGGTGGCTAGACGTGCCCTTTGGCTGAAAATTTGGTCTGCTGATACAGCCTCTAAGAAAGCCTTGCTTTCCTTGCCCTTTCAGGGGAACTTGCTATTTGGTTCTGAACTCAAAGAGATGATCAGCGAGGCTACTGGCGGTAAAAGTACTCTTCTACTCTGTCTTCAAGAAAAAGTTTCCAGCCAAATGCAACCGGTCCTTTCGTTCCTTTCAGACTGAGACACGCTCCACGTCCCAGACGGGGTCGTCCTCTACGCGTCCCTCCTCCAAGCCCAAACAGTCCTGGAAGCCCAAAGTTGCCCCCAAGGCCAAGACCTCCAAGACTGCTTCGGCATGACTCACCGAACCCGGGTCCGCATCCGGCAGTAGGTGGACGTCTCCGCATTTTTTGCCGGACTTGGGAGGAGTCTGTGACGGACCCATGGGTTATTCAGGTAGTGTCAGAGGGATACAGGATCCCTTTCTCTTCCCTTCCTCCTTTTCGGTTCCATTTTACTCGTCCTTCTCAGGAACCTACAAAAAGGCGTCTGTTCGACGCTATTCAGGATCTTTTGGACAAAGAGGTCCTGGAATTGGTTCCTCCAGAGGACACAGGTTCAGGATTCTATTCCAACCTGTTCGTGGTGGCCAAAAAGGACGGAGGTGCTCGTCCTATCTTGGATCTAAAGGATCTCAATTCCTTTGTTGTGAGTTCCCACTTCCGCCAGGAATCCCTGCGCTCTGTGATTGCCGCAATGTCTCCAGGGGAGTTCCTTGCCTCCCTGGACATTCAGGATGCATATCTTCACATCCCTCTTCGTCCAGAGAGCAGACGGTATCTCAGGATTGCCTGCCACAAGGGACGCTTTCAGTTTTCAGCTCTTCCCTTTGGACTGACTTCAGCCCCTCTGGTCTTTCAGGGGGTATTGGGATCATTGATAGCTGTGCTTCATCGAGAAGGTGTCAGAGTGACCCCCTACATGGACGATCTCCTCCTGAAAGCCTCCTCAGCGGAGCTTCTCCACCAGCAGATGCAGCTGTGTATACACACTCTGAACAGTCACGGCTGGATCTTGAATCTGGACAAGTCAGACTTGGTCCCATCTCAAAGGCTCCTTTTCCTGGGTCTCCTGTTTGACACTCGGCAGTGCATGGTGTTTCTGCCAGAGGCTGTGGCTCATCAGATAGCCGTCCGAGTAGCCGGGATCCTGGAACTGGACAGGGTTCCGGTACCGAAGTTGACGTCTCTGGTGGGGAAGTTCATTTCCACAATCGAAGCTGTGCCCTTTGCCATGGCTCACACCAGGGAACTTCAGAGGTTTGTGATCCAGACGTGCAAGAATCATCCAGATCATCAGCATCTGTCAGTCTCTCTGCCTCCTCATGTCGAATCGAGTCTGCACTGGTGGTTGGATCTCTCTCATCTTCTGAAAGGGAGATCCTTTCGAATTCCCTATTGGACCACGCTCACAACGGATGCCAGCCTCCTGGGATGGGGTGCTGTGTTGGGTCGTTTCAGTGCTCAGGGGAAATGGGGACTGGAGGAATCTCTTCTCCCCATCAATGTTCTGGAACTGCGTGCGATACGGCTTGCCCTGAGGCACTGGGAATCTCAGCTGGAAGGTTGCCCAGTCAGAGTGGAGTCTGACAACTCCACCGCAGTGGCCTACATCAACAGACAAGGCGGCACAAGAAGTTTCACCGCCTGGTTGGAGGTCAAGGATATTTTATCTTGGGCAGAAGATCACGTGCCTGTCATTTCAGCGGTTCACATTCCAGGCGTGGACAACGTCATGGCAGATTTTCTCAGTCGTCACACACCTAATCACCCAGAGATGGGGGGTACCTGCAGTGGACCTGATGGCTACCAGACACAACAGGAAGGTGCCGGCATTTTGCTCCCGGTGGAGGGACCCTCTTGCTCTAGCAGTGGATGCCTTGTCAATCCCTTGGGATTTTCCTCTGGCTTACATCTTCCCTCCTCTTTTGATCAGAGTCATCCAGAAGTTGAAGCTGGATCGCTGTCCTGTCATCCTGATCGCTCCAAACTGGCCTCGCCAGTCCTGGTATCCGGAGTTGATGGCCATGTCAGTGGCGGAACCGTTTCCACTTCCTGCCCATCCGGATCTGCTTCTTCAGGGATATCTGTGGAAGGAGGATGTTCAGAATCTCCATTTAATGGCGTGGCGATTTGAATCCTCAATTCTAGAGAAGAAAGGGTTTTCTCCTTCAGTGGTGTCGACAATGCTTAGTGCTCGCAAGCCTGTGTCCTCCAAGATCTATCATCGTATCTGGGCCACCTTTGTGACTTGGTGTACTGATCGGAAGATGTCTCTAGATTTTCATCTTCTTACTGTCCTGGCTTTTCTGCAGGATGGTGTTGAGAAAGGGCTCAGTCTGAGTTCCCTCAAAGTTCAGACTTCGGCTTTGTCCGTATTTTTCCAGGAACTGATTGCTATCCTTCCTGATGTGAAAGTTTTCTTCCAAGGCGTGACTCATGTTCGGCCTGCCTTCAAGAGTCCTACTCCCCAGTGGGACCTCAACTTGGTGCTGGGAGTTCTCCAGCGACCCCCGTTTGAATCCTTGGCTTCCATTCCCTTACGTCTCTTGACTTGGAAGATGGCCTTCCTTTTGGCTATTATTTCAGTTCGCCGGGTAGCAGAGTTACAAGCGCTGTCTTGTAAACCTCCTTACCTGGTGTTCCACAAGGATAAGGCTGTGCTTCGCACTACCAAGGAATTCTTGGCCAAGGTTGTGTCCGAGTTTCACATCAATCAAGAGATTGTGGTACCTTCTTTCTGCCCTAACCCTTCATCTGACAAGGAACGAGATCTCCATTTGTTGGATGTGGTGCGTTGCCTCAAGTTTTATGTTCATCGCACCGAGTCTATCAGGAAGTCTGACGCTCTATTCGTCATTCCTGAGGGGCCTAGGGCAGGGAGACCGGCTTCCAAAGTTACTATTGCCTCTTGGATTAAGGCTACTATTCGTGAAGCCTATAAGTTGTGGAATAAGCATGTTCCCTTCCGGGTGACTGCCCATTCCACCAGATCTATTGGGGCCTCTTGGGCCTACAAGAATCAGGCATCTGCTGATCAACTGTGCAGAGCGGCCACTTGGTCCTCTGTGCACACATTTTCAAAGCACTATCGAGTTGATGTACTGGCCTCGGCTGATGCCAGTTTTGGGAGGAAGGTCCTGGAGGCAGTTTTGCCTGTTTAGGACTTCTACTCTGTGATCCTTAGTGCTTCCTTACTGTTGAGCCCGGTTGGCTCTAGTTCAGTGTGCTGTGTTAGTTCAGGGGTTGTTTTCCCCTGGTTGGTGTCCGTTGACACTTCTATACATGGGCTATGTGATTACCTGGTTCATAGCAGTTCTAGTGACTTAGGCCTTGCACCTGGTCCTTGCCTTACTTCCCGCCTCTGGGTCAGCTCAATGTTTGTACATCCCAGAGTACCAGTGACCTGTATTGGACGACAGTGAAAATAGGATTTTAGTCTTACCTGTTAAATCCTTTTCACTTAGTCCATACAGGTCACTGGTCTCCCACCCTGTCAAGGGACCATGCTTGGCTCTCCTGTGGCATTTAGTGGGAGACCTCCGGGGCATGCTCACAGGAGTCTTCCTTCTTGCTTACCTCTGGTCAGTTTTAGTGTCTCAAATCAATCTAGTGGCTCTGGCCTGAAGGCAGCTTAAGTAGGAGGGGAGGCTCCGCCCCCTGCACACATTTGAATAATTGTTCCTGCCTATTAAAGGGGCGGATCGCCTCCCAGAGTACCAGTGACCTGTATGGACTAAGTGAAAAGGATTTAACATGTAAGACTAAAATCCTATTATACCTCCAGATGCAGTTGGATCTTCTGGTGTCTTAAGGAAGGCCACTTGGCAATAGGATGACCTTGTACTAGTGACGAGTGGTCTTTATTGAAAATGCATACTAGCCTGTCAGGTTGGGGAGTAATCTTCAGTCAAATGGTGGTCCAAACTCTTTGAAGAAAAGTATGTGATTCGCGGACACCCAGTTTGATTCTTGTCTGCGGTGGTGTAGTCGTTACCAAGGAGGGACCAGAAGTTGAGACCATGTGGTCTTAGGTTTGATTGAACATCATCTGGGTGAAAGCTCATGTGCTGTAAATTACTGGCATCTCCTATTCCAGGAGTGGCAGTGTACAAGTACACTTTCTCTGGCAGTACCTGGATCCTGGTGTCAACTAAAGTTGTCCATTCTCCGTTCCATAGTTCGGAATCTGGCTCTTCTAGTTGTGGAGGTTTGTTTTTTTTTATTATATAAAGCCAAAAGTTTCTTACGTTTTACTCCAGGTTCCGAGATCCATAGCATTTGCAGTGGTGGTTCTCTCTGGCCTAAGTGTTTCCTCCTCTTCCCTTGATTCCCAGTTACTCTGGAAAGGGATAGTAATATTTCATTTTCACTTTACTTGATATTGTTATGCTTATAAAACAAAATCATACCATCCATGTCTCACTGCCCTAACTTGCATATAGTTACTTAGCAATTGCCAGTCATATTTTCCCCCTCCCACCCCTTTTTACTATGTCACCTCTCAAGCTTTCAGAACAGAAATCTGGTTGCGGGCCGTAGGGATTGTCTAGCGGGAAGAGATACCTTGGCTGTATTTCTGTAAGCCGTGCCCGCTCAGTCTTGTCGTCACCATGAAGCCTTTGTAATGCACTCCCCCTTTTGTCAGATCTTCATGCGGTCATGTGTGACCTTTCCCTATAGTGCATTACATTTGCTTGCATGTTGGAACAACATCCGATTTGAGCAGAACATTCCAATCTTTTGCTGTATTTGGTTTTCCTTATGCTCACAGTAAGAAGACTGCACCTTGCTGTGTGAGAGACAGGACATCCCTCCCAAACAAAAAAAACTTTCTAGCCAGAGGTGTTGACTGCCTTACTGGCCTGCTTTGTTTCTGTTTGTCTGCTATATATAAATATAGTTTTGCTGCTGGGGGTGGGGTTAATTACTTCATATGGTTCAAAATAACCTTTCTGAGAACTTTCCAGTTTTGCATATAATTCAAGTCAATTTAGAACATTAAAGAAAACTATTTGCAGAGCAGTAGTGTTGTGAATATCCGTGCAATCTATCCCATACAAATGAACTCAAAAAATATTAGATCCGGGCTAATTATTTTTTCCATAGTTTTTGTTTGTTGTCTAAGATCTCTCACCATTTAAGAATGTCTTGTCAATTTAAATTTTCCCTGCAGTGAACATAATTTTTAATCTGTAATATAATTTGTCTGTTTTTTAAAAAAATGTTTTCCTCTCTTCGATAGTTTGATGGCACCTGTCAAGAATCGAAGCATTAAATCCATTCCTGCTTCATTGGTGAGCACAAGTAAAACTAGCTGTCGAGCAGAAACCCGGCCAAAAGCCCCAAGTTCAAGGAATACAGAAAGCAGTTGGAAACCTGAAAGCAAACCTCAAGAACTCTCTTATAAAGATTCTCCTAAAACAGCAACTGAAAAAGAAAGGTGTTCAGACATTGGAGAAGATAGCACTCCATGTTCTCTAAAAACATCAGATGTAAAGCTCTACAAAGAATCTATGGAATTAAGTTATCAAAAGCAGGCTTTGGAGAGCCACTCAGATCTAGATGAGAAAGGGCGAAAAGAAAAGGACCTTGAGCAGCGGCATAAGGACACAGATCGAAGGTACAGAAGGGATGACCGTAGACATGGTACCGTCAGCTACTCAAATGACAAGAAAAATGTTGAACTTAAAGATAAGTGCCATGGAAAAAGTGATAGTTATCAGGAAAGCAAGAATGCAAAGTCTGATGTGAATTATGAAAAGAATGGCAGAAAATATTCTACCTCAAGCTCTTGGGATAAATCTGGCACAATGAAAGAAAAAGTACATTTGAGAGATGAACATCGATCAAAGGAAAAGTTTGTAAAAACAAATGAGAAATCTCCAAATCGTAGGGAGTCGAAAGGGTATGAAAAGGACAAAAACACGGAGTATAAGAACAGAGTATATGACAAAGATCTTCAACCAAGAAGATCAAAAAGAACAAACACTTCACACCTGAAGGAGGAAGACTCTCATAAATCTGCTAGGTGTGAGCGGAGTGACGACAGGAGGAGCAGTGATGCAGGTAGAAGGGAAAAGCACTCTGCTGAGCACAACAAAGATTCAAAGCCTGAATACAAAAAAGATTCAAAAGCAATCACTGTTGGCAAACGTGACTTTAAGACTGTATCCTATAAAAATGATGACAAGCGCATCCGGGATAGCAAAAATGTAAAATCTGACAAGGACAAAAGAGGTGAAGAAAACAAGCGTACTAGAGAGAGAGATGGAACTATTTCTGAACAGAGAGAACATAAAGAGAATGCAGAGGAAGAAGCATTAAAATACCAATCGTCATGTAAAATTAAAAACAAACTAAAAGATGATTTTTTTAGAATAGGGGAACAAAGTGCAGAGAGCAATGTTTCCATAGAATCTAAAAAAGAGGTACTTGGTATGAAAGAAGCAGACATTCCCAAAAACTCAAAGTTGTCTTTTATGGAGACTCTTAATCTGACTGTTTCCCCAGCTAAAAAACCATCTTTGTGTTATTTGGAATCCAACACCGCACACTCCACAATCTCTGATGTGGAATGTGACACAAGTGAAATCAGAGAGGTACAAGATGCATCTTGTCAAGTGACTCAGCTGGTTGCAAGTATGGAGGAAATGACGTTTACATCACATCAGTTAAAGAGCCCAAAACAAACTGATGTGAAGGAGGCTGTACTTGTGTCGGTAAAAACTACCCTGACCAACGTTGAGACTTTGGAAGAGCCTAGCTTTATAATGAGCCAGCCTGAACCAATTAAGGACACCAAACAACCACCAACTACTGCAGTTGCTGAATCCAGTTCAACAAAAACAGCTGCTGATAACCGAGATGAAGACTTAAATGATGATCTTCATTCTGTGAGCTCTGAAGGGATGGAGACCCAAAGTTTTCCAGATGGATCAGAAATAATACATTTGGATTCCTTTATAGAAATTGACAGGTGCAGTGGTAGTGAGAGTCCTCCTGCTTCAGATAATGAAAATGTTGTACAAACGGGGTCTTGCCAAGACGGCACATGTTTCCCAAAGCAAGTACAGGATGATGTTGATAACCATGCCAGTAGTTTGAAACCAATTCTAACTGAGCCCACAAAAGGTATATGTGAACCCTCAAATTCTGTTCTTGTAGAATTAAGCACAAAAGAAGTTGAGTATAAGCAGTGTTTCCATGATGATGATGATGGTGGTAATGATGATGATGGCTCTGTAATGAATATTGACTTACATTTTTTAAGACTTATACCAAAAATCATCAGCCCACTAAAAAGCCCAGTGCGACCTTTAGTGAAACTGCATACAAATGAGTGTACAGACAAGGCTTCTGTAGTGAGCGTTTTAAATCCAGGTACTAATATCTTTGCCTCCTTTTTATTTATTTAATTTTGTTACAGAACACAACTGGGTTTTTATTTATGTAATAACTAATTGAACAGCCTGTTACACGGGCCACAGTGTCACTGCCACCCGGTTGCAGGGCAGTCACGCGCAGAGGAGACTGCCCGCGCCGCGGCTGATACAGAGCTGGACGCTCCTTCGGAGTGCCCAGCTCTGTATCAGCCGCGGTGCGGGAAGTCTCTACTTCGCGTGACCGCAGCAGTGTGTACTGCGCATGTTGCGCGTTGCACACGATTTAGCGAATTATTATATAGGATACTTAAACTTTCTTCTGAAAATTTGTTGGGTGTGGGGTTGTGAACCACACTTGAAGGTCAATTTTATGGATTTGTTAGATATGCAGTTCTGCTTACCTTCTGTTTTTTATTCCTATCAACCCTTTGAGTGCCACATGTTATACAACACCATTATGGCACTCGAAGAATAAATTGTCATTACTAGGTGCAATAAACGTACACTGTTTTCATTTATAATGTTTCTCTTGAACCATGGGGTAATTCATCGTCCAGCCAGGAGGGCAGGGCAGTTGCTCTAAAAGGCTCTCTTTAGGTGGAGCCTCTCACCCTACTATACATAACCACATCAGGGCAGCTCTGTTTTAAGTGGCCTCAAAGGAGATGCACCAGGAAAAGATTCTTAGCCTATTTTTGTATTTTGGTGTAGGAATGGTGCTGTGTAAACGCCACATTAGGCAGGTTCCTTTCTCATGCCTCCGTTATCTGTTTGAACCAGAGCGTATTGTACAGGACTTTGTGCAAGCTATCCTCTAGCAGAACAATCTGCTTTTTCTTCTCATTTCTGCTTAGCTTACCTGAACAGGACATGCCTATATACATAGACTGAGGAGGACAAAGTCTCCAGTACTCAGAGTGCACATGTCCTGTGAATATGTCCCTGTCTTTTTGTCTAGCGGCCATATTCAAACTGTCTGTGGTAAAATCTTCATTTCTCTGTCTGTTCCTTTAATATCCATCTACTGTCTTGTGGGAATTTTGCTAACATTTACCTCAGTTTAGTTAATTTTAGTTTTTGAGGTCTGCGGTGCCTTTAAGAACAGACACTTAGTAACCATATTGGATGAGGCATAGACAGTACAGTTGCAATTTATGATGCATTGGGTGGATGCCAGTGGGCAAAATGGGGCTTTAGTCTTCTACCCTTTCTTACTACAATAAAGAGATTCCCTTGGGAACCCCTTCATGCTTTGGGAGATTATCTGATTTGATGGCTGGAGAGCCACAGCTTCCTTTTCATTTTGGAGGGACAACAGTTGCATTTCACAAAAGATCTGGTTTCCTGGGCCTCAGAGAGTGAAAAGAGATGTTCTGTTATACTAATTTTTTTCATGCAGTGTTAATCACATGAGTCTGGATTCTGCCTCCTGACATTCTGCTGTAACAACTTGAAGCAGATAAGAGGCTTATATTGCCTTTCACCTGTTTTCTTTGAGGTCCTAAGGGACTTTGTTACTGCTTTCTGCCCCTACACTCGGGGCCTTAGAAGTCTCCCTTTTCATCACTTTTCTCATCATATCATATGTCTAAGGGACTTTTTTGTTACAGCTTACCTTGGCTTCAGCGTCATCTGCAGACAGGAGGTTTCAAGCATGCAGCAGACCTCTGTTTTATGTGTTTTCTTCCTGTAGTCTCCTTCTACCTACTTCCTCCCTCTGAGCTGCTTCTCCTACCTACTTCCTGAGGAGGGGTTTAAAGGGCAGACTGCCTCATGGCTCAGTTGCCCTTGCGTTGTTGTACAATACTATTCTGTTTTCCTTGGGCTCTGTGTATAACCTGGCTTGTCTGACCATCCATTCTGGTGCTGACCTGTGGCTCTGTCTGACTACTCTTTTGCCTGCTCTCAGTGTGTGGTAGACACCCAATCTGTGCCGACCTGTGGCTCTGGCTGACTAGTTGAACTGTGTATGACCTGACCTGTCTGTCCATCCACTCTGGTGTTGACCTGTGGCTCTCTGACCATTCTCCTTGTGCATTCTGATTTGGCTTAGACATCTTTCTGGTGCAAACCTGTGGCACTGGCTGACTACCCGCTCCGTGTATGACCTCTCTTGTCTGGCTACCCACTCTGGTGTTGACCTGGGGCTCTGTCCACTGCATATCCAGCATACCAACGCTTCATTGGATATCCTATCTGGTTCAAACCTTTGGCTCTGGCTGACTACCTGCTCCTTGTATGACCCGGCTTGTCTGACTATCCTTTCTGGTTCTGACTAGGGGGCTTTGTCTGTTTCCTCCATGTGTTGGTCCCTGCTCCACAGAGACCTTTCCTAGTAAGGACCTGGGGCTCTATCCGACTCCTAGACTGACTGCAGGCTGAGTCATTGCTAGTCCTTTGGGCGTTCCGAATTACCTCGAGGCTTCTGTGGGCTGAGGCCTAGTCTCGCACAGTGTGGTGGATCTATTGGCAGACTGCTATTTCTGATACAGTGCTTGCCTCTTTGATCACCCTCTGTGTGTTATCTGTTTATGTACATTACTTTGATTCTAATAAAAGATTTTTACTTTACTGTACTGACTTCTGGTTTATTCCTGGGAACCGTGACATTTTTGCTGCTTTGTTCTGTTCTGCTTCATTTTGTGGTCCATACACTGCTCCCAGGCCCCTCTACTCCTGAACAATAACCTGCATGAGTTGAAGGCCTTTATTTCTTCTATGAATAATTAAAGGGGTTATAGAATCCTGGCACTGGGCAGTTCCGTTTTATCACACTCTGGATGGAGGTGGGGGGAGAATCCTAATGAGGAAAATGACACAGATGTGGATGGTTTTTGATTCCTCATTTATTCCTGGCGTGATCATGCATTAACTGTTGAGCATTTTAGCACAGCTCTATTTTGGTGATTCTTTGTCTCTGCAAGCACTGAACTTTTTACCCCATATACATTCTGGAATGTCACTTGAGGGATACTGCACTCTCATTATGTTCAGTCCTAAGACTAGTTAATTTTGAAGGAAAGGAAATCACCTGATGACTGTTCTCTCCTGCCCCCCCCCCCCCCAATAAATAAATAAATAAAAAATGGTGACCGCTCTGATTTCTCTCCCTTTTATTATGTTTACAGAATTTGCTACTTGCAGTTGCTGTGGCATTAAATGATTAAGCAGATCGTTGCCTGGATTCTCTCCTTATGATAGAGTTGCCCTAGAGGCAGCAAAAACTCGTTCCACCTTTGCGATTGGTGTCTAGGGTTATGGTTGGCTGGGGGATACAACTGCTAGAGGCTGCTTATGTGGACTCCTCAAGAAAGGAGCATGTTCTGGCTGTTTGAGTTACGGGAGGCTACTGTGCATCTTGGCTTCTGATTCACTAAGCTTTCTTGTTGCTGTTTATCATCTTCTCTTGGATAAAACCTATGGTCGGCAGTCCAGTCTTGCAAGAAGTCCTTGGTTCTCTCCTGTCTGAGGGCAGGCACTTTGGCTCAGAATCAGAGAAGGTTATTAGCCATTCTACTGGCAATGTGGATGTACTTTTACCTCCAGTTACCCCCAAAGTTTTCCTTATTTCCATCTGAGACTTTTGGATTTTCGTTACCCCCACCAACATTGATATGCACCCATGACGTCCTACTTCCACAGTGGTCCAGATGCACACTACCCCAACGCCCATACAGGTTTGGGCAGGCAAGATGCCTAACTGAAGGCCAGTAGCTCTCAAGTCTACCTCTGAATGACTTGCAGGGTTCTGGTCTACTTCTGCTCCTCATGGTCTGGTGAGGGACTGTATCTTTGCATGAGGTTTCTTTCCTGGTGGATATGATAATCTTGGTACCTGCTCCGCCACCAGAGTTTCGTAGGATCTTAATCCAAATTTAGTAATTCCCAAGATAGCATATTCTCTGTGTGGATTTGAAGCTTCTCCAACTGTTCTTGCACCCCTGTTCCTTAGGGAGTCTTTGTTTTCTTTGCGCTGCTATTTGTCCAGAGGAGTTTAGTCTCCCTAGACAAAAACTCATATCTGCCTATTCCTATCCATGTAGATCATTAGCACGTTTTTCAATTTGACTTCCAGACCTTAATTGTAGTTTGCTGCTCTTCTTTTTGTGCTGGCTTAAGTTCTTCTGGATTTTTGCACAAATCTTGACAGCTTTGGCTGCTCGGGGATTTCTCTTAACCCTGTCTTGATGACCTTTTGTTAAAGGCTCCCTCAGTTGAGACCATGTTTTCAGATTAATGTTGGCTTCTTGATTTTCTTCTGGCCAGCATCCAGAGGGAAGAAAGCTTTCTCTAATTCTGTCTTTAACACTGATGGATCCCAAGCCTGTGTCTTCCATTGCATAATGTAGAGTATGCTCTTGTTCTCCCAGTGATTTGTGGACCAGTGGATCTCGGGCTGCCTTCTTCTGGTCTTCCTGTTTTCTTAGCCTTTCTTCAGTATGGTCTTCAGCAAGAACTTGGTCTTTGCTCTATTAAGGTCCAGATTTCTACTGTGTCCTTTCAGAGACCTATTGCTTTGATACTGCATGTGTTCCTAGTGCGAGGGTGGCTCATGTCCACCTACTCTTTGGGCATCCAACTCACCTGTGGGACTGGAGCTTGATTTTGGGATTGTATGCTCCTTCCCTTTAGAGTTTAACTCTTAGAACTGCTTTCCTTTTTGCTTTTGTCTGTTGGGCATGTAACTGACCTACCGGCTTTGTCCTGTAAACCTTCCTTTCTGATCTTTCTTTTTAACAGGTAGGTTTTGAGAACCCCTGAAGTGTTTTTTTTTTTTTTTTTTTTCCCTTTTAGTCTGTTTCTGGGTTTAAAATTATTCATGATTCTTCCTCCTTGTCTGACTGTTCCTAACAGATAGGAGCAGGAGCTTTACTGCTTGGATGTAGTTAGGTGCTTGTGGTGCTACGTTCATGACATGAGGGCTTTCTGAAATTTAGACTAGCTGCTTGTCATTTCTGAGGCCTTGTTGTGAGGGCCTGGTTGTCTCAGGTGACAATTTGCCAAGGTTATGCTTGGAAATAGATCTGTTCCCTTTAGAGTTACATCTCTTTTCAGCAGAGATTGGTGCTTCCTGGCCTACACAAAACAGGCATTTGCAAAGCTTTTGTGTTTGGCAGTGATGCATCAGTCCCTCTGCATGTTTGTTGAACAATAGTGTGCCTTGTTCTGGCTGAAGAACATTTTGGTTCTACAAGCTGTTAGGTATCCTCCTTTATTTCCTTCAGTAACTTGGGTTTCCTCTTCCTCCTTGGAATCTTGGTGGAGGGCTTCGGTTTCTGTGCTACACATTAAATAAAATATAACCAATCTCCGTTTTTAATTTACTGATAAATCCTTTTCTTTTAGTCCATGTGGAGAAAAAAATTGCTGCCTGTGTTTCAGGTTTTCCATTTTCGCTTTTTTTTTTTTTTTTTCTCCTTACCTCTATTTGTTAAAACTGAGCTGGATTGGTGGGGAATAGGGAAGAAGGCTCTGCTTCCAGAAATCTCTTCACATGGTCTAAAAAAGGGTTTATTTGTAAGTACACACAAATCTGATAAAGTAGAAATGTCAGACTTTTGGAAATTTTGTGGACATGGAATGTTTTTAAAGGTGTTTTAACCCCTTAACAACTGCATGCCGCACTGTGATCACAGAACACTTTGGTGAGAAAAAAAGTGCTGTGGTCCTGTAGAGCAACCTGCCCCCAGATCACGCTGTCCTTAAGGGGTTAATGGAAACCTCAAGAACAAATTCTCTGTACGGACATCCCATGTTCTATCCCCCAATTTTGTGTGCAAGTACAATGTTCAGGGCTTTTGGCAGGCAACCATACCTTCACCACCACCTTCCTCACCATTCAAGAATAAATTGTTTAATAGGGTAGCTGTTCAGTTCTTCCAGAAGGATAGAAAACAACTCTTGCAGGGACAAGGAGACTGGCTGGCTTGTTCAGAACAAAGAACAAAGCTCCATTCTTAGTTAATCACTGCTTCTCCCATCTCTGTGCTTAGCGACATTGTAAACTTACTGCACCTGGTGTACTGCCTCACCCACCTTGTGCATCTCCACCACCTCAGAACGGTCTCTAACACAGCGCTTCTCAGCATTATTCCTTAGACCACCAAGGGTTGTCCCTACATGCTACTGCTAGTTCAGCAAAGGGTGATGCACCCGATGTAGAGGATGCTTTATAGTCCTTTATTTGTTTCCTCTACCAGTTGCATTAATATTTTAGGCTAAAGGTGAACTAATCCCTCACTTACCTTACCATGGACAGACAGTACTAATGGTCTTTATGAATGTTGTACATTTTGTCTGTTAAGGAAAACATCCGTTGCATGTGGCAAATCCAAGGAGGTGGGGGGAAGATATGTGAGAGTTGATAGCAGGACTTCACACTGCATATGACAATCTTGCATTTCTTAGGAAACAGAGGTGTGTACTGCATTATTTTGCAATGTTACATACCCCTCTTGTAGGCCTGGGCAGATGCCTACTTTAGATTGAAAAACTGCTAATAACTGGCCATGTCCTCTTCCATGATCAGAACATACAGTACCGATTATCAGGATGTTTTGAAAATGTCACAAGGTCAAAGTTCATAGGGGCCTTTTTTTAAGGTAGGTAATAGGAGGTGTCTGTTCCCCTTTAAATGGAACTATCATGTTTAGTTAAGCTCATGAGAACAGGCTTAAAGGGATAGTAATACTTAAAATGTAAAAAAAAATATGTTGTAGGGTTTATCCCCCTGAGTAAAACAAGGGTACTCCCACTGCTGAAAGGTGTTTCATTCAAAAGTTATTAATTTTCAAAGTTGAATTTTTTAGGTGCAATATCACAGTGGCCTGAAATTGTACAGTGGCGCTGTTGCTTCACGATCCTATGGACAACTCTGGTCAGTTGACCATAAATCTCCATAGGATGGTGTAGCAACAGCGCCACTGTACAATTTCAGGCCACTGTGATATTGCACCTAAAAAATTAAACTTTGAAAATTCAATAACTTTTGAATGAAACACCTTTCAGCAGTGGGAGTACCCTTGTTTTACTCAGGGGGATAAACCCTACAACATATTTTTTTTTACATTTTAAGTATTACTATCCCTTTAAAAGCTTAAGGCTTTTAACTCTGCCATTGGAGGTGGGGTCATAAAACAGTCTCAGGGCTAACAGGTTGGACAGGACGTATACGTTTATGGCTCATAGCTCTATAGACTGCTACTGTCCGTTTAGAGAATTTGTTCATAGAAGTCCTTTGGTACTGAAAGGTCAGTTCACAGCCTATATCAGGGAAAGGATCACCCAGAGGATCTCCTCAGCAGGCCAGCTCCTGTGCTTTTATATCAAACAAACCCACTTTAAGGTAAGCATTTTGAACTGTCACTTTTTAGCAAGTAAGTTGTTTTGAACGAGTTTTTAAAAACACCTATATTGGCCATTTTTATTTCTACCAGTAGTCTGAGGTATTTAGCGTTATTTTAGTCAAACTAGCTAATTCTGACCATCATGGATGGGCAGTTGGGATGGAGAGAGCAGTGTAGATTTAGTGTAAATATATCAAGCTATTGTTTTAAATTGTTAATGGAAACAGAGGTGATTTTAAAGCTTTTTCAAAATCGTCTATTTGTAGCAAAGTGTTTGGTTGATCCCCTGTAAAAGGGGCTTTTAACTCCTTCAGAGGGGGCTGTGTCATAGGAGTGCCTTTTAATTTAACCCTTCTTAAAAGGAGTCCTGCATACAGCAGACCGGCAATCTCTGAATACTGGGCGATCCTGAATAAACAGCTCCCCCCCCACACACACACACACACACAAAAAGAAAAAAAAAATCATGGGTGGAACCAAATATAAGGATGCCATTCATCCCTCACATTCTCTTTCCCGCTACCTGTGCTACATGTAACAGTCTGGGGGCCACAGGTTTACAATTACCTATTTGCTTTCTTGCTTGTTTCTCCATATTCTTTCAGGATATGCAAGGTCATTTTGCTGTGCGCACTTGCATTGTACAACTGGACGTGATGTCACTTTTTCACTGACATTTGGTTGTACTGATAGAAGACAGGACTGGGGAAGTCCTGAAAGAATATAGAAATGGAAGCTTGGAAACTGCAGCAATTTCAAACATGACCCCCCCTGCCTACTGGATGGGTAGCTATCACAGGTTAGCAAATCTTGAACAGATCATATGCAAATAAAAACAAACTGCTGTTTGCAGGACACTGCCTAGGTCAGTGATTCTCAGCTCCAGTCCTCGGGGAACACAAACAGGTCATGTTTTCAAGATATCCCTAATTAATCGCAGGTGAATCAGTCACAAAGACTGAGCTACTAATTACTCACCTGTGAATTAAGCAGGAACAACCTGAAAACCTGCACTGTTGGTGTGCCCTGAGGACTAACATTGAGAAACACTGGCCTAGGTAAATCCTTCTGACAAATGGAGAGAATTATTAAGGTCTAATTACCATTTGATGCTGGCGAGCTCTCAGACACATTGCAAAGGGTTTTATTTTTTCTTTATGGTGTGCTTTTTATGCCCCACTTTTTTTGTGTGTGTTGAGCATGGGAGCGTGTTGAGTGGCAGCTCGTGGGAGATTTGAATAACTCCACCGTACTGCCTCCCCTGGGTGTATGTGCCAGGCACCCAAGTATATATTCAAAACAGAGGCATTCTTGTGTAACTTGAGTGCCAGAAGGGTATGCAGCGCATTGGGGTTTGTCCTACTTTTGTTGATTTCTGTTTAAACAAATTTTGTATGCTGTCCAGATCTTTTCAAAGTATGAAAACACTTATTCCTATGTCATACAAGGGACATACAGCAATGTGTTGTTCTTAATCAAACTTTTCCAAGCTCTATTGATTTCTCGGTTTCCCTTGCTAGTGTATGCAAAGTATGGAAATGTAGTCTGTTTATAACTACTGAATATTTCCATCTGTTTCATAAGTGGCAACAAAATAGCAGATAATTGAATATTCTCATTCTGCCATATGTTAATAAAGGTTATAAATGGTATTAACTTTTTGCCAACCTCGTCATTTTCACGTGGTTGGCACAGTGGGCCTGCACAGCCAACCACGTGAGAAATTAGGTCATAATTGGAAGCTTCTCCTTGCACTTTTGGTCCAGGGAGAAGCTTCAAAGTTGCCCTGGACATAGGGAAGAAGTTTCTTTAGACAGCAGGGCAGGTTTAACCTCTGAAATATATAGATGATCACTCCCATGAAAATATTTCTCTGTCGTTCAATACAGGTTACTGTTAACTCTGGGAGGCGATCCCCCCCTTTAAGTAGGCAGGAACATTTCTCTAAACGTATGCAGGGGGTGGAGCCTCCCCTCCTAGGCTGCAGCTTAGCCAACCAGCTCCAGATAGATTTGTTCCTCTGTGTGACAACACCAGATGGAGAACATTCTTCTATAGTTTGTTTCTTTATTTTCTGTCAGATATGGAATACCACTATTGGGCAGATTACCATGACTGACAAATGCCCTTTGATGTGGCTAGCTCAGTATCCAGGTGCATTTTGGTGGACCTTAAGCCCTGAGGGGGAAAATCTTGGTTCCAAGTGCTTCCCCAGGAATTACCCTCTGAGGTAATTCTTGCTGCATGGTAATCTGAAGACAGAAGATCTGCAGGAAAGGTGAGCTACCCTTTGAGTGCTGCAGGTCCACTTGTCCCACAGTGCCCCTTTGCTGGGCTTGTGTTTGGCAGTTCTCATTGTGCACTCCTGCACTCATTGAGTATATTTGTATGTCTGTTGGGTATTTGGAGCAGGTTTATGTGGTAACTTAACCCTTTGAGTGCCAGAGGGGTACGGAATGCATTGCATCTCTGTAACTGCTTCGCATAGCAACTTCAGATTGAGCTCATTTTAATGGTCTACCCTTGCTCTATCATCCAGTTTATAGTTCAAGTGTCTTGGGGTGCTTCGAGCACTGTTTTGGGGTACTTTTTGGGAAAAACTACATTTCCCATGAGCGCTTGGTTTGCGCCTATTTTCTGATTGGCTCCCGTTGCGGCAGCCATTTTGTGAGCTTTTCTCAGTGAGTATCATACACAGGGCTTGGACTCTCCTCTGCAGATTAACCCTTCACCTGCCAGATAAGTCTATATTTAGCATTTCTGGGGTGAAATATTAATCTTTCTCACTGTAATTGGGTGACTTACTGTACAGTTGGTTATTTTGACTCTGTGAGAATGTCTATACCGCTGGAGCTTGGGGCTAGACTTAAGACTAAGGAGGCTTGGGGTATCTGTATCCCCCCATTGAGCATTGCTCTTCCTGTCACACAGGGCTACCTAGAGAGTTCTCTGGTCATTTATGCCCAGCATGTTCTGAGGTTCCTGACAGCAACCCAGGGACTTCCAGCCATGCTATTGAGCCAGCTTGGGTGCAAGAGTTTAAGGCTGCGACTAGGGACCTTGGGTCCACATTACAACTCTTTCCATCCTAGATACAGGGGGCACTTCAAATGTGGCAGACCCCCTCTATTATCAGTTCTTCCCTGCCTAAACCACAGGGAGCACCTGATGTGTCAGATTCTTCTGAGGAAGAATTGTTGCTAGATTCAGATGTTGAGGATGGTACTGTTTTGGAGTCTTCTAGGTCCCTTGGGGATCCCTTTGAAGCTGATTCTGAACCCTCCGCTAAGGGCCTGATCAGGGCTGTGTTAACCACACTCAGCGTTCCCTTGGTCCAGGAGGTTCCTTCTGATGTTTTTCAGGAGCCCGCTAAGCCCCTTACTTATTTTCCTCCTAACCCCACTCTTGACCGTTTGGTTTCTGAGGCGTGGAAATCTCCAGACAAGTCTGCTTCTGTGTCCAGGAAATTTGCTAAGCTTTATCCCTTTTCTGAAGCTGAGCTGGCTAAATGGGTTCATCCTCCTAAAGGGGACACTCCCATATCTAGACTATCTAAATCTACTGCCTTAACTGTCTCTGATGCCTCTGCGCTGCATGACTGGACTGACAAACTTGAGGTTTCCCTCAAGTCCATCTTTGCTTTTATTAGTACCGCTGTGCATCCAGCTTTTGCTGTTGTGTGGGTTAACCGGGCTATTGCAGTCTGGACTGAACAACTCACTATGGCTGTCCGTCAGGATGCGCCTACTTCGGAGAAATTGCGTCTTCTCGCCAATAGTCTGAAGCGCAACATTATGTGTCTGCTGTTGCTTTTGGTGCTGTCTGCATGATGGCGAGGGCCTCTACTACTTCTGTGGTAGCCAGGCGTGCTCTTTGGCTCAAGATCTGGTCTGCTGACACTGCTTCCAAGAAAGTCTTACTTTCTTTGCCTTTTTAGGGTACTTCCTTGTTTGGGCCTGATCTTAAGGAACTAATTAGCGAGGCCACGGGGGGTAAGAGTACTCTCTTGCCCTTGGTCTTTAAGAAGAAGTTGCCGTTTAAACACAGCCGGTCCTTTCGTTCCTTTCAAACAGACACGTTCGGCGAACAAGGTGGTTCCGTCATCTCCGCGTTCCTCCTCCAAGCCCAAACAGCAATGTGAGCCCAAGGCTGCCAAGACTGCTTCGGCATGACTCACCGATCCCGCGTCCGCATCCTGCTGTGGGTGGTCGTCTGCGACTTTTTTGCGGGATTTGTGAAGATTGTGTCGGACCCATGGGTTTTACAAGTTGTGATAGAGGGATACAAGATCCCTTTCTGTTCTTTTCCTCCTTTTCGCTTTAGTCTCTCTTGTACTCCACAAGATGCTGAGAATTGCCATCTTTTCTGCACTGTTCAGGCTCTTCTGGACAAGGATGTCCTGGAGTCCGTGCCTCTTTCAGACAGGAGTTCGGGGTTTTACGCGAACCTCTTTGTGGTAGCCAAAAAGACGGCAGATGTCGCCCTATTTTGGATTTGAAGGATCTAAACTTCTTTGTGAACAGGACTCACTATCGTCAGGAGTCTCTGAGCACAGTGATCGCTGCCATGTCTCTGGGGGAGTTTCTTGCTTCTCTGGACCTTCAGGATGCGTATTTACACATCCCAATCCATCGGGAGAGCAGGCGATGCCTGTGCTTTGCATGCGACTGAGGACATTTTCAGTACTCGGCTCTTCCGTTTGGTCTGGTCTGACAACGGCTCCTTAGGTCTTTCAATGAGTTCTGGGGGCGTTGATATCTGTTCTCCATCGAGACTGCATCAGAGTGACTCCTTACATGGACAACTTGCTATTGAAAGCCACATCGGCGGACCACCTTCATCAGCAAGTTCAGACCTGCATCCAAGTCCTCACCCATCATGGATGTATTGTCAACTTGGACAAGTCGGATCTTGTCTCATCCCAGCAACAGACTTTCCTGGGTCTTCTATTAGATACTCAGAGGAGCATGGTGTTTTCTACCGGACACAGTAGCCCATCAAATTGCCCACAGGGTATCTGCAATTCTGTCTCAGGATCTGGTCCCAGTTCAGAGGTTGTCTTCTCTGGTGGGGAAGTTCATCTCCACGATAGAAGTGGTTCCATTCGCCATGGTGCACACCAGAGAACTTTAGAGGTTCATAATACAGGTGTGCAGGGATCGACCAGATCATCAGAGGTTGTCTGTGTCCTTTCCCCTCATGTGGGATTGAGCTTGGAGTGGTGGCTGGACCTTTCCAATCTGCTGAAAGGGAGATCCTTCCTGATTCCCTCCTAGACCATGTTCATGACGGATGCCAGCCTCTCTGGCTGGGGAGCTGTTCTGGGTCGCTTCAGCGCTCGAGGGAAGTGGTCCATGGAGGAGTCCCTTCTCCCAATCAACATCTTAGAACTTCGAGCGATATTTCATGCTCTACATCATTGGGTGTCTCAACTGGAGGACTGTCCAGTCAGTGGAGTCTGACAACGCCACGGAGGTGGCCTACATAAACAGACAGGGGGAACAAGAAGTCTCGCCGCTTGGTTAGAGGTCAAGGCCATTCTGTCTTGGGCAAAGGTTCATGTTACTGTCGTTTCCGCAGTGCACATTCCAGGCGTAGACAACATCATGGCAGACTTCCTCAGTCGTCACACAGTGGAGAGTGAGAGTTACACCCTGATGTCTTTCAACTCCTTGTTCAGCGATGGTGGATGCCCCATGTGGATCTGATGGCGACGCAACACAACAGGAAGGATCCAGTGTTCTGCTCTCGGTGGAGAGACTCTCTGGCTCTAGCTGTCGATGCCATGTCCGTTCCTTGGACATTCCATCTGGCCTACATCATTCCTCCCCTTCTAATGTTGATAAGGGTGTTACGGAAACTAAAGATGGACCGGTCATTTTGATTGCTCCGGATTGGCCTCGTCAATCTTTGTATCCGGAGCTTCTGGCTCAATCTGTGACGGAGCCCTTTCCTCTCCCATCCTGTCTGGATCTTCTTCTGCAGGGTTACCTGTGGAAGAAAGTTGTTCATCGGCTCAATTTGACAGCCTGGAGGTTGAATCCTCGATTTTTTAAGAGAGAGGTTTTTCTTCTGCTGTGGTGACTACTATGCTTAGTGCCCGTAAGCCAAGCCTTGATGTCGAGGTTTTCTTCCAGGGCGTTGCTCATGTTCGTTCTGCCTTCCGGAGTCCCTCTCCTCAGTAGGATTCTTAATTTGGTTTTGGGTGTTCTTCAACGTCCCCCATTTGAATCTTTGGCTACTATTCCTCTACGTCTCGACGTGGAAAATGGCCTTTCTCCTGTTGATCGTGTCCATTCGCCGCGTTGCAGAGTTGCAAGCTCTTTCCTGTAAACCACCATATCTGGTGTTTCACAAGGATAAGGCGGTGCTTTGCACCTCCAAGGAGTTTTTGTCTAAGGTGGTCTCTGAATTTCACATCAGTCAGGAGGCTGTACCCTTTCTGCCCTAACCCCTCTTCTGACAAGGAGAGAGATCACCACTTGTTGGATGTGGTGCGTTGTCTCAAGTTTTATGTCCATCACACTGAATCTGTCAGGAAATCTGGCGCTCTGTTTGTCATTCCTGAGGGTCCTAGGGCAGGAAGACCAGCATCCAAAGTGACTATTGCGTCCTGGATCAAGTCCATTATTCGTAGGGCCTATAAGTTGAGGAATAAGCATGTTTCCTTTCGGGTCACGGCTCATTCCACCAGGTCTATTGGGGTGTCTTGGGCCTATAAGAATCAGGTTTCTGCTGATCAGCTGTGCAGGGCAGCTACTTGGTCCTCTGTGCACACCTTTTTGAAGCACTACCGTGTGGATGTGCTGGCTTCAGCTTAGGATCTTCTCAGGTTCTTAGTGCTTCCTTTGCTGTTGAGCCCTGTTGGCTCTAGTTCAGTGTGCTGTGTAACAGTTCTTGTTTTTTTTTTTCCCCTGTTCAGTGTCCATTGACACTTTAGTTTTGTTGGGCTTCTTTGACCAGTTGGTTCATAGAGGTTCTGGTGACTTTGGGGGCCTTGCGCCTGATCCTTGCCTTCTTCCCGCCTCTGGGGAACTCAATGGTTGGACATCCCAGAGTTACCAGTAACCTATATTGGAGGACAGAGAAAAGAGGATTTTAGTCTTGCCTGTTAAATCCTTTTATCTTAGTCCATACAGGTTACTGGTCTCCCACCTTGTCAAGGGACCATGCTTGGCTCTCCTGTGGCAGTATGTGAGAGTTCTTTGGGGCATGCTCACAGGAGTCTTCTCTACTATCTAGTCAACATTTAGTGTCTCAAATCCTTCTGGAGCTGGTTGGCTAAGCTGCAGACTAGGAGGGAAGGGAGGCTCCACCCCCTGCAGACATTTAGAGAAATGTTCCTGCCTACTTAAAGGGGTGGATCACCTCCCAGAGTTACTAATATCCTGTATGGACGAAGAGAAAAGGATTTAACAGGTAAGACTAAAATCCTCTTATACATTACTGTGCAAAAGTCTTAGGCAGGTGTAAAAAAAAAAAAAAAAAAAAAAGCTGTTAAGTACGAATGCTTTCAAAAATAAGACCTGTTAATAGTTTATTTTTATAAATTAACAAAATGTAGAAAGTGTGAACGGAAGAAAAATCTAAAGCAAATGAATATTTGGCGTAGCCACCCATTGCCTTCAAAACTGCATGAATTCTTCTAGATACACTTGCACAAAGTAAGGGATTTTGTAGGTGCATGAGTAAACAATTATACCAAACAGGTGCTAATCATCAATTTAATATGTAGGTTAAATCAGTCATTAACTGAACAGAAACAGCTTTGTAGGAGGAATAAAACTGGATGAGAAACAGCCAAATTCTAACCAGGTAAGGTTGCTGAAGACACCTTGGCAAGATTTGAGCACAGCAACAAGACACAAGGTAGATATACTGCATCAGCTAGGTCGCTCACAAGCAGAAATTTCAAGGCAAGCAGAGGATTTCCAGATGTGCTGTCCAAGCTCTTTTGAAGAAGCACAAAGAAATATAGAATGTTCAGAACCGTAAACGCAGTGGTCGGCCAAGGAAACTTAGTGCAGCAGATGAGACGCCATGCTTACTTCCCTTCACAATTGGAAGATGTCTAGCAGTGCTGTCAGCTCAGAATTGGCAGTAAAGTGGAATCCTGGTACCACCCATCTACTGTCTCGAGAAGTCTGCTCAGAAGTGATCTTCATGGAAGGCTTGCAGCCAAAAAGCCATACTTCTGACGTGGAAACATGGCCAGTTGACTCATCTATGCACCAAAACACAGGAACTGTGGTGCAGAAAAATGGCAGCAGGTGCTCTGAACAGACTAGTAAAAATTTGAAATATTTGGCTGTAACAGAAGGCAGTTTGTTCTCTGAATGGCTAGAGAGAGGTACAAGAATGAGTGTCTGCGGGCAACAGTGAAGCACGGTACAGGTTCTTTCCAAGTTTGGGGCTGCATTTCTGCAAATGGAGTTTGGGATTTGGACAGAATTAATGTAATCCTCAATGCTGAGAAGTACAGGCAGATACTCATCAGTCATGCAATGCTATCAGGGAGGCATTTGATTGGCCCTAGATTTATTCTGCAGTATGAAAACGGCCCCAAACATAAAGCCAAAGTCATTAAGAACTATCTTCAGCATAAAGAACATGGAGTCCTGGAATTGGTTGCATGTCCGACACAGAGTGCTGATCTCAACATTGGGTCTGTCTGGGATTACATGAAGAGAGAGAAGCAACTGAGGCTGAGTAACTCAACAGAAGAACTGTGGTTAGTTCTCCAAGATGTTTGGAACAACCTGTCTGCCGAGTTCCTTAAACTGTGTGCAAATGTACATAGAGAATTGATGCTGTTTTGAAGGCAAAGGGTGGTGACACTAAATATTGATTTTACTTATATTTTTCTTCTGTTCACTCACGTTGCATTTTGTTGATTGATAAACTATTAATGTTTTCCTGTTTGTTTTCTTGTTTGAGCAGTGTGTCTACAATCCCAATCTACAATTGTGGGTTGAAATGTCTGTCTGGGCGGGCTTGCAGCAAGGTAGCATGCTGAGTCAATTGGACAGTGAGAATTCAAAATTCTTATTCTTCCCATAGCTAGCTAGTGTCAATTTCTTTCTTTCTCTTTCTTCTCTTTCTTCTCTTTCTTTTTCTTTCTTTCTCTTTCTTCTTTCTTCTCTTTCTTTTTCTTTCTTCTTTCTTTCTCTTTCTTTCTTTCTTTTTCTTTCTTCTTTCTTTCTCTTTCTTTCTTTCTTTCTCTTTCTTTCTTTCTCTTTCTTTCTTTCTTTCTTCCTTTTCTTTTTCTTTTTCTTTTTCTTTCTTCTTTCTTTCTTTTTCTTTCTTTCTCTTTCTTCTCTTTCTTTTTCTTTCTTCTCTTTCTTTCTCCTTCTTTTTCTTTTTCTTTCTTCTCTTTCTTTCTCTTTCTTCTCTTTCTTTCTCTTTCTTTTTTCTTTCTCCTTTTTCTTTCTCTTTCTTCTTTTTTCTTTCTCCTTTTTCTTTCTCTTCTTTTTCTTTCTTTCTTCTTTTTCTTTCTCTTTCTCTCTCTTTCTCTGTCTTTCTCTGTCTGTCTTTCTCTGTGAATATAATTTTATTTGCAAGTGTGCAGTCTGTTTCACTTGGAAAATCAGTTGGTTTCTAGTTCCCTATGGTCCAACAGACTTTTCACCATTTTGGATTTGTAATTTTCCTTTTTGTAGAGGCGTAATAAATCATAAAATTCATTGACTTTCACTGTGATTACTTTGGGGGCATAAACGTGAATTAATTTGAACTTAGTTACTGTTTAGTTTGATGGCGCGGGAAGCAATTATTTCTGAAATACCTTCTACTTTTACAACTGAATCTTCAGTCTTTTGTTAATTGAAAATCCACATTCTTATTCTTGCTAGTGTAGTGTAGCTTTACAAAAGTAGGCAGGGGTGAGAGGCTGAATCATACTGTGTATCGTGAGCTTTAGTGGAGGATGATACATTTGTCAGTTTTTCAGGCTTGAGAGAAATCTTTGTTTGAATACCTACTTCACTTTTGTAATTTGTTATAACAGTCTGAATTATTTTTTAAAGTACTACACTATCATACAGGCTCGTTAAAAGAAGCCTAGTTTAGATGGGAGAGGGATGCAGGTTTGACATGCTTCTTTAAAATGTATGGTTGGTAACCTGAAAACTTCCTAATAATAATTGGTTTATGCCTCATGTAATCAATACTTCCTTTCCCCATAGAGAGTGTTCTACAGAACCATTCAGCAAGAGGATCTGACTGAGAAATGAATTTCCTCAATTACATATTTCTGCATATTTTGAAATCAAAAATATAGTATAGCTATACAGATCTGCTATGTGTTACTAGGCAAGTTCTTATAGTAAACAATTTTAAGATTCCAGAAGTTTGAGTTTCCTTTAAGTAAAACAATCTGTATGACTGAAGTTCACCTTTTCTTAAACTGAACTTGTATTGCGTATAACTTTTTTTTTTTTCTTTCCTCTCTCCTCCTCCTCCTTCATTAGAGTTATGCTATGTCAGTAGTGATGGCACCCGTGCATCATTGTCAAAGGAACTTGACAAAGAGAATTGTCAGCCAGATGACAAAATTGTTAAAGGCTCTGGAAAGAATACCCAATTACAAGTTTCTTTAGATGAAGTAGAAGAAGGAGAAATTTTAAGTGATGTGGATAATGGTGATCATAAGTCTGTAGGAGCACCTAAAACTACTAAAAGTCCACAGCCAAAAGATCCTGTAGAGCAAATAAAAGAAAGCCAGAGTCCAACAACAAGACGAGGAAAAGTGGCATCTACGATAAAACCAAATGGGATAATTCCACCAAAAAAAATGTCTGCTTCCAAGCTTAAGGAAAAAAGAATTACTGATAAAAAAACAAAATTACTTAAACTGCCTAAGGCACAAAAGCCTACTACTGACTCTTGTCTTGAAGGCATTTTGAATATTGTTCTCCCATGTAATGTACAGGATGTTCTGCAGATGTTAAGGTTGATAAGAAAGCATATAAGAAAAAAATATATGAAATTTAAGATGCAGTTTTCAATTCGCCAGTTTCAAAAGGTAATTGAGATGGGAGCTTTGTGTTTTGTAACACTGGTGAAGAGTCTTGACTGGTCCACTTTGTGTTCCTCGTCAGGTAGTCTGCAAAAGAAACTTTGTAAGTTAATTGAATCAAGGCTGAAAAAGATGAAGAGAAATGGAATTGTGGATCGTATTTTTGAACTGCACTTGATAGACATGAAGAAAAAACTGTGGAAGTTTGTTGATGATCAGTTTGATTCATTGTTTGATACATTAAAAGCAATTCTCACAAAATGTTGTGACAAAGCTGAATTAGAATGTGATGGTAATGAGAGCAAGGTGAAATCTACATTAACTCCAAATATAAATAGTGCTCCAGCTGGTAACAGTTTACAAAAGTTAGGTCTACAAAGCAAGAGAGTACAGACTTGCATTAATGAATCAAGGGAAACTTGTGAACCATGTTTAGGACAAGGACCATCTGAAATACAATGTAAAACAAAAATCTCTAGTGTTAAAAAACATAAAGTTAATGCTGGTAGTGACAACCTTTGTAAAAAACTCAGTATTTCAAGCGAATCAGTGAAAGAATGTATATGCATTGGCTGCGATTCAAAAAGTGTCATGTTATCAGGCAGGACTAGAAACTCAAAGTCAAGAGATCCTTCTGCTATTAGTGAACCTCTTGCAGTTTCTTCTTCTGAAGGTGAGAAATCCCAGAAATCCCAGCAAAGTACATCTGGCTTGTCCTTCAATTTAGTAAGTGATGATCATATGGGTGATGTATTTAAAAGCTTGTTGCATGACTCGGATACTCCAAAGCAAAGCAATACTGTTGAAGAAAATTTGTGGATTTTAAAAACACCAGAGAAAACAAACTCTTCAAAACAGAAATGCGAAAATTTGACTTCTTCATTGGAAAATGATACTCCAATAAAAATGCCTTTGTCACCACCCCCACTTTCCCCACTGCAGCTGTGTTCATTTTCTACACTTGAAGACATAGTACTTATTAACCCAGATGTCCTAGATGAAAGTTGCATGCTGGAAACTCCCATTAGTGCCTCCTCTAGCAAGAGCCTTCCTGGTGTAGAGGAAAAGACAAAATCTTTTTCTTCAGTTCTTATGGAGGATCTTGCTGTATCTCTAACTGTGCCTTCTCCATTGAAATCTGATTCCCATCTTAGCTTTCTCCGACAAGTGAGTGCTTCTGACTATATCTCAGAAGAAATTATTAATAAGCATCACAGTGACATTTCTGTCTTGGAGGAG
This sequence comes from Rhinophrynus dorsalis, assembly GCA_037306005.1. Taxonomy (NCBI): domain Eukaryota; kingdom Metazoa; phylum Chordata; class Amphibia; order Anura; family Rhinophrynidae; genus Rhinophrynus; species Rhinophrynus dorsalis. Next base: position 307,563,971 of record CM074720.1, on the reverse strand, counting down.
GAGTATGTTGCAGAACAGGACATACATTTAACTTTGGATTCTGACAACTCCAGCAGCTGTTCCTTGGAAAATAAAATTGAACCTTCTAGTTTCCAGTACCATCCAAGTGAGCCTATGCAAGCTGTTATAATGGAAAAATCCAATGATCACTTCATTGTAAAGATACGTCGCGCGGTATCCTCTACCTCCCCAAGCTCTGATTGCTCATCAACTGAATACATTGCTTCAGTAGTGCCACAAGTAGCAGATGTGGAGGTTAAAGATATTTGCACGCATGTATTAGAACCTGAGATGGAGAGAAACTCACAAATAAATGGAAATTATAGCATTTATCAGACTGAACAACACACTGAATCAGATTTGACCCATGTTATTAAAGATGAGTTGGACTATTCTATTAATGATAAAGGAGAAGGCGCCAATTCTTCAAAAACTTGTAGCACTCATGAACCCATGGTGTTACCAGTTAAATCGCCTGAACCTATTGGCCATGATTTAAACAGCACCATTGATGCACCCTCTCAAACAAATGGGGATCAGTATTCTGAGGGAGGCAAACCTGGGTATGAAAAGAACATACTTATTGAAAAGAATCATGCAGACAACTTGGGAGGCTTAGAAGAATCCTCTCTGAGCATTGCTGTTGTAGACTTTGGTCATGAAAGTTTGAACAATAAGAGAAAAAAAACATTACAAGAGGTGCCACTGGCAAAGCGACATAAAGTTCAACATGACTTTGCTTTAGAAACTAAAAGTAAGTCAAGAAAGAAAGATGGGAAAGACATAAAGACAAATACCATGGGCATGGAGAAGTACCACAAAAAGCACACACGATCGGCCAGTGATACTACTCTGCTTTCCACCAGTAACATGTCTGCAAAGAATGTTGTCAAAAAGAAAGGGGAAGTAGTTGTGTCTTGGTCAAGGTAAGTGTATGGCATGTTTGAAGTGCATAATTAATATAATGTCCCAACCCTCTACATAATTTCAGTCCGTATTGGCTACCAACAGCCCAGGATGTAAAGTGGTAATTCTCAATGGTTTTCCTCAGGACTTGCCTACAGCCTAGGTTTCCAGGATACCCCTACTTAATCACAGGAGTGTAATGGGTGGATCAATCACTGTGCCTAACCTGTTCACGTGTCCTGAAGAGTATCACTGTTGTAAACGAAATCTAATTGAAATACAACATGAAACAGTAATTTTTTTTCTGTTTTATATTTTGAGAGCTTTTAATTTTTTTCATAACTACTCCTATGTGGGACATCTTATGATTTGCATGTTTTCAGTCAGGCTGTGCTTAAATCCTGACCTACTTATTGGCCCATGGAGACATAATTTAATGCTTTGAATGCCAGAGGGGTACTGAACACATTGCTCTCTGTCATGCAAAGGGTTAAATACTAGGGTCATAAGGTGTATTGGTTAAATGCAATCCGTTTTCATGCTACATTATCTTGAAGCCAAAACTTCCTTTTGAGCTCATTCTGTAGTGTATTTCTCTGCTTAGCATAAACTCTGTTTGGGCTCTGTACTCTAGCACATTGGATTTAAAATGACACCATGACTAAGAGTATCAAGTGCAGACTGCTGGCTTTAATTTGATGGTATATACATTCATAAACTGTGAACCTTGTAAGAATGTCATTTTTATATGTACTTCCTCCATATTATATGTCCAAAAGTAATTGGACATTTGGCTGCTCAGCTGGTTTGGTTGTGTTGTTGCTTTGTTAGTTCATGCACATGAGCTAAGAAAAGGACTAGAAAAGGTACTAGGTGTGGCATTCACATTTGGAGTCTGTTGTGTCTCAAAATGGTCATTCTGACAATGCCAGACCTTCATGATGCTGAAAAATCAGAATAAATCTGACTGACAGAATATCAGATTTTCAGTCAACGGTTTGGTACATTGTTAAAGTGGTACCTACCACCTCTTAAAGGGATAGTAATACTTCGTTTTAACTTTATTTTATTTTGTAGGCATTAAAAAAACATGAAGAATGATATAAGTCTTATCTCTCAAACCTTTATGGTTTATGAGATATTCACAAGCAAAGTTTCCCCTCCCGCCCCTTTTACCTACTGTAAACAATCTCTTCTCAGATGTGGAATGCAGTCCATAGACTGGACAGATAACAGAAGGGGACACTCTTATTCCTATGAAAACAATGAAATCCCTGCCCCCCTTGACAAGCTTTTCAGGTTTTTCTGTTATCTTAATTGAAGATTGTCCCTCTCTGCAGTCTACCTGGGCAGCTCCCTTCTGCCCTGGCTGAAAAGTGTTACATCAGTAAAAGGGGCGGGAGGGGGACACTTTGCTTGTGAATATCTCTTAAACCATAACGGTTTGAGAGATAAGACTTATATCATTCTTCATGTTTTTTTAATGCCTACAAAATAAAATAAAGTTAAAATGAAGTATTACTATCCCTTTAAACAATTTAACTTCAATAACTCCCCATCTGTCTACTAGAGGCTTAAGCGCTGCTTAGTAGTGCTGCTGTCAGCCCGGTAAGAATGCATACTTCTTTTGAATAAGGTAATAATTGTGGTGACTAGTGCTACTGAGCTGCTAGTTGCCAGATGGGGAGTATTGACGGTCGTGTTTAAGAGGTAGTAGTTCCACTTTAAGCATGAACGCACAGCTGAGCTCCTCAATAGCAAACAACCTGGTACACCACAGAAGACCACTGTAGTGGATGAACAAAACCATACTTGCAAGAGTGGAGATTGAAAAAAACAAACAAAAAGGTTTGGACTTTCAAGCAGGTCAAGTATACTCCTCAGGATGTTGGCATAGAAATGTCAGAGTACCATAAGATGAGAACTGCACCAGCATATAACCACAGAGGGTTTTACCACAAAATGCGACCAACTAATAAACCTCAAGAACATAAAGGCTGTACTGTATCTTCTTTATCCTCTTAGTCATGGTTTCGTTTCAAATCCAATGTACTGGATTAAATAGCTAAAACAACAAAACTTGTCTCTGTCCAAACACTTGTGGACTGCACTGTATGTGTTTTCTGAATATTATTGGTCGCCAGCAGCTGATAAGATATGCTGCTGTCTCTGATTTTTTTTAAATTCTGCCCTTCATTCTTACACTTGCAGTAATGCTTTTTCAGTCATTCTATAAATTGCTATTAAACATATAGGAGGAGCACATATATAACAAATAAAGTAATTGGTAAAAACCATATGTAACACAAATGGAGTGCTCTGAACCTAAAAAAAAAAAAAAAAAGGGGGCAGTAATGTCCCATAAAAAACATTTAGATTTAGGTAGATATTGAAAAAATAAACAATTTGCAACAAACCCTATCTCTCAAACCGCTATGGTTTGATTGATATGGGGATTCAAAGTTCCTCCCTCCCTCCCCTTCTCCTAATGCCAGCTGTAAAGCTGACAGCAGAAGAATTGAGTCGTATGACTCGTGGAGGCTCTGCAGCAGTGCCGAAATCGAGGTGCTTAAAAATAATTAATTCATTGGAAAGGTCTACAAAGTGTGCTTGCAAACCAGACACACATTGTAGACCATTACAATGAATTTATTTGTTTATTTTTTAATCTGTCTGCAACATGTGCCTGATTTGCAAACACACGTTGCAGACCTTTCCAATGAATGAATACTTTTTAAGTACCTCTATTTCAGCTCTGCTGCAGAACCACCTGCTGGTCCCAGGACTTGTATGTCCCGCTGTCAGTAGGAGAAGGGTGGGGGGGGACTTTGGATCCCTATATCTCTCAAACCGTAGTGGTTTTAGAGATTAGGTTTGTTGCAAATAGTTTATTTTTTCAGTATCTACCTAAATCTAAATATTTTTGTGGGGGTATTACTGACCCTTTAATAAACAAAAAGGGAAAAATTTAAATTGGAGGGAAAAGCTAGGTTCTGAGACAGCTCACAGACCAATTCAATAATAATGAAGTAAATACAAAGGAAAAATAAATATCAAAAATGAAATGTATATTGAAAAATCAATCTGTGTATATAAACACTGCAACTCTCCCACTCCCCAGTGTAACATATCCCATCATACCAAGACATCCTACCAAATATTGTGAAGAACAATGGTGTATCTTGGTATACAGTGTAGCCGCTCCTGGCAGTATGGAATGGCAACTAATGTAATAAGTCGTGCATATGAACACTACACCAATCTAAACTCCATTATATCCCCGACTAAGTGAATATATAGAAGCTAAATGTGCAAATGACCAGGCTGTATATCTTGCCATATAAACAAGGGATTAATAATAAGCCATGCATGATGAAAAGTGATATAGTAAATATCATATAGCTTCTTGTTAATAGAATATTTGAGTCAGAGCTTATGCATAAATAGTGGTGCAGAAGGATAAAGCGGGAATTTAATGACTGTGATCCATAAGCAACTGGTCTGGTGTTCTCCACAATTTTAACCATATGCAGAACCGTTAGATACACTTCTCCTCACCAGGTACTTCACAGGTTTCACAGCCGATGGTTCATGTGTTAATAGAGTTGGGGCACCACTCGCTAGTTGCATCTTGATTGTATTGTTCCAGACCATCTACAGCAGGCTCTGCATCCCACTGTATATCCATGTGCATGTCAAGGCACCTATATCTTCATAGGCATGAAATTGAAATGCTACTCAATCATGAATTGGGCAATGCCATTCAGGCCACCTTCACTACATGTGAGGTATGTCGCGAACGCATTTCACCCTTACCCAGAGGGCTTTTTCAAGGCAGTCGAAATGTGTTGGCTTAGGTGACATACCTAACATGTAGTGAAGGTGGCCTGAATGGCATTGCCCTATTCCTGATTAATTGGCGTTTCAATTTTATGCCTATGAAGATATTAGTGCCTTGACTTGCATGTGGATATACAGCAGATGCCAAGTTTGCTGTAGATGGCCTGTATCAAGCAACTAGTGAGTGGTGCCAGACTCCTGTTAACATATGAACCATCGGCTGTTATACCTGTGAAGTGCCCTGTGGTGTGAGATGTTTCTTCCGGTTCTGTATATGGCTATAATTGTGGGAGAACACCAGATACAGTTGCTTATGGATGACATTAACCTCCCGTTTATTGCTTTATCCTTCTGCACCACTATTTATGCATACTAATGACTGCAGCTAAGCTTTTACGCTCGTGTTCTAATATTCTGTTGCAAGAAGCTATATGGCATTTACTATATCGCTTTTCTTGCATGGCTTATTATTAGCCCCTTGTTCGCCTTTGTCTGCTCATGTATGGGGCAATATACATCCTGGTCATTTGCACAATTAGCTTTTGTGTATTTGCTTAGTCAGAATATTGTGTTTAGGTTGGTATAGTGTTCATACGTGTGCATTATTGGTATACAGTAGTGCCATACAGCCCGGAGTGGCTACACTGTATACATACACTGTATACAATGATGCACATTTGCTCTTCATTATATGTTTAGTGGGGTGTCTTGGTAGGGGTTGCTTTTAATGTAACTTTGCTTGTTTTTATGGTGGGATATGTTGCGCTGGGGAGTGGGAGAGTTGCAGCATATACACTGTGATTTGATTTTTCACTACATTTTTCATTTTTGGTATTTTTCCTTTTGTATTTACTTTTATTGAATTGGTCTGAGTGCTGTTAGGAAAATAGGAGGGAAAAGCTAGGTTATCTTTTTCCCTATTTAACTATCCTATAAATTGCTCTTTACATAATTAAATGAATGTATGTGCTTTTAAAACAGAGGGTGTCCAACCTTTTTTGACCGAGGGCTATAATAAATAAAATTACCATAGTCAAGGGCCACATAAGTAAGAAAAATGATTAATAAATATTATGCATTAGTATCAAGTTATTACATGTCACTAATATTCTTAACAGTTTATAGCCCAGGTTAAAGAAAAGGTTTGGTCAGCTTCTTCCCCCTTCTTCACCTCTCTCCTCTAATCCCCTATCGCCACCTTTCCTCTTTACATCCCTCATATTGCCTTAAAGGATAGTATTGTTTCATTTAATGTTGAGCATGTAATAAAAGTGCTGTACGATGGTCCTACACATGAAAACTTGCTAGTTACAGTGTAATAATAATTTAAAGTTGGTCCCTCCTGGTCCTGTCTCTGATAGCAAGCCACTTCTTCATAGATCTGGAAACCAGTCCTGGAACAGGACCGATCAGTGAGGGACTGCTTGACGAAGGAGGGCAAGTTTTTCCTAATACTGCGTGAAGATTGTCCCTCTTTGTTACCCGCTGTTGGAACTGGGGCAGTATTGCTCATGTTTGTGGAAAGGGGCAGGAGGATGAACTTTAAAATATTTTTACAATGTAACTATCATGTGTAGAAGCAGCACTACTATTTCATATGATCAATGTTCTGAGCTAAACATTATATGAAGCAATACTATCCATTTAATCCACTATATTTCCCCCTCATCACCAGCATATAACCACGTACTCCCACAGAACCTTATTTTCCTCCCAATCATCTCCCCCATGCACAGCATTCTCTCCATGGCACCACCATCTCCCCTCCACATCTCTCCTCTTCTTATCACTCTCTTCCCCCCCTTATCTCTCTTCCCCCCCCCTTATCTCTCTTCCCCCCCCTTATCTCTCATCCCCCCCTTATCTCTCTTCCCCCCCTTATCTCTCTTCCTCCTCCTTATCACTCTCTTCCCCCTCCTTATCACTCTCTTCCCCCTCCTTATCACTCTTCCCCCCTTATCACTCTTCCCCCCTTATCACTCTTCCCCCCCTTATCACTCTTCCCCCCCTTATCACTCTTCCCCCCCTTATCACTCTTCCCCCCCTTATCACTCTTCCCCCCCTTATCACTCTTCCCCCCCTTATCACTCTTCCCCCCCTTATCACTCTTCCCCCCCTTATCACTCTTCCCCCCCTTATCACTCTTCCCCCCCTTATCACTCTTCCCCCCCTTATCACTCTTCCCCCCCCTTATCACTCTTCCCCCCCTTATCACTCTTCCCCCCCTTATCACTCTTCCCCCCCTTATCACTCTTCCCCCCCTTATCACTCTTCCCCCCCTTATCACTCTCACTCTCTCTTCCCCCTTATCACTCTCACTCTCTCTTCCCCCCTTCACTCTCTCTTCCCCCCTTCACTCTCTCTTCCCCCCTTCACTCTCTCTTCCCCCCTTATCTCTCTCTTCCCCCCTTATCTCTCTCTTCCCCCCTTATCTCTCTCTTCCCCCCTTATCACTCTCTTCCCCCCTTATCACTCTCTTCCCCCCTTATCACTCTCTTCCCCACCCTTATCACTCTCTTCCCCCCTTATCACTCTCTTCCCCACCCTTATCACTCTCTCTTCCCCCCCTTATCACTCTCTCTTCCCCCCTTATCACTCTCTCTTCCCCCCTTATCACTCTCTCTTCCCCCCTTATCACTCTCTCTTCCCCCCTTATCACTCTCTCTTCCCCCCCTTATCACTCTCTTCCCCCCCTTATCACTCTCTCTTCCCCCCCTTATCACTCTCTCTTCCCCCCCCTTATCACTCTCCCCCCCCTTATCACTCTCCCCCCCTTATCACTCTCCCCCCCCCTTATCACTCTCCCCCCCCTTATCACTCTCTCTTCCCCCCCCTTATCACTCTCCCCCCCCTTATCACTCTCCCCCCCTTATCACTCTCCCCCCCCCTTATCACTCTCCCCCCCCCTTATCACTCTCCCCCCCCCTTATCACTCTCCCCCCCCTTATCACTCTCCCCCCCTTATCACTCTCCCCCCCTTATCACTCTTTCCCCCCTTATCACTCTTTCCCCCCTTATCACTCTTCCCCCCCTTATCACTCACTCTCTCTTCCCCCTTATCACTCTCACTTCCCCCCTTCACTCTCTCTTCCCCCCCTTATCACTCTCTCTTCCCCCCCTTATCACTCTCTCTTCCCCCCCCTTATCACTCTCTCTTCCCCCCCCTTATCACTCTCTCTTCCCCCCCCCTTATCACTCTCTCTTCCCCCCCCTTATCACTCTTTCTTCCCCCCCCTTATCACTCTCTCTTCCCCCCTCCTTATCACTCTCTCTTCCCCCCTCCTTATCACTCTCTCTTCCCCCCTCCTTATCACTCTCTCTTCCCCCCTCCTTATCACTCTCTCTTCCCCCCTCCTTATCACTCTCTCTTCCCCCCTCCTTATCACTCTCTCTTCCCCCCTCCTTATCACTCTCTCTTCCCCCCTCCTTATCACTCTCTCTTCCCCCCTCCTTATCACTCTTCCCCCTTATCACTCTCACTCTCTTCCCCCCTTATCACTCTCTTCCCCCCTTATCACTCTCTTCCCCCCTTATCACTCTCTTCCCCCCTTATCACTCTCTTCCCCCCCTTATCACTCTCTTCCCCCCCTTATCACTCTCTTCCCCCCCTTATCACTCTCTTCCCCCCTTATCACTCTCCCCCCCTTATCACTCTTCCCCCCTTATCACTCTTCCCCCCTTATCACTCTTCCCCCCTTATCACTCTTCCCCCCCCTTATCACTCTTCCCCCCCCTTATCACTCTTCCCCCCCCTTATCACTCTTCCCCCCCCTTATCACTCTTCCCCCCCCTTATCACTCTTCCCCCCCCTTATCACTCTTCCCCCCCCTTATCACTCTTCCCCCCCCTTATCACTCTTCCCCCCCTTATCACTCTTCCCCCCCTTATCACTCTTCCCCCCTTATCACTCTTCCCCCCCCCTTATCACTCTTCCCCCCCCTTATCACTCTTCCCCCCCTTATCACTCTTCCCCCCCTTATCACTCTTCCCCCCCCTTATCACTCTTCCCCCCCCTTATCACTCTTCCCCCCCCTTATCACTCTTCCCCCCCTTATCACTCTTCCCCCCCCTTATCACTCTTCCCCCCCCTTATCACTCTTCCCCCCCCTTATCACTCTTCCCCCCCTTATCACTCTTCCCCCCCCCTTATCACTCTTCCCCCCCCTTATCACTCTCTCTTCCCCCCCTTATCACTCTCTCTTCCCCCCCTTATCACTCTCTCTTCCCCCCCTTATCACTCTTTCTCCCCCCCTTATCACTCTTTCTCCCCCCCCTTATCACTCTTTCTCCCCCCCCCCTTATCACTCTTTCTCCCCCCCCCCCCCCTTATCACTCTTTCTCCCCCCCCCCCCTTATCACTCTTTCTCCCCCCCCCCCTTATCACTCTTTCTCCCCCCCCCATCTATCTATACATCTATCTATACATCATTACATGCTGGTTAAATAGTGGCATTTGATGTTCACTTGCTTTTTTTTTTTTTTTTTTCTCCAAATATTATTTAGTTGTATTGTATTCCTGTGAAAAATGTTATATGGTTTCATTCAGATGTTCTCCTTGGATAGGGATGAAGATCGGTTGATACTCCTTGAATGCCAGAAACTTGGTCCTAATCAGAAGACTTTTCTTTCATTATCTTCTGAAATGAATAAATACCCATATCAGGTAGGAAAGCTGTAGATGTGTGTTTGTGTGAAATGCTATTTAAAATACATTAAACATATACTGATGATGTATTCATATAGATTTCATAACTATCGCAAAGTAAATAAAGACTCTAGGATTATTATGGGTTAAACTTTACGTGACCTAGTCCCATCTTCTTGGACAAACAAGATGTCTGTGATACTTTGGAAACAGTGGGTCAATCTACATTCCAAATACTTAACAGTTTGTGTCTACAGTAAAATAGTATCTACATTGGTCTTGTGAATGTGCATCACTGCTTTATGACTAAGATAATGGAACACATTCTTAATTTATATAAATTTAGATGCCTTATTTGGGAAGAAAAACCAAGTTTATTTTAAGTGTGTGCAATCAGAGTGGATTTCAAATTAAATCTCAGTATGTTGGTAAACCTATTAGCCTTTCAATTCCTGCATGGAAATATTTATAAGTGTAGTATTTTTAAGTCCCATGAATGCTCTTTGTGCCTTGTCTTATCCTCAGAATGTGTGTTTTTGTCCCCCCCCCCCCATAGATTGAAGAACGGTTTCGGCAATTGATGAAGTTGTTCAAGAAATGCAGACATTCTACTTCCTGACAAGTGGCTATATATAGGCTTCATGTTTTCAAATTCTCTGGACCAATATGATATGATTAACAAATTGTGTGACAGGTGAAAAAATGTGCACTATGAACTATAAAAATCCATAGCTTCAAGGTGTTATAAAATAACACTTATGTAAACAAATATTTAACAGCCAGCTTATGACACTGTATAATGTACCTCAGTTATTTTTTTATTATTATTATTTTTTTTAATGGGGTTGCCACCTTGCTTCATTTCGTGGCTGCTTTTCAATTGCAGATTCAGTGGTAAGGTTGAGATCTATCAAATTAAAGGGATAGTAATGTCTAGGTTTTTACAATAAGATTTATTCTTCTTTATAAATTTGTATAACTATGTGTAGCTTTATAACCATCTTTAACTTTGCCATTTCTGTTTTATTCTAAAACTGTGTCCCCCTCCTCATACATGACAAATGTTCAGTAAGCCGGTCTGGACAGATCGTGACAATTTTGTTTTGGCATAAGGAAAAAACCTGCCCTCCTTGTCAGGCGGGCAGGGTTTTCCTTATACTGATAGAAAGAAGATTGTCCGTCACTGCAATCTGTCTTGTCTGCTGATCAGATCTGAGGGGGGAGGCAGCTTTACTTGTATAAAAGGGGTGGGAGTGGGACACACTATTATAGAATAAAATGAAAATGGTAAACTTATAGATGGTTATAAAGCTACACATCATTATTCAGATGTATATAGAAGAATCAATCTTACTGAAAACCTAGACATTCATATCCCTTTAAGTTATCCAACCAATTAAAATAATCACACCACTTCATAGCTGTTAATTAAGCTGCCATCCCTCTGATTTAGGAATTGACCTCCATAAGAACTGTGGTATTCCATCCTTGAGGTACTAGAAGGTGCTTCTGCTCTCCACTCTGTAAGAGCCTCTTATTAATGAAAGAAAATATCAACAATTCTGGCACAAATCAACTGCACCATATGTGAGATGTTAAATTTCTCACTGATTTTAAATGGAGTTTTCAACCTGTTGAATTTTTATCTTTGTGAAGTTTTATCCACTGTTGCAGTTGTTCCCAACTCTGGTCCTCCAAGATGTTTTAAGGAAGTCCTTAAGAGCAAATGGATAAATCACAATGACTGAAACTCCCATTACTCACCTGTGATTAAGCTGAAAACACAAACTGTTGGTGTTACTTGAATAAAACTTTTGGGAATTACTGCCCTATGGGTCAAATGGCTTGCTCTAGAATTGATCCTTTTTTGTGCATAAGACTCAGTGATATTCTTAGAGTTAACAGGCCACATTCCCTATAAAATGTAAATTTGAAGTAATGCATACTAATAACTATTTCTTCTTCCCTATGTGCATTTGATTTGCTCAAGAATAACCTCATTTTTTACCTTATTGATTACAGCCCAGTGTATTTTGGTGTATGATGAGGTTGTAGTCTCCATTAGCTTGAGGATACTGCTGTATCTCAACATTTAGTGTTCAGAAATCCCCATACTGTCCATCTTTGGGACACATTGTCCCTCCACTAATATTCTTACCAGTAAACCTCAGATGCATTTAGTTCTAATCATCCTGGGAAAACCCTGAATGTGGCATCAATAACTCCTGATGTGGTAAAACAAAAATAACAGATTAATTCCCATAATAACAGATTAGTTCCCATTACCTACGTATACTAGATTATTTCCTGACAGATTTCTCTGTTTCTGTTATATACTAATGAAATATCAGCTTTGCAAAACAATACTTGTTCAACATTTGCAGGCTGATGCATGAACTGGGTAAATTGTGGCTTTAAAGACTTAGCCAGCTAGTTTTTCTACAATTGGAGTAGAAACATGAATATTTGATATTGTGCTTTTAACCAGTAAAACTTTTCCCTGATCATTTGATTATATTGGTTTTCCCATACTAATAGAAATATTCAGCCTTTTGGATACAGGCTATTGTTACATTTTGGCTTCTATGATTGCTTTGCTTAGGAAACACCTATTTAACTCTTTGAGTGCCACAAAGCATTACTTGACAAAAACAAAACTGCTATGAAATGTTATAAATGAATGTCTGTATTCATTTCCGAATAACACACAAATGTAGCTACTGGTATGGTGGATGTCTTGTATCTAACCAACTATAGAAGCAGGGAAGCTTTCAGACTGGAGAAAAGTATATTGTCAAGTATGGTAACTGTGTGTGTTTTAGTAGACAGCCACCTGCCAATCGAGATGTGCTCGTATTTCAAGAACACATTATTATTTTATTTTTTTTTTATAAAGCAGTATCTTCAATCCCTCCTGTTAGAGGAACAGTTTTACATTATTTTGACTTTGCATATTCTGCACTTATATATATCTAAAGTTGAAATAAGGTGCAATGGTCCTTCTTATTCACCTGTTGATTTTGTATGTACAGCAGTAAGATGCTATATAACATTTCCTTGTGATTTGTAATGGTAGGCAACCTTCTTCACTCTGTTCGGAAAATAACTCTCATAATCTATTAACTGGTTGGGGATGCTGTGAATTGTTGTTTCCAACAACTAGGGTCCAAAGGTTGCTTAGCCCTGTTATTTTACATTATTTTCATACCACCCACTGTTATGTTTATTTGGCTTTAGCTTTTGAATGCTGTTATTTTGTAAATGTGAATTTCATTTTTTGTAAATCAATGTACAGGTTCACTCTTTTGTTTACTTGTGAACATTTTTGTATGTGTATATTTGTGTAAAATGGGCAAAAAATTTTAAGCTAAATACTGGAAACCTTTATTTTGTATAAAACATGGTTGCTTACAATAGCAATAAAATGTAAATACGTATAAAGTTTGTGTGAGGTGTTTAAACATGTCTTTCTTGTATACACTTTACGGTGGGCGTCTGACAAAAAATACATAGTAAATTTGGTTTAAAACCTAAATCCATTAAGCTCAACCTTTGCCATAGGATATTCCAGAAAATGAGAATTGCATAATCCATATCTGTTTAGCAGAACTTACTATTTGACTTACAAACACGTATAACCCTGTATGTCCCCTTTTTCTCAATCTATTTAACCTTCTCTCAAATGTATTTTTCATATCTGCCATCACCTTAAGTAAAGAATTCCAGTTTAACATTGTAAATAATTAAACTTCATTTGCTAGAGTTAAAACTTCCTTTTCTCTAACCTTAAAGAAGCAGTAAACATTTTTATGAAAAAATATATATTGTAGTGCCTTTCCTGTTGAGTGAAATGAGTACTCCCACTGCCGAGAGATGTACCACATATTTCCACCGTTATTGCAGTTTAAGCCCTTGTTTGTTTTTTGTTTTTGTTTTTTTTGTTTTGTTTTAGAAAAGCAGTTCCCTCTAATGGTCAAATTCCCATTAGTTTTTATCTTGCATTCTAATGGAAAGTCTGTGACATACAGTTCTCCATAGAATATGATAGAAACTGCTGTCCCTTCCTGTCCAAACTATAAGGAAGTAAATTCACAGTAAATTCACTTTCTGATTATTTGAACTGTTCATTTTGAATAAAACTGAAAGCAGTGGGTGGTGCCTTATTTTACTGAGCTCTATAACGTATAGGTTTTCATTAAAAAAAGTTTACTGCTCTTTTAAGGAATGGCCCTTAGTTATTTGAGAAAACAATTTAATAAAAATTAACTTTGATACTTGTGTTGACTTCACATATACTTACACAGTGTATTAAGATCTCCTCTTAGGCATCTTTTCTCTAGAAGAAATTATCCAAGCTTGGTTAGGCTTTCTTCATACTTCAGTTCTTCCATTCCTTTAATTTTGTTGCTTTTTTCTGCACTCTCTCCAATTCTGTAATAACTAATGCCTAAAACTGCACTGCATATTTCAGTTGAGGTTTGCCAACAACTTGTACAGTGAAACAAGGATTGAGTGTGGTTTGTGCTAGTAGATAAAGGAATCAAATTAAATAATCACTGAAATAGTGTGTTGTCCTCAGGGTCCAAACAATAGACATAGCACTAAATTGGTCAAACAAACCAAAAGAGTGTGTGTAATGGAACAAAACCAGATCCATTAAATTAGGCACTCTAAGTGAAATAAGTGTACAAAAAAGTTTTTGACAATATATATACAATATCAGTCTTGCATCTTAATATAAAATTTTAAAAGCAATGAAACACACTGAGGAACTTGCACTGTTATAAAATGTCGTAGTCCAGACCCGAATAAGTCTAATAGAAATGTGGTCACCAACAATCATGTAGAAATATAGGATGCTAGGACAAGATAACATTAGACATCTCCTTTTCATTTAAGCAAGGTGCTACACGAGTCCTACAAAAGTATACTGCTACACAAGTAATACATGTGAAATACTACATACTGAAACCAGAAAGTGCAAATGCTAACAATAAATGCTAAAAATGCATGTACAAAAAGTGCCCTACACACTAACCAAATGTGAATTTGGCACAAGACATAAAGTTGAATTATGTGGAACAGTGTCCCCCTAGTTACCCCAAGCAATTGGCTTCATCAGGGGAAACTCTCTCTGGACCTAATAGCGTTTCTTAACCAATATGGAGCTATAATACATACACATGTGACAGTATGTTAGTGATATTAATGTTTCCCAGAAAAGCGGCTCCAATTAATCTTTATAGTACGTGGGCCATGGAGTGTGTTGTTTTAATACTTTTCAAGAGTAATTGAATGATAAAGTATCCCAGCTCCCGTTCCATTTACCTAGTTTAAGCCACCTCCCCTCAGATATGGAATCTAGTCTCTTGACCATACAGGTTGCAGCACGGGATGATATTCTTAATGAGCGCATAAGGAAAGCCCTGCTCCCCTTGACAGGTTTTTCCCTTATGCTCACGGAAGATTGTCCCTTGCTGCGATCCATCTGGACAGTCTTGCTGCTCTGAGGTGAGCATTGTTACATCCGTAAAATGGGTGGGAAGGGGATACTTATCTTTCAATTAATCTTTAACTACACATGGATAGTAGTTAAAGAACGCTCTCCACAGCCCATATACTATGAAGAAAAATAGGAGCTATTTCTTTTGTTCTGTTTTTTGGTAAATATTTTTATCACTTTAAAGAAAAATGGTGCACTCCAGTACTGCTTGCAATGTCAAAAAGGTCTTGATATTAACAAAGTGTTAAATAATTGTAAAAGAGGTGTCAAGAGGCTATCAAAACTGTGTCTTAAAGAAAATTATATGAGGAGAAAAAATAAAACCTAAAAGCATTCAATGTCATCAGCAGTTGTCCTAATTCAAGAGACATGCACAACTTCAGCCCTGAGTCTCAAGACTACTCACAGCACAATAATAGGATTTTAGTCTTACCTGTTAAATCCTTTTCACTTAGTCCATACAGGTCACTGGTACAATGGGAGGCGTAAGTCCCCTTTAAGTAGGCAGGAACATTCTTTAAATGTATGCGGGGGGTGGAGCCTCCCTTCCCTCTTAAGGTGACTCAGTCCCGCCCCCAGAATTGTTTGAGAACGAAGTAGACTAGATAGAAGAAGGAAATAAGACTCCTGTGAGCATGCCCCAAAGGTCTCCCACCGAATGCCACAGGAGAGCCAAGCATGGTCCCTTGACAGGGTGGGAGACCAGTGACCTGTATGGACTAAGTGAAAAGGATTTAACAGGTAAGACTAAAATCCTATTTTCACTGTCGTCCAATACAGGTCACTGGTACAATGGGATGTACAAACATTGAGCTTTCCCAGAGGCGGGAAGAAGGCAAGGACCAGGCGCAAGGCCCCCAGATACACCAGGACCACCAAGAACCTAACGGTCAGAGGTCCCAACACTCCCGTGTTGTTGTCAACGGACACCAACTAGGGGTAAAACAGACCCCAGAAACTGGTACACAGCATACTGAACTAGAGCCCCCAGAGCTCAACAGTAAGGAAGCACTGAGAACTACAGAAGAAGACGACCCTAGACAGGCGAAACTGCCTACAGGACCTTCCTCCCAAAGCTAGCATCAGCAGAGGCCAGCACATCCGCATGGTAGTGCTCCGAAAAGGTGTGTACAGAAACCCAAGTGGCCACCCAGCACAGCTGGTCAGCACGCGCTGGATTCTTGTAGGCCCAAGAGGCCCCAAGTGACCTAGTAGAAAGAGCAGTAACCTGAAAGGGAACACGCTTATTCCTCAATTCGTAACCTTACAAATAGTAAACCTATCCAAGATGCAATGATTACCCTGGATGCCCGTCCCCCTGCCCTAGGACCCTCAGGAATGACGAACAGAGCGTCAGACTTCCTAATGGACACAGTACGATGAACATAAAACTTAAGACAACGCACCATTCAACAAGCGGAGATTCCACTCCGTGTCAAAGGAAGGATTAGGGCAGAAAGAGGGCACCACAAGATCCTGATTGATGTGAAACTCGAGACCACCTTAGGCAAGAACTCCGTATAAATACGGAGCGCGGCTTAATCCTTGTGGAACACTAGATAAGGTGGTTCACAAGACAGAGCTTGGAATTCCGCCACCCCACGGCAAACTGAAACAATAGCCAGAAGGAAGACCATCTTCCAAGACAAAAGTGTAAAGGAATAGTAGCCAAGGACTCGAAGGGGGGCGCTGAAGAACCCCCGAAACCAAATAAGGTCCTACGGAGGAGCTGGGCTCCTAAAGGCAGGACGACCATAAGCCACACTATGGAAGAGAATCCTGATATCAGGAAAAACAGCAAATGCTCCTGGAAAAAGACAGAGAGCACCGAAGTCTGGACTTAGAGAACTCAGACTGAGCTCCGTATCGAGACCGTCCTGCAAAAAGGGCAGGACAGTAGGAAGAGGAAAAGCATGAGACAGATCCCTGTCAGCACACAAGGTCGACCAGACTCAGTGATAGATCCTGGAAAAACGGGCTGAGAAGCGCGCAGCACAGTAGCCGCCACAGCAGGAGAAAACCCCTGTCACCCCAAAATCGAGGATTCAACATATAGGCCAACAAATTGAGCCGTAGAACATAGTCATCCACAGAGAACCCTGTAGAAGAAGAAGAGCTGGACGAGAGGAGAGCCAAAATGACTCCACCACAGATAGGGTCAAACCCCCAGATACCATGGTTGACAATGTCAATCCAGAACAATCGAAAACATCGGACAACATACAATTACAATGTCCGTAACACCCATATTAACATAGGGAGAGAAAGAAAGATGGCCAGAGAGGACGCCCAAGGAAGGACATTGCATCAGCATCAGAATTGAGGAGTCTCTCAACAGAGAGCAAAACGGCGTAACCTTCCTGTTGCGTCCCATTGCCAGTAGATCCACTGGGGAATTCCCCATCTCAAACTAGGAGACGAAACATATCCTAATGCAGGCCCACGTTCCAATGTCGACCGCGTGACGACTGAGGAAGTCTGTCAAGACAGTGTCCACTCCTGGAATGAGCACTGCAGCATGACAGGAACAAGAACCTCTGCCTAGGACAGAATGGCCTAGACCTCTAATCAAGTGGCGAGACTTCGTGTCCCTCCCTGACTGATGAAATAAGCCACTGCCGTGGCATAGTTGGACTCGTCCACCAGGTGAAGCACATGAAGATGGAAAGAAGGGATTCCTTCATGAACCACGTCCCCTGGGCGGTAAAACGACCCAGAACAGTTCCCCAGACCAGGAAGCTGGCATCCAATAAAGACCTCGGTCCAGAGGGAAGTAGAAAAGATCTACCCAGTAGGAGATGGAAAAAGCCCAACCACCAACTCCAAGCTCAACTCGACCTGAGGAGAGAGAGCGTTAGCTTCAGAAGATCTGGTTGGACCTTCATATCACAAACCTCGAGGTTCCCTGGCGTGTACCATGGTAAATGGAACCGCCGCAATCGTGGAGATGAACCACCCCACCAGAGAATAACCTCAAGACCAGTATCCGATCGTGGGATAGGATCCTTCGAGCAAGTTGATGGTTACCTAGTCCAGCAGGAAAACCATGGACCTCCAAGATCGAACAGAAGACCCAGGAGGTGAAACGGAACAGGGTCTGACTAACCCTATTTCACAATCCAACCATGAAAAGAAGGAACAGAATACAGGTCTGGACCTGCTGAAGAAGAAAAAGGCCCACAGCTGATGCTTGTGTAAGGCAAGTGGTCCGTGAAGAAGTGTAATGCCGGCTTAACAGAGGACGGATATCAAGACCCCCAGCCCCGTTGGAAACCTGGGGCTGATGACAGACCAATGGAAGGCTGAACTGAAAATGACCTCAGGCGCAGGCAAACCCAAATACTGCCTGCTCTCTAGAAGGACTGGGAAGTGCAAAACGCATCCTAATGTCCAGAGGAGCTAGAAACTCCCCCGCAGCGAATACTGAGAGCAGGTACTCCTGACAATAAGGAGACTGCACTACAAAGGAATTAAGATCTTTCAGATCCAAAATGAGGTGACATCCGACAACCCTTCTGTTTGTGGTGACCAACAACAATTAATAAACAAAGAGGCTAGAATGGAATCCTGAACCCCTGTCCGCAGGGGTGACCTATTCCAGGACATCCTTGTCCAGAGAACCGGAAAAGCGTCTTCAAATAGACGGCTACTGTCGTTTACCTGAGGAGAACGAGAAGTTAAAGGTGAAAAGGTGGGAAGGAAAAGGGATCTAGTATCCCTCAGACACCACCAGAAAGGCTCACAAGTCCGACACTGAATGATCCCACGGTGTCGACGGACATTCCGAAGCAGTCACGAAATCCTGGGCTTGTAAACTGCCTAGGGCTGCAATTGCCTCATGTTCTGGGAGGAACATGGAACAGATAGAACCACCTGGTTCGTTGAACGTGACTGAGACAAAAAGGAACGAAAAGACCGGTTACGCGTAAACGGCAACCCTTATATTTATTTATTTGGTTAGAAACCAAGGGTAGAGAGGCACTAACCCCTAAAGCCCTTTAATCAGTTCCTTAGTTCGGAACCAAA
Organism: Rhinophrynus dorsalis; assembly: GCA_037306005.1. NCBI lineage: Eukaryota > Metazoa > Chordata > Amphibia > Anura > Rhinophrynidae > Rhinophrynus > Rhinophrynus dorsalis. The sequence goes on along the minus strand of CM074720.1, from coordinate 307,545,051 downwards.
CAAGGAAGTACCCTCAAAATGCAAAGAGAGGAAAACTTTCCTGGAGGCAATGAGACCAGATCAATTTCAAGTCAAAGCGCACGGCAAACCACCACAGAAGTAGTGAGGGCCCTTGCCCGGCATCAAGGGCAGGAGAAGAAAAATAGCATTGATCTAAAGAGACAATAGCAAGGAGACACAATGACTCCGAAGTAAGCGCATTCTGACAGACCTCCAGTGGGTTGCACAGTCCAGACTGCAACAGCCCCGTCAACCCATGCTACAGCAAAGGCTGGAATCATAGCGGACCAAAAGAAGCGGAAACGAGCCTGAGGGGAACCTCAGTTACCTGTCAGTCCAATCTTGCAGCGTCAGAAACATGTAGACAGTAAGTTGAGACAGTCTAGATATGGGTGCGTCCACGTTAAGGGAATGAACCCATGTAGCCATTTCTGTTTGAGAAAAGGGAGAAGGTTTAACAAATATTCTAGACACTGAAGAGGACTTGTCTGGTCCATGTTCAAGGGGCTTCACAGGCACCTGAAAAACATCAAAGGGAACAGAGTGAACCTCCTGAACCGATGGAATGTTGAGAGTGGGTAATACAGCCCTGATCAGGCCCTCAGTAGAGGGTTCAGGGTCAGCTACAAATGGGTCCCTTAAGAGACCTGATAGATTCCAAAGGAGAACCAATCCTCAACATTCCAAACTAGCAACAATTCTTCCTCAGAAGAATCTAATCAGGTGCTCCCTGAGGTTGAGGCAGGGAGGATCTGATAATCTGGGTTGCTGCCAGGATCTCTAGCCTGCTGGGCAGAAATGACCAGAGAACACTCTAGGTAGCCCTGTGTGACAGGAAGAGCAGTGCGCAATGAGGTATACTGAACCCCAGCTTCCTTAGTCATAGGTCTAGTCCCTAGCTCCAGCGGTATAGACATTCATACATTGTCAAAATAACCAACTGTACAATGAATCACCAAATTGTAGTGTGTAAGATTGATATTTCACCCCAGAAACGCTAAATATAGACTGTTCTGGCAGGCGAAGGGTCAATCTGCAGAGGAGCAAAGGATTGTCCAAGCGCTGTATAGGATACTGATTGAGAAAAGTGCCCAAGATGGCTGCCGCGGCAGGAGCCAATCAGAAATTAGGCACGAAGCGAGCATTTATGGGAAATGTAGTTTTTCCCAAAAAGTACCCCAAAACAGTGCCCGACGCCCCCCAACACACGTGAACTATAAACCGGATGATAGAGCAAGGGTAGACAAGAAACATGAGCCCTTTCTGAAGTTGCTGAGTGAAGCGGTTCCAGAGATACGTCCCAGTGTAAGCCCATTGAAAGTAAAGGAGCAATGGCGTCTGTGCGGTAAAGCGCGCCATAAAGGCGCAGTACATAATTTTTAATAAAAGTAACCCCCAAAGGGAAAAATGTTAAAATACATAGTAAACACATGTACATCAGAATAAAACACTACCCTGTAAAGGAAGTGTCCCAAAACCCCTGTAAAACTAGTCAAACCAGCAGAGAAAGGGTTAATATGCCATATAAACTGCTCCAAAACCACTATATATAGTATATAAACACCCAATGAGTGCTGGAGTGCGCAATGAGAACTCCCAAATACAAGCCCAGTTAAGGGACACTGCGGGACAAGTGGACCTTCAGCACTCAAAGGGTGGCTCACCTTTTCCTGCAGATCTTCTGTCTTCAGGTCACCAGTGAAAGAGAAGTACCTCAGAGAGGAGTCCCCAGGGAAGTTACTTGAAATCAAGATTATTCCTTCTTCAGAGCTTAAGGTCCACCAAAATTCTCTGGCTACTGAAACTAGCCACTTTGGAGAGGGCATTGTCAGTCCTGGTAACCCGCCTAATGGTGGTATTCCATATTTGACAGAAAATAAAAAAGAAACTAAACTTGATTGAGAGATGTTCTCCACCTGTGTATCTTACACAGGAACAAACAATTCTGGGGGCGGGACTGGATGAGTCACCTTAAGAGGGAAGGGAGGCTCCACCCCCCTGCATACATTTAGAGAATGTTCCTGCCTACTTAAAGGGGACTTACGCCTCCCATTGTACCAGTGACCTGTATTGGACGACAGTGAAATATAAATAAACTGTACTTTCGTTATACACTTGCTTATAGAAAGGTGTGTTCCAAGTCAAAGGCAAACGTCTCACAAAGCAACAACAACATTTAAGTAAATTTCACTAATGGAGGTTGGGGGCATGCCTTTAAAGACAGGGACAGCTGGACGGGCAAGGCCATCCTCTTAGTTTTCGTTAGTGTGTTGTTTTTTTTTCTTATTTTCCTATTCTATATGGGGCTATATAGTCCCCCATTAGGTGGGTTACTATCACTGGAATTAGATTGCCTAGTTCACAGGTGCTCTGTGGACCTACTTTGCCTTGGGGAGGGAGGCTTTATGGCAAGTCGGCCTTCATGGCGGAGTCTTTAGACACTCTGCTGTCTCCCATTGCCATTTCCTGAAGACAGAAGTTTGGTAAGTAACCCTTGTAGTGCCTTGGTCCACATTCTGTCATTTTGTGTTACTTCTTCCTACAGAGGATGATGTGAGCATTTTTGTGCTCTGGCACTCTATTGGTCTGCTTTACTACTTATTATTCTCTTGAGGACTTTGGAGTGAGGATGGCTGCTACTTAATTGTTACTTTAGTTAACCTATGCTTTTTGGTGTATGGCATAGTTTTTTTTTTTTTTTTTTGGGGGGGGGGGGATCCAATTTTCAATCCCATTACTTAGATCTAAGTTTTTATACTCCCCTTGGTGATTTCGGGTTATTTGCAAAAGTTATGTGTAGATCGATTTTAGTGTGGCGGCCCCCCTTAAGAACCGTAGCCTGCTTGTGGCTATCTTTGCTCCATTTACTTTTATGGGAAACATTTTGCTTCTCTGCAACCATTTGGGCTACAACGGTCAGACAGGGCTCTGTCTACTTGTCTCCTAATGCAAAGCAATAGTGAAATTCTGTGTCCTAATCTCAGGGACAGTTATAAATGGTTGTTGTAAAGCATCCACTCACTAAACTTATGGGCAAAAGATACACTGGTACTAATTGTTAACATTAAAGTTCTTCTCAGTACTAATGTTAATGTGACATAAATCAAACAATAAAATTGCTGGGCCGCATATATTGGCTTGCATCCGCTCAATGGATAATAATCAATCGCATTTCCGTAATACCGAATACAAATATACCTAGTGTAGCACAAATCAAGTGAGTGTATCCTAATTACAATGTTGCCGGGGCTGCTTACACTGGCTTGCCACAGTACTCTAATGAACAAAATTAGTAACCTAGCTATTTAGATGTAGCATGTGCTACGGTAACTCTTAAGTGGTTGTCAAAAAATGTCTGATGCTCAGAATGTAGTTATCTTGAATAGAATAACAATGTCTATTGGAAATCCTGATGTAATTTAATATAAGTAGTCCGTACCTTAGCTGCATTGTTACCAGGGCATAGAACCACATTGCCAAAAGAGCTAGCTAGCTAGACTGTGAATGTCATAAAATATTAATGCAATTGTATCAATGCATATAAACAATTACCTAACTGTTCCTGATTGTCAAAAAAAAAATATATATATATATATAGCTAAATATCTGATAGGGGGAAAAAAATTAATATTCCAAGTAGATATCAAGGTACACTCTACTTGTTTATTTGTTAAATGAGCCAAGCATTACTATATAATCCAGTGCATGTATGCAGATTGCAGTATCACTAGTATCCGTTAAAAATCATCGCATGAAGGGCTTATATTTATATATTCATATCGGCTGGCATGCCATTCCACTTTTAAATATAGCCCTAAGAGCATTTAAAAAAAAAAATAAAAAATTTAGCAACGGGACACCAACATATCAGTCAGGCCAGTGGTGAAACTGACGTATTTTTTGCCATTGCGGTGAATCAGTGTGTCGGAGGGATGCTGGTTTTGTCGTTCGTTTTAAATCCTCCATCCAGCTTCTGATGGGATGGGATCAAAGCCCCTCAGCCTATTAGCATAATAAGAAAGTTAACTATTTGTTAACATAGCGGCACAGGACGTTGTGTAATGGCAACTATTGGATAAACAAATTCCATAGAGTTGACTGCAATTATTAACAGAGTTATAACATCTGTGTTCACGACTACAGAAGTGTTTAAATTACAAATCCCTTAACAGATGAAGCAAAATTATTCCAGATACGAATAGATGATATATCGTGTACTGGTGTTCTTTCAGAAAAAAGATAATGGGTTATTATAGTAAGATACCATATGCAATCTTAAAGAAATATATGGAGTGTTTATGGTAGTATAATGTGACTACTTTGCAAGTAACAAGATCTACATCCTCCTCAATAGGAAACCCATACATTTTTGTGATAATATCCAGGGTATCATGGTATATGAATTGCAGCCCATACACTAAAGGTCTTAAAATGTAATCAAAATATTTACTGGCATTTTCTCATAAGCTGCCATTTCCTGAAATGATGGGTCTCCCTGGTGGTGATGTGGCATGTTTGCGTATATTTGGCAACAAGTACAGAGTTTGTATTCATGGTTTTTTAATTGTCAGGAAATCCTCTATTCTTATCGATCAAGCCCTAAAGTTTAGCTTTTTCAATGATAGCCATATGGCTTCATATATTGTTGTGCAGGATCTCCTCAAATAGTACGGTAACCATCTTTATAGGATAACTGTTTTTTGGCTTCAGTGAGATTCATTGTGCTTGACAAATTAAGGTTTCCACCCTTATCTCAGGGTTTTTGTACAATATGTTCCCCAAAAAAAAAAATAAAAAAAATAAGCGCGCAAAGAGAAAAAATGTAAAAGCAGTGCTTTATTCAGGGGAGGGCTGGCCTGGGGGGCAGAGGGGCAATTGTCCCCTGGCCCGGTCATATGTCTGGGCCACTGTCTGCTATAAATGGAGCAACACTAGTGATACCACAGAGCTTACAATTGATATGGTGCTATACAAATGATACCATAAAGCTACAATCCAAATGAGGCTACACTAGTTACATAACCCATTTCCACCGTAAGCTCTATAGTATCACTAGTGTAGCTTTACTTAAATTGTAAGCTCTGTAATATCAGTAGTTTAGCTCACTTTAATATGAGCTATATGGTATTGCTTTACTTCATGATATTAATGCCACGTTTAAAATTAGCAAAAGGAGGTGAGCTTTGAGAGTGGGCTCAAACGATAGTAGAAATGGGCTGCTTGATTGTATTTGCCCCCCGGGCCACAAGTTTCCAGCCCTCCCATGGCTTTATTCATACATAAGAAGACATTAAAGACTAATTACAAACTTACAAGATAGCCGGTATAGATTAGCATATCTTCCTCCCGACAGAATAGCTTCAATACTATGTAGCTTTATCGTCCCCTTTAACCAGCTGTACACTTTTGTTAATTATAGATACAGAAGCTGAGCTCTTGCAGATGTTTATTGCAACATTTAACCAGTCTTCCTTCAGAACTTGTGTGATGCCAATCTCCTTACCTGGAGCGGTATTAAACAGAGTTCAGTTTTTAATCAATGTTACCTGGGAGTGCTGGTAAAGATCCCAACATGTGTTCCTCTGATCCTAACCAACTCTGAGGTATTTTGGTTGGTGAGGGCCTTTCCCACCAGGAGGGACCAAAAGTCAGATGCTACCTTGTAACTGGTTTTGCTATCTTTCCTACACACATCATGGACTCCTTTCCTCAGGGCATTACTGGGCATGGTTCATCCCCTTCTATTTATATCCTATTTCTTACTATGGTACATATTGTAAAAATAATAGATATGAAACATAAAAATGGTAAATATTTAGTACAATTACACTTCCTTTATAAAATCAACTAGTGTATTTGGGAATTGTGTACAGAATAATCCTAATTAGACGTTATAAAGAACATCATTTATGAAATAAAATCAGATGCAATAAGAGGGACAACTACAGACCTTTTCCTCTACATCCCCACATATCTATAAAATGATCCTAAATATAGTAACGTGCTTTACATATTTCAGAAATCCATATATATTCTTGGGAAATCCCTACCACAAACATCTATGCATTGAAGTCTTAAAACTAAATTTAAATATAAAGTAATGTAAGGGTTCCCAACATATCTGTGACAAAGAGGAACCACCAGATAACTACTAGAAATCAGATTGTGATATGTTTAAAGGGATAGTAATGTCTGTTTATTAAAATGTAATATTGTAGCTATTACAACAATAAACTAACCAATGTAAGCCCCCTCTCTCAAACCTTTATGGCTTGAGAGATATACGAAGATAAAGCTTCCTCCTCCTGTGCACCAGTGCTATATTTAGTGGTAAACAAAAGGAACATTTGTATGATTTCCTTTCCTTCTTCCTTTATATTTAATCGGGTCATCTTTTATTCATTCCTTTGACTATTTCCAAAGCCTTTTCTACTTATTTCTTGTTTATATCTTTTCTCCACAAAATTATTTAAAATGTCAGCCTCTATATTACAGTTACCCTCAACTCTTTTTAATTGTCCAAGTGGCATATTTTCTTTAGATATCTTTAAATGCTTACTTTGAACATGAAGGTAGCAATTACGGTCGACGGTTTTTGTGATTATTTCTAGTTAAATGCTACCTTTTTCATAAAACAGAAGATCTAAATATTCAGTACTGTTCTCCTCATACTGGGTGGGGAATTTAAGGTAAAATGTGGTGGTGTTCAAATAATCCAATGATCCCACCGGGCATCAGTAAATTCACAGCTTAAGTATTGATGTCACCATCTACTTCCTTACGGAAAAAAAAAAAAAAAACTTACGCAGTAAGAGTTTTCTAGTGAGAATGGAGACATCAGTCAGGACAGAACATATGTACAATTTGTTTCTGGGTGAAAAAAATCAAATCCTTTGATAAAAGACTGATGGGTGCAAGAGACAAACATGGGTAGGCAAATTTAATCATTTTTACTGAATCAACATATGTAATTTCCCCCCCTGGTGATATTCCAATTTTTCTCAATTTCTTAAATCTGTTTTTTCAAAACAAAAGAGGAAGGCCAAAACAAGAGGGAATTGAGATTCATTACAAATAATTAATTTGTCTACCCATGTTTTCTCTGTGATGCACTAAACTGTTATCCAAGATTTTGAATTTTTCACCTACATCCAAATTGGATATATTTTATGTCCTGACTGATTGTATTCATTTGCGCTAGAAAACTATTACTGCATAATACGATTTTAGTGTTCTTCCCTGTTAAATCCTTTTCTCTTCAGTCCCTATGAAACCCAGGTACCCAGTCGCTCCTCCTAAAAGGCAGAACACATCTCAAAAGACAGTCTTATGGGGAAACTCCCCTCTCCTCCTCCAGCTCAACCCACCCCCGGTATGCTAATCTCCAAGAATTAAAGTGACCATAGCCACACCAGGAAAAGTAAGTTGGGAAGAGAAGAAAATCTTATGAGAGAGACACTAAGAGTACTCATCTGCCCAGGAAAGCAATACCACAGAAAGGTCCCTTTCTGTGGGTGGGAGATCTGTGTTCCATATGGACTAAAGAGAAAAAGATTTAACAGGTAAGAACACTAAAACCTGTTTTCTCTTAATCCAGTATGGAACACATGTGCCATGGGGTATATTAATACTAAACTCCCAGATATGGGGAAAAAAGGAGAAAGGACTCCATGTGTCCCCATGATAATGGAGTTCCCTATGACTATCCAGTATCTGAATAACCCAATTGTCAATGGACACTGAACTTACACAGCACGACAGAAAAAAAACAAAACAGTGCTCAGGAACAACTGATGTGGCATAACAAAGCATGCAGGTCTTCAGGACCTTCCGGCCAAATCTGGCCTCTGCTAAGGCATTAACACCCTAGTGGTTGGAGAAAGTATGCAAGGAGGGCCACGTCCTAGGACAGGGACAAAACTGGCAGTGGAATGAGGGGTATTTGTCAGGGAGTAATCCACATAACTAGGGATATTGCAGACAGGACCTGAAAGCCAAAGTTCAGACACATGCCAGGGTGGTGACTTGCAGGCTACTGAGAGTTAACCCTTTGAGCGGCAGATGGGTAAGCAATGCGCATACCCCTCTGGCACTCAAAGGGTTAACATAATCTGTACATTGACCGCAGTACCCAGAGGCAAAGCTATTAGCAGTAGAATTTGTATGCATGGGACAGTGGACTCAGACACTAAACAAGCTGTACATTATGAGAGACTAACAGTCAATAGTATGTGAGCTTGCTGTTCCAGTATAATATGAAGAGGAACGTGAACGTGCTCCCAGGGGGAGGTGGAAGAAGAATTTGATGACGTGGGAAATTCAGCAGAGCTGTGCCAAAGTGTTCTTGTACGCAGAAAGCGGAACGGATTATGTCACAGGCAAATGTAATATCTCAAAGTGTGTGCTTTTTTTTTTTTTTTTTTTTTTTTTTTTTTTTTCCCTCTTCATAGCTAGGAAGTAGATATTGGTAACCTGTACTGTTAATTTGCTTATTCTTTACTAATAATTCCCAATCATATATTTTTTTTTTTTATCTCTTACCCTTATTACTATTCATAATGATTAAGCAATTTAACAGTATACATTACCAATATCTATCCCCCGGCTGTGAATTTACTGTTGCCCGGTGGGATCATTTAATGCTAAATTCCCCCTTACCGTATTATATCTGAGCTACGCCACACTAAATATACTCTAGAGATACCTGTCCTAATTTCCGTTCATGACACTAATACTATATCCCTAATCCTACCATTATATTTTTACTAAATATTTTTTATCCTATATACTATTCATTTTCTTATTCCTCATATGAGCATTTTTGCTCTCTCGTTATGAGTAATAATGGAGAGAAAATATAATGGGAAGAACTAGTATATATACTATTAGTGTGAACAGAGATTAGAATAGGTTGCGTAGTTTGGAGAAGGTTAGATATAATGGGGTAGAGAAATTCTAGTAATATATGTTCTGGAAACAAGGCATCATAGTTCACAGCTATGGGGTAGCAGATATTGCCACTATATACTGTTACTTTGTTTATTAATTATGAATAATATATTTTCTCTGTTGTACAATACAGGTTACTGATAACTTTGGGTAGGCGATCCACCCCTTTAATTGTAGGCAGGAACAATACTAGAATTGTATGCAGGGGGCGGAGCCTACCTTCCCTCCTTGGCTGCAGCTAGCCAACCAGCTCCAGAAAGTTTTGTTCCTTGGTAAAAATACAGGCAAGTGAACAATTCTGCTATAGTTTTAGAAATTTATTTTTCTGTTAGAAATGGAATACCACCATTAGGCGGATTACCATAACTGACAATACCCTTAGATGTGGCTAGCTCAGTGACTTGGTGCTTTTTTGTGGACCTTAAGCCCTGGGGGGAAAATATTGGCTACAAGGTCTTTCCTCAGGAGTTGCCCACCAAGGCTGCTTTAAACATGGTAATCTGAAGACCCTTTGAGTGCTGCAGGTCCACATGTCCCACAGTGCCCCTCAGCACAGGGGTTTACCCTTGGAGTTCCTATTGCACACTCCTGCACTCATTGGGTCTATCTGTATGTCTATTGGGTGTTTTGGAGCAGGTTTACGTGGTACTTTAACCCTTTAGCTGCTGGTTTTGCATCTTTTGGGGAGTTTTCTGACACTTTTCCTACTGGTTGTGTTTTTTTTGGTATCCTAACATGTTCTACTGATGTTTCATGGATTTTTATTTTACTGTTTCAATTTTGAAAAAATTGAGTAAAGGTGCTCTTTACCGTATAGTTGCCATTGCTCCATTCACTCCTATGGGACTGTACAGTTTGGGACATATCTCTGCAACAGCTTAACCTAGCTACTTCAGAGATGGCTCATTTTTCTTGTCTGCCCTTGCTCTATCATCTGGATCGTGTTTCCAGTGTATTGGGGGGCTCAGGGGGCTTCGGGCCCTGTTTGGGTACTTTTTCTGGGAAAACTACATTTCTCATGAGCGCTTGCTTCGCGCGATTGTTTCTGATTGGCTCCCGCCGCAGCAGCCATTTTGTGCCATTTCCAGAATGAGTATCCTACGCAGGGCTTGGACTCTCCTTCTCTCCTCTGCTGATTAACCCTTCGCCTGCCAGATAAGTCTATTTTAGCGATTTCTGGGGTGAAACCTTAATCCTACACACTGTACTTGGGTGATTTCTTACACCGTAAGGTTATTTGACACTGTGAGAATGTCTACACAGTTGGAGCTTAGGGCCAGACCTAAGACTAAGGATGCTGGGGTTTCTGTGTCCCCTATTCAGCATAGCTCTTCCTGTCATTCAGGATTACCTAGAGAATTCTCAGGTCATTTATGCCCAGCATGTTCTGATGTCCCTGAGAGTCTCCCAGGGACCTCCAGCCATGCATTAGAGCCAGTTTGGGTGTAAGAGTTCAAGGCTGCTACCAGGGACCTTAGGTCTACATTGCAACTCTTTCCATCCCAGTTACAGGGGGTCTTCCATTCTTGGCAGAACCCCTCCTCCGTCAAGTCTTCCCTGCCAAAACCTCAGGGAGTGCCTGACGTATCTGAGGAGGAACTGCTGGTGGATTCAGATGTTGTGGAATGTTCTGCTGTGGCCTCAACTCAGTTTTTTTTTTTTTTTTGGGGGGGGGGATCCTTTTGAGGCTGATCGAGCCCTAGGTTGAGGCCGTAATCAGGGCTGTTTTGCATACCCTTAATATTCCTTTATTTCAGGAGGTTCCTTCTGATCCCTCTGATGTATTTCAGGAGCCTAAAAAGCCCCTTACTTGCTTTTCCACCTAACCCCACTCTTGACCGCCTTGTGTCTAAGGGGTGGAAATCTCCTGACAAGAAACCTTCTGTTTCCAAGAAATTTGCCAAGCTTTATCCCTTCTCTGAGGTGGCGCTTGCTCAGTGGGTTCATCCTCCCAAAGTGGATGCTCCTATCTCCAGGCTATTGAAGTTTACTGCTTTGCCAGTTTCTGATGCGTCCGCTCTGAAGGACTGGACTGACCAGAAACTTGACGTCTCCCTCAAGTCCATTTTTGTCTCTGCTGGTACTGCTTCCTTATTTGATGCCATCCGTTTAGTGGCTAGGGTTTCCACCATGTCTGTGATTGCCAGACGGGCTCTTTGGCTCAAGATCTGGTCTGCTAACATTGCTCCCAAGAAAGCATTGCTCTCATTACCATTTCAAGGTACTTCTTTGTTTGGGCCAGTTCTTAAAGATCTGATCAGTGAGGCCACAGGGGGAAAGAGTAGCCTTCTACCCTTGGTCCCCAGAAAGAAAACGCTAATTAAGCGTAATCGGTATTTTCGTTCCTTTCAGACTGAGATACGTCCAGAGAACCAGACAGTTCCCTCAGCTCCGCGCGCCTCCTCCGAGCCCAAACAGCAATGGAAGCCCAAGGTCTCCTCCAAGGCTTCCAAGCCTCCTTCAGCATGACTCACCGAACCCAGGTCCACACTCTGCTGTGGGTGGTCGTCTGCTTCACTACCATAGCATCTGCGAGTATTCAGTGGCGGACACGTGAGTTTTATAGGTGGTGACTGAAGAGTACAGGATCCCTTTTGTCTCTTACTCCCTTTCCCTTCTTTACTTCTCATATGCATCAGGGTGCTGAGAAACGCCGGCTGTTCAACGGCGCTATTCAGGCTATTCTGGACAAGGATGTTCTAGAGCTGGTTCCAGTTCAGGTCAGAGGTATGGGTTTTTAATCCTCTTTGTGGTCTCCAAAAAGGACAGCGGTTGTTGCCCCATGTTGGATTTGAAGGATCTCAATTCCTTTGTGATCCGGACCCATTATCACCAGGAGTCTCTACGGACAGTGATTGCTGCTTTGTCCCCGGGGGAATTCCTTGCCTCTCTGGATCTTCAGGATGCGTGTTTACACATCGCCCTTCATCCAGAGAGCTGGCAGTATCTCAGATTTGCCTGAGACCGAGGGCATTTTCAGTTTTCAGCTCTTCCCTTTGGTCTGACTACAGCTCCTCAAGTTTTCAACAGTTTCCTGGGAGCCTTGGTGTCAGTCCTCCACTGGGATAGCATCAGAGTTACTCTATACATGGATGACCTGCTTCTGAAAGCCCCCTCTGCGGAACTTCTTTGTCAGCAGGTTCAGCAATGCATACATGCTCTCACCCATCACGGGTGGATCATCAACGTGGACAAGTCAGATCTTGTCCCATCCCAGTGTCTGGTCTTCCTGGGCCTTCTCTTTGACACTCAGAAGAGCATGGTGTTTCTCACGGAGGAGGTAGCTCACCAGATTGCCCACAGGGTTTCTGCTGTTCTGGCTCAAGGTCCAGTTCCAGCCAAGAAGCTGTCCTATCTAGTGGGGAAATTCATCTCTCACACCAGGGAGCTCCAGAGGTTTGTGATCCAGGTGTGCAGGGGTCAGCCGGACCTTCTGAAGATGTCAGTGTCCCTCCCTCTTCATATGGAACTAAGTTTGTCATGGTGGCTTGACCTCTACAATCTGCTGAAAGGCAAGTTCTTCCTGGTATCCTTCTGGACCTCGGTGATGACGGATGCCAGCCTCTCCGGCTGGGGAGTGGTCATTGGTCGCCTGAGTTGTCTGGGTCGGTGGTCTCCGGAGGAATCTCTCCTTCCCATCGGCGTGTTGGAGCTTCGGGCGATATTTCATGCCCTTCGTCATTGGACATCTCAGCTGGAAAACTGTCCAGTCCGGGTACAGTCCAACAACATCACAGTCATGGCTTACATCAACAAACAGGGCGGAACAAGAAGTCTTGCCGCTTGGTTAGAGGTCAAGGCTATTTTGTCCAGGGCAGAAGAACATGTTCCTGCCATATCAGCAGTACACATTCCTGGCATAGACAACATCATGGCAGACTTCCTCAGTCAACACACAGTGAACGGCAGAGAGTGGGAGCTGCACCCAGAGGTGTTCACCCTCATTGTTCAGAAGTGGGGTCTTCCTTACATCGACCTTATGGCGACAAGACACAACAGGAAGGTTCTGAGGTTCTGCTCTCGGTGGAGGGACCCTCTAGCTCTGGGGATAGAAGCAATATCCATTCCTTGGTTATTTCCTCAGGCCAACATCTTTCCTCCCCTCCCAATGTTGCACAGGGCGTTACGGAAATTGCGACTGGACCGCTGTCCAGTCATTCTGATTGCTCCGTACTGGCCTCTCCAGGCTTGTTTCTGGAGCTTCTGGATCTGTCAGTGGCGCAGCCATTCCGGCTCCCTTGCCGTCCGGATCTTCTTCTACAGGGTTACCTGTGGAAGGAGGATGTCCATCGGCTAAGTTTGACGGCTTGGAAGTTGAATCCTCATTATTGAAGAAGAGGTTTTTCTTCTGGTGTGGTCGACCTTCCTATCTTGGTGTGCTGACTAGGACCTGTCGGGTCATGGCTCATTCTACTAGATCTATTGTGCCTTCATGGGCTTACAAGAATCAGGCTCCACTGATCAGTTGTGCAAGGCTGCCACTTGGTCATCTGTGCACACCTTTTTGAAGCACTACTATGTACTGGCATCGGCTGATGCCAGCATTGGGAGGAAAATCCTCGAGGCAGTCTTGCCTGTCTTTGCCTGTCCTTCACTTTTGAGCCCTGTTGCCTCTAGTTCAGTGTGATGTGTAACAGTTTGGGGTGTTCTTACCCTTTTTAGTGTACGTTGACACTTCATTGTTTTGTTGGGCTATCTCTGATCTGATTGTTCATATCTGCTCTGGTGACTTTGGGGGCCTTGCACCTGGTACTTGCCTTACTTCCCTCCTCTGGGAAACTCAATGGTTGGACATCCCAAAGTTACCAGTAACCTGTATTGGACGACAGAGAAAAGAGGATTTTAGGCTTACCTGTTAAATCCTTTTCTCTTGGTCCATACAGGTTACTGGTCTCCCACCCTGTCAAGGGACCATGCTGTGGCAGACCGTGGGGGTCCTTTGGGGTCATGCTTACAGAAGTCTTCTTTCTGTTCCATTATCTAGTCATAGTGTCTCAAATGTTTCTTGAGCTGGTTGGCTAGCTGCAGCCAAGGAGAGAAGGCAGGCTCCGCCCCCTGCATACAATTCTAGAATTGTTCCTGCCTACAATTAAAGGGGTGGATCGCCTATCCAAAGTTACCAGTAACCTTTATGGACAAAGAGAGAAGGATTTAACAGGTAAGACTAAAATCCTCTTATTTCTCATCATTTTATTTTTTTTTATCCCTAACATTTATTAATTTTCATAATGGTTAAGAAAACAATATTGTTTACCAATATCTATCTCCTTGCTGTGAATTTAATGATACCTGGATCATTTAATAATTCTATGATCTCCCTTCCCTACCACATTCAATAGTACGTGAGTTTGCTGTTCCAGTATAACATGAAGAGGAGCATGAATGTGCTTCCAGGGAGAGGTGGGAGGAGAATTTAATGACGTGAGAAGTTCAGCAGAGCTGTACCAAAGTGATCTTGTGCGCAGAAAGTGGAACTGATTACGTCACATAAGGTATATGGTGTTTTTGGGTTTTTTTTAATCGCTCTTGTCCTTTGTACCATTCTTTTAATGGACAGGTCTTTCGAGATCCCTTGTATGAGCCCTGAACATAAAAAAAAAAAAGTTGTCTGGCAGCTATTTTCCCACCCCCGGCGCTATCCGCTTTCAAAATAATGCTTACCATGCTCCACTGAGGAAATAGAATAAAAGGCAAACTTCATCTGTGTAAATGTTCCCTGTGGGCGGCATGCTTGCATTTGCCGCCCGCTTCCTTCAGTTGGCTTTCAGGACCTCCTGCCTCCAGCCAATGGTAATACGCTGTGAGGATCTCAAGGTCCTCACAGGGCAATACCACAGGCGGGAGGTCCCGCAGCTCTTTGAAGGAAGCGGGCGGCAAATGCAAGCATGCCGCCCGCAGAGAACATTTACACAGCTGAAGTTTGCCTTCTATTCTATTTCCTCAGTGGAGCATGGTAAGCATTATTTTGAAAGCAGATAGTGCCGGGGGTGGGAGGGAAGATAGCTGCCAGACATAAAATTTTATTTTGGATGGGGGAAAACAAGGGTGCGTATTATACATAGGCACTCTTGTTTTCCCCTAAATCTTGGGTATAATATGCACCTGCAGGCATTGTGGAAGGGGCAATGTGGAGATGAAGGGGGCATTGTGGAAGGGGCAATGTGGAGATGAAGGAGGCCAATGTGGTCGGGGGGGCCCATGGAAATTCTTGCACCAGGGCTCGGTGGCTTCTACTTATGCCTCTGCCCTTCCTAGTTTAAAATCTCCTCCAATAGTCTAGCCATCCTCTCCTCATGCAAATGAGACCCTCTTGCATTCAGGTGCAATCCATCCAGTCTATAGAGATTGTACCAAAAAGCAAAATCAACCCAGTGCTCTAAAAACCCAAAGCCCTCCTTACACCAAGACGTCAGCCATGCATTAAGCTCCCTAATATCCCCCTGTCTCTCTGGTGTAGCGCACGGCACAGATAGTATCTCTGAGAATACTACCTTGGAGGTCCATTTCCTAATCTTACTCCCTAAATCCCTAAAATTACCTTTACCTAAGGCTCTCCATCTTCCTTTGTCTTTGGTACCAATATGCACCAAGACAGCTATATCCTCTACAGCCCCTCCCAATTATCTGTCCACCCAATCTACACCATGCGGAACCCAGGCACACGGGAGACAGAAAACCATTCAGTTGCTGAGATCAGAGCCACAGATTACCCTATCTGTTCTCTTAATAATAGCGTCCCCTAAGACCACAATCTGCCAAGGCTTCGCTTTCTTCTGGATCCCCTTTATGCTGGAGGAGCTGTTGTCCCTGCTGTTAGAGAGAACAGTTTTCTCCAGCAATTCCACTTCTGAGTCTGCCTCCCCAACATCTTCACTTAAATGAGCAAATGTATATATATGATATGTATTTGGATAATAAATATTAGGTATCACTAATACATATTTCACTGTCGTCCAATACAGGTCACTGGTACTCTGGGAGGCGTAAGTCCCCTTTAATAGGCAGGAACAACTATGCAAATAATTTGCAAGGGGCGGAGCCTCCCCTCTTACTTAAGCCACCTTCTGGCCAGAGCCACTTTAGATTGATTTGTTCCTGGTGTGCTTCCACACCAGGTAGAGAACATCTATGCATCTTAGTATTTTATTGTTTTTTTATTCAAATATGGAATACCACCATTAGGAGGGTGACCATGGCTGTGAATTGCCCTCTTTAAAGTGGCTGGTGCAGCTTCCAGGGATTTTCTGTGGACCTATGCCCTGAAGAGGGGACAGCTTGTGTTAAGCAGCTCCCCTGTTGGGGAATTTACCTCTGGTTCTTTCCCTCCTTATCATGGTCACCTGAAGACAGAAGTCAGCAAGGAAGGTGAGTCACCCATTGAGTGCTGAAGGTCCACTTGTCCCCACAGTGTCCCTTTGATGGGCTTGTATTTGGGAGTTTTAATACACTCCAGCACTCATAGGGTGTTTTTATTGCATTATTAATGTTTATGCAATTTCTGTGTTATTCTCTGAGTTTTGGAGCATTGGGTATTCATTTATTTATGTTTCTCATGTGTTTCATGCTTGTTTGGGCACTTTTTAATGTTTTACTAAACTTTATTAAAAATGGTGTTCCGCGCCTTTAAGCGCGGCTTTTTCCCGCTCAGACGCAAGGGCTCCTTTACTCTCTATGGGAATTCACAGTATGGGACATATCTCTGGAACCGCTTGTCACAGCAACTTCAGAGGGGGCTCATTTTAATTCTAAGCTCCTGATCTATCATCCGGAATGTGTTTTATTCATGTGGGGTGTTCAGGGGGGCTTCGGGCAATGTTTGGGGTACTTGGACAGGAAAACTACATTTCCCATGAGCGCTTGGTTCGCGCTCGTTTCTGATTGGCTGTCATGACGGCCGCCATTTTGTGGTACTTTTCCTAGGCGAGTACACTACGCAGGGACCGAGCCTTCTCTCTCCTCAACAGATTAACCCTTCGCTGGCCAGATAAGTCCGTTTTTAGAACATTTCTGGGGTGAAACTTTAATCTTAACACTTTTTCTGGGTGATAGTGTTATTGGTGGGGTATATTGACGCTGTGAGCATGTCTACTTCACTGGAGCTAGGGGCTAGACCCAAGTCTAAGGAGGATGGGGGGTCCGCTACCCCCATGGCGTTTTGCTCCTCTTGCCACATTGGGCTGGATGGCGATAATGTGGGGGATCTATGCCCTAATTGTACTGGTCAAGATAGCAACCCTGGGCTTCCCAGCCATGCTATTGAGCCATCTTGGGTGAGGGAGTTTAAAGCTGCCACTAGGGATCTCAGATCCACGCTTCAACTCTTTCCCTCTCAGGTACAGGGGGCTCTCCAGGTCTGGCAGACCCCCTCTACTATCAGGACCTCCCTGCCTAAGCCACAGGGAGCTCCTGATATCACTGATTCTTCTGAAGAAGAACTTTTACAGGATTCTGATGCTGAGGACCGTACTGTTATTGAATCTAACTGGTCCATTGGGGACCCCTATGAGTGTGACCCTGAAGTTTCGGCTGAGGGTCTGATCAGAGCGGTTCTGAATACGCTCAACCTTCCTCTGACTCAGGAATCCAATTATGATCCTACTGATGTTTTTCAGAAAAAGCCTTCTAAACCAGTTGTTTGTTTTCCAACTAACCCTACTCTTGCCCGTCTGGTCTCTGAGGCATGGAAGAATCCTGATAGATCTTCCTCTGTCTCCAAAAAGTTTGCTAAACTTTACCCTTTTCCTGAGGCGGAGCTGGCAAAATGGGTTCATCCTCCCAAAGTGGAAGCTCCTGTGTCTAGACTATCCAAATCTACTGCTTTGGCTGTCTCAGATGCCTCTGCCTTGCAGGACTGGACGGATAAGAAACTAGAGCTCTCTCTTAAGTCTATTTTTGCCTCCATTGGCACAGCCATGCGCCCCACTTTTGCTGTGGCATGGGTTAATAGAGCTATTGCGGCCTGGACTGAACGACTGACTGAAGCGGTTCGCCAGGATGCGCCTGTATCTGAACAGTTGCAGCTTCTTGCTAATATCACTGAAGCTCAGAACTATGTTGCTGACGCTGCTTTTGATGCTGTGCGCATGATGGCGAGGGCCTCCACTTCTTCTGTGGTGGCTAGACGCGCTCTTTGGCTGAAAATTTGGTCTGCTGATACAGCCTCTAAGAAAGCCTTGCTTTCCTTGCCCTTTCAGGGGAATTTGCTTTTTGGGTCTGAACTCAAAGAAATGATCAGTGAGGCTACTGGCGGTAAAAGTACTCTTCTACCCTCAGTCTTCAAGAAAAAGTTTCCAGCCAAACGCAATCGGTCCTTTCGTTCCTTTCAGACTGAGACACGCTCCTCGGCCCAAACGGGTCCTCCCACTACGCGCTCCTCCTTCAAGCCCAAACAGTCCTGGAAGCCCAAAGTTGCCTCCAAGGCCAAGACCTCCAAGACTGCTTCGGCATGACTCGCCGAACCCGGGTCCGCATCCGGCTGTAGGCGGTCGTCTACGCATCTTTCGCCGGACTTGGGAGGAGTCAGTGGCGGACCCATGGGTTGTTCAGGTGGTGTCAGAGGGATACAGGATCCCTTTCTCTTCCCTTCCTCCTTTTCGGTTCCATTTTACTCGTCCTTCTCAGGAACCCACAAAAAGGCGTCTGTTCGACGACGCTATTCAGGATCTCTTGGACAAAGAGGTCCTGGAGGCGGTTCCTCAGGGGGACACAGGTTCAGGATTTTATTCCAACCTGTTTGTGGTAGCCAAAAAGGACGGAGGAGCCCGTCCCATTTTGGATCTCAAAGATCTCAATGCCTATGTGGTGACTTCCCACTTCCGCCAGGAGTCCCTGCGCTCTGTGATTGCAGCAATGTCTCCAGGGGAGTTTCTTGCCTCCCTGGACCTTCAGGATGCTTATCTTCACATCCCTATTCATCCAGAGAGCAGGCGGTATCTCAGGATTGCCTGCCACAGGGGACACTTTCAGTTTGCAGCGCTCCCCTTTGGGCTGACTTCAGCCCCTCAGGTCTTCCAGAGGGTGTTGGGCTCCTTGATAGCGGTGCTCCATCAGGATGGGATCAGAGTGACCCCCTACATGGACGATCTCCTACTGAAGGCCTCCTCAGCGGAGCTTCTCCTTCAGCAATTACAGATGTGCATGCACACCCTGAACCGTCATGGCTGGATCCTGAATCTGGACAAGTCAGACTTGATTCCATCTCAGAGGCTTCTGTTCCTGGGTCTCCTGTTCGACACTCGCCAATGCATGGTGTTTCTTCCAGAGGACGTGGCTCACCAGATAGCTGTCAGAGTGGCTGGAATTCTGGACATGGACGAGATTCCAGTTCCGAAGTTGTCGTCCTTAGTGGGGAAGTTCATTTCCACAATCGAAGCAGTACCATTTGCCATGGCCCACTCCCGGGATCTTCAGAGGTTTGTGATCCAGACGTGCAAGAATCATCCAGATCATCAACATCTGTCTGTTTCTCTTCCTCCTCATGTCGAGTCGAGTCTGCACTGGTGGTTAGATCTCTCTCATCTCCTGAAAGGGAAATCCTTTCTAGTTCCTCCTTGGACCACAGTCACTACGGATGCCAGCCTTCGGGGCTGGGGTGCAGTCTGGGGTCGCTTCAGTGCTCAGGGGAAATGGGGTCTGGAGGAATCCATGCTCTCCATCAATGTTCTGGAACTTCGAGCTGTCCGGCTGGCCCTGAGGCACTGGGAGTCTCAATTGACCGGTCTTCCAGTCAGAGTGGAGTCCGACAACGCCACGGCGGTGGCTTACATCAACAGGCAAGGCGGCACAAGAAGCGGTTCCGCCTGGTGGGAGGTCAAGGATATTTTGTCTTGGGCAGAAGATCACGTGCCTGTCATCTCTGCGGTTCATATTCCAGGCGTGGACAACGTCATGGCAGACTTCCTCAGTCGTCATACCGTCGACAGCGGAGAATGGGCTCTTCACCCAGAGGTGTTTCACATGCTCACTCAACGGTGGGGGATGCCTGTGGTGGATCTGATGGCTACCAGACACAACAGGAAGGTTCCGGTGTTTTGTTCCCGGTTGAGGGACTCCCTTGCTCTAGCAGTGGATGCCTTGTCGATCCCTTGGGACTTCCCCCTGGCTTACATCTTCCCTCCTCTTCCTCTATTGGTCAGAGTTATCCAGAAGTTGAAGAGGGAACGTTGTCCTGTCATCCTGATTGCTCCAAACTGGCCTCGCCAGTCCTGGTTTCCGGAATTGATGGCCATGTCAGTGAAGGATCCAATCCCACTTCCAGCCCGTCCGGACCTGCTTCTTCAGGGGTATCTGTGGAAAGAGGATGTTCACTCTCTCCATTTGATGGCATGGCGGTTGAATCCTCGATTCTAGCAAAGAAAGGCTTTTCTCCTTCTGTGGTATCGACGATGCTCAGTGCTCGTAAGCCTGTGTCTTCCAAGATCTATCATCGCATATGGTCAACTTTCGTGACATGGTGCTCTGACAAGAAGTTGTCACTTGACTTCCATCTTCCCACTGTCCTGGCCTTCTTGCAGGACGGTGTGGATAAGGGGCTCAGTCTGAGTTCCCTCAAAGTTCAGACTTCTGCCTTGTCTGTGTTTTTCCAGGAACGGATTGCTGTCCTTCCTGATGTGAAAGTCTTCTTCCAGGGTGTGACTCATGTTCGACAGTAACACAGTTTAAACTCCACAGTAACACAGTTTAAACATGCCTGGGATAAACATGTATCTATCCTAAGATAACAATAAAGGAATACTAAAGGGCAGACTAGATGGACCAGGTGGTCTTTTTCTGCCGTCAATCTTCTATGTTTCTATGTTTCTATGTAAGAGTCCTGCTCCCCAGTGGGATCTCAATTTGGTGCTGGGAGTTCTTCAGCGACCACCGTTTGAATCCTTGGCTTCCATTCCGTTACGTCTTGTGACTTGGAAGATGGCCTTCCTCTTGGCTGTTGTGTCAGTGCGCCGGGTAGCAGAGTTACAGGCCTTGTCTTGTAAACCTCCTTACCTGGTGTTCCACAAGGATAAGGCTGTGCTTCGCACTACCACGGAATTCTTACCCAAGGTTGTGTCTGAGTTTCACATCAATCAGGAGATTGTGGTTCCCTCTTTCTGCCCTAATCCTTCATCTGACAAAGAAAGAGATCTCCATCTGTTGGATGTGGTGCGTTGCCTCAAGTTTTATGTTCATCGCACCGAGTCTATCAGGAAGTCTGACGCTCTATTCGTCATTCCTGAGGGGCCTAGGGCAGGAAGACCGGCTTCCAAAGTTACCATTGCCTCTTGGATTAAGGCTACCATCCGTGAAGCCTATAAATTGAGGAATAAGCATGTTCCCTTCCGGGTGACTGCCCATTCCACCAGATCTATTGGGGCCTCTTGGGCCTACAAGAATCAAGCTTCTGCTGATCAACTGTGCAGAGCGGCCACTTGGTCCTCTGTGCACACCTTTTCTAAGCACTATCAAGTTGATGTACTGGCTTCGGCTGATGCCAGTTTTGGAAGGAAGGTCCTGGAGGCAGTCTTGCCTGTGTAGGTCTTCCGCTCTGTGATCCGTAGTGCTTCTTTACAGTTGAGCCCGGTTGGCTCTAGTTCCGTGTGCTGTGTTAGTTCAGGGATTGTTCCCTTGGTTGGTGTCCGTTGACACTTACAGTTTGGGCTATGTTATCAACTGGTCATAACAGTTCTAGTGACTTGGGCCTTGCGCCTGGTCCTTGCCTTACTTCCCGCCTCTGGATCAGCTCAATGTTTGTACATCCCAGAGTACCAGTGACCTGTATTGGACGACAGTGAAAATAGGATTTTAGTCTTACCTGTTAAATCCTTTTCACTTAGTCCATACAGGTCACTGGTCTCCCACCCTGTCAAGGGACCAGTCTTGGCTCTCCTGTGGCATTCAGTGGGAGACCGTTCGGGCATGCTCACAGGAGTCTTTCTTTTTTCTTACCTGAGGTCAGTTTTAGGGTCTCAAATCAATCTAAAGTGGCTCTGGCCAGAAGGTGGCTTAAGTAAGAGGGGAGGCTCCGCCCCTTGAAAATTATTTGCATAGTTGTTCCTGCCTATTAAAGGGGACTTACGCCTCCCAGAGTACCAGTGACCTGTATGGACTAAGTGAAAAGGATTTAACAGGTAAGACTAAAATCCTATTTTCTTAATTGACCTTTCCTATATGACTAGACAGCATAAGATTACACACACTGTCCACATGCATAGTTATCTGTAAAAAGCAACATCTATTTACATGAAATGGATAACCCATCTAGTAGCAATTTCTATGAGGAAACTGAAGAGGTGCAATTCAGGGCAAACAGGTTACTCACAAGCAGGGCCCTCTGATCCTTCTGTTCTCCATATTTGATTGTACTATCTAACACTACTGTATGTTTATTCCCAACTGTACAGTGCTGCAGAATTAGTTGGTGCTATATAAATGAATAATAATACTCTATAGGGGCAATTAAAATTTTTGAAAATTCAGAAATTGCAGTTTTTAATGACTTGAATGCTAGAGAGGTCTCCAGTGCTTTTCTTCAAAATGCGCTGGAGACCACTAGCATTCAAGGACTTAAAAGTTCAATTTACATTTATGGAGATTTCATATGTTCCTTATTGTGCAGCTGGTTTACTCCTTTTTTTCACCTCTTTGGCTTTCTGAAAGAGGCCTATTATGTTACAGTGTACAGGAAAGAATATGCTATTAGGATGGTATTTTGGATGTAACCAATATGTCTTTGGTTTATTAGAGAGGGTATTGTATCTGATACAATCAGATACACCAATAATCTAAATTAAAATGCAACATGAACATCCATGTGGGCAGACAAGCTCTGTCTACTCTTAGCACCACTCTAAATAGCAAGTGGTGTAGCCAAGCACAAAATGGGACATGTCCGATTGATTGCTTGTATTGACAAGTTTGCAGCAGCATAAAACAAAATGCAAACACATGAATAGAATTCTAATTCTGATTCGGATTGTGAGGAATGATCACTACTGTCTGTGCGTTAGCAAAGATACCTAGCTACTGATAAAGAATTCAAGGATAAAATAGAAGTCACTGCGGACACCCTAACACACAGTAGCTGAAATGGAGCCTTAGGTTGGCATAGCTAGTCACCCCAGTAATTACAAGAGAGGTTGGCCAGAGGCTTTGTTCTGCGTCCTCATAATCAATTGTTTGCTTTTTTTTTTTTTTTTGCTTCATCAATACCAGTTTCCCAGAACTATGAATTATGTGCTAGTTATTGGTGTATCTACCCTAAGACACAGAATTATTTTATAAAAAAAAAAAAAAATCTGTGTGAGGTTCATATATGAAGAATTTGCATCTGACAAAGGACTGTTTCCTGATACAAGGTATGTGTGTTAAAATCATTCCTCTGATTGTTGTCTGTTACATGTCTGATCACTAGGTTTGATATATATACAGTTTGGTTTGAATGTTTAGAGGAGGGGGTGGTAAAGATATTTAATGGACATATAGCTCCAT
Organism: Rhinophrynus dorsalis; assembly: GCA_037306005.1. Taxonomy (NCBI): domain Eukaryota; kingdom Metazoa; phylum Chordata; class Amphibia; order Anura; family Rhinophrynidae; genus Rhinophrynus; species Rhinophrynus dorsalis. Next base: position 307,521,636 of record CM074720.1, on the reverse strand, counting down.
CATGCATTTTAAATATGCATATAAATGTATACCCCTTTAAAAAATAAAAAAAATATTTAGCCTCTTCTTAAAATTAACAATAGGATTTTTGCCTACATGACAATTGTTTTGTTACTTTCTCTGGACCTTTTGGGTCTTCTGTTTGTAAACTTTGAAAATGCTCAATAAAGAATATTATGATAAAAAAATTAACAATAGTTTAGTGAATATTATTCCTCTAAAATGACTAATTTACTGAAATGAACTGTAAAAAGCAACTGCAACATTCCAAATGATTTCAATTTCATTTTAACCTTTCACATGCTAGGGATGTATCCAGTGCATTTCTTTGTGATGGTAGTTAGGGAAAATGTTTTTTTTCCTCATGAGGAATTGGTTTGCCCCAGAATTAATGTAGTTCTTAGTACATTTGTCTTGTTATATGTACTTATGTTTGCTGTGCAATGCATTGAAGACCTCTCTAGCATTCATGGTGTTAACCCTTTCAGTGCATAGGGATATGCATAGCCCTCTGACACTGAAAGGGTTAAAAGCTCTATTTAACCCCTTAACGACCTATGACGTACATGTACGTCACAGGGTGTAGGTCCCTAAAGGACCAAGGACATACATGTATGTCATGGAATTCAGGGCTCCCCCTCGTGGCTGCACACCATTCGAGGAGCCCTGAATCAGACCGCAAAAGAAAAAAATAGTCCGTGGTCCTTAAGTGCATGCACGCGGCTGGTCCTTAAGGAGTTAAAGTGTTAGTAATGTCTATATTTTACAGACGGTAATATTGCAACTATTATGAAATGAAAGTAAACAACCCCAGTACCATCTTTCAAACCTTTATGGTTTGAGAGATATCGAAGGCTAACGTTCCCCCCCTTCCTCCACAGCAAGCGGCTGTTCAGCAGAGCCAAAATAGCGCAATGTAAAAAGAAATATTTCATTGGAACGGTCTACAAAGTGTGCCTGCAAACCAGGGAAAGTGGAGGAAGCAGGGAACTTAAGCCTTCTATATCTCTCAAACCATAAATCTTTGAGAAATGGGAATGGAGTTGTTTAGTTTCATTTTATAATAGTTATAATATTACAGTTTATAAAATATAGACATTACTAACACTTTAAAACAATTGTAGTTTGGGAAATGATAATGGTGCAGTTCATTTGCCCTTTATTCACTCCTGTTTTCAGTATATCAGCTTGATTATACTTGTTTTTGCTTTACAATAAAGCCTAGTTCATCACAGTCTTGCTTTATTTATGTTGGGTAGCAAAATGGCTTACTTTTTGGCAGCTTCAGTGATCTATTTAAATGTGATGCTCTCTATTGCAGACATGATAGTGTGACCATGGGGGACTGGAATTTGCTGGGAAGCATATTAGAAGAGGTTCACATCCACTCTACAATTGTGGGTAAGATCTGGCTCACCATCCTCTTTATATTCCGGATGCTTGTCCTTGGCGTGGCTGCTGAAGATGTTTGGGATGATGAACAGGTGGAATTTATATGCAATACAGAACAGCCAGGTTGCAGGAATGTTTGTTATGATCAAGCTTTTCCTATCTCGCTCATCAGGTACTGGGTGTTACAAATAATATTTGTGTCGTCGCCATCCCTGGTTTACATGGGACATGCACTTTACAGACTCAGGGCCTTGGAAAAAGAGAGACAGAAGAAGAAAGCACAGCTTAGGGCAGAGCTGGAGGAACTTGAGACAGTTATTGATGAACATAGGAGGCTGGAGAGGGAACTGAGAAAGTTAGAGGAACAAAAAAAAGTAAATAAGGCTCCACTAAGAGGCTCGTTGTTGCGCACATACGTGCTACACATATTAACCAGGTCTGTGGTGGAAGTTGCCTTCATGATAGGTCAGTACTTGCTTTATGGATTTGACTTGGACCCATTGTATAAATGCACACGTTTGCCTTGCCCAAACATAGTGGATTGTTTTGTGTCCAGGCCAACGGAGAAGACCATTTTCATGGTATTCATGCACAGTATAGCTGCAGTGTCATTGTTCCTAAATATATTAGAAATCTTTCATTTAGGAATCAGGAAGATAAGACAAGGTCTTTATGGAAAACATAATGCTGAAGTAACAGAAGATGAGATAAGCATTTTTAAGTCTAAGAAGAACTCAGTGCAGCAGGTTTGCATAATGAGCAATTCTTCCCCAAACAAGATCATTACATTGTCTTCAAGTGGTGGATATAAGCTGCTGTCTGAGCAGCAAATGGACTCTGTTGGACTGCCAGCTTATCAACCACCAACCCAAAGCTTTAAAGAAGTTCAAACGATTAATGACCAAAATCATTATGGGAAAGTTATGATCCTGAACAAACATAGGAAAAGTGGTGAACATGTTAACACTTGTCAACAAGGTGGACAGCTTAATTTGCATTGCAAGCAAGAGACACAATATACAGAGCACCACAGGATGAGTAACTACAGTGATCAGTACCATGGGCAAATTCTGGACAGGATTCCAGACCAGCACCATGCAGAGGGCAGAGAGGAGCAGCCCTTATCTACCATGCAAAAGAGGAATTTATCCTCCAGCAGTGAGGATTCCCATAAGAAATCCTTACACAACAACTTCCGGGGTTCCAAGAGTTGTCTTAAAAGCCAGCCTTATTTGGATCAAGCTAGACACAGCATAGTGCATCCCCTTAGATCATGCCTACACTCCAGCCACATGGAGCTGCCTTCTGCCTTGCGGAAGTACAGTAGGGTTAGCAGCTGTAAAGACTTTGCTGAGGATCGTAGTGACTCTGCAGACAGTGGACACAGGAAGGTCAGCTCCACTTCCAGAGGACTGTCTGAAAGCAGGTTGGCTAGTGACCCAGAGAGCTCTGACTCAAGAAATGGCTCTGGGTCTGAGTCTAGGAGACGAGATGAAAGCCCGAGCATCACACCACCTCCACCATCTGGACGCAGGATGTCAATGGCAAGTAGAGGCAGACAGTCAAAAGCTAACTCTCTTTACAGGCTGCTGATCTAGTCAAAGGCTAATATCTTATACTATGACTATACCATTGCAGTGTTCTTGCTGTGGGCATTTGCTTTAGTTTAACTTCCTTTAGAAGGCACAAGTAAACATGCATGTATTAATTATGACACATGTTCTTGGGTTTAACTAAAGGGCATTATTAAAGGGAAAGTATACCCCCAAAATATCAGGTGCAGTTAATTTCAAATAATATATACTTCTCTTTCTGTCTTTTTATGTGGAACTGCAATCTTTTCTGCCTTTGGAAATGGGAAGAATAAACCTCATGGAATCCTCCTTTTTCTAATATATCATACATCTCAAGCGTCAGGGTGAAAATACATGGTTGTTATTTTAAAGGTACACTAATGTTAAAATACAATGTTGGTCCAAATTCCGTTATCGCAACTTCTTCAATTTCATCCCATCTAGAGAAGGGTATCCCCTCCAATTCCCCCTGTCTCTTTTCCCTATCATTAAGTGTTAATTTTAGTAAAGCATAAGAGAAGGGGGATCACTGGTTTCCCCTCTATTTATTTATGCAGGTTCATTCACTTCCCTGTGAGAGAGAGATGACAGATCTGAATCTTTACATTCAGAAATTTGAATCAAGACACTATCAAGTAAATCCACCTATACTCCATACTAGCCTTTGTAAAAATTATCTTTTTTTTTTTTTTTTCTGAAGCCTCAAATCTAGTCTTGAATATTCTTTGAAGGATCAGCCATTCCTGCCTTTTTCCGTGGCCCCCATTACTATCAAATCTTGATAGATATCTAAGAAATGATTATTCCCCATTGTCCTTAAATGGTCTAAAATAAGGAAACAACCTTTCAGAATTGTAGAACAAATGGTGGACAATCTCCGAACAGTAACTGTATTATCTCTGCAGGATTAATCAATGCAAGTTTTCAGATTTGATTTTATGGATTTAACAGAAAATAACATTTTATAGATGCTTGCTGGAACTACATGATAGTTAAAATTGTATAAGCCAATTCTATTTTAGTTGTTAGTGTCCCAGTCTAAAGCTGTTACTATGAGATATTTAACCTCAAAAGCGGCAAACTGCAACTTGCCTGGTGCTAGTTTTGGGCAGCTGCAGCAAGGAATATCTGCATTATACCCTACTGGGTTGAAGACAGGTACATGGAAAACTTTGCTTTTATGATTTGCATCTCAATGTCAAGTATTTGGGGGAAGCACAGAAAGTTATCAATTTAAATGCAGCTAAACTCATATGTGTACTTGCCACCACCAAACCTGATTCCACCTCATCAAGTTGTCACTCTGATTGTCTGTAACTATATTTCTGCTCTTTATAGAATTGTTATGCCTTTCTTCTTATGCAAGTAGTTGGAATATTTATACTGTTGCTCTTGAGGGAGTGTCTGGAGTCTTGCAGAGAGAAGGGTGCATGTAGTTATTAGTGCAAAGTTCTAGATCAAATTATATATTTATTTTTTGCCCAAAACGCAGATGGAAAAGTGCTCAATATAAAATTTTGCACACTTTTTAAATGTATGTTTGCTTTGCATATGAAAATAAATGAAAAGTATGACTTAACACAGACAACGCTTTTCATGTGAGAAAATTAATATGAGAAATGATTATGCTAAGGATATATCAGGTTATATCTGTTGAAAAACTAGTTACCATGCTGTAATATCAGACCAGTTAACTCGTTTTTAAACTGATCTTACCAATATCTTGTTTATCTGATATCACTTCTCAGCAGTGTTCCCTCTAAGGTGAACAAAATAGTACAATCCAACACTGAAAGAGTTAAATAGGACCCATTTACGCAATGGTTGCATTGGAATTCCACAAGCATCATGCAACCCAGATTTAATTACATCCTTAATTATTTCAGTGCCAGAGGGAACTCTGCTTTTCTGATTAATTTTTTGCTTACACCAGTTCTGTACTTTTTGTCCAACTCGAGCTCTGTGAGAATTGATAAACAATAACATTGCCTAAAATCAGACAATTAAAAAAACAAATTATAACATCCATTTTATTAGTATGTCTTAGTGTCTAATATATAATTGTGTGCATGGGAGCTATAGAGCCCCTACGGTAGGCTGACCAGATCTCACCTTTAACCAGGGGCACAAAGGAAATAGCCATTTTTAGTACTTCACTGAAATCAATGCAGTCCTACAGTATGCATTTTTCCTATGCGTCCCCGGTTAAAGGTGAGGTCTGGTCAGTCTACCCTAGGGTGAAGTCAGCTCTATGGTAGTATGAGACAGAAACTGGTCCTTAACCCTTTGAGTACCAGAGGGGTTACGCAACACACGGGAACCCCTGAATTCCATGACGTGCCAGTACCATCATTGGTCCTTATGTGCAGGACAGCCATAATGGTCCTGGCACGTCATTGATCCTTAAGGGGATAAATACTAGAAAGATCAACAACTCATTGCATCAAAATGCAATGTGCACCTCTCTAGCATTGGAGGGGTGAAAATACCATTTAAATAAAAAAAAAAGTTTGATTTTCTCCCCTAGGTGCAGTTGGTTAGCTCCAGAATAGCACTTTAGCTTAATTAATAAGGCCAAATAAGGCCAAATATTGTATGTTTGATATTGAAGAGACAAAAAAAGGGCACCTAAACACAGACCTACATCCTCTGTGACATCATCACATTCATGGATACATTAAAAGAAAATGAACCTTTCATAATACTAAAATCTTGTCCCTCATGGCTTAGAAAATCCTAACGACCTTTATACATTTTATTAAAAAAATATTTTCAACCAGTCCTGGTCATCATTTCATGAAGGCGGAGATCGTACTTAATCCTTTAAGGTCCAGAGAGTTGCACAATGCATTGGTCCTTAAAGGGTTAACCTTTGCAATGTATTCCATACCCCTCTGGCACTCAAAGGGTTAAGCTTGCACAGATTGTTATCCTGATTTCCTGCCAGTAGCTGTCATGTCATCCTTCATGGACACAACATGCAGGAATGATTGAAGATTTTAGCACCAGGGAGAAATTAACTGGGGCCATGAGGATTTATTGGGCTTAGTAATATAAGTGGGGGCTCATTATGAGGAGGTATTGGTTATCCTTTAACACACATGAATACTAACAAAAGATCTCCAAATGTGATTACATTTACTAACTTACATTTGCTCCCAAAATGTATGAGGTATTTCAACTTATAGGGCCTCACCTTGTCACTGGATCCCTTTTATCGTCCCTCATGCCATGTGTTAAGGCTTGCCACCTCTTTTTTTTACCCTATCCCTCCTAAAAATTGAAGATATCTCAGTATTTACTGTCCTACCATGTGTATCCACCAGCTAGGTTTCAGAAATACCTAGAAGATCATACTGCTCGTTCATTACAATCAGTATCCAGACCCAATTTTACCAGCTGCGGTACGAGCAATCAAAAACATGTATTTTATATTACTGGTTATTCTAAAGATGTGAAATCTTTGAAAGTGTTTTTTTTTTGTTTTTTCCAGACTGCAGTTTAGGCACCTACCTATTAGCTGAAGAAGCTCCCCTTCCTCTCTACCCCTTTGCTTCATCTCTAACCCAAGAGCCTCTTTTACATTGTCTACCCCACCCTCCCCCTTTCCTAGTTTAAGTTCTCTTCCAACCCTATAACCACAATAGCTCCCCTTCCACTAAGGAGCAATCCATTTCTACTATGAAGATTGCCCCCAAGTAAAAAGACATCCCAGTAGTCTAGGCACTTGAAACTCTCACACTTAAACCAATTTATTAGCTATGCGTTTTACTTCCTAATCTACCCCTGCCTTCCTTGCATAGCAACTGTTTGGAGAGTATTTTAGAAAATACAGCTTTATCGGTTCTTTGTTTAAACCTATGACCTAAATCTGTGAAATTGTTCTTAATGGACACCCATCTTGCTGGATTTCACAATGGGAGGAGAGGTTCAGAATATACAATAAATTGTGAAACCAAAGGGTGATGAAAGGTCAGGAGGTGGCCAATGGCTTCTATGCCCCCCCCCCAAGTCTTGGCCTCTTTGCTGGTGGATCACTAGTTAAGCCCAACCACCCTCCTACGTTTCCAGGTGAAGAAGCCGTGGCTAAGAGACTACACAAAATACAAAATAATAGAAATAAATATTAAATGTTCTACTTTGCGTCCTCAAGTTTGGTGGGGATCAAGTGATTAGTGCAGAAACAAGTGAGTTATCAAAAATATGAAGTCCCTAAACCAATAATTTTATGTGTCTGTAATTTGCTACATTTTAATTCACTGTTATTCTCTTGGTTACGTTTTAACAACAGAATATCCCATACTCTCACTGATTTTGATGTGAAAGCATTCAATGTGTCACATTGCATCAAGAGCTTTGCATCTGCAGAATTCTTCTTGGGGGGTGGCAGAGCCATTATATGCCCCCCAGGCCAGGCTGCCTAGCCACTGTGTTAATCTGTCCTGGGAGGGGGGGGGGCAAGTGTACCTCTCTGTGGATGCCCATGCCTTCATTGCTTTTGAGACATCTCTAGGATTTGCTATGCTACAAAGCCCTATTAATTGGATTTTTATTTTCCCCTAGGATGCAGATGACTTGCCCCCAACGTTGCACCATTTTTGTCTTTAAGCACAATTGAGATATTAAAAGCCTCCATTTAAAGAATAAACACAATCTTAATATTATTCAAAAATATATATTGAAGGGCTGAGTTAAAAAGGGTGCTCTCACAGTTTTAAATTATTTTATTCAAAAGTTAAAATGGGCATGAATTGGTGGAGCTGTTATTATCACATTCTATGGGGAATTGTTGGCTCTCCGTTCCCACATAATGCATAGAAGAGGGGGTGTCCATGTTCGATCTTCAAAGGCTACCAACAGGCCAGGTTTTAAGAATTCTCTTGTTTGAGCTGATGTACTTACCAGCTTCACAATAGGCTAACCCCCTGATGCTATAGAGGTTGCTTTACAATGTGTTGGACACCTCCCTGACATTAACCCCTTAAGGACTGGCCACGCACGCGGCGGTCACTTAAGGACAACAGAGCATTTTTTTTTCTGGCTATTCGATTCCGGACTCCCCGAACGGCGTGCCCGGAATTCCATGACGGTCCAGGACCGTCATGAGTCCTTAAGGGGTTAAAGGGTTAAAAGCTTAATTGAAATTAAGGGGAATTTGGATTTGTCCCCTACGGTGAGTTGGTTTGCCCCACAAATTTCCAGTTCATAGGGCCGTATGTTTGAAGGAAAGTGGAGAAATTCTGTTGCTCAAGTCAATGGGTTGGAGACCTATCTAGCATTCAAGGAGTTAAACTTCCAATTTAACTCAATGAGAATTTTTGGAATGTTTCTTTTTCCCCAATGTAACATTTGGTTTGCTCCAGAATTTATCAACTTTTCTTTTGAATATACTGTCCTTAGTACATCAGCCCCAGAAGCTTAGACTCATACTGTAAATATTCAATGAGTTGTATTGCTATTGGATATATTTAGTTCATTACAATAATAAGAAAACAGAAAAATAAAAACGTATTTTGAAACTAATGCTGCAGAGTTCCTGTCCAAAATGGTTTGCAATTTGGTGACAAAAACTCTTGCTGCTCACTGTAAACTGGAGTAGTCCATTGCACTGTCATATGTAAGTGCTGCTGCAAAGTGGTTTACATAGAATAGATTTTGGGCACGGTGTTAGCATGATATATAACTAATATCAGAGTGCACAGGACAATTATAAGGCAGTATTTCAATTTTATTGCATGAGGCACCTTGATTTAATTAACTCAGCCATAAATGTATACATTAATAAAATAATCAAACCAGATTTCCCCATGTCAGATAAAAATCCATTAAAAAAACAACCTTTAAAACAAAAAACAATCATTAAAAATTGTAAAAATATTGGATATTTTACATTGTGCGCGTTCATTGGACATTGTGATACCCAAAAATATTTAATAAATGTAATACAATTTGTTTACAAAATATTCCACACTTTCTTTAATGGAATTGAATATCCTGAGATAAGCATCCCCCTGGCAGGGCGAGTATAAGTCCCTGCATGAAGATCACCAGTTTGGCATTCTTAGTCGATGCTACATTGTAAGTGACCATTTTGTTAAGTAGAAAGTAAAGAGAAGAGAAAGGAGGCGCTCATAGGGCTAAACCTTCTCAGAACTCTTTAAATTATTGAGAATATAAATACTACACTACCATTTATATATGGCCACCAGAATTGACTTGTGGCAAAAGAATAAGTGGGGGGATATTACACTGCCCTCCACGCAGATATATTCAAATCCAGCAGCTCCCCGAATGACCATCTTCAAAAGAAGAAGGGAACGAACTACAAACAAGTGGGGCGCTTTCCAAATAGATATCAAACTTCTTACTCACAGTAGTTAACCAGTTGGAAGATGCACAGTATATAGCTACAGGGAATTTGTACCTGCCCCTGTACAGGCAATCGCAATCACAGCTCTCAGTACTTCCAAAGGGTATGTCAAAAATCCACAAGAGGCGAAATTGGAATAAAATCGATTTATTAATAAAACAGAGTCTGACACCTTGATGAAAGGATCAATGTATCCATAAACGCGTTGGTGATTTGTGGCTTTATTAATAAATCATGTATTGATTTTATTCCATTTTCGCCTCTTCGTGGATTTTGGACAAACCCTTTGGAAGTACTGAGAGCTGTGATCGCGGTTGCCTGTACAGGTGCAAGTACAAATCCCTTGTAGCTGTATTACCAGTTGTTTGATACCTATTTGATAAGTGCCTCCACTTGTTTGAACTTCCTTTGCCATTTTGTTAAGTGAACACTATATTGATTGTGATGTTGTCAGTGTCCCCATCTGGTGTTTGTTCTTTGTTTGGAGGGATCATTGAAGAGTTCCTTTGTCTGGATAGCAGCAGTGGCATCATTTGCTACTGAGTAGAGGCAGTCTGAATCATCTGTTTGTTTTATTGACCACTTTTAGCAAAGTTTTCTGTTGTGGGTGCCCTGGTGTCTGGTGAAGGTTTCTGGATTTCGAGGACTTACTATACCATGAGTACTCCTCAGTTCTTTTTATCTTTTTTAACAGAGGGATGTATTTGAATGTTATTTTAACACTATTAAATAGCCTGTCATTTGTAATTAAAGTTGAAGGAGTTAGGGGAAGTATGACCTTGTCTGACTCAAGCTGTACAATCAACTGCAATCAAGTTATGCTCCCAGCTGTCTACTTAAGATACTTTGGCCAGTACCTGTATTATCATAACATAGCATTCATCAGTTATTATGATGTGACATAATTGGTTATGGGGCCAAGCATCTTAATTGAATGAATGGTGAAGTGTTCATTTTAGTTTAGATGCTCAGAACTCAATGCATTCTCCCATGTCCTCCATTAATACTCAAATGATGAACTGTTATCTATCTGCTTCTGCTTATATCCTTTTCTCTGTTGTCCAATACCGGTTACTGGTAACTTTGGGTAGGCAATCCACCCCTTTAACTAGGCAGGAACAATTCTAGAAGTGAATGCAGGGGGTGGAGCCTACCTTCCCTCCTTGGCTGCAGCTAGCTAATCAACTCCATTAAGATGTGTTCCTTGGTGAAGACACAGGCAAGAGAACTGTTCTGCTATAGTTTTAGCTAATTTTTTATTTTTCTGTTAGATACGGAATACCACCATTAGGCGGATTACCATAACTGACAATGCCCTTAGATGTGTCTAGCTCAGTATCCAGGTGCCTTCTGTGGACCTTAAGCCCTGGGGAGAAAATCTTGGGTTCAAGTTCTTTCCTCAGGAGTTTGCCCACTGAGGCTTCTTAATACATGGTAATCTGAAGACAGAAGATCTGCAGGAAAGGTGAGCAACCCTTTGAGTGCTGCAGGTCCACATGTCCCACAGTGCCCCTCTGCACAGGGATTTTTCCTTTGGAGTTCCTATTGCACACTCCTGCACTCATTGGGTTTATCTGTATGTCTTTTGGGTGTTTTGGAGCAAGTTTTTGTAGTAGCTTAACCCTTTAGCTGCTGGTTTTTCATCTTTTGGGTGTTTATTGGTTCAGTGTTTTTTGGGTCTGCTAACATGTTCTAGTGATGTTTCATGTAATTTTAATTCACCATTTCAACTTTGCAAAATTTGTGTTTAGGCACGCTTTACCTCATAGACGCCATTGCTCCATTCACTTCTATGGGACTGTACAGATTGGGACATATGTCTGCAACTGCTCAACGTAGTGACTTTAGAGATGGCTCATTTTAATTGCCTGCCCTTGCTCTGTCATCCGGTTAATGTTTTATGTGGGTTGGGGGGCCCAGGGGGCTTCGGGCAATGTTGGGGTACTTTCTGGGAAAACTACATTTCCCATGAGCGCTTGCTTCACGCACTCGTTTCTGATTGGTTCCTGCTGCGGCAGACATTTTGTGCCTTTTTCTGAATGGATATCCTAAGCAGGACTTGGAATCTCCTCCTCCCCATGCGTATTAACCCTTCGCCTGCCAGATAAGTGCATTTTAGCAATTTCTGGGGTGAAATATTAATCTTACACACTGTATTTGGGGATTCCTTATACTTTATACGTTTTGACACTGTGAGAATGTCTAATCCGTTAGAGCTTGGGGCCAGGCCTAAGACTAAGGACGCTGGGGTCTCTGTGTCCCCTACTGCGCATTAATCCTCATGTCCTTCAGGGTACCTAGAGAATTCTCAGGTCATTTATGCCCAGCATGTTCTGATGTCCCTGAGTCTCTCCCAGGGACCTCCAACCATGCATTTGAGCCATTTTGGGTGCAAGAGTTCAAGGCTGCTACTAGAGACCTCCGTTCTACATTGCAACTCTTTCCATCCCAGTTACAGGGGGTCTTCTACTCTGGCAGACCCCTTCTTCCGTCAGATCTTCCCTGCCAAAACCGCAGGGAGTACCTGACATATCAGATTCCTCTGAGGAGGAACTGTTGGTGGATTTGGATTTAGGAATTTAGGAGTTTAGGAATGTTCTGCTGTGGGCTCCTCTCAGGTTTTTTTGGGGACCTTTGAGGCCGATCCTGATCCCTTGGCTGAGGGCTTGATTAGAGCCATCTTAACTACTCTTAACATTCCCTTAGTTCAGGAGGCTTCTTCGGATCCCTCTGATGTTTTTCAGAAGCCTGAAAGGCCCTATACTTGTTTTTCCACCTAACCTCACTCTTGACTACCTTCTGTCTGTCTCCGGACAGGAAACCTTCTATTTCCAAGAAATTTGCCAAGCTTTACCCCTTCTCTGAGGTGGCGCTTGCTCAGTGGGTTCATCCCCCCAAAGTGGATGTTCCTGTCTCCGCTGCCTTGCCAGTTGCTGATGCTTCTGCTCTGAAAGACTGGACTGACAAGAAACTTGAGGTCTCCCTCAAGTCTGTTTTTGCCACTGCTGGTACTGCCATGTGTCCAGCATTCACCGCGGCATTGGTGAACCGGGCCATTGCAGTCTGGACTAAACAGCTCACCCTGGCTGTCCATCAGGGTGCTCCTATTTCGGATATGTTGCAGCTTCTTGCCAACATTTCTGAGGCCCAGCACTATGTTTCTGCTTCCTCATTTGATGCCATCTGTTTGGTGGCAAGGGTTTCCACCATGTCTGTGGTTGCCAGACAAGTTCTTTGGCTCAAGATCTGGTCTGCTGACACTGCTTCCAAGAAAGCTTTGCTCTCATTGCCTTTTCAAGGCACGTCTTTGTTTGGTCCAGATCTTAAGGATCTGATTAGTGAGGGCACAGGGGGCAAAAGTATCCTTCTGCCTATGGTCCCCAGGAGGAAGATGCCTCTCAAGCGTAATTGGCTTTTTCGTTCCTTCCAGACTGAGACACGTCCAGCAAACCAGGCGGTTCCCTCAGCGCTGCATTCCTCCTTCAAGCCCAAACAGCAATGGAAGCCCAAGGTCTCCTCCAAGCCTAAGGCTTCCAGGCCTTCTTCGGCATGATTTGCCGAACCCAGGTCCCCACTCGGCTGTGGGTGGCCGTCTGTGTCACTACCACAGTGTCTGGGAGGATTCAGTGGTGGACCTGTGGGTTTTACAGGTGGTGGCGGCGGAAGGGTACAGGATCCCTTTCGCCTCTCTTCCTCCCTTTCGTTTTTTTCCCCTCTCATACACCTCAGAGCATAGAGATATGCCGCCTGTTCAATGGTGCTATCCAGGCCCTTCTGGACAAGGATGTTGTGGAATATTCAAAGAGGAAGATGCTTCTACATTGTATTGAAATATCTGAATATGATTGATTGAAGTAATAACTCACCAGTATAAAAAAGAAGGAATGCTCACTTGAATCCAGCCGGTGCTTCACCACAACAGGTTTCCCAAGCCTGGAACAAAGTAGCTAACATCGAAGGTAGAGGCGGCACTTATAAGCGAAAAGAAAGCATCCAACTCTCAACAAAATATGTTGGCGACAAGACACAACCAAAAGACTTCGATGTTCTGCTCTCTCTGGAGGGACCGTCTAGCTCTAGCAGTGGATGCCATGTCCATTTCTTGGTTATTTCCTCTGGCTTCCATCTTTCCTCCCATTCCCATGTTGCACAGGGTAAGGGAACTGAGACTGGAGCACTGTCCAGTCTTTCTGATTGCTCCGTTCTGGCCTCGCCAGGCTTGGTTTCCAGAGCTTCTGGATCTATCTGTGGCAGAGCCTTTCCGGCTTCCTTGCCGTCCAGATCTTCTACAGGGTTACATGTGGAAGGAGGATGTCCATCGTCTACCTTTGATGACTTGGATATTGAATCCTCACCACTGTGATAGAAGGGTTTTCTTCTGGTGTGGTGGCAACTATGTTTGGTGCAAGCAAGCCTGTTTCCTCTAAGGCTTACCATCGAGTCTGGTCTTCCTTTCTCTATTGGTGTGCTGATAAGGACCTATCTCCGGATTTTGATTTTCCTGCATTCTTGGCCTTCCTACAGGAAGGTGTGGACAAGGGCCTCAGTTGAGTTCCCTTACGGTTCAGGCATCTGCTCTCTCTGTTTTTCCTCAGAAGCGCATTGCTATTCTTCCTGATGTCTTTGTTTTCTTCCAGGGCGTTGCTCATACTTGTCCTGTATTTCAGACTCCTGCTCCTCAGTGGGATCTTAACTTGGTTTTGGTCATCCTTCAGTGCCCTCCCTTTGAGTCTTTGGCTACTATTCCCCTACGTCTGCTGACGTGGTATATTGGCCTTTCTCCTGGCGATCGTGTCTGTTCGCCATGTGGTGTGGAATTGCATGCTCTGTCTTGTAACCACCCTTTTTGGTGTTTCACTAAGACATGGTGGTGCTTCTCACTTCACAGGAGTTTCTCCCAATGGTGATTTCTGAGTTCCTCATTAATCAGGAGATTGTGACTCCGACAAGGATCTCCACTTGTTAGATGTGGTGCGTTTTATGTTTATCACACTGAGTCCATTAGACAATCTGACGCTCTGTTCATCATTCCTGAGGGCCCCAGGGCAGGGAGACCTGCATCCAAGTGACTATTGCGTCTTGGATCAAGTCCACTATTTGTAAGGCTTACAAGCTAAAGACGAAACCTGTTCCCTTTTTGGGTCATGGCTCATTCTACAAGATCTTTTGGGGCTTCTTGGGCTTAAAAGAATCAGGTCTCCACTGAACATTTGTGCAAGGTTGCCACTTGGTCGTCTGTTCACACTTTTTCGAAGCACTACCGTGTTGATGTGCCGGCATCGGCTGATACCAGCTTTGGAAGGAAGATCCTGGAGGCTGTCTTGCCTGTATAGGATCTTCTTTGGGTCTTTGGTGCTTCCTTCACTTTTGAGCCCTGTTGGCTCTAGTTCAGTGTGCTGTGTGACAGTCCCTGGGGTGTTGTTACCCCTGTTCAGTGTCCATTGACACTTAATTTGTTTTTGTTGGGCTATCTCTGATCTGATGGTTCATATATGCTCTGGTGACTTTGGGGGCCTGGCGCCTGGTCCTTGCCTTACTTTCCCACCTCTGGGAAACTCAATGGTTGGACATCCCAAAGTTACCAGTAACCTGTATTGGACGACAGAGAAAAGAGGATTTTAGTCTTACCTGTTAAATCCTTTTCTCTTAGTCCATACAGGTTACTGGTAACTTTGGGATGTCCAACCATTGAGTTTCCCACCCTGTCAAGGGACCATGCTTGGCTCTCCTGTGGCAGAACATGGGAGTCCTTTCAGGTTCATGCTTACAGGAGTCTTCTTTTCCTTCTCACTACCTAGTCAATAGTTAGTGTCTCAAATCTTACTGGAGCTGATTGGCTAGCAGCAGCCAAGGAGGGAAGGTAGACTCCACCCCCTGCATTCACTTCTCAGAATTGTTAAAGAGGCTGATTGCCCACCCAAAGTTACCAGTAACATGTATGGACTAAGAGAAAAGGATTTAACAGGTAAGATTAAAATCCTCTTTTCTCACTAAGGTAAGGTGACCAGACATGCACTTTAATGCAGGATGTTCATAAGAATTTCTCTTTGCAGGCTGCACAAAGCTAATGAAGTGTGACTTTCATAAGGGCCTTCATTAAAGGGAGGTCTGGTCACATTACACTTGGGTAGCAGTTCTCATAATCTGTCCTCAAGCTTCACTAAGGCCAAAATTCATCAAGCTTCAATTGCTCAGTGCACAAGGAAATCAAAGGAGATCATGTGAGACCTCTGCACTTTGTGGACATCACTTCTCCTCTGTTTTTTGGGCGGGGGGGTCAATCTAGTATGGGCAGTTGAAGAGAAAGTTTCACCATTACCTTACCAGACTATTAAAAAAAAAAAAAGAAGTATCAGTTTTTATAAAAGTGTTGCAGTGTCAGTTTATGCCACATGATGGAAGTATATCACTCTAAAACAGGATTTCTCAACTATGGACCTCAAGTACAAGAACATTATCGGTTTTAAGGTTATCAGATTTATTGACTGAGTTTCTAATTGACACATACCTGTGCTCAGGCAGAGATACCCTTTCGATATGTGCTGTTATGAGTATTTGATTGAATTTAAGAAGTTTTTCTCTGAAACACATACTGCCATTCACTCCCATTCATAACCACGCTCATTTTAAAACTACAATCAAATCTCTCACTAATTGGTATAATCAAAAATAATGCCCACAGCAATGTAAGGGAACCTATTACACTAATAAAGAAGATTAGTTACATAACCATGTTGAGAAAAAGGTAACAAAAAAAAGCATTGTTACATCATAAATCTGAAGGGAATACTTAAAGCTAAATAACAGCATTTTCAAAGGTATTGACTGTTTAAATATAGATCAGAATGATAGCACATATGATTTCCTTGGAAAATTATCTAAACACCTTAAATATGCACCTTTGTCTCTCTCCTACATGTACAGTTATATGCAGAGATTTGGGTACCCCTGACCAAATTACATGTTTTGTAAGTGATTTTGTAAGTGAAAAGATGTTCAAACAACCTCTGCAACGAACAAACTTAAACTATATATTTCTGCAAGTTGTAAAGCACAGTTGGTATTATTTGCTTAATTTCACGAACTAAGAAAAAAAAAGAATACCAACAACTTGTAATTTGGACAGGGATGGCCAAATTTTTGCATATAACTATATTAGCCACTTACAGTAACCTGGCTAATATAGTAGGTTGCATCATGAGCGACCCCGTCACACTTCTAGGAAGTCCCAGATGACTGCCGGTGTTATTCCTCTAGGTCTTGCACAAAAGACCACTGGTTGTGGACGTCTTGTAGATACTTCACTTCCTGTATTACAATTTTTAACCTTCCATTATGTTAACATTCACATCACACATGCTATACTGACAAGGATCAAGGAGGTTTATGTAAAAACTGCAGTAACTTTTATATTCAGCATTATGAAGTTAAACAGCATAAATGAGCTATAGTTTATGTATATGTGAGATTGGGATTTTGGCCTGGAAAGCCCAATCTTCAAGATAGTTTATGAATCCTTACTTTAGGAAGTCTTGGGTATTGCAGTTGATCAGGTATGATGGATATCTTCTTAGAAGTCCCAGTGAGACGTTCTAATAAATGGCCCCACCTAGCTCTAGAATCTTATAATATTTGCCATGGAAAAGGGCTCCACCCCATATCCACCCCATAGCTGACATGCTTCTGAGACACAGCCATCAAAGGGGTAGTTAAGAAAATGATCACCAAATGTAAGGAAGCTTTGTATTTACAAAAATTGTGAAATAATTTTATAGTATAACTTAAGGATATAATTTTTAATGAGCATTTTAATATACATTGTTATATTTGTATTACTTTGAGATAAAATGTGGTTGGCTCATATACAAAGACTGATCAAAATGAAACTTTCGCACAAAATAGAATATTATAAGGTCTAAGTTCTGTTATTGATGTTGGAAAATGTTTTAGCAAGAACATTTTATAAACAAAAAGAGGCTTTTATGAAAACTATTGCTGTTCAAATTGTTCTAGTAACACCACATTTATGGAAAATAGCTATTTTTATTCTTAAAATGGAACATACCTTAGTAATAGTGTGTTATTAGATTGTTTAACAGAAGGATTTACCTATGTATATATACTTCATACAGCAGTCCGGTATATCTATAAAAACTTTTTTTGCATTTTATTTTTATCTTAGTCTATTGCTAGTTACTTGATCAAGAGAACTGACTCTAAACCCAAGATGTTTATATATATATATATATATATATATATATATATATATATATATACACACATACATACATACATCCATAGCAAAAACTTTAATTAAAGTCAGGGTTAAGATCTCACTCAAACGAAAAAAAGCCAGGAAATACAAGTTAAGATCTTTGAACTTAATTTTGTGCTCCATGTGCTTAGTTGATTTCATCAGGTGTGATATCACAAATCATATCAATGACCTAATGATGAAATCACATGTGACATCATATGACATCATCAGTTACATAAAAAATGAGTTTATCAATGGCAACATCAGAAATGACCCTACTAAGAATGAACACCATCAAAGAGCACTGCCATATATGAGAATCTGTAACTACCAGTGGTAAAGGGGATCCAGGATGGGGGTTCAGATAGTGTATATGGGAATCTGTGACTAAATGTGGACAGTGGAACTGCACTGTGGGGTCTAACAATATATGTGAGGATCTATGACCAGATCTTTGATTACGGGGTAGTGGAACCAGGCTGTAGGGTCAGCCAATGTATGTGGGAATCTGTGAGTAAAAGGGAGGCAGTTAAACCAGGTTGAGGGTTTAGGCAATGGATGTGGGGATATGTAATTACCAGTGGAATTGGGGTTAGCGGGTCAGGCAGTGTATGTGGAGTTCTGTGAATACCAGGAAACAGTATAACCAGGGCAGCGGTCAGAGAGTGTATGTGTGGAACTATAACTATCAGCAGGCAATGTAACTTTGCTGGGAGTTAAGGCAGTGTATTTTGGGACCTGTGACTGCTAGGGTTCAGTGGCACCAGACTGTGTGGTCAGGCAGTCTAGTGGGGATCTGTGACTAACAGTGCATTAGTGGATCTAGGCTGAGGGGGTTATCAGACTGTGAGTATAGGGATTTGCGTCTACTTGTGGCAGTGGAACCAGGCTGTGGGTTCAGACAGTGTATGTGGGATTTGCAACTATCAGGGTGCAGTGGAACCAGACTGGTTGGTGAGACAGTGTATGCAAGGATCTGTAACTAATAGTTGCCAGTAGAAGTGTGCCCATCTAAGGGAGCATACCAGAGAGGTGGCCATTGCATTGCGAAGCAATGTGCTGACACTCCTGTGGCACACATAGTTATATTTTTTTTTAATTTATGATTTCAGACCTCTGTGAGGAACATCGGTACCCCTCCTGATCATGTAAGAAAATCAATAATGGTCATCTCAACACACTCACCTTCTTTCCAGTGCTACTTCTGGACCTGGCATTCACCATACTTCTGGGTTCAGTGGGAGGAGCAGAAAAGACCACTCACATCATCTCTAATGGGCTTTCCTGCTCCTCTAATTGGTCCCATAGGTTCAATGAATGTCCATTTGAAGTATGGGATAGGTGAATGTGTTGAGGTTGCCATTAGTGATCGTTTGCAAAATAGAGTAAGCAATCAATACTGTGGGGGTACCAAGAGGGGTCCCTATGCACCCCAGTGAGGCTCAATCATTAAAAAATAAATTGTACTCTGTGCGTGTGCCACAGACACTGTGGATAGTTTGGGCTGTAGGTCTAATTAAAGTTTCTCATAGTGTCAAATGGAAAAAACGTTTGGTACTCGAAAAAAACAAACTGATTTTGATGAAACTTTCATGATTTGAAGGGACTGCCAATCAGACTTGAAATCCCAAATTTTTGGGCAAAACAGAAATGTCAAATGGCTTAGAACTTTTACATATACAAACATACACACACCTCTGACAACATTTTCAACAGAGATGTGCCTTGCCTTGTTCTAAAGCAGCAATCATTATAGTTTATTGTTTAAATGCATTTAAAAATGAGGATCAGTTATACAGACAACAGAAGATACAATGATAAAACATGTAGAGATATACCTGTCTGTGGATGGAGTAAGCTTTGTTGAACATATTAACTGACCAACTGCTGCTATCTTAAGGTCATTCATTTACAGACATATCTATAATTTGCTGATCATATATTAGCTTGTTTTATTATTCTTTCCTATGATTTATGGTTATATATTTATATTGTGCCAAATTAAAGTACTGAGGCTAATTGTGTCTTTATGTGAAGACAACCAACTACATGTTACATGGATCATCTTTGGTTTTGTTTTTCAGAGCATGCTTCTAGAACTTTCCTCTATAATGAAAAAATAATGCCACTTATGGTGGAAAACACTTTTGTCTTTAACATTTGGAGAATTTGCAACAAAACCAACATAAAACATCTATGTGGCTAATGAATGATGTTCAGTTTCCATGATCCTTATGTGGCAGCGTGAACTCCACATAATAGTGGATAAATATAATATGAAGAAACAAGGTCAACTCTACGCTATGATGCTGGAGGAAATCCCCTTAACCACATCCAGTGACATATACTCACTGCACTTTACCTGAGGAACAGATTATCACTGCTTCAGGAAATAGAGCTCTCACAACAATTACCTAATGAAGAGACACCCCCATACACCACACCAATTTCATAAAGAATTAGGATGACTGAAGAAGAAAAAAAAAAAAAAAAATTTTGAGGAAAAACCGTAGATTCTGGTTGAGCTCATACACTCAAAACGTGGTAAAATATTTAAACCTTATTCCAGGCTCAAAGTTTTTATCTGAACCTCAAAGATTTTGTCCATTCAGATAACAAAATCTAGAAACTATGAGGACCATGAACAGTCGTAGCATGTGTTAAATTGTGGTACAAGGTAAGGCCGGTGAGATAACTCTGTGGTAAATGCCCTGACTGCAGTGCCTGCTCAAACCTCAAGATTGAAGGATCGTTTCCCTGCAGGGTCAACTCAGCCCTTCATTCTTCTGAGGTCAATAGATGAGTACCATTGATTGGGTAATAATAACATCTATTATTCAGATGCTGATTCAGTTAATTCCGAGAGTGTGCACTAAAAAAAGTGCTCCGAGTCCCACTGGGACAATAACCTGCTTGCAAAATAAATACCTACATACATTTAAAGAGAATACAAATATATTTCACACTGTCTGCATATAGCACACAAGTACTTCTATTAGACCTCAGTGAGGCCCCCTACATGTCCCCAGAGCCTAATGTAAAATAAATTTGTGTCAGGAGAGTGATTCCGTTTTTCACTGCTGGCTACTGTAAGCATATAGAGTTAGTAATTGTAATTTTTTTCTGTTTTTGAACTGTACAGTATTAAAGGGATTGTAATGTTTCACAAAAACATCAGCTCCAATTAATCTACATAGTATTTGGGCTATGGAGATGTTATTTCAATACTGTCAGATTTGTAGTTCAAGAGTAATTCATTGATAAAATATCCCCGTCCCGCTCCTTTTACCTAGTGTAAACCCCCACTCAGATGTGGAATCTCGTCTCTTGACAGGACAGCTCACAGCAATGGACAATCCTCTTACTGTGAGAACAATGAAAGCCCTGCCCCCATTGACAGGTTTTTCCCTTATGTTAATTGAAGATTGTCCCTCTCTGCAATCCACTTGGACACCACTTTGCTGTTCTGTGGTGAGCAGTGTTACATCAGTAAAAGGGGTGGGAGGGGGGGATACTTTATAATTCAATTACTCTTGAACTACAACTCTGACAGTATTGAAGTAACACTCTCCATGGCCCAAATACTATGAAGATTAATTGGAGCTACTTTTGTTATGAAGCATTACTATCCATTTAACAGTGTGATTGATGCAAATCATACACTTCAATACTCAACAGTTTCAGCATTTCCCAACCCTTTCCTTTACATCAGCCTGGTCAGAAGAAAGTGGGCAGACCTAGCTGATTATGTGGTTTCCATGGCATCCCACTTAGTGGTTCACTTAAATAGAGACATTATGGGCTGGATTCAAATGCAGGTGCTAATTTTATCTATACTTTTATCTTCAGGTATACCCATAGACTTCAATAGGAATATTTTTGATGAAACTGGAGGTAACATTTATCTCCTGCATTTGAATCCAGCCCTATGTGCACTAACTGAGCTTTAGGCAGAGCACAGGATTTGTTACTCACAAAGAGACCATTGTTTCTGTGTGAATTAACGATCAGGTGGGTTCCATGGCAACTTGTTGACTAAATATAAATTAAATGAATAGAAGGGGGAGCTTAACAACTAAATAACTTTGCAACTATTACGTGATGGTTAAGTATCAAAAAGAGTCACTGACATCAATCCCACTTTATTACTGTACAAAGCAAAGAAAGGAATATATTTTCTACCATTACTACTCCCGTTAAGTCTTATTCAATCCATCAAAAAGTGTCAAGCTTATGATTACCACAAATAATATATTTTTTATTTACCTCATATCTTTGTACAACTGGAAGAATTTCAAGGGAAATAGACTTTAAAGAATTTAAAGCAAGTGTAACCTGGGAAAAAATAATGACCCTGACTGGAAGAGCCTTGACTGCAAGGGCCAATGTTATTAAACAGTCAAAAATACACCAACAGTGTATTGTTTACAACAGTTGGGTAATATGATATCTGAAGTTGATTTGTTTGTGGGGAAAACGGTAAACCATAGAGCTTATGCAAACAGCACATATATTTATCTGAAATATATTCTATGCCATTTAAAATTTTTTAAAAGCTAATGTTTTAAACCAAGATAATTTCAGTTGACAAAAAAAATGGAAATTGTGAAAGAGAGAACTAAAGAAAGAAAGATAAAAAACAAAGATGAGAGAGAAAATGAAAGAAAGAAAATAAAAAAACAAAAGAGAAAGAAAGAAGAGAAATTGAAAGAGAAAAAGAAATATATAACAAAAGAAAGTGAGAGAAGAAAGGAGGAGAAAAAGAGAGAACAAAAGAATGAAAGAGAGAGAAAACACAACATGATACAATATTATGGCACTTGCAACAAATCCTCTTCACATTTTAGTAATCTTGTCCTCCTCTCTTTCGCCATCACTGTGACCTTACCTTATTTCATAAATAATGTGCCTTGACAATTTAAACAAATAATGGAATTTGCAGGGTGCAGGCAGTATACCATGTAATGTTCACACAGTCCGGTATAACACAGTCTATCACCATGATCAGCTGATAAAGGAACCAAAATACAGTGCTTCACTATGTTTGTATTTAGGAAAATAATTTTAAAACCAATTCAGTTTTAGCAAATTTTCACCATATAATGGTGCAATTGTTAATTTACCTGTCACAAGATTCAGGGCTTAAACCATCTTATTGTTAAGCCTTCAGCCATAGGAGCAGCTTCTTGTGATGAAGCTCTAGATGCCTGCAATCTAACAGGATTCTCATTTTGAGTGCATATTAACATTCACACATTTGTTTTTACACTTCTGTACTTATGGCAGTGACCAGGTATGCACATACATAGATTACTCTACTTCTTGTTGCCATTGTGGCTTTTGCCTGGTTGTTTGCATTTCCTTGCTCTTTATCCTGACCATCAATGTTCTGTGTTTCCTTAGGTTTTGTTCACACAGGCAACATTAATTCAATATTTGTGATGCTGAGCTTAATACCTGAAAATAGATCAGTTTGCTTTACGGAGCAGTTCCCATAGATGATCAGCTCACATGACACAGCCCCAATGCAGTATAATGTATTTTTAATACTTTCCATGCAGGAAATAGTGAAGATGCAGCAAAGCTTTTCTGCATAGAGGCCTACAATAGCACAAACAGGTGACTGTACTTTTGTGGTGCTCAACACCACAATCCAATGAAAGCTGACTCACGTAAGCATCAATCATGTTTGTCTGACATCAACATTTCCCACCCATTGACCACACCTCCAGCACACCACCTCATCAACAGCATCAAGGGGAGGGCACAAACATCATAGGTACGTTAACATGGGCAGCTTGTCCGGTGCAACACTGCAGTAAAATTAGGTCACCTGTGAGAACCTAGCCTTATATTTGTTCTGTTCCCTGTTTCACTCTGCTCTTTCTTTGCACCCTGAGCATAATATTTTACTTGTGTTTTTTCTCTTATCACTGTCTGTAAGTCTGGTTGTGTAGGCCTTTTCCTTCATAGCCCTACTCAATTTGTTTTTCTTGTTTCATCCTGGATTCTGCTCTTAGCTCTTGAATTGTGGCTTGGTAGTTTGACTATGATAACAATGTGCCAGATCTGACCTCTAGTCTGTCCTCTCATTACTCTCATCTTGTCTGTCTGCACAGCCTGATCTTTAGCCTGCATGAGATATTGAACCCATTTTACTTGTCCTGACCTTGCCCTGTCATATTTGATTTGTGCCTATTCTGTGAAATGTACATTATTGCCCAGAATCAGGAGTTCAACCACTGATGATTGTGATTGCATTGGCAGAAGACCTGTCCTTGTCAGCTGTAGCCTGTTCCAGCCACTAAACTACTTCGTCTGTTCCCTTGTGCTTCTCACATCCTGGTATTCACATTAGAAATACATTGGATTTATATGAAACTGTGTAAAACCTTTCAATATTTTATATAAATATGAACACGTCCTTCTCCATTTCTTGCAATGAAGAAAATTGTAAACTGAAATGTTGCAATCAACAAAATCATTTTAATAAACTATACTCAGTCACAATGTTTCTGAAAACAAAAATCATCATAAATCAATTGTCTTTATAAATACTTATATAATATATTATGTCTTAAAGAACACTATAACAAATGAATAACTTTACTTCAACTGCAATATGGTCAAAATGTTTTGATTTTTCAGTTTTTTAGGTATGAAGTTTCATGAGTAAAAAGGGTTTGTTTGGAAAATGCTGTACTACTGGTGTTTCTCAGACTTGGTGATTCCCCTCAAATCCCTTTTAGCTGTCCTTTGGTTGTCCTAAAAAACAAAATGCTGTAGCTTTCAATATTTTACATACATTATTTTTATAAGGTCTGATGGGTTGAAAAAAGTGGTGCTTTGTTCGATGAGATAATGTACATGTTGTGTGTGTGGGGGGGGGGTGTCACAAGTGGAGTGCACTGCAATGCTTCCATTAAGCAGCCAAACAGACAACTTTAACACCCAATAGTATACATTTTATTTCACTTACAGGGACAAGCAATACATTGTTTTAAAGCACACTACCATTGATTTAATGCAATGTATGGCTTGGTGGTGGGGAGGGGGGATAGGGGATGTGTCCATTAATATAGCTAATAACAGAATTGTGTAACTTTGCTTTATTAACTAGTTTAGTCCTTTAATTGTTTTATAATCACACAGTCAATATTTGTATGTGCATTACACAAAGTTAAATAGGTGAATGTGAGTTACACCTACTTGTGACACTGTATTCAAATTAACATACACATATAGTAAACATTTTATTTGTACATTGGCTTTCAAATTTAACTGTAAGTATTTATTCTCTTACACACACACGTGCGAGCAGTAGCCATCACGGGGGAAGCAGGGGGTACTGGGATCCTGTACAATAAATAATGGGGCAAACCAACTGCACCATAGGGGACAAATAAAAATTCCCATTGCTTTAAATGGGGCTTTTAACACCTTGAATTCACTGCAAACCAGTTGCATTTAAAACCAGTTTAAACCAAAAGACATTTTTGGGGAGGTGTAGATGGTTTGTCTCAGAATTTCTCCAGTTCAACTTGGTATATCAACCTCATAGTCAGCACTTATATTTTTATTCCATTAATATGTATTGTTTTTATATAATTTAATGTAACTTCTTCCAACTACGACTGTTAGACATTGTTATTTTTTTCCTGAATGTGTTTTTGTATTGCATGTTTATGTACACGGATATGTATCTAATTCAGAGCTAGTCAGCTGTTGGACTGCCAGCTGTTCTGGACTACAAATCCCATCATCTCCAACCAGCCAATGGCTTTTAGGGGGTGATGAGATTTGTAGTCCTGAACAGTTGGAGGGAAACTAATTGACTACCCCTGATGTAGTCTAATGGTTATTGATTTCTTTACCTTGTAAACCATAGGGAACAAGCTCATTAACATTTTGTGTGAACTTTGTCAAGTCCATTGTTAGTATTTCATAATGAAAATAAAAGCATTTTACTCATAATATTTCCAATTGTATTTTCCATTGATAGCAAGTGTTTGTATTCATTTGGTCATGAATGCAATTAATGCCTCCATATCAGGGTATAAAATACAGAAGTGCTGCGATCTGGGTTGGGCAACCTGTGGCCTCCAGCTGTTGAGGTCTGTAATGTCCATCAAACCTGACCAGCCAAATGATTGACCAGAAATGATGGAATTTGTTGTCCTCAACAGCTGGCAGTCCTCATGTTGCTCCTCCCTGGACTTTATTATTATATATTGTATATATAGAGTTTTGTGCTACATCGTCCATTTGGTTCTAGGTAGACTGCAACATGGACACACTTTTCACAGAGCAATCCCTCTTCCACAGGTTTTCATGTTAAATGAGCTTCCCAACATGGATATTTATAGGGCTAATATCAGATGTTCTATGAAAAACTGGTGTAATTCAATTGTACATTTATATTTTATTGACAGTTGCCAGAATTCATCACATGGCAAATGGCTAAATTAACAGTGGAATACTCTTAACTTTCTTGTGCATTTGCAAATGCACTAATGACCAAATTGTATATGGTTTTTACTCATTTATCAATGAGTGAGCTTCAGGTGATTCCACCATTCCCAGCCTAGCAGCCCAGTGGAGCATACACTTGTATGTATTTGTGCTGGGGGAATGGTAGAAATTAATCCTTATTTTTATGATCTTCTTTGCCTCGCATACAGCAGGTAAGGAAATTCAATCTATCATTGAATACATAATGAAATGCTGTTTTTCCCACACTTTGCTGAATTCTGTCCAATGTGCTTATATTATGACAAACAGAAACATGAATTTGTATTATCTAATATATATTAAAAAAGACTCATGACAGTGGTATAAAGGTGATACCTTAATGGCTAACTGAGGACATAAAAAGTGCAAGCTTTCAGGACACTAACGCCCCTTCTTCAGGCATGGGTTTAGAAATAAAGCTGGAATAACACTGAATTTATATTTACAGAGTATGACATAGATTTGAAACAAAATATATAAGTACACAGTGGGGTCAATTAACTTAGTAAACATACAGTCTACATAGATATGACATGATATGCATAGGATTAGATCAAAGTAACATAGTAATTTAGGTTGAAAAAAGACTTGCGTCCATCTAGTTCAACCCTTTTCCTATTGTTCCTACTGTTTACCATCGTTGATCCAAAAGAAGAGATTTCTCCCTGGATCAACAAGCCCTAACTAAATATTAATCCCAATACTAACGTACATAGCCCTCTATGTTATGCTCTTTTAAAGTATCCAGGCCCCTTTTAAAGGCATCTAATGTATTTGATAGCACCATCTCCTCAGGAAGTGAATTCCACACCTTTATTGGCCTTACTGTAAAGAAACCCTTCCGCTGTTGTAGATTAAATCTCCTTTCCTCAAGTCTAAGTGGGTGGCCCCTTGTCCTGTGTACTGTTCTGTTAATGAACAGGTCTTTGGAGAGCCCTTTATATGGGCCTTGAACATACTTATATAGTGTTATCATATCCCCACTAAGACGCCGTTTCTCTAGTGTGTACAAGTTTAACTTTTCTAGCCTCTCTTCATAACTAAAACTTTCCATTCCCCTTACTAGTTTTGTAGCCCTCCTCTGCACTCTCTCTAGTACCATAATGTCCTTTTTCAGAAAGGGCGCCCAGAACAGTCCTGGGAACAAGGAAATGTTCATTAGCACAGAGATGTGAAGAGCCTGTTAATCTATGAGTTGAAAAAATCTCTCTATACAATCTGTATACCAAGATGTTCTATCTATTATAATGAGATCTGAAGCCCATCCCCATGTTCAGTCCTGTTTTTAAATGTGTCAAATAGAACCATTAATTTAAATTCCCAGATTTTTATTTCCCTTTGTGTTCTAAAGTTTCCTTTGAGTATGGTGACTTTCATATTTTGTATACTATGATTTATATTTATACTAACATATATTATTAACACTGAGTATTTTTCTACTATCCACTAGATGGCAGTAGGCATTTTTCATACAACAAGGGGAAAGCACATGAGCAAAATAAATGAATGTAGCAACATGAATAATGTGTAAGATTATGTGCCCATTTAGGTTAGTCCATACTTATTTGGATAGTGTCTCAAGTTTTGTTGCTTTGTCTCTGTGCTCCTGCACATTGCACCTGAAATGAAACAATGATTAAAGGGACAGTAATATTTCACAAAAAAAAGCAGCTCCAATTTATCTTCATAATATTTGTGCCATGGAGTGTTATTTCAATACTGTCAGAGTTGTAGTTCAAGACTAATTGAATGATAAAGTATCCCCCTCCCACCCCCTTTTACTGATGTAACACTGCTCACCTCAGAGCAGCAAGACTGTCTGGATGGATCGCAGAGTGTGACAATCTTCAGTGAGCATAAGGAAAAACCTGAAAAACCTGTCAAGGGGGGCAGGGTTTTTGCTTATGCTTACAGTAAGAAGATTGTCCCTTGCTGTGAGCTGTCCGGTCACAGGACCAGATTCCACATCTGAGGGGAGGTGGCTTACATTAGGTAAAAGGGGCAGTAGGAGGATACTTTATCATTCAATTACTCTTGAACTACAACTCTGACTTTTGAAATAACACTCTCCATGGCCCAAATACTTTGAAGATTAATTGGAGCTGCTGTTTTTGTGAAACATTACTATCTCTAAGTGCAGATTATCAGCTTTAAAGTGGAACTAACACCCCTACAAGATGTAGCCTCAATTAGAGTGTTATAATCCGTTAGAACGCACTGTGTAATTTTTTTTTTTTTAAACATGTTATTAAAGAATAAACCGTAATTGAAAAAAAGTACCTGGTGACGTCTTCCGCCCAGAAAAGCGCATTGCGCATGTCAGCAACAGAGCCGATCGGCTCTCTTGTAACTCCCCCCGGCTACACGAAAACACCTACGTCATCAGGTATAGATTCTCGTGCTGGTCCGTGTATGGTGGTGGTAGACTTTTTGGAGGGGCTTTGACAAACTGCATCCTCCTAAGGATGAGGAGAGGGATCACCATAATTTATTGCACACACTGCCATTTTTTGGACTGTCACGTTACTCATAAATCCCTGCACTGTTCCTAATCCTTTCACTCTTGCTCTACCCCTTGTGTGCTTGCTGGACATTACTCAACTACTGTGTGTTATTATGGTAAAGTACACCATAGAACTCATTGTGTGTGATGTCTTGCCTTGGCCCTCAAGTATCAGTCTGCCCAGTCACGTTTCATCACGGTTCCTGTCTCTGTCATGTTATGTACCATCTTTTTTATTTTATTTATTTTTTTAATATCTAGATGTCCCCCCATCAAAGTCAACTGATTATTTTCACAGACTGAGTCACTCAACCAACACAGAAATAACAGCTAGTTCAGGAAGGAACTTGCATCACAGCTGTCTGTGTCTTCCCAGTCAGTCACAAAAATGTTGGTGTATTTTGGGTCAACCTCCTTCCCCCCCTTCCTGTCCCCCCAGAATGACCCCCAGACTCCCCTAATGCAGAGAACACATGTCCTGCCTACAAGACGTCCTAAACTAAGCTAAGCGTTTTATTAGCCTGCCTTCACTAGCTGACAAATGTGCTACTCTCTCTTCTGCTCAGAAGGGTGTGCTGTGGGACCCTGTGTCCCCTTTTATATTTTGAATGTACAGCCACCACATAAGAAGTTTACTTTATTTGCCACAAGCAGTCTTCCCATTGATTTCAATGCAATGATTTCAGCCCATTCCTAGTCTGGGGTGTCATTAGCATAGGGATAAATGTGAAACTCAAAGACATTTATTAGTTTGCCAAGGGAACAGGTGTAGATTGAAAAGAGCAAAGACCCAGGACTGAACCTTGTGGGAGAGGTAAGAAGTGGACAATATCCAGCTCAGTTGTTTCTTGGTCAGATGTGTCATTGCATCGTCTGTTACTGCACTAGAGAGCTAACAAAAGGATTATATGTGTGGCATTTGCATTTGGAGCCAATAAAGCATGCTATCAGGAGGCTGGCCAAATGGAATAAATCAGAGACATAGCTAAAACAAGTGTGTCAAAATCATTTGAGTGGTACATTGTTAAGAAGCAAACATGCACAGATGAGTTCAGGTATAGCAAACAACCTGTTAGACCAAGGAAGATCACTGTAGGGAATGATAGAAGAATGCTCCCAGTTGTGGAGATACATAAACCCTTTTTCTACTGTCATCAGATCAAGAACACTCTCCTGGATGTTGGCATAGACGTATACTACACCAGCATTACCACAGAGGGTTTACCAAGATACAAACCAATGGTAAGC
This sequence comes from Rhinophrynus dorsalis, assembly GCA_037306005.1. Lineage (NCBI taxonomy): Eukaryota > Metazoa > Chordata > Amphibia > Anura > Rhinophrynidae > Rhinophrynus > Rhinophrynus dorsalis. The sequence goes on along the minus strand of CM074720.1, from coordinate 307,491,781 downwards.
ATCAAGAACAGAAAGGCCATGTTACATTGTTTTGGGAAAAAAAGTCTTATGGACACATTAGATGAAGATTAACCTGTGCCATGTGATGGAAAGAGGAAGGTGTGGTGAAAGAAAGGAACATTACATGAGCCAAACTATGCCATCTCATCTGTGAAACGTGGAGGAGGTAGTGTTATGGTTTTGGCATGCATGGCTGCCACTGGATGCTAAAGGCAGCAGCAGGATGAATTCTGAAGTGTAAAGAAACATCTTATCTGCTCAGATGTAACCAAATGCTTCAAAACTCTTTGGAAGGCACTCCATCTTGAAGCAGGACAATTACCCCAAACACACACTGCTAAAGCAACCAAGGAGTTACACAGGGCCATAAAGTGGAATGTTCTTGACTGGCCAAGTCAATCACCGACCTGATTCCATTTCACTTGCTGAAGACCAGACTGAAGGGTCAAATGCCCCAAAACAAACAGGAAAGAAACCCAATGTTTGGTGATGTCTGTAGGTTGCATACTTCAGGCAGTCATCAAATGCAAAGGATTTACAACAAAGTACTAAATATGATGACTTTGTTTCATTTTAAATCCAATGTGCTGAAATACAGAGCCAAACAACAAAACGTGTCACTCTCCAGCTACTTATGGACTGCAATGTATGGATATTTAATTAATTGCTTAATCTGAGGCTAGTCCTCTGCCTGTTGTCCACCCAAACATTCCCCCACTTTTCACTTCTTTTCTGGAAAAATTAGAGATTTAAATTACATAATGTAAAGCTGGCTGACTAAGAGGCTCCTCCCCTCCAGCATTGCAATATAATGACAATTTAGTGGCAATGAAAGAAATAATTGGGCCAGGACTGCTAGAAGAAGACATCCACCATGCCTCCTTCATCAGAATAAGGTAACAGAAACTGGGGGCATATGTAGATACTAATTGTGGTGCATGAATATGATACTATTGTATGTGTGTCGGTATGTTCCTAAATTAAATCTATACAATGTGTTCAAGGGTTCCTTACTTGGATAAATGGGTGCCTGTAGTCTATCCACTTCAAAGTACACCAGACCTGTGCTAATTAATCTCTTCTACACTGCTGTAGGGACAGAGGTAGATACTTTTCTCTCCCACCAATGAACATAACACTAGGGAGCCCCTCAAATTTGGCATGCGTTCTTTGACATGGAAACATACACTTTGAATGTCACATACAATCTCGGACACACAGAAAAACACTAACAAAAACAAACACTGACAGACACACAGACACTGTGACATGCATTCACAAACATTCTAACAGGCAAAAGCACATATATACTTTGACATGAAAACACATGCATACATACTGACATTTATACACTCATACCCTGACACTCAAACAAACATGTTGTGACACACTCACACACACACCCTGACATGCTAACAAATGCTTTCACATGTAAATACACTGAGTAAAATCACATATATATATATATATATATATATATATATATATATATATATATATACACACACACACACTTTGTAATACAAGCACATATAGTATGCCATGTAAAAATCACACAAATTGATATGGAAACCACAATGGCAATACAGAGCATACCTTAATTGTACAGCTAGACTGAATAAGCCATACCTTCAGTAACATGGGTATCCTAATGAAATATTGCCCTCTAGTTTGTGACCATCAAAAGGGTGACATATAATGTTGCATCGACAGGGCAACATTCTGTTGTCACATGATTGAGGGTTGCCGGCCTTTCAGTAGGATACCCCACAGATGAACTGGGGAGAAGATTCCCATATTACCAGTAGCCTGAGCAATTGCAAGATGGAATTCATTGTTACCCTGCCACTGTCATCCTGTCACCTGTTCTTCTGAAAGCTTCTGTAACATGGACACTCACAACAACAGGGGGCTAGCTATAATGGATCTTGATGGGGAAAAATGTTAACCGAGTCCTCTCCACCTCCATGGTATGTTAACCACGGTCAGAGGGTGACCTGACTTCAGACGGGTCTCCCTTTAACAGGCATGCTGCTGGCCAATGATCATTCATTTGTAGGTACTTTCTTCAGCAGACAGACTGGAATGAACAGACTGGTGCTACACAAAACAACCATCTCTGCATCCCTTTGAATAAACACCCAGGCATGCTAGTATTTGGTCTAGACCCGAGGTAGTCAAAAGGAGGACCCCACGGGAATGAGAAGTGCTTCAATTGACTATTCCTGATGTAGGCTAGTTTCTGGGATGGGAGGCACGTGCCAATTTTTGCCCCCACCGCTCCCATATAAGCCTGTGTATCCGAAGGCATTTCCTGCCTTGTCATGTCATCTGAGAGGTGGTAATGCTGTCTGGGTTGGTTTTTCAGAGCCTGAGCTGGATTGAGCCTGACCTGACTGGTATAATTAGTGAATTAGGCTGATCAGCAAGGACTAGCAGGTGGTAGCCAATGAGGGCTCCTAAGGGTACTATGCTTTTATGTTAATATTTTGCTTTTTGGAGGCTTCTGTTTGTGTGCATGCCAGAGTATTCTAGTGCCTGAATGTGGATGTGTAGGGTCTAAGAGTCTGTGTGTCAGAGAAATGAGTCTGCATATATGCCAGATTAAAGGATTGTATGAATGTGTGTTTGAGGAAATAAATCTGCATGTAGCATCTAAAGAGAGTATGCCAGAGAATGAGTCTGTAGGAGTCTGTATGTATGCCCAAGTATAGGAGTGTCTGCATGCTCATGCCTGAATAAATCTATATGTAAGATCTAAAAGTCTGTGTGTCTGTGAATAGGTTTACACATACGCCAAAACCTAGGAGCGTCTAAAGGTCTGTGTGTGACCATGTATGAATAAATCTGTATGTAGAGGCTGTGTTTCAGAGACAGACTGTGCATATCTTCAATAATAAAGAAATGTCTGTGAGAGAATGTATGTGTGACAGGCAAATAATAAATCTATATGTTGGGTATGAATGTCTGTGTGCCAGAAAATGAGTCTGCGAGTTTGCCAAAGTAAAGGGGTGAGTATGTATCAGTGTGAACTTATTTATACTTGTGTGCCTTGTCTACATAAGTGTGTTTAACCCTTTGAGTGTCAGATGTGTACACAACGCATTGCTTAGCTGCATACAGCTTTGGCACTCAAAGGGTTAATACCTGTGTGCTCAGGTGAGTGTATGTATCTATGGGAATCTACTTGTGGATGTAGTTACATGCATGTACTAATACATTTGTCAGGCCCATCACAGTTTTGTTTTGCATGTAAAAACATTCATTTAAGAAACTTACTTTTATTTTGTATGTCCTCACAGATGATCTCTTCAGTCAGTGCTGATTTACCCACAGGTGTAAGTTTAATTGATTGCTTAGAGAATTTGCTTCTTGGCCAATCCTCTAATAACATTAATTCTCATAGAGAATCAATATATTGCCACTGCATGCTCACAACATATGATTAAGTAACTAGTTCCGCAGGTGGTTTTTGCTGAAAAGATACTGCCAGTTGAGTTGCTAGGTTCCCAAAAGACTGGGCCATGGGCTAGTTAAATGCATTCTTATTGCACCCTGCAGCTCAATTGCACCAGTACTAGTACAGAGACTAGCACCATTGCATGCCCCAAACTGGCAACAAGACTCTGGGTTTTGTTTTAAAGGTATAGTAATGTTTCAAAACAAAATCAGTTCCAATTAATCTTGATAGTATTTGGGCCATGGAGAGTGTTATTTCAGTACTGTCAGTGATGTAGTTCAAGAGTAACTGAATGATAAAGTATCCCCATCCTGCCCCTTTTACTGATGTAACACTGCTCACCTCAGAACAAAAAGATGGTGTCCAGGTGGATCACAGAGAGGGACAATCTTCAGTTAACATAAGAGAAAAACCTGTCAGTGGAGGCAGGGTTTTCATTATTCTCACAGTAAGAAGACTGTCCCTTGCTGTGATCTGTCTGGTCTTAAGACCAGATTCCACATCTGAGGGGAGGTGGCTTACACTAGGTAAAAGGGGTGGGAGGGGGGATACTGTATCATTCAATTACTAAACTACAACTCTGACAATATTGAAATAACACTCTCTATGGCCCAAATACTATGAAGATTAATTGGAGCTGCTTTTATTTTGAAACATTACTATCCCTTTAAGCATAAGACCTGAGGATGTAACCCCCCCTTAGGTAGTACATAATAACACCACTGGATATGGTAATAACAGATTAGACTAAGTTTCCCTTAGGAACATTTTTCTGGACTGAAGCTCATGTAATACAAGAACTGGAACAATTCTGGATCAAACCATATATAGGTATTTTAATCCCTTGAATGCTAGAGAAGTCCCAAAAGCATTGGTACATATTATATTAGATACATTTTTAATATTCAAGGGATTACAATCCCAATTGAAATCAATGAAAAATGTATATTTATCACTTATGCATTGGTTTTCCCCAGTACGCTTCCAATTATTCTTAGTACATGATCCTCAGTGAGTCATGTTACACAGTTTAAGATCCCCTGGATCTCCCTCTACTTGATGATCAGCATTCATTATATGTTGTGCATCCTTTTCACATGGGAATTAAGGGCTCTTAACCCTTTGAGTACCAGAGGGGTGTGCAACGCCACACTCTTCTGGCACTCAAAGGGTTAAGCTGTGTCTCAAACAAAGGTAGGAATCCTTTACCAGTGTTGTATAAAATAGCACCCAACTGCTGCATGAAAATACGTAACTAAGAGAGTTTTTCATTTAAACAAATGAAGAACCACTTATTTATATAACTACTGTTTCCCTTTGGCACACAAGAAGTGATATGTGTCTATTAGTCTTCTAATGCAAGGTGGGAAGTTCCTGAATGATAGGATATATTCCTGGTGCATTGTGGGGAAACACCATGACAAAATGTGCACATCTGGTTACTCACAAAAGCACAATGCAATATCCCAAAATAAAGTTGCAATACATAATGATATGTCTTTATTTCATCAACAGAGATGGTGTCTAGACAAAATTTAGTTAACACTAGCAGTTCAAATGAATGAAAATTTGCACAATACTGTATTTACACATTTTAATTCATTAGTTCATAGCATTGCTTTTTCTTTTCAAAAAGGTAAAAACTTTTAGTAACATATACTAAGCGTAAACAGCTCATTTTGTACAAGAAAAACCACAAGAAAAAACCACAGTTACCTAGAAAATAAAAAATAATAGACAAGCTTAAGAACAAGTACAATAAAATGCTGCATTGAATTAAGTTACATCGCATAGAATCTGTGTAAAAAGTATGTAGAAAAACACCTGATGTAACCTGTTACAGTCATTGACCAGTTATGAGAGGTACAGAGGATTTTACAGGTAGATGTGTGTGAAAACTGTCCATTCTGTTTGACCTGGGGAGGAGGGAAAGGGAGGTAGAGGCCTCCACTTGCATATGCTGAGAAAACCCTGTTTGAGTATGGATTTTGAAGTCTGTAAGGCAATGAGAGGTGCACTTGTATCCAACGTATTCCATAAGATTATAAAGATTCTGACATCAGCAACCCAAGTGGGAGGGAGGATGCGTTGCTTTGGTCAGGATGACTAATATCTACATTTACAGATTTCAATAGAACAAGAGTAAAAACATATCAAAAAAGCAAATGGGAAAACTATCAGTACAATTAAAATGAATCTAGCTAATGCCAGGGCCCTACATTCAAGACACTTCATGCAATGATTTATACTGGTATTTCACAGCGATTGTTCATGTTGTATAATTTCACCACAATCCATGTCTCAAAAAATGTGAATCTGAGCAAAGCAAATGAATGATTAGTGATATCCACACATGCAACCAATTAAAGAGGTGGTGTTTACCAGGAAAATATATTTACTTAGTTACATGTATAAAAATCAAACAGTGAGTTGAATGTAGAGGGAAAAATACAATGTATCAGGTATTCGGTTTGCTTCAGAATCGCTCTAGTTTGCTTTCATACGTATGACTCACTGTTTCCACAAAGTCATGTTGCAAAAGCATTAATTGCTATTACCTGGTTGAACTAGGATTAAAAAAAATGCTATTTTATTAACATCACCCAAAGCGTGAATTCACTTTATAGTGTTGGAAATGTGTTACAACCAGTTCTATTTACTATGAGTCAGGGCAGCTTCAGTGAACACAGATGTACAGTATCAGTTTTCAGCGTTCAAACACATTAAGACTCATTGGCCATATTTATAAAAGGAAACCAACTACACTACAGGGGACAAATAACATTACCTGTTCAATTACAATGGGCTTTTAACCCCTTGAATGCCAGGGAGGTCTGCAATGCATTGTGAAGCAATGCATTGAAGACCTCTCTGGCATTCAAGGGGTTAAACAGCTCTATTCAAGTGCATGGTATTTGGGAATGCTTAATTGTCCCCTATGGCGCAGCTGGTTTACTCCAGAATTACTGCAGCTTTTCTAAATATGGGCCATTGTGACTTACATTGGAGCTCTGTGAACCCTACCTCTTACTGGCTGGAAGAAAGAGGCGGGTCCAACACAAAATGTATAGAATAAAGTTATAGTTGTATGGGACAATTGATATGATAAATGCGTTGTGCAACCAAAAAAAAAACAACAAATATCAGATTTAATTATTTCAGAGCTTTTACAATTGATAGAAAAATGAAGACCTGATTAATATATCTGTCTTAACCCTTTTAGTTAGCGAGAGGGGTGTGCAACGGACTGCTTCACAATGTACTGTGCACCCACTCCTCTGTGATTCAATACAGTACCACCAACAACCATATTGTACATTTGATGCCAGAACAAATGTAAAAAACAAAGTTTATGGCCGATACAAATTGAGTAGTAAGTATGCAACCTGTGGTTCAATGAAAATCTAAAGTGCAGCAATTTTGGGGCAAGCCAACTGCAATACAGAGGACAAATACATATTTGTCAGATTCCTACTGATTTAAATACAGCTTTTATCCCCTTAAAATTTAGAAAGGTTTCCAACACATTGCTTTGCAATGTGTTGCATAGCATTCAAGCATGCAAGGGGTTAATATCTGCATTTAAATTAAATGGAATGTATTTTGTCCCCCTATAATACAGTTGGTTTGCTCCAGAATTGCACCTTTACACGATTTCTGGCAGACTGAAGTAAACACTACCAGAGGTTGCCTTTATTTGGTTGGACAATGCACTCACCTAGAATTAACAGGAGTCTATTCTACTTGAAAATATCACTGTTTTACTGAAGACAAGTTGATACATTTACTAGTTAACCAAGCAGCTTTAGAATGCAAGCTGTTCAGAGCACTTAGGTCTGTTCATCGGTTGCATGTATTTACTGTACTAGACTTCTGCTTGAGTCATGGCTAACACAGTACCACCCTTCACCTGTAATACGCTGTTTTCAAGTAACCTGACTGAATTGGAAAATGAACACAAAGTTGCTATGCATAAATATGTCAGCTCCCCTCCATTTGAGTGGCTGTCAGCATTAAAAGAACAAAGACAAAAAAGTAACAGTATTTTTTCTATCTTCCCATCGGTGCACAATTATTGGATCAATTTAACCATATGAGTGCTGGAGGGATCTGCAGCACATATATTTGAGCTAAAAAAGAGCAAATAATGACCCAATGTATGCACAGCTTAAATAAAATACAGTTGATAATGTTTTTTTCTTCTTTTCAAGGAGAAAAATAATCTCACTGTCACATATTGCTCCTCTATAAATCTTCTATTGATAATGCTTGTATACATCAATGTACACAGACAGTAGGTCATTATATATGGTAATGCAGCATCCAAGTGGACGCCAAAGTCATTAAATATTACAAGATCTCTTTTTATATAAATACATAAACATACTTTACCACACATATATGTCTTAGCAAAACATCAACCTGAATATATACAATAAGTGAATGAATGTTGCAGCTTAAGTTGCAAAAGTAAAGATGTAGATATTATGTGATATTAGGTATGGCAACATTTGTCTCAGAAACAGACTGGAAGAAATCAGAGCAGCTTGCAACATACTACTCTGTTGGGAATATTATACTACTAAACTATTTCCTTCCCATTGAACAGGATTCTATATTCTCAGCTTATAAAATATGAAGCAGCTTATTGTTAGAATTAGACTATACAATTTATGGCATTTAATTTTTCCCCTTAAATTATATTCTTATATACTCTGAATTAGTTATCTGACCTTGTGAGGTTAACGTATTAAGAACATTTGATCAATTCTGGAGCAAGCTAACTCCACTATAGTGGGCAAGCAGGGGTGGATTTATATCTGAATCTCCCCTAGCAAAAAGCATCCATGGCTATGACCCCCCCAGCCCAATCCACTGTTGCCTGGTACAGTAAATACTCTTACTCTATAATATACACCCCTTGGTTGTTGGCGAGATCTCCAATGCTTGCTTCACAATGTATCTGAGACTTCTCTAACATCCATGGGGTTAAATAACAGCCAGTAAAGGGGTCTGTAAATTTGCAATTAATCTGGCCTCCATAAACCAGGAGCATTGGCCACACCTACAACTAGGAATGTGGGTGTGGTCAGAACAGCTAAAGTACACCTCAGAACTTGGAGGTCTAGGCCATTGCATACTTTGTCTAATGGGAAATAGGACCCTGTGGACAAATAAGTCACCCCCCAAATTCTCATTTATTTAAATGTTGAAGTAAAAAGCCCCATTTAAGTTAATTTTTTTTTTAATCAATGGAAATGGTTATTTGTCCCATATAATGCAGTTGGCTCACCACCAGATTACGCCAGTTCTTCTTACATCAGCGTCATTGACAAAAGTAAGGTGGCATTTATATTACAGATATACATATACAATATTCCATACCTTAGTAGCCTGCAAGACACAGGACATTGCAGGTGCTGGTTTTAAAGCGGAACTTTCAGCTATTACTAAGTCACCATGGATTCATTAAGCTCATGGCGACTAGCTTGGAAATCCATCTCTTACTTTTAAAAAAAAAAATTGCAGATTCAAAAGAAATCCTTGCCGTTTGGAGACCAGAACCCAGGCTACAGCACAGACATCTTGTCAGTCCCGGTCTCCCTTGAGTAGCCATGCAGTGTACCATAAGGTAACTAGAAGGGACTGATGGCGCAGGCGTGCAGACCGCACTAACCTGCCCGTCAGTCTCCAAACGGCAAGGATTTCTTTAGAATCTGTGATTTTTTACAGGTAAGAGATGGATTTCCAAGCTAGTCGCCATGCACTTAATGAACACATGGCGACTTAGTTATAGCTTAAAGTTCCACTTTAAGCAAGATGGGACATCAGTTTTTCCTTTCCATCCTCACTTCCTGTTCAGGAGGGTGTACTCTCATTAAAAAAAAAAACTGCAGCAGGAAGTAGAGCATAGGAAAATTGTTCCTCCCACCTGCCATGTTTCAGGGTTTATCCCCCTGAGTAAAACAAGGGTACTGCCATTGCTGAAAGGTGTTTTATTCAAAAGTTACTACTGCTACAACTTGAATTTCTTAGGTGCAGTACCACAGTGGCCTGAAATTGTACAGTGGTGCTACACCATCCTATGGAGATTCATGGTGAACTGACCAGAGCAGTCCATAGTGTAACAACAGCGCCACTGTACAATTTCAGGCCACTGAGATACTGCACCTAAAATATTCAATTTTTAGCAGTAATAACTTTTGAATAAAACATCTTTCAGCAGTGAGAGTACTCTCGTTATACTCAGCGTGATAAACCCTACAGCATATATATATTTTTTTTTACATTTTAAGTATTACTATCCCTTTAAGTTTTCTCAAGATATAGAAAACTCTACATATATATCTGTTAATGACAAAGTATACAGTTTCAATAATGGACAGATGTTGGTAAAACATAGCAAATCTTTTTTTTTGTATTGGGAGTCATGTCACTCTCCTTCAACAGGTCAACCTCTACAGAAAGTAGTGACCACACTGGCTTTGGTTCCTGGCAATATATTCTAATCCTTGGATCTGAACTCTCACAAATGATAGAAAATGCAGGGTTTGTTGTTTTGGAGGTAAACGTACAGCTTCTTTAGGTATAAGAGCTTATTTTTTTAATGAAATAACACAACTTTCAATGGGACATCAAACGGATTTACAACTTTAACCCCTTAAGGACCATTGACGTGCCAGGACTGTCACGGTGGTCTGGCACTTAAGGACCAGTGACGGTACTGGCACGTCATGGAGTTCAGGGCTCCTGGCGCGGCTGCATGCTGCTCCGGAAGCCTTGAACCGGAAGTGAAAAAAAAAAAGCTCCATGGTCCTCAAGTTCCGGTCCTTAAGGGGTTAAATGGATAAAGTAGATAGCTGGGTCTTCTTTATTGTAAAATGAACACAATGCGCTAAGTTTAGCAACTTACTTTTATGTAGTTCTAAAGATATTAAATGTAGAAAGATCCCCCTTCCGCCCCTTCTGGCTGCTTCCCACTGAATCTGCAGTCTGGTCACGGACGGATGCAGCGAGGGACAAACTTCAGTCAGTAAGTATATGAAAACACTGCCCCACTTGACGAAGGAGAGCAGGATTTTCCTGTGCTTTCTGAAGATTGTCCCTCGATGCATCCATCCGGACCAGACAGAGAGGCAGCATTACATGGCCAGAAGGGGCCGGAGGGGGATCCTTCTACATTTAATATCTTTTGAACTACATCAAAGTAAGCTGCTAAACATAGCGCAATGTGTTAGATTTACAACAAAGAAGACTCAGCTATCTACTTTATTGTAGCCATTACTATCCCTTTAACAGCTTTGGCTTCATTAGATATCCTGCGCTCAACTGTATATATACATAGTACTTAACCCTTTGAGTGTCATAGGGCTGTCTAACACATTGCTTCACGGTGCATTGGACACCCCTCTGGCACTCAGTTGATTAAAAGAGCAGTAACATTTTTTTGTGGAAAAATAAAAAATATTCTTTGATAAGTTAATACCACTCAAATGTTATTTCTCATTTATTTATTTTTTTTAATCAGACAGCTAGGAACAGCTTCAACTGGTGTCCAAATGGCAGTTTTTATACTGCACTCTATACTCTCTACAGTAAGTGATAGAGACAGCACCACCTGGTGACCACAATGGACATTTTCAATTTAAAATAACAAGAACTTTAAGCTGTAAACATTTTGAAAAGGAAAATCTCTCAGCAGTGGGAGTACCATTGTTTTACTCAGAATTCCAAGATCTTTAACATATTTACTCACAGCTCTTCAAACATTTATTGGATCCCAATAATTATATTTTAAGTCAGCTAGAAAATTCTGCAATTTTATTTGGACATTCTCATTTTTATGCTTTTTCCTTAGCAACTCAAAAGTTTTCTTCTGGAAAATAAATAGGTAAATCAGTATGTTAAGTGCTTATTTTACACAAAACTAAAATAAATTTGGAAATGATCCCCATTTCAAAGATTGGCAATCTGTAGTCTTCCAACAGTTGTTGGACTACAATTCCCATCATCTTTGTCGGAGAATGATTGGAATTGTAATCCAGAATAAACTGGATGACCTCAGGTTGCTTACCCCTGCTAGTGCTAGATTTCTGAAGTGCTTTGATGTTCAACCTTTTGTTTTTGGAAAGTCCATTTCTGAGGTGATCACATATCAGCAGTCCCTTTGAGTGACAGAGGGGTATGCAACGCTTTGCCTCTCTGGCACTCAAAGGGTTTATCTTTGATAATACATACTTCTTGGGCTCATCCCACATAGAGAGTTAAAAATAAAGATTAAATGGCACAATTATAGTAAGAACAATAACACTTAATGTTAACCTTCTCAAGTCATAAATACTGTTGATCCTGTTCAAAGCTACAGACTTTAACCTCCTAAAGACCAAAAGAATGTGCAACACATTGCTTTGGTCTTGAGGGGGTTAAATAGCCCAGGACTCTAATTACGATAATGCAATTGAAGTCATTTATCTGATATATGGGCTGAATCCAATTCCAGGTGATAATTTTATCATTGGTTTCATGTTCAGATTTCTCTATGGTCTTTAAGGTAAAATCTGTAAGATAAAAAAAAACAACAGACGTGCTTGTCGTGTGTGATAGAATCCTGTCCTAAATGTCATGGCGCGATTTTCCTAAACAATGGGGTAGTAGTCCGTTGGTATCCGTCATCCCCAACCAGCTAATAGGTGATCGTGAACACTCGGAGTTGGAGTCTCCAACAAATGGAGATCCAAGGAATGACCATCTTTGTCCTTAAGGGACTAGAAATATGTTAAAGTAATATTCTTCCACATTCAAAGTAAACAGATCACTCAAAACTAAGGTACAACCTTTGCTCTTAAAAAATACAATTCTTCCTTCTGCTGACACTGATTTAGAATAGATTCTGAGCCAAAATACTAGAATGCCTGTAGGTAACAACCCTACTCATAACCGTGTCACTCAAATTCATCTAGAAATGAAAGTACAGTGTGAATTGGAGCAGCTGAATACATTGATCATTTCTAGTACTAAACTATGGGACGGCTTTTGGAACCAACTGGAAACCCCTCTACCAGATGATCTGGGGCACACAACACAGTCTGATTAGTGAATGAAAAGGTGTGTCTGTCCCCCCCAGCCAAATATATACCCCCCAGGGCACTCCTCTCCCAACAATCCAGATCTACCCACCCTTATATCACCCCATCCCTCTCCCTCCCTCTTCACCAGCTCCCAAATGGTTGTCTCTCTCACCACAGCCAAGTATCCCCCTGTGTCTCTCCCTCTCCCATAATGATCTCTCCACCCCTACAACTTAGCCTCTTTTCCACCAGCCAGGTCTCTTTGACAACCAGCTTATTCACCCACCCTCCAAGTTACCCTCACACACCCCCATCCTGATCTCCCCACCCTCTCTCTGTCCCACAGCCAGGTGCCTATCTCACAACCACCCCCTGCCAGGATTCGTTCTCCACGGAGCCAGGTATCTACTCCCCCAGGTCTCGCTCTCTTTCCCACATCCACATCCTCCCGTGCCTAGCACCACATCTCTCTATCCCCTCAGCTAGGTCTCTCTCCCATAGTCAGGTATCACTCCCCTGAGGATGTCTCTCTTTCTGCATCCAAATCTTCCCCTAGACAGTTTTTATCCAGGTATTTATGTCACTCCCTACCTCTACCTGGGGTTTTAAGTTTTATTTGTCTTCTTTCCCTGCCCTACCTCCTAACACACATATGCACTATTAACCACTTGAGAGCCAGATGAATGGGCAGTCATTATATAGCAATTTACTGCTTATATCTCAGGTATTGAAAAGGTTAATCTGATATTTCTAAACCAAACTGTGCATATGAGGTGATGAAGCACACATCCCTCTCATGTTTGTGATAAGGAGAAAGAACCCTTGTATCCACGGCCAATTGCCTACCAAAAATGTATATTCTTCTCCTTATAATAACAATCACAAAGTGCCCACTGCATGATGAGAGCAGACATGTACAGTACTCTAGGTGGCAGTGCAGAGAGATGCTCAGTGAAAGTTTTGTCACGCACCTGGCACTCAAAGGGTAAAGATTAGATCCAACAGTAACAGATAACAGTTTGGCAGGTAGTTAGCTGCTGAGCTCTGGAAGTAAATAGGGCTGGTGATCATTACCCAGCCAATTAGGCAGAGGCACATCCAGGTGTCATGAGGACAACTTGTGCACTATGGGAGGACTATCCAACTTACATGGACAATGGCTTGGGGCCACAGTTTACATGAATAGAGCTACATTCCATGTTTGATTTAACATCTTGGATGATAGAGAGGTCTTTGGGCATTGAAAAGCAATTTATTGCAGACATCTCTTGCAACAGGGGGGTTAACTGCTTTATAGAATGCAATAGCAATGGCAGAATGTGGCCCCAACTGCGGGTGATGACTGAGTTTTAATTCCAAATGTATACATAGGCTACAAAAAGAATCTGTGCAATAAAACCATTATTTTATCACCAGCACCTGAATAGAGCCCATTGGTGTGGGTTGATATCACTGTATCAAGGTAGATCAAGAAATGAAAAGCAGCTGGGGATTTTAACACAAAGTGCTGACAATGGTATAATCCTTTGGAACCAGAATGTGTACAATGCATCATTCTGCAATGTGTTGCATACCCTTCCGGCACTCAAAGGGTTATGTAGAGATTTCTAAAGAGGCAAAAGCAACGTATTAGAGGCGTTCTTTTGTAAATAAACAGGGAGCTGCAGCCAAAAATATCAAAAAGCTATACATCTGATATTTAGGGCATGATTAAAAACCATTAGTCTTAAATGTAATGTAGCCACCACAATCATTTACATAAAAAGCATACAGTATTTTTATATCATACAGAACTATCTAACCACGATATACATGTATAAAACAAATATTAAATAATGTTTCTCTACACTAAGTTGTGACGGTTAAAAAAGGAAGGGTTGCAGTTCGTCAGACACTATTTTCTGGTTGCAGTGTGTAATTGCTCACACAACATAGGGCCTTACGCACGAATGAAAAATGGAGCAATTCTGGAGTGTACCAACTGCACCACAGAGGGAATTAAAGTTCCTCAAATTCCCACTGATTTAAATGGGGGTTTAACCCCTTGAATGCTAGAGAGGTCTCCAACACATTGCTTATCAATGGATTTTTTTTATTTATCCCATGTGGCGCAGTTGGTTTGCTCCCACACAGAGCCACGTTATCTCTCTGCCAACAAACGATTCTCTCTGAGACAAACGATTTTGCATTTGTCTCAAGTGAGAACAGGGATTCTGCTACGCAAAACAATGCATAATGCAAACCATTACACACAAATAATGCCCATGCAAAACAGTTAAAATACTGCGGGAAATGGGATGCCAGCAGCATGGTAGCAGGAGCATTTAAAACTGCCACTATTATAAGTACTACACCTGGGTAAGCCTAAGGAAGTCACTGTATCCTAATGGGAACTTGGCAACTAGAAATGACTTGTGGCAAAGAAAATAAACAGCACTATGCCGATCACAGATGCCTTTATACTGTCAGGCCCATATGATGTAAGCCAACCGCAACATAGGAGACATAATAAGATTGTCACTGATTTAGGGCTTGTTCACACTGGCAACATTATAATAATGTTTTCAATGCAGTGATAATCGTCAGACACATAGAACACATTGCTGCCTATTAGGCTGTTTACACAGCAAATTTGCCACACATGAATGAATAGAGCACTCCAATGCATTCATGTGCTGAGCACAGTGAAGTGGTGCAGAGCTAATCTTCATACCTGCCTATAGGCCTCAACGCAGAGCATTCACATTAGTAACATGGATGTGATAAGCATCATGATTTCCAATGAATCACCAATAAAGTTTGGAATCAGCAACTGAAATATGACTGATGTGGGTCATCCTTCAGTCACACTTTCACCACACCCATCCCCACAGAGATTGGATCACTGGGGGGATGCATGCACAGCAAAGGAAAGACAGCCAGGTGGAACAGAGGTATATTGCAGCTCCATTCAAGTAGCAGGTGATAACATAGACTGAAATGAATGCTAGAGCAGAGGTTCTCAACCTGTGCCCTCAGTGGCCACTAACAGGCCAGGAATTTCCCTGCTAGAACACAAGTGTGTTGATCAGAGGCTCAGTCAAATTTATTAACTCACCTGTGCTCTTAAAAGGAAATTCTCAAATCCTGGGCGGTTAGTAGCCACTGAGAGCACAGGTTGAGAACCACCGTGCTAGAGAGTTCGCCCACACCTTGTGAAACAAAAGTTTTTTTTAAAAAAATTACTTAATAATGAGCTCCCAGCCGAGCTGACATCATGGCTGCTTACCTACAGATGGTGAGATTCTCAATGGACAAAAAGGAGCTTTAGAATGCAGAATTAGAGCCTTCCATAAACTGGGATATTGTAAATCTTCACTACGATGAATGAAACAAATGCACTACAAATCAAATACTCAATTAGGAAGCCAATTTAGGCCTGGGATCCATGGCTGATGAGAACTGACTTTATCTAAAAATCTTCCCATGGATTTTAACAGGAATCTGTGAGATGTAATCAGCGATAACATTAATCACCTGCAATGTAATCTAGGCCTTAATAAGAAAATCGGAAGCACTTTTGGAGCAAACCAACTGCACTACAGGGGACAAACAGATTTTAACTGCTTGAATTTGACAGATCTTTAGTGTATTGCAAAGCCTTGGTGATCTCTCTAGCAATCAAAGGGTTAAAAGCCAATTTAAATCAATGAGCCATTGGTGCAGTTGGTTTGCTCCAAAATTGCTCTAGTTCATTTATTACATCAACCTCCATAAGTTTAATAATAATGCAACATGGGGCACATTTATCACTTAAATGCCATTCTGAAGCCGCACAGCGTTCAAAATATTTACCTTTTTTCAGTTGTTTAGAGTTAATTAGACTATAATAAGTGAAAGAAATGGCAAAACAGGGCAAGACAGGTGGAAATTCCTCTCCCAGGACAGCTTGTAATCTACTGGTAAAGTAGAAATATGCGTACCATGTGTAATAAAAGTTTCATAGTACAGAAGGCTGTATTGCATAGCAATGACTGTTAGGGCCTTATGTTCAAAAGGGGAGTCATTCTGGAGCAAACGAACTGCACCATACGCATATCCGGGAACTCTCCGGATATGCAATGGAGACTCCAGTTTTAAGAGTTAAATACCAAGTGGGTGAGTTTCCACCTATTCCGGCCGCTGCATATCCCTTTTCAGGTCAAATCCCACATTTTGTACATCCAGTTGTGACCACCCCCGAGAAACATGTAATTTAGAAACCCACCCACAGCTCCATTTGTTAATCCGGAGGATGTGGATATGAAGTATCTCAGGCATGACCACAGAGAACAAATAATTCACATTATACCCACCAAAATAAAATGGGCCATTTTATGTACTCCTTTTCAACATTTCTTTTTACATTTTCTTCTGTGGTACAGAAGATCTCAAATCTTTGAAAATAAAGGTGGGGCGTGACTAAAGTGGTTACATGTTACCAACCATGTTAATGCAAGCCTTCTAAACAAAAAACAGAGGTACTTGTTATCTCTTCAATTCTGCACATTGCTATTGCCCTTTTAGGAGTTCCTTTAGGGGTCACATGCCAACACAAGAATAGGAAAAAGCAAATTCATCACATATTTTTGGGGGCTTCTGCAGCTAAGAAATAGGTTTTATAACTGCTAGCTAGGAATATTTAATATTCAAAAGGATATGAACCCCTATCATTTTTAGGTGATAATGACTCTTTAAACTGGGCTTTTGTGAATATATGCGTGGATTGAAGGAAACAAAATTCAAGGATTTAACCCTTTAAGTGCCAGAGGGCTATGCATTGTTTTTGCAATGCATTGCATACCCCTCTGGCTCTCAAAGGGTTAAAACAGTAGTGGGCAATGAAGTATGCAGACAGACAAGAAGAAAAGGTAGACAAGGCATACCATTGTAGAAAGAAGACAGTAAATGAGGTTCCACTTCCCTTTCTACCCCTAGCCTGGCATGCACAAATGTTTCCAGAAACTGGTGCTAAAGGAACAGTTTGCTTTTTTATTTATTCATTTCAACTACTACAAGATACTCAAATCTTTGAAAACTATGGGATTTCCTACTGCATTTATTAGAGCTACTCTCCTCAGAAAAATAACACCCCAATGGTAAAAGCAGCATTACCATAGCGGCACCAGAAGCACAAAGCTATTTCTTAAATTCTTGAAATATGTTATCCCTGTACTAAAATGGCTGCAATAACTACAGATGCTAAGGGAAGGTATACAAGGCTTACCATTTTAAAAGAAGACAACCCATTGCATCAAATGAGGGTTGAAGTTAAATGTTTCCAGAAAGAGATGCTATTGGGAAAACCATGGAATTTCAGTATCTACTGCCAGCCTGAAAAAATGGTAACACATTAGTATGTTTTGACATACTGCATAGGATGCCAGGAGCACTAAGCCACACATATCTTTTTATTTCCTAATATTATCTGCCTGCATTAAAATGGTCATAAGAATTATCGGCAAGGGGCAAGGTAAAGGAGGTATGCTCTTTTGGAAAGTAGACAACTGATGGCATCAAATGAGGGTTCACTTGACTTTTTATCCCTACGTTAGTGTGCATAAATGTTCCCAGAATATGGCCATGTAGGAAAAATAAAGTTTGTTTTTTTATTTTATTTCTTCCCACGGAGAAATAATATCTTTGAAACCCACGGAACATCTGACTGTACTAGTCCAAGAAAAGTGACATCCAATTTAGTATAAATTAATATACTCAGGGATATAAAACCACTATCAAGATTTTTTTTTTTGTTATATATGAATTTTTATGTACTGTTTAATAAGTATTTTATAAAAGTGCCCTCACCAGAAAGAGAGGCCTTCCCTCTTTTAAACGTGGATATACTTGTCACTTTAGTGTTTGTGTGTTCGTGTATGTATATACGTGTGCTCGGTTGCCTGCACGTATGTCTGAGTGTACAGGATCTGGGTTCACCCAACACACACACTAGGTCATGATACTATTATAGCATGATGTGTGGTTAATAGATCTCAACAGATTCCTTTATCCAGTGGGATTCCCCCAGTGAGGGACTACCTCTGAGAAATGAGAACTTCCCTGAGGTAAGTCTCAGTCCACAGTAATAACCCCTTTCCGGTGGGTCTACAGAAGATGAGATGTCCATGTCCTTAGCGGTTTTATACCATCTGCTGATGAAGAGGATGTCTACATTCTTAGCAGCAAAGTGATTAATTCAAAATGTGAGGCCCTTTGTTGGACTCAAGAGTCACATATTTAGCCTTTGGAGTAAATCTGGCTGATTTAAAAGCCTATGTAAATTAATAGAAATGTTGGTCATTTTTATTTGTCCTCTATGGTGCAGTTCGCTTAACCCTGAATTGATGCATTTTTTGCATCATACATACGCCCTATGGTATCTTTATACTTTATCTTAACATTGAAATAGAAGGCGCTTAAAGCATAATTAAGTTTCATGTGATCCAAAAAAAGTAATTAAAGTGAGGAGGGTGGAATTTAATGTCAGAAACAATTGTAAGCATTTGAATGTAAAGAATGAGACCTAGACTATATCAAGCTGATGTGTATAGAGGAAATAAATAGAAGGCTATTAAAAGACAGACATAAGAATTTCAAAACTTGATGTAACGTTAAGGGAAGAACTGAAAGAAAACATAAGGAGATACAGTTTGGGATAAAGTTGCATGATTCCAGAATGAATATATGGACAGAATGGAAACTGCAAGGGCAGGTAAACTGCTACCGGCAGGTAAACTGAAAATGACAATAATCAAGGCAAGACAGCGTACGAGAATTCATAGAGAGATATATCTAGAGAGAGAGAGAAAGAGAGAGCTTGAAAAAATCACTTACACAAATAAAAACGAAACGATGTTTAGCATCAAACCAGATACCAAATGTCAATTCATTGCGAGAGAATACCAGGAATTAAATACTAAGAAGATTCAGCTAAATATCCTTTTCCTTCAGGTCCCAGTCAACAGTGCACATAACAAATACTGCATCAAGTGGGCAAGCAACACTTTCAAGAATTATCTTTATATTTAAAAAGTACAAATCTCACTTAAATATTTAGATATCGTATAAATGTTGTAATATTTTCTGTGACAGCTGAAATGCAAAAATCCAATGTGCTCTTATATGGAAGATATCTTCATATAACACATTTAGCACATACTGTTTTTTGTGGGCTGTGGGAAGCAACTTTCATTTATACTCGTCACTTCCTGAATTATCGGTTTCCAAAAGCAATCAGCAATCTGATCATTAACCAATCATATTGCTGACGATTCTACCATGTACACCCAGACAAAACTCACATTGCTTGTTTATCAGTCTGTTTGTGGTGCTATACAGATCAGGATGAAACAACTTGATCTCACATTCTCAGAGAGAGCTACATGGTTTGGTCTGTTGTGGCCACACACAGAAATCTGATCCATGGCCAAATCAAGTTTCCATAACAGAAACCAGCCTGATCAGCCAAGTTGACCAATTTGGTCAGTTTGATCTGATTAAACTGGAGCATACATGAGTAAATCACCTGCCAACCTGGTCATTTTTGACTGGATTAGACGGTTTTCAACAACCAAATAACCCTGTGTATAATCACCTTTAGTGCACTGTGCAGTCCAACATTACAGTAGGGAGATATGCAACATTACAAGCCCCGAGATGGCAGCAAGAACTGGGCTGGTAATGTCCTTGTACCTGATCAGGTGGTAAAGAGTGCAAAGAAAATCGCTTTCCCCAGTCTGCGGAAAAAAGCACATGCAAGATTTGCCTAATCTTTAAACATTTATCAGTGAATATTACAAATTGCACTTTCATAGAACGGAAATGTGTATTTCAGAATTAGTGTTCCGTTCATGCCGTTCTGCATGCCATGAAGAACAATCACTTTGGCATCTGACAGCAACTGGCCCTATATAAACTGTCTTTTAACACATGAAAAACTGGGAGCTGCCAATCTATAAAACATGAGCTATATGCACTATGAATTATGAAGCAGTTCTAGGGCACATTAGCTGCACCATAGGGAACATATAATCATTACCAACATTTTTGTTGATTTAAATAGGGCTTTTAATCCCTTGAAACAAGTAGCGGTCTCCGACATGTCTTATATTCAAAAGGTAGACGTGATCTTATAGTCTCTGATGTGGCTAACTGCTTTGTGATAAGTGGGGAATTTTATGTGAAACTGGTACAGGCTATTTATTGCTTCATAACTTGGAAAATTCACCCATTAAAGAGGTTCAAATTAGAGGAATAAAGCATATCGGGTATGGATTTGGAAAGTAAAAGATCCTATATTCTACCCTGGATTCTTTTAGTCTTGTTATCCTTTTGCTGGAGTTTGGTTATGTTGAAATTTGCATGAGTTTCCTTTTGTGCTCAAGAGCTTAATACATCATTACAGTGAAGGAATCAGCCATCATTGTTATAAGGCAGATACAATACTTGTAAAGGAAGCATCAACACTATATTAACAATATCCTATGTCAGCATGTGTATAAACCCTTCTGTTTCAATTCAGTAGGTTAACACCATCTAAAAATGGCCCAAAATCCGCATTACATGTAAACCAGACATATTCTCTTCTCAAGCACTATCCTGAATCTTAAAGGGATAGTAATATTTTTATTACACATTCTTTAAAATGGTTCTTCTTACATAAATAAATAAAATGATCCAAGTCTTTTTTTTGTAAGTTTTATAGTTTTGGAGTAATATGCTGGTAACGTTCCCCCCTCCCGCCCCTTTTATTCACGTCAGCGCTAAAGCTGACAAACTTGTATTCTAGTCCACAAACCAGATGGCTCTTCTGCAGAGCCGAAATAACATTGTATAAAAAGAGAATCTTTATTTGGACGGTCTACAAAGTGTGCCTGCCTTAAACCAGGCACACTTTCTAGACCTTTCTCATGTAAATACTCTTTTTATACAAAGTTATTTCGACTCTGCAGACGAGCCATCCAGCCCCGGGACCAGAATCCAAGTTTGTCAGCTAGAGCGCTAACATGAATAAAAGGGGCAGGAGGGGGAACTTTACCAGCATATTACTCCAATATTATAATACTTACAAAAAACAGACTTGGATCATTTTATTTATTTAAGAAGAACAATTTTAAAGAATGTGTAATAAAAGTATTACTATCCTTTTAAGCTCCCCCCCCAACTCCCAGAGACACTGAGGCCAGAAAAATGATGCAACTGGTGATGTCATAAACAGTACAACACTCAATGAGAAGTTTTACCACATGGACCAATAGGAGATGTGAGCCAGTGGCTGCAGTTCTCCTTACAATGGGATACTAACAGATCCATCCCCACTTTGTGACAGTTTAAACTTTAAAAATGTTTTAATAAAAAAAACATAACCCTTGTATGCAGGAAAAATAAAACAATCTATGTGTTTTAAGCATAAAGGATTACTAATCTGTTTAAAGTCCCATTTAAATAAGTGGGAATTTTTCTTTGTCTCCTATGGTACAGTAGGTGTACACCATAATTGCTCCCCTTTGTATTTGGCCCTAGGTATTCTTCTTTCTTGGATACTTAGTAAGTGAACTCCAAAGTATTCAAAATACCACAGAGAGCTGAATAAGAAATGTACTATGGTCTGAGTATGCCAAGAGCTCTCTTATTAGGTAAACTGTTTCCTACATATCCAGGAGCAGCACAGCAACTAGAAATTTGTACTAGATCACAAAATAATAGAAAGCAAATCAGTAATATATATGAATGGTGTAGATGAGGTGTGGGCAACTTGAGGCCTTCTAGCTGTTGTGTACTACAACTCTCATCACCCCCCATCATATACAAGTATATTAATAACAAAAAAGTTAAGGTTGATAATGGTCTTCTTAGGACTGAGACAGGTGAATTGATTAGTGAGGATAAAGCTATGGCTGACACCCTATATACATTCTTTGATTCAAAGGAAGCAGCAATGACAGGCTATGGGTAAACAGACAAAAACATGGGATTTCCTCCATCATTTACATGGCTTACTGAGGACAAGGTCCAAAAGGGCCTGGAAAGGGTTTGGGTAAATACGCACCTGGACCTGACAATATACACCCAAGGGTACTTAAGGAACTTAGTTCAGTAATAGCAAGACCATTATACTTAATATTTATTGATTCACTTTCATCAGGCATAGTGCCCTGTGACTGGAGGAAACCTGATATAGTTACATTGTTTAAAAAGGGAGCAAGATCCAAATCAGGAAATTATAGACCTGTGAGCTTGACTTCCATAGTGGGTAAGATACTATAAGGGTTACTAACTGATAGTATTCAGAACTATGAGAAGACAAACAATATTATTAGTAGGAATCAGCATGGTTTCATGAAGAACAGATCATGTCAGACAAATTTACTTGCATTTTATGAAAGAGTGAGTAGTAATTTGGACAAGGGAATTGCTGTGGATGTAGTATACTTGGATTTTGCAAACGCCTTTGATACAGTGCCTTATAACAGGTTACTGCATACCTTTGGTTTGGGCAGTGTTATCTGTACATGGATTGAGAACTGGTTAAATGATAAATGGCAGAGAGTTATTGTAAATGGAACCTTTTCAAATTGGTCTAAAGTTATAAATGGGGTGCCACAGGGTTCAGTCCTGGGCCCAATGCTTTTAATTTGTTTATTAATGATTTAGAAGTGGGAATTAAAAGTAATGTCTCAATCTTTGCTGATGACACTAAGCTAAGTAAGGAAATATATACAGAGCTGGATTTTTTTCTCTGCAGAAGGATTTAGATGAACTGAGTGAATGGGCATAAAAGTGGCAGATGCCATTTAATGTAGATAAATGTACGGTTATGCATTTGGGCTGTAGAAACAAACTTGCTACATATACTCTAAATGGGAAACAACTCGGGGAATCCTCATTACAGAAAGATTTAGGAGTACTGATAGATGATAGACTTTCACTCAGCTGCTGCAAGAGCAAATAGGGTACTAGCCTGCATAAAAAGAGGTGTATATGCAAGGGATACTAATATTATCCTACCTCTGTATAAATCCTTGGTTAGGCCTCATCTAAAATATGGAGTACAATTTTGGATGCCAATTCTTAAAAAATACATTGTTGAACTGGAAAAGGTGCAGAGAAGTGCAACAAAACTGGGTTTGTTTACATTAGAGAAGAGATGTCTAAGGGGTGATATGATTACCATTTACAAATATATTCAAGGTCACAACAAAGAACTATCCAATTAATTATTTACTCAAAGAACTGAGCTAAGAAAAAGAGGTAATCCATTAAGACTAGAGGAAAGGCGCTTTCAACTAAAACCAAGGCAGGGATTCTTTATAGTAAGGGCGGTAAAGCTATGGAATTCTTTGCCTCGGGATGTTGTACTTGCAGACAATGCAACTGCTTTCAAAAAAGCAATGGACGCCTATTTAGCACAGAACGATATTGAAAATTATGACAGATGGATGTTGATCCAGGGAACTGTCTTACTGTCATTTGGAGTCAGGAAGGAATTTTTTTACCCACTTGGGGTTAAATTGGAAATGGCTTCAGATTGCTTTTCTTGCCTTCCTCTGGGTCAACAGGGGTGTTTTTGGCACGGGATGGACTTGATAGACGCATGTCTTTTGTCAGCCTCATCAACTGTTACTATGAGTTTTAGTCCATAACAGCTGTATGGCCTTAAGTTGCCCCACCCTGGTTTAAATGCTCACTGGGAATTCCATTTTTAAATACACTGAATAGATATATACATTGGTGACCTATGCATAGAAAGTGAAAACATATGTGCCTAGTAATATATGCCCAGAATTAACCCTTTGACTGCCAGACAGGTATCCAACACAGTGCAACGCATTTTGTTAAATTCTCTCTATATGTCAGAATCCATCTGCAAAACCAAACATCTCTGGAAGTACATGCTCAAGCTTAATCAACTGAGAAGTCGCTTCAAAGTTGCAGTGTAAATGTCTCAATACATAGCTCTTGTCTTCACTGCTTGGTCAAACACACACTGTAAACCTGCAGCTGAGAGCTTCTTAGCTTTACATTTGCATAGCAACATCTAAAACAACAGTCCATTTTCCATAGTCCTTTCCTTTTTCTTTTAAATAATAGTTTTAACTCATATTTTAGTTACCCCCTTTACACTATTTGGGGAATACAGCTTTAAAACCAAACTGGTCAAATAGCAGTCTATGTCTGAGTGGGGAGAGCACAACGATGCCAGATCTTAAAGAGTCAGCAAATGCAATGCAGATATAAGTGATTGGGGAGAAATGTATTACAGAGATTTTTCTAGGATTAATAAATTAGCAAAAGACATGTTAAAAAGACAGACTTTCGGCATTCTTGATATGAGGTAACTGATTTTCATTGGTTATTCTGGACTGAGGCTGACCTCGTTTGCGTTTCAGGAATAAAATCAGCACTTTGTAGAGTAATACTGGAACAAACCAACTAAAACCATAGGGGACACAAATAACTTCCTACTGATTTAAAGAGAGCTTTTAACCCCTTGAATTATAGAGAGATCCCCAATGCATTGTAAAACAAAGTATTGGACACCAGCCTAACATTCAAGGAGCTAAAAGTCACATTTAAATCAGAATTCAAATTTGGAAATTTTTCCTCAGTTCCCTATGTTGCAGTTAGCTGCTCCAGAACTCCTCCACTTTTTTTCTTTCTGGTTACATCCCTAGGTTTCTATTATATTCTCTATTATAAAAGCACATTCACAACAATGTTAAGCAGAATGGGTTATGTCACTGTTGTTTCTACAGAAAAGAATAAATTGCATCAAATACTGCTTATGTTATCAGAACAGGCGTTAACAGGGAATGGATACAAAAAAGTCTAAATCAAATTTTACACTATGGGCAATCTGTTCAAAAGAAAGGTGGAGGAATTCTGGGACAAAACCAACTGCACTTTAGGGGAGAACTAAAAACGCCAAAAATTCCCATTGATTTAAATAGCGATTTTTAACCCCATCCCGACAATGGACGTACATGTACATCCCGCAGAAACTGTCACTTAGTGACAAAAGACTTACATGTACGCCCAGGAAGTCGTTCAAAGCAACAGGGGAAAAAAGTTTGGCGGGTGTTAAGTGCCTGGGGGTTACGTCCTTGAATGTTAGAGACGTCTCATTGGAGACCTCTGTAGCATTCAAGGATTTAAAAATCCCCACTTAAATCAATGGGAATTTTTAGTTCTCCCTAAAATGCCAATTGTTTGCCCCAGAATTCTCTACTTTTCTGTTGAACATACAGCCCTATGTGGTGAATGCAATATTTGGCAAGAAAATGTTCCTATATTATATTCTCCTGAGTATTTTTGTTTTTTTTTCTTTTTTTTACATAGAAGATAATACACCAAACAGCAAATCTCAGTGCATGTGGCAAGAATGGCAAAAATGAATCAGCAAGAAAAAAAAAAAAATACCCGCTAATAACCTTCTGCATTGAAATGGTGTGTGTGTTGTTGGACTGTGCTAAAAACAGCCTCAGATCAATGAAACCTGACAGAAGCATCTGAGATGGCTTCTTATAAATAACTTTAAACTGAAAGATACTGTTGAACTGTGACAAAATAACATAAAAGCATAGCTGGTAGCATCAACGACATAAAAAGGAATGTTGTTTTCTTGCTAGCAAAATAGGGTAGTGAGCGTTTCCAGTTTTATGGCGTGAAAATGGAAGGGTACATGTACTTTTTGCATATGGATATATAACTTATTTACAGTTCGCCTATAAAACCTTGATTTGTATTTTAAAGGTCTTCAATGAAGAAAAAAAAGAACATTCAGAGGAAATTCCTGAGATAGGGTTTTGTGACGTGGGTCACTGAGAATTTAAGCTGCTGTTGGGTCTTCAGAGGTGTTATGTCCATCCCTGTTAATATCTGAACTTAGCATACATTAAGAAATAAAACAAAAAACATAAGGAGGACAGTGTTGCCACTGTTTAGTTCCCTGCCTGAGCAAGGTATAGCACCATCGTGAAGAGATCTCCTGCTTTCAGAGAGGAGGGAAATACATATAAAACAGTATTGCTGCTAAGACTGCTGTAGTGTGCACCAATAATGTTTCCTGGAGGCAGTGGCAGCTGATGGCTAATGACTTCTGTCTTGACCATATGAAGTGCATACAGAGACATCACTAGGTGAAATCTTTCCTTGGTTGTTCATCTGTCGTGCATTTATCGGTCATTTCCTGACAGAAGTCCACTGTCACCGTTTGGCTATTCTGTTCCATACAATTCCCCCTCTCTGTGTAAGTACCATGGTCCGATCCCTCCGTCCCTCTTCTTGCTATACAATTCTCTGGTATGTTGTTAGGAAGCGGATGAGCTCCGAGTTGTATTGGGCCTTGCTCATTGCAACACTGCATGTTTTCGCCTGCATCTTGAGCCGTGATAAGGTTTTGATCTCCTCTTGCTGGTAAAGAGTTGAATGTGGCAGCCGTGGGTAGGTCCATGGGTCTCAGGACAGGGCAGTATCTGTGCAGGGCTTGTATCTGCTCTGGGCTCTGCATATCCCTGCACACTTCTTGGGACAGACAGGAGAAATTGTCCAGTAGTTCTCCCATGCATGCTTTCAGCTGGTTCCTTTCTGTTAACAATTTTTCTTTCTCGCATACCTGTAATGATAAAAACAGTAGGTTTCGGCTAAAATATATATCATTTTTCATAAACAATAGTAAAACAATGGTATTCCCACTGGCAGGGGAAAAAAATCAAACAAATATGATTTATAATAACTTGTGAATTAGACAGGACATACTTGAAAATGATAGAAATCTCAATGTATTCTTCCTGGTAAAACACTTTCTAAATCAATCCTATATAATAATTCACTAGGATATTTATCACGATGCAGTTATGCGCAGTAGAGACTGCCCGTGTTCAGGCAGTCTCTACTGCGCATGAATGCATCGGGTGACTGAGGTGACGCAAGACTGCATCGTGTGGAGCAGTGAGGTAGAGGCCTCTTAACCCTTTGAGTGCCAGAGGGGTACGCAACGCATTGCTTTGCAATGCGTTGCATACCCCTCTGGCACTCATAGGGTTAACATTACCCAGACCTTGGCCTATGTACACGGGCTTTTACACTAGTCAATCAATACATAAAAGTCTTCCAGCAGTTGATGTACCCATGTTTTACTCGACAGGAAAAACTGTACAATTTACTTTTTTTTTTCATAAAAAAAATGTCTGTTCCTTTAAAAGCAAAGATGCTTGAGAGGTCTCCAGTGCATGGCTTTCTCTCTAATATCCATGAGGTTAACCCTTTCAGTGCAAGAGAGTTATGCATGAGATAAAAAGTCAGTAGTTGCCGCACACACCACATTACCAAAACTAAATAGCGATCATCCATACGAATTGTGTAGCCCAGCATTCTGCTCCCTGTGTAGTTTTAAATATTTGCTAGTCACACATATTATGTGCTTTGTAGTCCTTGTGGCACAGCTAAGGATTGAGGAACTTGTCTTTCTGGTCAAAGTCTGACAATCTAGTCAACCTCCTTTACAATACAAATGTTCACTCTTGCACAGCTGAAAACTTTTTGGTGATTGTAATAAACGGTATGATCCCAGGCCGGGATGCCTATTTGCCTCTTTAATATCACTGCAAGAAATTACTAGTGATCTCATCCATGGAATGGGTAACATTATGTGAGAACATAACCAACACTGGTGTTTGCTGTGGCTGTGTCCTAAACCTGAGCTTCAGGCAACTGCCGTCTGAGTCTGTTCCTGAGTCTCAGTCCTGTGCTCTCTAGTAGCTGTGGCTGTGAGTCTCTATCTGTTCCTGCTGCTTAGGATTGTCAGCCACCCCCTACATGCTTGTATCCAAGTATTATTCTAGTGTTCTTTAGTGACCAGATCCCATGTTACTACTTGTAGTAGCTTGCTTTTGCCTCTAGCACCAGAAGGTGACAGTTTAATCATTATCTTGTTCTGTTTTTTACCATTCTCTCATGACATTACTGTTATTGGCTAGGCCTGTGAGCTACTGGCTCAACTGGTGGTGTCAGTGCTAATGGCTCAACTGGTAGCACTTGCTACAGATTCAGCTCTATCTAGCAGTAGCAGTGGGTATTGCTCCTGATAGAATACATATTCAGTTCTGTGATTCTCTTTGCTCTGCATATATGTCACTCTTCCTGCCTAGCTTGAGCCATCACACATTACATTTAATATTTAACAAATATATTCCTCTTCAGGAGATCCCTAACTTATAGTCATAACTGGGAGCTCTCATGATTTCACCCTAAGACTCAGAGTTTTGATCCAAATCTGAAGGTCTCAGGGTGAAGGGCCAAATTGTCAGAGTGAGAGGCCAATGTTGACTATTATTTCATCTGCACCAAATAACTGCCTGTTTAGTCCCTAAATTGCTGCCATTTCTTTCAGAAGGACAGAGGGGGCTGTCCTGCTTCTCTTTTCTGTATGTCCAGGCAGTAAAAACGCTAAAGTTACAGCATGTTAAGGGTTCCTTGAGGACCGATAAGAAATCTCCTGCTTAGAGCAAGCAGAGATATATCACCTGAAATCTGAGTTTTGGAGAACGTTATGGATTAATATTTCACAAATCTCAGGACCGGCTCATTTTGAATGTTTACAGGTATGCATATAGCAGGGGTCAAAATTTCAACTCGCCTCCTCACATTTGGTGAGGAGAAATTGAGTGAGGGCTAGTGGAAATTGAAGCCTCATTAACTAAATATCCCGCTTCCCAGGCTTCTGCGCAGCGGTTCTGCACCCTTCAATCAAAACTACACGGTCTCTCAGCCGCAATGCTCAAGTAGTGGCGAGAAGCTGAAAACCACATCATTCTCCATTGGCCAGTGACTGACTGAAGGTGATGGGAGTTGTAGCCTGACAACAGCTAGAGAGTCACAAGTTGCCCTCCCAGTTGTTTTCAATTGTCTTTTCCCTCCAGGAGAACACATAATTAAACCTATGAATAGATAACATGGCATGCTTATGTGCGCCGCTCTTCAGGAGATTTGTCCACTTGTACTGTATACAATAATTAGCCATGTGGCTCTGGCCTGCTGAGCGGGTCCTCATGTCCCTGCTCTTAGGTGCCTTCAAGGCATCACTCAACCATGTACGCTCACTGTAGAAAAAATGAGCAAGGAACTGATGCTGTAGCTGAATTTACGCATCTGGACTCCACCATGCTGATCTCATCAGGTTAAATCATTAGTTGCCCAGCGCTTTAAAATCATTTTAAAGCTTAATATTGAAAAAATAGAATTCACAGTTTATCCTACTGATTAAAACATGGAGACTACAACTGTTGATAGATGCTTTATTCACAAGTTATTGCAGCTGGAACTTGCGTTTTTGTTAGAAGTACCTCTATAGTGCGATAATTTACAGTGGCACTATTGTTAGACCATCCTTTGGCCTTTGAAAGGTTAAGCATTGTGTTGCTTACTATGGCCTTTATGTATAAAGACAAAGTGTGGCAAATCAGCTGTAACATGTTGTGGGGAGAAGTAATGGGTCCTAAAAACACTTTTACATTATTTAAATGAAGAATTTAGCTGCTATAATGCTTGAAAGGGTAGTGCGTTATAGAACTTGCTAGCTTTCAGGGGGTTAAAATAGCTGGAATTTTGTACAGTTTTGTCCCCTATGGCAGCATACATTCCGACATTTCAAATTGCCAAAGACGGACACTTCTGTTTTAGGGGGTATTGTTGGTGGTGTGGCTGGTGGGCGGGGCAATACCAAGAATTTTTAGGCTATTTCTTGACCTATTGAGTCCTCCTTGTGTAACCTAATAATTGAATTATAATAAGACCAAAGTATTTTATTTACATAGAGTCATTTATAAACACATATACAGAAATTTAAACAAACAATAATGTGAGTTTTATTGCTGTGGAGCAATGTAATACACTTATATACACACCACACAGTCTGATCTTTTAACCCCTGAGATCTCTTTAACATTCAAGTGGCTAAAATCCCCATTTAAATCAGGAGGGGTTTTATTTTTCCGCTACAGGGCAGTTGGACTGTCCTAGAACTGATCCACTTTGCTCTTACATAAAAGTCTGTTTGTGCTGTAAATTTTCTCTCTTGCCTGATTTTGAGCCACAGAAAATTGTTAACCCTTTGAGTGCCAGAGGGGTATAAAAAGCAATGCATTGCATACCTCTCTGGCACTCAAAGGGTTGTAGTGAGGGATTCCTACTGCTGCTGTGGCTTGGTCCCATTGCTTTTATTAGCAAGGAGATCCCTCATTTTACAGACAGTGGTCAGTGTCCACAGGAAACATATAACATGCTATCATAAGCTTACATGTGGATGTAACTAGGGTTGCACCGATACCGATACTGGTATCGGTGCCGATACCAGCATTTGCGCGAGTACTTGTACTCGCGCAAATGCGGCCGATGCCAGCACCGATACCCTGTGTCAGGGTCGGTGCTGCAGTGAGGGAGCCCGGGGAGCTGCTCACAATGCTCCCCGGTTGCCTCTCTCCTTCATGTAGCGTCTGAGCGTTGCCGCGGGTTACCATGGCAACGCTCTGACGCTGACTTCTTCCGGGGCTCGCGAGAGAACAGCGAGCAACCGGCAGAGGAGAGTAAGGGAGGCTAGATGGGACATTTGAGCGGGTGGTGAGAGGCAAAGAGGGGTGCCAAGAGGGAGAAAAATGGACTAAGAAAAAGGCAAAAAAAAAAAAAAAAAAGGCAAAAGGAGTAAAGATCAGGAGACAAAAGGAGGTGAACTAAGAAAAGGCAAAAAGGAGGGGGGATCAGGAGAGAGCAAGAGAGGCAAAAGAGTGGGATCAAGAGTCAAGGAGGGGGACAAAGGGGGATCAAAAGGGAGAGAAAAAGCCAAGGCAAAAGGAGGGAGCTCAAGAGGGGGAGAATGAAGTAAAAGGTGGGAATCAAGAGGGGGAGAAAGAGGCAAAAGGGGACAGTCAAGAGGTGGTGTGTGTGTGTATATTATATATATATATATATATATATATATATATATATATATATATATATATATATATAATAAATTTCCGATGTATAGAAAACACTCACAGGACTTTCTTCAAGTGAAAAAGTGTAAATTTAATCATCAACGTTTCGGCCTACCTTTAGGCCTTTATCAAGATGCTTACAGACTAGCATACAAGTGCCCATATAAATACCAAACCCAAACGGTGCTAAATGGCGCCAAAATGACGTCATCTAATGGGGAGGGGAAAAAAATGTAAATATAAATCAAAAAATCAAAAGAATAAAAAGAACCAAGAAAAAGAAAAGAAAAACCGTAAATCAAAATAATGGTGAAGATAAAATAGTCATCCTAAACCACAGGGTATAAACCCATCAAATAAAAACATTATATAATACCAAAAGTAAAAGAAAGAAAAGAGGAAAGGTCAAACATACCTCTCTGACAATCGTAAAGACCCAGTCTACCTGATCTTAAATGGCTATGTACATAGTTCAAATTCTGTCTATGTTACAATGTATCAGTGTATACGTATGATACTTTCTGACAACAATTTAAAAACATAATCTCCGTGTCAGATCCTCACTCGTCTATTGGTGTATATGACGTGCGCCGCACCGCCACGACACCCCATGAATAGTTAAACTAAACATATCTATTGAGCTAATGAATATTGACCATAGATCGAGCTATTCATGAAAGTATAAATACGCATAATTGCTTAATGTATATAGCGCATTATATAATCCGGTTCTCCATGACATCGCCAAGCGCATATTTATCCTTCACATATGCCCAAAATTTATTCTGCTGGCATAAATCTGGTGATGGATTTTACTCAAAAATCAGATTCAATAAATAACTGATGTAACTCAGTTTGTCACTAGAGTTAATCTTATACCACCTTAAATGCCTGTATTAATTAGATGTCTATGGAGAACCCGAATGAGCCTGATATAACATGATACATGTCTGGGTACAATACAAGTAAGTTACAAGCTAGTTACAGTGATCCTATAGACTTGTTAGAAAAATTAGAAAAAGAATGAATCATCATAAAGTCAATCAATGATCTCTTTGACATTATCACCACCTCCTTGATATCATCCCTCACTGGTTAGAAAGTCAGTCAATAATAATTCTATCATTGTAGGGAAGAATCCGACATCCATCGATCTTTAACAAGTATGGTGATGATCTTATTTCGCTCTGGATGGAACATATTCCTCTCCATTTAGAATAAATTCCAAAATCCAAAATATTATTATAGAGAAATAGTGAACCACAGGAATAATTCAGCACAAGTCATACATATCTGTCGCAACTTCGGCCATGGTTGGGAGAACTCTCTCCGCTTCACCCTCCACCGTTACCAAGAGAACCCCCCAGCAACGTGAGGAAGGAAAACGGGTTAAAATGACCTCCCCATCACCTACTAGGTAGATGACCCATAATAACGTGGTAGCCATGTTTATACCACAGGTCCGAAATGCTAAATCATTTTAGTAAAAACTGCTGAATGTTAACTTCTCATTAAGTCCTGTTGGAGACATAGAATGCAATTTGTATATCCATTTGGTTTCGCGTTGATAAAGACGTTTCACTCTATCACCTCCCCTTTTCAAAGGGGGCACATGATCAATCACCATACATTTAAGTACTGACAGTCCATGTTTGTATTCATGCCAGTGTTTAGCCACTGGCTTATCACTGATGTGTCCCGATAGGGCTCTCATGATTGTTGCCCGGTGGTTTGCCATCCTCTCTCTAAAGGTGCACGTTGTCAAACCCACATATAATTTATTGCATGGGCATTGTATTATATATATCACATACGTGCTCATGCAGGATAATTTATATTTAATATTGAAAATTTCACCTGTGAGTGGGTTGGAAAATTGCTCACCGGTCTGCATGTATCTGCATGTTACACAATTAGGGCAACGATAACAGCCTACTTTGGATTTATACAACCACGAATGCTCCTTTTGTGTATAGCAATGTTCAGGGTCTGTATGCACAAGCAAATCTTTTAAATTAGCCCCTCTCTTATAGCTTATTAAAGGTGGCTGTTTGAAAATGTCCGGTAAAGAATCATCATATGATAAAATATTCCAATGTCTACGGATTTCGTCTTTAATTCTTCCACTTGCTGTGGTATATGATGTAGGGAATATTAATTGTTGCTTCTTCTCTTTTAGTTCCCTTTGTTGTCCTGGGGAACTGTCCATTTGTTTCAATGCTCGTTCTAATTGTAAACCCAAATTATTTGAAGAATAACCTCGCTCTTTGAACCTGTCTGTGAGTTCCTCCAACTGTATTTTGGCCATTTCCTTATCACTATTATTTCTAATAATTCTGGTCATCTGTGAAAATGGAAGACTTTTGGTGACATGTTTAGGATGGAAACTTTTTTGGTGTAAAAGGGTGTTCCTATCAGTGTTCTTACGATAATTTGTAAAATGGATTTTCCCTTCTCTAATGAACAGTCTAACATCCAAAAACTCAATGCTCTCCCGATTATGTTTAGTTGTAAATCTGATGGTTGACGGAATAGTATTCATTCTCTCAAAAAAGGCGAGCAAGGATCCTTCGTCGCCACTCCAGATCATGAACACATCGTCAATAAAACGAAAATATTTCACAATTTGTTCCTTGTATTGGGACAATATATGTATATCTTCATACTCTGCCATAAAAAGGTTGGCGTATGATGGGGCCATCGAACTTCCCATCGCCGTCCCAGAGATCTGTCTGTAGTATCTCCTCTCAAAGCGGAAGAAGTTGAAACACAGACAGATCTCAAGGAGTTTAAGCAAAAATGAGTCCGGTGGTCCCCTCGTTCTTAATGTGCTATGTAAGGCTTTCTCTACTGCCTGTATTCCTAAGTTGGTAGGTATCATGGTGTATAAACTAGATACATCCATGGTAACCAACCAGCATTTACTTAAATCATGATGAATTGTTTGTATTTTTGAGAGAAAGTCTTGAGTGTCTCTGATATATGTAGGGGCCCTTTGAACTAGCGGTTGTAAAAATGAATCCAGATATTGTGACAAGGGCTGCAACAATGAGTTCCTTGCTGAGATAATCGGTCTTCCTGGAGGTTTAATGGGGTCTTTGTGGATTTTTGGTAACGTATATAAGATTGGACATACTGGATGATCCGTGATCAAAAACTGTGATAACTTCGTTGTGATCCAACCTTGTTGTAAAGCATCCATGATAATTGTATCAATGATTTTTTTATCACTGCTAGTTGGATCAAATGCAAGAGGTTCATATGTGTTTTGATCACGTAACTGTAACTCTATGTCTTCTCTATAGTGTACATAGTCCATCACCACTACCGCCCCTCCTTTGTCCGCAGCCCTGATCACAATATCCGGATTTTTGGCCAGTTGTTTGATGGCCAGATGCTCAGCATTGCTCAGATTGTTAGATCTTGTATCGATAAATCCTTTACTGGTTATAGTTTTATCTAAAATATTGATGAAAGTTTTAATGGATGAATTTGTATTTATAGGTTCAAATTGACTCTTTGGTCTAAAACTAAAATCCTTTAATGATCCATCATCAACATTTCGAAAATAGTCTTTGAGTTTCATATTGCGCTGAAATTTATGAAGTTCAACTTCAAATTGAAACTCATCAAATTTATTGGTAGGAACATAAGATAAGCCCTTTGACAAAACAGACATCTGTGCTTCGGATAAAGTGTAAGAACTCAGATTAAAAACTATTTGTTCTTGAGTTTGCTGTTCTTGGTTTTTGGTTTTGCTCCTGTGGCCTCCCCTTCTAATATGGGGTCTTCTGTGTTT
Source organism: Rhinophrynus dorsalis (assembly GCA_037306005.1). NCBI lineage: Eukaryota > Metazoa > Chordata > Amphibia > Anura > Rhinophrynidae > Rhinophrynus > Rhinophrynus dorsalis. The sequence continues at coordinate 307,456,465 of CM074720.1, read as the reverse complement.
AATCCGGTCTGTGACCGGGTCACAACCCTTAAAAAAGAAGTACTATTTGACTGTGTATTGTTCTCACTATCAGAAACTGAAGATATACAAGATGACTCATCTGTTATATCTGTTGTCTGTGGGGTAGTTTCTTTTCTACGTGGTACTCTTCTGAAGTTTGATTTATATTTTTGTTGTGATCCCGTCAACCATCTATAAACTCTATGTTCTTTATAGTCTCTTCCTACTTTTTCCAGTTTCTGATTCTTATATCTATGTAAATCCTCTTTGTGAGTGTTAATTTGTTTATCTAATTTCTCCAACCACTTGCCTTCCTTGTCTGTTTTCAATGTGTCACTATGTGCTGACTCAAAAGAGAGTAATTCAGTTTTTACTGATGTGAGTTCATGTTTGACTTCTTCTATCACTAGCAACATCAAATCCAGGGAACACTTATTCAAAATCCCACACCATTTTCTGCAAAACTCTGGGTTATTGTGCCCTGTGGTGGGGATATTGGATATTCTAAAGCCCCTGGGAATTTGTTTGTTACGATAGTAGTCAGATAAATACACACCATGTAAGTGCAAATCTGTCTCTCTTTTTTTAAGTCTCAATAAATTATGGAAAATGTCTATGTTCCTATAAACTGTTGGAGTGGAATTAACCCTTTCCTCAAATAGGATCTCTTGTGCCTCTATATCACTGTAACTAACTAGTTCCCTAGGAGTAGTGATGGTATTGAATGCAGTAGAGGTATCCATTGAAAAAAATGTACAGCTTGAAATTAGGCTCCTTGTATAAGTCCTATCCACACTGAGGTGCAAATCCAAAATCCAAAAAAAATTTTTTTACTAATTCCAGGGTGCTTCAGTTCTCCAAATAACATACAAATGTCCCATAATGAGCACTCACTGTTTACTCCACATGCGCCCGGGTGTTCTCCTCCACTTAATGTATAATAAATTTCCGATGTATAGAAAACACTCACAGGACTTTCTTCAAGTGAAAAAGTGTAAATTTAATCATCAACGTTTCGGCCTACCTTTAGGCCTTTATCAAGATGCTTACAGACTAGCATACAAGTGCCCATATAAATACCAAACCCAAACGGTGCTAAATGGCGCCAAAATGACGTCATCTAATGGGGAGGGGAAAAAAATGTAAATATAAATCAAAAAATCAAAAGAATAAAAAGAACCAAGAAAAAGAAAAGAAAAACCGTAAATCAAAATAATGGTGAAGATAAAATAGTCATCCTAAACCACAGGGTATAAACCCATCAAATAAAAACATTATATAATACCAAAAGTAAAAGAAAGAAAAGAGGAAAGGTCAAACATACCTCTCTGACAATCGTAAAGACCCAGTCTACCTGATCTTAAATGGCTATGTACATAGTTCAAATTCTGTCTATGTTACAATGTATCAGTGTATACGTATGATACTTTCTGACAACAATTTAAAAACATAATCTCCGTGTCAGATCCTCACTCGTCTATTGGTGTATATGACGTGCGCCGCACCGCCACGACACCCCATGAATAGTTAAACTAAACATATCTATTGAGCTAATGAATATTGACCATAGATCGAGCTATTCATGAAAGTATAAATACGCATAATTGCTTAATGTATATAGCGCATTATATAATCCGGTTCTCCATGACATCGCCAAGCGCATATTTATCCTTCACATATGCCCAAAATTTATTCTGCTGGCATAAATCTGGTGATGGATTTTACTCAAAAATCAGATTCAATAAATAACTGATGTAACTCAGTTTGTCACTAGAGTTAATCTTATACCACCTTAAATGCCTGTATTAATTAGATGTCTATGGAGAACCCGAATGAGCCTGATATAACATGATACATGTCTGGGTACAATACAAGTAAGTTACAAGCTAGTTACAGTGATCCTATAGACTTGTTAGAAAAATTAGAAAAAGAATGAATCATCATAAAGTCAATCAATGATCTCTTTGACATTATCACCACCTCCTTGATATCATATATCATATATATAAATTTATTTATATATAAATTATCCTGCATGAGCACGTATGTGATATATATAATACAATGCCCATGCAATAAATTATATGTGGGTTTGACAACGTGCACCTTTAGAGAGAGGATGGCAAACCACCGGGCAACAATCATGAGAGCCCTATCGGGACACATCAGTGATAAGCCAGTGGCTAAACACTGGCATGAATACAAACATGGACTGTCAGTACTTAAATGTATGGTGATTGATCATGTGCCCCCTTTGAAAAGGGGAGGTGATAGAGTGAAACGTCTTTATCAACGCGAAACCAAATGGATATACAAATTGCATTCTATGTCTCCAACAGGACTTAATGAGAAGTTAACATTCAGCAGTTTTTACTAAAATGATTTAGCATTTCGGACCTGTGGTATAAACATGGCTACCACGTTATTATGGGTCATCTACCTAGTAGGTGATGGGGAGGTCATTTTAACCCGTTTTCCTTCCTCACGTTGCTGGGGGGTTCTCTTGGTAACGGTGGAGGGTGAAGCGGAGAGAGTTCTCCCAACCATGGCCGAAGTTGCGACAGATATGTATGACTTGTGCTGAATTATTCCTGTGGTTCACTATTTCTCTATAATAATATTTTGGATTTTGGAATTTATTCTAAATGGAGAGGAATATGTTCCATCCAGAGCGAAATAAGATCATCACCATACTTGTTAAAGATCGATGGATGTCGGATTCTTCCCTACAATGATAGAATTATTATTGACTGACTTTCTAACCAGTGAGGGATGATATCAAGGAGGTGGTGATAATGTCAAAGAGATCATTGATTGACTTTATGATGATTCATTCTTTTTCTAATTTTTCTAACAAGTCTATAGGATCACTGTAACTAGCTTGTAACTTACTTGTATTGTACCCAGACATGTATCATGTTATATCAGGCTCATTCGGGTTCTCCATAGACATCTAATTAATACAGGCATTTAAGGTGGTATAAGATTAACTCTAGTGACAAACTGAGTTACATCAGTTATTTATTGAATCTGATTTTTGAGTAAAATCCATCACCAGATTTATGCCAGCAGAATAAATTTTGGGCATATGTGAAGGATAAATATGCGCTTGGCGATGTCATGGAGAACCGGATTATATAATGCGCTATATACATTAAGCAATTATGCGTATTTATACTTTCATGAATAGCTCGATCTATGGTCAATATTCATTAGCTCAATAGATATGTTTAGTTTAACTATTCATGGGGTGTCGTGGCGGTGCGGCGCACGTCATATACACCAATAGACGAGTGAGGATCTGACACGGAGATTATGTTTTTAAATTGTTGTCAGAAAGTATCATACGTATACACTGATACATTGTAACATAGACAGAATTTGAACTATGTACATAGCCATTTAAGATCAGGTAGACTGGGTCTTTACGATTGTCAGAGAGGTATGTTTGACCTTTCCTCTTTTCTTTCTTTTACTTTTGGTATTATATAATGTTTTTATTTGATGGGTTTATACCCTGTGGTTTAGGATGACTATTTTATCTTCACCATTATTTTGATTTACGGTTTTTCTTTTCTTTTTCTTGGTTCTTTTTATTCTTTTGATTTTTTGATTTATATTTACATTTTTTTCCCCTCCCCATTAGATGACGTCATTTTGGCGCCATTTAGCACCGTTTGGGTTTGGTATTTATATGGGCACTTGTATGCTAGTCTGTAAGCATCTTGATAAAGGCCTAAAGGTAGGCCGAAACGTTGATGATTAAATTTACACTTTTTCACTTGAAGAAAGTCCTGTGAGTGTTTTCTATACATCGGAAATTTATTATACATTAAGTGGAGGAGAACACCCGGGCGCATGTGGAGTAAACAGTGAGTGCTCATTATGGGACATTTGTATGTTATTTGGAGAACTGAAGCACCCTGGAATTAGTAAAAAAATTTTTTTTGGATTTTGGATTTGCACCTCAGTGTGGATAGGACTTATACAAGGAGCCTAATTTCAAGCTGTACATTTTTTTCAATGGATACCTCTACTGCATTCAATACCATCACTACTCCTAGGGAACTAGTTAGTTACAGTGATATAGAGGCACAAGAGATCCTATTTGAGGAAAGGGTTAATTCCACTCCAACAGTTTATAGGAACATAGACATTTTCCATAATTTATTGAGACTTAAAAAAAGAGAGACAGATTTGCACTTACATGGTGTGTATTTATCTGACTACTATCGTAACAAACAAATTCCCAGGGGCTTTAGAATATCCAATATCCCCACCATAGGGCGCAATAACCCAGAGTTTTGCAGAAAATGGTGTGGGATTTTGAATAAGTGTTCCCTGGATTTGATGTTGCTAGTGATAGAAGAAGTCAAACATGAACTCACATCAGTAAAATCTGAATTACTCTCTTTTGAGTCAGCACATAGTGACACATTGAAAACAGACAAGGAAGGCAAGTGGTTGGAGAAATTAGATAAACAAATTAACACTCACAAAGAGGATTTACATAGATATAAGAATCAGAAACTGGAAAAAGTAGGAAGAGACTATAAAGAACATAGAGTTTATAGATGGTTGACGGGATCACAACAAAAATATAAATCAAACTTCAGAAGAGTACCACGTAGAAAAGAAACTACCCCACAGACAACAGATATAACAGATGAGTCATCTTGTATATCTTCAGTTTCTGATAGTGAGAACAATACACAGTCAAATAGTACTTCTTTTTTAAGGGTTGTGACCCGGTCACAGACCGGATTAAACACAGAAGACCCCATATTAGAAGGGGAGGCCACAGGAGCAAAACCAAAAACCAAGAACAGCAAACTCAAGAACAAATAGTTTTTAATCTGAGTTCTTACACTTTATCCGAAGCACAGATGTCTGTTTTGTCAAAGGGCTTATCTTATGTTCCTACCAATAAATTTGATGAGTTTCAATTTGAAGTTGAACTTCATAAATTTCAGCGCAATATGAAACTCAAAGACTATTTTCGAAATGTTGATGATGGATCATTAAAGGATTTTAGTTTTAGACCAAAGAGTCAATTTGAACCTATAAATACAAATTCATCCATTAAAACTTTCATCAATATTTTAGATAAAACTATAACCAGTAAAGGATTTATCGATACAAGATCTAACAATCTGAGCAATGCTGAGCATCTGGCCATCAAACAACTGGCCAAAAATCCGGATATTGTGATCAGGGCTGCGGACAAAGGAGGGGCGGTAGTGGTGATGGACTATGTACACTATAGAGAAGACATAGAGTTACAGTTACGTGATCAAAACACATATGAACCTCTTGCATTTGATCCAACTAGCAGTGATAAAAAAATCATTGATACAATTATCATGGATGCTTTACAACAAGGTTGGATCACAACGAAGTTATCACAGTTTTTGATCACGGATCATCCAGTATGTCCAATCTTATATACGTTACCAAAAATCCACAAAGACCCCATTAAACCTCCAGGAAGACCGATTATCTCAGCAAGGAACTCATTGTTGCAGCCCTTGTCACAATATCTGGATTCATTTTTACAACCGCTAGTTCAAAGGGCCCCTACATATATCAGAGACACTCAAGACTTTCTCTCAAAAATACAAACAATTCATCATGATTTAAGTAAATGCTGGTTGGTTACCATGGATGTATCTAGTTTATACACCATGATACCTACCAACTTAGGAATACAGGCAGTAGAGAAAGCCTTACATAGCACATTAAGAACGAGGGGACCACCGGACTCATTTTTGCTTAAACTCCTTGAGATCTGTCTGTGTTTCAACTTCTTCCGCTTTGAGAGGAGATACTACAGACAGATCTCTGGGACGGCGATGGGAAGTTCGATGGCCCCATCATACGCCAACCTTTTTATGGCAGAGTATGAAGATATACATATATTGTCCCAATACAAGGAACAAATTGTGAAATATTTTCGTTTTATTGACGATGTGTTCATGATCTGGAGTGGCGACGAAGGATCCTTGCTCGCCTTTTTTGAGAGAATGAATACTATTCCGTCAACCATCAGATTTACAACTAAACATAATCGGGAGAGCATTGAGTTTTTGGATGTTAGACTGTTCATTAGAGAAGGGAAAATCCATTTTACAAATTATCGTAAGAACACTGATAGGAACACCCTTTTACACCAAAAAAGTTTCCATCCTAAACATGTCACCAAAAGTCTTCCATTTTCACAGATGACCAGAATTATTAGAAATAATAGTGATAAGGAAATGGCCAAAATACAGTTGGAGGAACTCACAGACAGGTTCAAAGAGCGAGGTTATTCTTCAAATAATTTGGGTTTACAATTAGAACGAGCATTGAAACAAATGGACAGTTCCCCAGGACAACAAAGGGAACTAAAAGAGAAGAAGCAACAATTAATATTCCCTACATCATATACCACAGCAAGTGGAAGAATTAAAGACGAAATCCGTAGACATTGGAATATTTTATCATATGATGATTCTTTACCGGACATTTTCAAACAGCCACCTTTAATAAGCTATAAGAGAGGGGCTAATTTAAAAGATTTGCTTGTGCATACAGACCCTGAACATTGCTATACACAAAAGGAGCATTCGTGGTTGTATAAATCCAAAGTAGGCTGTTATCGTTGCCCTAATTGTGTAACATGCAGATACATGCAGACCGGTGAGCAATTTTCCAACCCACTCACAGGTGAAATTTTCAATATTAAATATAAATTATCCTGCATGAGCACGTATGTGATATATATAATACAATGCCCATGCAATAAATTATATGTGGGTTTGACAACGTGCACCTTTAGAGAGAGGATGGCAAACCACCGGGCAACAATCATGAGAGCCCTATCGGGACACATCAGTGATAAGCCAGTGGCTAAACACTGGCATGAATACAAACATGGACTGTCAGTACTTAAATGTATGGTGATTGATCATGTGCCCCCTTTGAAAAGGGGAGGTGATAGAGTGAAACGTCTTTATCAACGCGAAACCAAATGGATATACAAATTGCATTCTATGTCTCCAACAGGACTTAATGAGAAGTTAACATTCAGCAGTTTTTACTAAAATGATTTAGCATTTCGGACCTGTGGTATAAACATGGCTACCACGTTATTATGGGTCATCTACCTAGTAGGTGATGGGGAGGTCATTTTAACCCGTTTTCCTTCCTCACGTTGCTGGGGGGTTCTCTTGGTAACGGTGGAGGGTGAAGCGGAGAGAGTTCTCCCAACCATGGCCGAAGTTGCGACAGATATGTATGACTTGTGCTGAATTATTCCTGTGGTTCACTATTTCTCTATAATAATATTTTGGATTTTGGAATTTATTCTAAATGGAGAGGAATATGTTCCATCCAGAGCGAAATAAGATCATCACCATACTTGTTAAAGATCGATGGATGTCGGATTCTTCCCTACAATGATAGAATTATTATTGACTGACTTTCTAACCAGTGAGGGATGATATCAAGGAGGTGGTGATAATGTCAAAGAGATCATTGATTGACTTTATGATGATTCATTCTTTTTCTAATTTTTCTAACAAGTCTATAGGATCACTGTAACTAGCTTGTAACTTACTTGTATTGTACCCAGACATGTATCATGTTATATCAGGCTCATTCGGGTTCTCCATAGACATCTAATTAATACAGGCATTTAAGGTGGTATAAGATTAACTCTAGTGACAAACTGAGTTACATCAGTTATTTATTGAATCTGATTTTTGAGTAAAATCCATCACCAGATTTATGCCAGCAGAATAAATTTTGGGCATATGTGAAGGATAAATATGCGCTTGGCGATGTCATGGAGAACCGGATTATATAATGCGCTATATACATTAAGCAATTATGCGTATTTATACTTTCATGAATAGCTCGATCTATGGTCAATATTCATTAGCTCAATAGATATGTTTAGTTTAACTATTCATGGGGTGTCGTGGCGGTGCGGCGCACGTCATATACACCAATAGACGAGTGAGGATCTGACACGGAGATTATGTTTTTAAATTGTTGTCAGAAAGTATCATACGTATACACTGATACATTGTAACATAGACAGAATTTGAACTATGTACATAGCCATTTAAGATCAGGTAGACTGGGTCTTTACGATTGTCAGAGAGGTATGTTTGACCTTTCCTCTTTTCTTTCTTTTACTTTTGGTATTATATAATGTTTTTATTTGATGGGTTTATACCCTGTGGTTTAGGATGACTATTTTATCTTCACCATTATTTTGATTTACGGTTTTTCTTTTCTTTTTCTTGGTTCTTTTTATTCTTTTGATTTTTTGATTTATATTTACATTTTTTTCCCCTCCCCATTAGATGACGTCATTTTGGCGCCATTTAGCACCGTTTGGGTTTGGTATTTATATGGGCACTTGTATGCTAGTCTGTAAGCATCTTGATAAAGGCCTAAAGGTAGGCCGAAACGTTGATGATTAAATTTACACTTTTTCACTTGAAGAAAGTCCTGTGAGTGTTTTCTATACATCGGAAATTTATTATACATTAAGTGGAGGAGAACACCCGGGCGCATGTGGAGTAAACAGTGAGTGCTCATTATGGGACATTTGTATATATATATATATATATAATATTATATTTCAAGTACTCACCAATACTTTTTTTGAGGTCATTTGCCAGTTTTCCAAGTACCTAAAGCATATATATTATATATATATAATATATGCGCTTTAAGTACCCGGAAAACTGGCAAATGACCGCAAAAAAAAGTATCGGTAATTGGTATCGGCGAGTACTTGAAAAAAGTATTGGTACTTGTACTCGGTCTTAATAAAGTGGTATCGGTGCATCTCTAGATGTAACCGTACAGGGCATTGGTCCTGGGCTTCGACTTCAGGCAAAAAGAAGGACCAGACACTGTCAGGAGTTACTTCCCTTCACACCCTATTGATTATAAGCACAGAATATATTATTTACTCACTAATTGGTGGATTTCACATTCTAAGTTCTGAATACAGTCGAGTTTCCTCTTGCGGCAGCGCTGGGCAGCAATTCGATTCTTGCTTCGCCTGCGCACATCGTGAATAAATTCCAATTGCTCTGAGGTCAGCTTGTGCATCTTTACCATCATCTGGAAATCATTGCGTGGAAGATCTGTGATTTGATCAATGGGGAAGGGCAACTTGACCTATGAGATAGAACAAAATACAATGAGAAATGGACAAATTATAGTTTGTGGCCATCTACACACTACTTATTACCTGATCTGTTGCTACCCAGGTATTGTTGGACTACAGCCCCCATCATTCTTATCTGGTCTGTTTGTGTGTGTGTGTATAAGACAGATAAAGGTACAGGGGTTTCCAGTTGCCCAGAACTCCACCTGTGTCCTATTTTGCCCTTACAGACATAGGAAACAAAGCTTATATGCACACAGAAATAGGAATATGTTGATGCTGTTGAGCTTATAACTTGGCAGGAGTGGGAAACATGAAGCCCTCCAGCTGTAGCTTGATTACAAACCACATCATCTTCAGGCAGCTGCTAAGAATGATAGGAAACTGTAGTCCAGCAATAGCTGGAGTACAGCCATAAGTTGTCCACTTCTTTTTTATGCTCAGGTAGTTGCAATAGGTATTGAAAGAAAAATCACACAAAATTAAATCTAGACATTGTTATTGATTCCTCTCTGGAAACCCTAGGATAGCTACAAATATCCTGTTTGCACAGTGCCACCCTTTGTACTCAGTGCCTTACTCATGAGGGTGACGAGCTACAATGATGTAAGGTAGAACCACTACATTTATATGCTATTCAGTGACCCTTTTAGTGCCAGAAAAGCATCTAGTGTTAGATACTTCTCTGGCACTCAAGGAGTTAAATGTTTGCCTTTTTTTTTCCTTGGACATCACATTTTCAATAAGGTAAGCACAGTTATTTGTTTAACTATTTGAATGTCATAAAGGCCTCCAATACAACCTTTCTTTCACAACCAATTGATCTGTGTAGGTGCCTTAATTCACATGAACTGAGGAAATTTGGATATAAATAGAGACTTCCATAATAAGAATTGGATGGGTCAATTGCTCGCTCTTACACAGCAACACAGACAAAATCCATAACTGAGCACACGCAATCATATAAAAAGTAACCTTTATGACATACTAAAATTCGTCTGCCATTTTAGTCAAGGACTTCCATCAAATGTATTGATTATTCAAGAGAGCTAAGGGTGATTAAGATTCTGGTCCAGGACTAAAACCCTGGATGAATTTCAGTATGTAATGAAAGTTACGTTTTATATACGTGCGTGTTCAGCTATGGACAGTATCTATATTTCTCTGACTCACGCTGGGCCTAAAGCATGTCTTGTCAATGAATGAAGAAACTTTTGGATACCTTACAGAAACAAATTAACGGTTCCTAAAGGAATACCAGGGCTGGATTTACATCTTAGGCACACCACAGGAAAGGCACCCAAGGTGCTCTTAGCCACAACTATGACCACAACTCATCCCTCATGTAACGTCACCCCTCACTCCACCAACTAACACAGAAAACACACTAAGCTTGCAATATTCAAGGACAATAATGCTATTAACCTCTGACTGCAGGATAGATCATTAATGCAATTTGCTGAAGAACTTTCTAGTATCAAAGTGGATTACATATTGGCCATTAAAGGGGTATGTAAAGAGGTAAATAAGTTAGCTATCATAAAACAGGACTGGTGTCAATCCTTGGCATTGTTATTTCTCCAGACTCTCAAGACCGGGTACTCTAGACAGATGCCTACTCTTTCTAATGTGAAGTCCAATCCTAAGGAACATTAGGGAAAGAGACCCTGGTGTTGGGAAAGTTCCCCTGCTCTTCAGACAGTTATTCTGTTTCATTCTATGGGAGAGTTGAGTCAACAAGTGCAGTTCTTCAAAGAAAGTGATAGTAACAGCTTTATCACTTTGCAACCTTCTGAGCTGTTATAATCTTTAACTAAGTCAACTGGCAGCAATAGGAGTGCCCTTGTTTAACAGCAGAAAAAAACCCTACAACACAGTTTTTATGTTTATTGCTGCTTTAAGAAATCATGAGATTAAGTGAAAAAGTTTTACCTGATTGTTATAATCTTATATAAGAAGGAAGGGAGAGGAAAAAGGGAAAAGGCAACGAGGGTTGGTCTAACTACCCAAAAAAATCAATTAAGAATTTATAGTATTAAAATTCCAGGACCATAAGGTTGGCTAATCATTGGCTAAAGTTGCAAATACTTAAATTTATAAAAACCACCAATCCCATAGTTTGTTAAAGTGTTTTACTGTTACCTCTAATCTGAGCAGTGATCCAATCCATTTCAAGACTCTCATTAAACTTGTATTACCAATAGATAAATTAGGGGCTATAGGTTGATTCCATTGCTCAGCTATGACTCTCCTGACAGCCAGCAATACAAAAGAAAGAAATGTATTCTGATGATTTTTGAGCTGGTCAGCATGTTTAAGTAGTAGACATAACCATGGGTCTTCAGGAATAGTAAGTAGCAATTCATTTTGAATCAGATCATAAACTATATATATATATATATATATATATATATATATATATATATATATGCACATTTGTCCACAGGCCTTACATCACAAATCAGTATTTAGGTCCTTACACATCAACTATAGAGGTGCAGTTCTGGAGGAAACCAAAAACACCATGGTGGGTTGAAAACATCCATATAGTGTGACATACCATCTCATCGGTGTTTTATATGAGATCTCCTGGTAAGTAATGCAAGGAGAGGTTTGGCAAGTAGCCCCACATCCACCTTGGAGCCTACTTCCCTTTCCCATTTGGACATAGATGGAAATGTATTCCAGGGCTAGGGGCATTCAAAGAGGAAGACATAGACCTCAAAAAAGAAATACATATATAAGGATAACACAGAGTCATCTGGAGTTTTGCAGGAGTGCTGATCCATACCCAGGGAAATGCCAAGTTTCTTAGATAAGAAGTGAGCTGAGAGGGATAAAAGATAATGCCATGTTTCTTAGCCAGTTTGCCCAAAATATTGATTGAATATAGGACTGAGGTGCATGCCATTATTGGGAGTCTGAGATTTGGGGACCCAGATCAGATAAGAGAGAGGGTCTGGTAAAGGCAGGTTGTTCTCCATATCAACCTAACATTTCTTATTTCTAAGTGTGCACCAATATACAATCAGGGTCCAGTGTGCAGAGTATTAGTAGTATGATATTAAGTTAGAGAGGCCAAAATCAACATATAGTTTCAGAGTATAAATAATTTTTGGAAGATCCTAACTTTGTTTCTCATCCATACAAATCTGTATATATATTTCTGTAAATAATGAAGTCCTGGAAATAATATCTTCCAGGGTAGTTTTGACAAGTGGTGGGATGAAGAGAGAAAGACCTTCAGATTTCCCTTTATTGATGCTGCGGCCAGACCATGAGAAGAACTCTTCGATCAATTCAAAAGCTTGTAATAATGAATCAGGAGTGCAATTTTGTATTTTCAAAGTCTTAACCTTAATGTCCCTAAACTAAGGATCCACACTGATGGTAAGTAAACGAGGCTGAAGGAAGATGGCAAATAAGAATGCTGACAATGGGCTCTTTTGGCATGTGCATTTGGCTATCTCAAAGTCACAGTCTGAGATATTTATATGGACTTTAAGATTTTGATGTAAAGTGGTTGCCCAGTTTATTAAGTAAGGATGTAAATTCAGATATTTCAGCAAAGTAAAGAGAAATGGTACAACACCCCACCTCCCAAATGCCTTGTTGGCATCTAGATAAAGTGATAATGTTGGGATTGAGTATTTTTGTACCCACCAGAATAAGTTGATACAGAGGAGGGTATTATCATATACACATCTAAAAAGAATGAAAAGAACATCTAGGCTAGGCCAGGGGCATCTCTAATACGTTGCAAAAAGTTCAAGGTTAGCATTTCTCATTTTTATCCATCAATATCCAGTAATATTATATTTTTGAGAAATAAGGACATATATTGTGGGGCACAATTGAAAGGCCAAAGACTTGGGTTTGCATTTGTATATACTTATCACACAATGAGGCTGATGTACTAGGACAAACTGGAGTAATTTTGCAATAAGCCATCTGCACTGTAGGAACGAAATAACATTTTCCATTGATTAAAATGCATTTTTTTTTGCCATTGAATGCAAGGCAGGGCTCCAGAGCAGCTCTCTAACATTCATGGGGTTAAACGCTCTTTTAAGGTCAATGGGGATTTAAGGAATTTTAGTTGTCTCCCATGATGCACTTGGTTTATTTCATTATTGCTTCAGTTTCTCTTAGTACAACAACCACAGTGAGGCTGGCGAACAAAGAGGAACTGGAGCAATTTTAGGGCAAACCAAATGAACCACAGGGGAAAAATAAAAATGTCTCAAATTCCCTTGCTTGAAATGGGAAAAATCCATGTACTGGACACCAATCTAGCAATCAAAAAATTTTAAAAAATCCCATCCCATTTAAAATCAAGATGGCTTTTTCTTTGATTTGAGAAAGATATAAAAGTTCCCAAAATTCCCATTAATTTAAATGGGGATCATTTGGAAACTAGACAGGTCTTCAAGATATTTCCAAGTAATGAATTGGAAACCTCTCTAGCATTGAAGGAGCTTAAAAAGTTAGTGTGAATAATTGTCCCATGTGGTGCAGTTGGTTTACTTCAAAACTGCTACTATGTATGAATACAACTCTTTATTGTAGTAGCGATGTTCTGCCACTAGAGAGCAACCAATAAACATTTTATAGCTAACTGCTACTATGGCAATAACTAATCCAGTGATTTAAATGAATACCAGAAAATGTGACTCAAAAAAATCCAACACAGCTTCTTTATTGGAAGCCGAATAATGAAACGTATATAGAGTTCTAGAAACTAGTCTCATGATTCATGCTGAAACACAGAGAATGGAAATATTTGGTAGCAGGCCAAAACCTTTAAAATCCATACAAAATGTCAAAGACAATGAAGACACAAGCAGATGTTTCTTTTCCATATCTCCAAGTCATTCTGTTGGTTATTGGGAAGACATGCTGTTGCCATTATTGCCTTTCAGCGTGAAGGGCTTGAGCTGTATATTACTTGGCAATGTGTTGCTCTCACCTTTGTCTATAAAGATAAAATGAATTGAAGCATCACGATTCAGTGACATCCACCATTAACCGTTTGAGTGCCAGAGAGGTATCCAACCCATTGCAATGAAATTTGTTGGATACCTACTCAAAGGATTATATACACACATGGGGCAAATATATATAATCCACAAGAGCAGCTAATTTTGTGTGTCAAGTGGCTACATTTTGAGGTATGCACTCTAGTGCAGGGATTGGCAATGCAAGGATCTCCATTTGCTGTCGACCAACAACTCCCATCATTCTCTGCCAGTCGACGTCTGAAGGGGAATGAGGGTAGTTGTAGCCTGGCAGCAGCTGGAGGGCCTCACATTTCCCATCTCTGCAATATAGTGCAAAGAACAGTGTTTCTCAACCAGTGTGCCATGGACATCCATTTAGGGTGCCATTTTTTATCTATGAAGACTGTCGAGTTACTATTGCATATTTATGGAAATTGTCATACCTGGGAACTTGTTCTTCTAGAGTTCCCTGAGGGGACTCATGTGGTGCTGGTAGGATGTATATAAATCATGCGATTCGTGTCAGAAGAGCCGGGGCTTAATCATGGGTGGGTGGGACTTAATAGGCTGTCTAAAATAGTGGGCGGGAAGTGGGAGGAACAGAGTGGGGAAGGAGGAGAGGTGGGTGGGAAGTGGGAGGAACAGGCTGGGAAGGAGCAGAACTGGGCAGAGTTTCAGAGGAAACTCACCACCACTGGAGAATCAGCCTCTTTCCCAGAGAACTGGTAATGCATTACAAAAACCAGAGTCTCCTTGGCAAATCTGGAGAGTTCTCAGCTATGGAAATTGTTATGCACAGTATGTTCATTTCCGTTATTCTGCTTGTGAGAGTTAAGAATAACTATATATTTATATATTTGTAGCCTTCATTACGCCCTTTACAAATGCATAAAATGGTAGAAGAGCCCCAAAAATTCCAGACTGCATGTTTGGGGTGCCTTGAATGAAAAAGACTGAGAACCACTGGCATAGAGTATATGAATGCTTTAGTATATATTAAAGACAAACAGTACGGGTCCTCCTAGTGTCCAAAAACATCCAATCACAGCTATATTCACAATATTCAAAACTACTACCTCAGCGGTCAATTACACAGATGAGGGATTTACAAACCGCCCCCACTCAGTCACCACAAAATATACTGTGGATACTGCACTCCAATAAATAAATACATTTTTTAATCCTACTAGCGGATCCAGTTTTTTATTTGTCTTTTGACCTTTCTACCCAATGAGGTGTGCCCGCGTGAAGGGTGGGTTCCAGTACCCTGCATGCTTACTAACGGCTATTCGATTCCACAGCCAGTTATGATTTACAGCAGCTTAATGAGCATACTTGGGAACTCTCACATTTGCACCTGAGACTCAGAGTTTTGAACCAAATCTCAGGATCTCAAGGAAAATATCTAAATTATCAGGGTGAGAGAGCCCAGTGTTTTCTACTATATGAATTACACCAATTTACTACTAATTTGATGCCGTCCAGAAAGGCAGAGGGAGAAGTCCTGCTGGTCTAGCAAGTGTTTACTAAGTCAGTTCTCCGAACTGTACATGTTAAAGGTTCCTTAAAGGGTCAGTAATGTCAAATTTAACTTTATTTAATATTGTAGAGATTACAAAAATAAATTATTTGGAGAAAACCCTGACAGCAGGAGATCTGAGTTGGCCAACTCAAGGAGTCTCTTCAACAGAGAAGAAATTGCATTATTTAAAAAGCACTACTTCAATGGAATGGTCTACAAAGTGTGCTTGCAAACCAGGCACTCTTTGTAGACCGTTCAAATGAAGTAATTATTTTTAAATTACGTGATTTCGTCTCTGCTGCAGAGCCGCCAGCTGGTCCCAGGACCGGCATCTCCTGCTGTCAGCAGAGTGCTGGCGTCAGGAGAAAGGGAGGGAAGGGGGAAACCGTAAAGGGTTTGAGCGATGGCACTTTCTCCAAATACTTTATTTTTGTAACCTCTACAATATTAAATAAAGTTAAACACGGGCATTACTGACCTTTTAAGGGCTAATTGGATTGTCTCTGGGTTGGAGCAAACATTGACCTAGCACCTAAAATCTACTTTCTTGGTTAATATTTCAAGGATCTCAGGATGAACTCATTTCAAACGTTTCCAGGTATATTAACAAAAGTGTGGTCTGCACCTCCTTCTGTTCTTTCTATTTAGCACACATTCAAATACACATACTCACACAGTCATAATCAAGGTTTTCACCTAAGCATGCACAGCTAAATGGACTAAAGTTGCACCTCTTTAGTCTGTGCCTTATTAGTACGTAGCACCACGCAAGGTGCAGAGAAAGGGAATGTCTGGAAACTCCCATATATACATCCGCTGCACTCCCCTTGGCACAAGCAGCATACTGAAGTCCATGTTTCTGTGTAAGCAGCTCAGTAAATTGGAATTAGGCATGTGTTGCAATGAGAAGTCTTTTCTAGAGTCTATATTAGCTTGGAAATGTAGTAGTACCTCCTCCCTGCAGCAATTTAACCCCTTGAGTGCCAGAGGGATACACCCTGGCATTGAAAGGGTTAAAAAAATACCCCCACCCACCATTTTTTATATTTCCCAAGGCAGCTATGACTAAAGAAACACTTAGGGTATTATGCATAAAGCAAAAAGATAAATAATTCTTGAGCACACCAACTGTAACATAGTGGAAAATTAAAAATTGTCAACACTCCCATTGATCTAAATTGAGCTTTTAACTCCTGGAATGCTAGATAGGTCTCTAATGTTTTGCTTTGCAATGCACGGAAGACCACACTAGCATTTAAGATGATAAAAACCTTGTTTAACCCTTTGAGTGCTACAGTAGTACACAGCACATTGCATAGCAAGGCGATGCATACCCCTCTGGCACTCAAATGGCTAAATCAATAGGGCATTTTCATTTGTCCCCTATGTAGCAGCTGGTTTGATCCACAATTTCTCATCTTCAGATTCCTGAATGGGGCCCTATAAGCATAGCTCTCCTTGAAATATTTGCCAGCCTGCTCCCTGATTGACATCACTGTGACATCAACACCTCAGACAGAAGACCGGGTCGCAGACCAATCACAAATCACAGCAGCAACATCAATTACCAACTTTATAATAGTATTGTGCAATATTTCTGAGCAAAGAAAGGTCTTCATTGAATTAATTATCCTTTATTAGCCTTCATGGACTGTGTGTTTTTGATCACACTTATCTTTAGCCTTTTGAGTGCCAGAGGGGTACGCAGCATATTACTTTACAATGCATTGTGTACCCCTCTGGCATTCAAAGGGTTGAAACTTTGGATCCTACAGAGCTCACCAAGGTGTAATTATTGCATTGGAGACCTCACTATGAAACAAAAGGGTTAAGGAGAAGGTGCACACTGCATTGTGAAGCAATTTGCATAAAGGGTAAAAAAAGCCACAAATGTGAGCCACCTAGATAAGTAACTAGAAAAAACTGAATGGGGCTGTGATAAAATTATATCAATGTTTGCTTTATTTTTAAAAATGAGTGTAATCCAATATTCAACTGACACAGTAGTGGCAATTGGCTCTTTGTTGTTTACATTGTTATAGCGTTTACCTGTGTAAAACCAATAGTGTAGACAACAACTGGAGCAATTCTGTGGCATGTGCACCACAGAGGGGAAATAGAAATGATACGGATTGACATGGCTTTAAACCCTTAGAATACCAGAGAAGTCTCCAACTCATTCACTTAAGTTTAAGTGGATAAAATTCCCATTGAAATCAATGGCAATTTGTCACCTATGGTTGGTTCTTCCATAAGTACATCAGCCTCAGCATCTCACTATACATACTACTATTTGTTAGGTTTAATTAGTACTATCTCAATTTACACAGAAATGCCAGTGTGAATAAGATCTGGATTATCTCCCACAACAGCTGTGTGAATCTTGGCAAGCAGATATCTCAGTTTACCTCACAGACTTTGCTCCTGTTCACACACCGATTCCACACTAAACTTTGTACCTCTCTGGGACATCATATCAGCCGTCAGACACCCAAATAAAAGCACTGCATTGTACTTTACACTGAGCAGCTGACCTTAGACATGGTGATGTGGATACTTCTTGTTTACAAAGGCCACAAGAGTTTTTTTTTGGCAAAAGTGGTTTACATGCTTTCTTAATAATCTAAACAATATAAAAATAATGATTCAAAGGCAAGACTGACACAATTAGACATGACTGCACCTAGCCTCATTCTATTTCTACGTGTACCTGAACTCTCAGAGCACTCACCCTTGTAACAGATGAGGTTGCTGCTTTTTTCTTCCTCTCACCCCACCTCCTGTTCTCTTGATCCACAATGGCCAATGATTTTCTCATAGCCAAAGCAAAGGGCTGCAACACCCTTCTAATACTTCAAGACCTCTCTACTGTTTTAACACACTGGACCATCCACTTCTCTCTGGACTCCATGACACTGTCACCTCAGACTTCTCTCACACTACTTTTACCATTTATTTTCCAGTTCCCAGTTCCCTTCCACTGCCTATTTCTATGGGGTATCTCAAAGGTCTCT
Source organism: Rhinophrynus dorsalis (assembly GCA_037306005.1). NCBI lineage: Eukaryota > Metazoa > Chordata > Amphibia > Anura > Rhinophrynidae > Rhinophrynus > Rhinophrynus dorsalis. The sequence continues at coordinate 307,437,757 of CM074720.1, read as the reverse complement.
TACGAGCAGCCTTCTGTTTTCTATCTTCGCTTTTTCTCCAGGCAGTCTAATAAATTGCTTTGTTTTCAGTACCATTTTTGTAATAATGATGCCTAGCTTTGCCTTTTCATACCTGACAGTCACTATCTCTTATATGCATCAGGTCACCAACTGTCTTTCTGCAGTCTGTACCTTGGTATGCCCCATCACCTAAAACTCAAATCTATCAAAAAAAGGAACGTATCTTCCTTCCCGAATCCCCCCCACCCCTGAATTAAAGTCTGTTTGAACAAATCCACTGTCACTGTCATTTTTAAATCTATCTTCTTCTTTCCTTCAATTGAAGCCCTTCCTAAATCCTACTGTCTACATCTCAAAAATATATCTTGCACTTGCTATTTCCTCACACAAGATAAAACCAAAACTCTAATCCATGAACTCATCATTTCCTGTCTTGACTACTGAAACTCTATGACAGGACACTGATAGTTTGGCAACAGAACAATGTTGCCTGAATGCATTAATTACTAACGTATTGCTATGTTGAGCTGATGGAAAATCATTTTGATAATTTGAAACAAACATTTTCTCATAATTCATGCAGGTTCAGGTTTTGCTCATAATGGTCAAAGTTAAAAAGGTGAAATAAGGATTTGCTCTCTCACACTGGTCTTCTGATCTGAACTGAGGTTAATATGGCACACAGAGATGTAAGGGACCAATTTACTGTTAGCACATTGGAATGCAAAAACAAATATGAAAACCCTCCTAAAGACAGCATGGGCCAAATATATCCTGACAACCCAAATAATTAGTGTATGAACACTTGTATTGCTTTATTTGTTCACTTCAGTTTCGGCTTGGCAGTTTTTCTTGTGTGGGCGGTAAAGTCTGTTATGCTTTTGGCTGTCTATGAATATTTTGTCTGAAAATTATTTGTAGGAATAAATGACCCAACTTTAAAGATATATATTACTATGAAAAATATCCATCTACGGTGGTTATTCCATAACCACAGATATTTTCACTTATATGAATATTTAGGAAACCCAAGTATCACTGGATGCGTGTTAAAAATCATTAAATTGGTCACTGAACTGTATTTAGTTCCAAACCTTGTTTCCTAGATTTGGAGAATCCAAGGGAAAGTATGACTTTTAAGAGAGAAAAAAAATGAGTGAATGTAAACCTGTTGCTCTACCATTCAGTTGATATCTTTTTCCATAAGTATAATGTAGTATACAGTACTTTCAAGCTGCAGATCAAATGACCACAGAGCTTGCAAGTTAAATAGCTGAACAAGTGTTTACAGTATGGTTACAAACTGGACCATTAAGGCTGCCATGAAGTTCAGAACATTTATCAGAGAATTGATGAAGAGCTGACAATACAAAACAAATGCCATCTATGCCACACTGCTAACATTCCACAATGGACCTAACAGTCAGAGCTTGAAATCTATCCATTTTACTGCAGAGTTATTAAGCCACAGTGCTTGCAATCAAAAGTTAACCATGACACAATACCATAGTACAAAACAAGGACTCCATATGAAATACTGCCTCCAACTCAAGAGTGTCATACTTAAATTGTGAAGCCTAAATGGTCTTTGATGGTGCTAATTCATGCCCACAATTACATCAGTGGTGCAAAAGCTTGAAGCAACACAAAGACGTCCTTCTAGTGCAGTGTACTGAGCTGCTGGCTATTTGGGAAACATATCATTTTTATATATATATATATATATATATATATACACACAACTGCACTAGCATTTCATGGTCTTTTAGGACATATAAAAGGTTAAAAAAAATTTACATTTTTCCAAGTCATATTTAACATTAAGCACACCCTAGCCAATGCTGAAATACGCTAATTATATATAAAAAATTATATTTTTCATTTTATAGCTCCCCTGTTTCAGAGTATAAAGATATGAGTGCAGAAGGCTTGGAAGTGTACTCTATTGTTGATCACACAACCAGTAGAATTGAAAATCAATCAGCAAATCTCAACTCACTGGGCCTTATGGATGATGGGATAGTGGTGCAATTCTGGTGAAATCCAATTGCACCGCAAACTCACATTCCCTTTGATTTAAATAGGGTTTTAACCCCTTCAATGTTAGAGGGTTCCAACGAATTGCTTTACAATATTTAAAATCAATGGGAATTTTGTAAATGTTTAATCACTTGTGTTGCAGCAGGTTTGCTCTTGAATTATTTGTTTAAAGGGATAGTAATGTCTATATTAAAGTTCTGCTCTGAGTCTTCTTTATCAATGCGTTGCGTACCCCTCTGGCAAAGGGTTAAGCGTTTTATAACACGTAGAGGTATGTTTAAGTGCTTACAGTTCTGTATTTCAAAATATATTTAAGTTGAAAAGATCCCCCTCCCTCCCCTTCTGGTCGTGTCACTGATCCTTTCAGTCTGGTCTGGATGGATGAAGCGAGGGACAATCTTCAGTAAGCAAAAGGAAAATCCTGCCCTCCTTCGTCAAGGGGGTTTTCCTTATACTCACTAACTGAAGATTGTCCCTCACTGCGCTCCATCTGGTCCCACGAACAGATTGCAAATCTAAGGGGCAGTGGCCAGGAGGGGCGGGAGTGGGATCCTTTTAGCTTGAATATCTTTTGATCTACAGAAACATAGGTACTTAAACATACTAAGTGTTATAAAAAGCTTAAAGAAGACTTGGAGCAGAACTTTAATATAGACATTACTATCCCTTTAAATATAAGGCCCACAGTTTTTACAGTCTTGCAGAAAATAGAAATATGACTGCTGTTTGAAGGACATCTAAATAGCCAAGACATTCTAACAAACAAATTAAAGGGATAGTAACACTTAATATGTAAAAAAAAAACGTAATGGTTTAGTAATGTCTATTTAAAAGTCTTTTGCAGACTCTTCTTTATGTTAAAAGTAACACATTGTGCTATGTGTAAGACCTTACTGTAAGATGTTACTGTTGTGTAGTTCCCCCGCCGGCCCCTTCTGGTCACCTCCCACTGAATCTCTAATCAGGTTGTGCGACTTAATGGCTGCAGTGAGGGACAAACTTCAGTAAGTATAAGGAAAATCCTGACCCCCTTGACAAAGGAGGGCAGGATTTCCCTTTGCTTACTGAAGTCTGTCCTTCCCTGCAGCCGGCCTGACCAGACTGCAGATTCAAAGTGACATGCCAGAAGGGGTGTGCAGTGGATCTTTATCTATTCCTAACTTTTGAACTACACAAAAGTAAGGTCTTACACATAGCGCAATCTGTTACTTTTAATATAAAGAAGACTCGGTGAACGACTTTTAAATAGACATTACTAACCCTTTAATATGTAAAAAAATAAATAAAACACACACACCCATATTTATATTTTTTATTTTTTTGGGTTTATCCTCCTGAGTAAAACAAGAATACTTTAAATCCTGAGAGATGTTTTATTTAAACGTCACTGCAGATCAAACTTGAATTTTTAAGTGCAGCACCTTAAAATATTGTGTATAATATGCACAATTTTGTCCCTCTTCATCTTATATGAAGTGGGGGGTGAGTATTATACAGGAGAAAAAAAATGTTATTAAAAAAAATGGCAAATTTTCCCTTCTTCCTTCCCTACCCGCTTACCCAGTGCTGCCTCTCCCGCTCCGAAGTCCAAATCCAGCATCCTGACATGGTCCCAGTGGGCGGCATGCTTGTATCTGCCGCCCGCTTCCAGAATGGCCCTGTCAAAACCTCCTCTGTTCAGCCAATGGTAGTGTCTTGTGAGGACCCTAAGGTCCTTGCAGGGCAATACCATAGATTCAGTGGGCATAGTGCCATGCTGGAAGCAGGCGGCGGATGCAAGCATGCTGCCCGCTAGGACCCTGTCAGGATGCTGCATTTGAACTTCGGAGTGGAAGAGGCGGCCCTGGGTAAGTGGGGAGGAGGGTGGAAGAAGGGAAAATTTGCCATTTTTTGTGTATGTTGCCCAGGTGTGACAAGGGAAAACAAGGGTGCGTATTATACATAGGCACTCTTGTTTTCCCCTAAAATCTTGGGTATAATATGCACCTGCTTATTATACACAGGTGCATATTATACCTGAGATTTTGCGGTATCTCAGTGGCCTGAAATGTTACAGTAGTCACTGTTGCTACACCATTCTATGAACAACTCTGGTCAGGTGACCATATGGTGTAGCAACAACACTGCTGTATAATTTCAGGCCATTGAGGTACTGCAGTTAAAAAATTCATGTTTCAGCTGCAATAACTTTTGAATAAAGCACTTGTCAGCAGTAGGAGTACCTTTGTTTTACTTAGGGCTATAAACCCCACAATATATATGTTTTTACATATTATGTTACTATCCTTTTAAGAACCATTTATTATGCATAGTTCCCCTTAAAGCTGTCAATCACCCATAGGAGGCAAACATGAACATAATTCTTTTTTTTCATTTAATGCTTCAAAACAGAGAGAATTAAGGACATTTGGGCTAATCTGAGGCAAAATATAAAGGTTATTCAGAGTAGTTATTTTTATGAAGAGATTTATAACTGGGGCATTAAAGTTACAAGTATAAGAGGATTTTAGTCTTACCTGTTAAATTATTTTTTCTTAGTCCATACAGGTTATTGGTAACACTGGGTAGGCGATTAACCCCTTTAAGTAGGCAGGAGCAATTCTAGAATTGATTGCAGGGGGTGGAGCCTACGTTCCCTCCTTGGCTGCAGCTAGCCAACCAGCTCCAGAAAGATTTGAGACACTAACTATTGACTAAATAGTGAAGGGAAAGAAGACTCCTATGAGCATGACCCCGAAGGACCCCCACAGTCTGCCACAGGAGAGCCAAGCGTGGTCCCTTGACAGGGTGGGAGACCAATAACCCGTATGGATTAAGAGAAAAGGATTTAACAGGTAAGTCTAAAATCCTCCTTTCTCTGTCTTCCAATACAGGTTACTGGTAACTCTGGGATGTTCAACCATTGAGTTTCCCAGAGGCAGGAAGTAAGGCAAGGACCAGGCGCAAGGCACCCAAAGTTACCAGTGCAGATATGAACCATCAGATCAGAGATAGTCCAACAAAACAACTGAAGTGTCTACGGACACTGGACAGGGGTAACAACACTCCAGGAACTGTTACACAGCACACTGAACTAGAGCCAACAGGGCTCAAAAGTCAAGGAAGCACCAAGAACCGAAGGAAATCCTAGACAGGCAAGACTGCCTCCAAGATTTTCCTCTCAAAGCTGGAGTCAGCCGATGCCAGCACATCAACACGGTAGTGCTTCGAAAAGATGTGCACAGACGACCAAGTAGCCTCCTTGCACAACTGATCAGCAGAGGCCTGATTCTTGTAAGCCCAAAAGGCCCCAATGGATCTTGTAGAATGAGCCGTGACCCTGAAAGGGACAGGATTCTTCCTCAGCTCATAAGCCTTACGAATAGTGGACTTGATCCAAGAAGCAATAGTCACCTTGGATGCAGGTCTTCCTGCCCTAGGACCCTCAGGAATGACGAACAGCTAATCTGATTGCCTGATAGACCCAGTGAGATGTACATAAAACTTGAGACAACGCACCATGTCGAACAAGTGGAGATCCCTTTCCTTGTCAGAGGTGGGGTCAGGGCAGAAAGAGGGCACCACAATCTCCTGACTGATGGGGAACTCAGAGACTACCTTCAGTAGAAACTCCTGAGAAGTGAGAAGCACCGCCTTGTCCTTGTGAAACACCAAATAGGGTGGTTTACAGGACAGAGCATGTAACTCCACGACACAGCGGACAGACACAATCGCCAGGAGAAAGGCCATTTTCCACGTCAAGAGGCGTAGAGGAATAGTAGCCAAATACTCAAATGGGGGGGGGCTAAAGAACGCCCAAAACCAAGTTAAGATCCCACTGAGGAGCAGGAATCTTAAAGGCCGGACAAGCATGAGCAACGCCCTGGAAGAAAACCTTGACATCAGGAAGGATGGCAATGCACCTCTGAAAGAAAACAGAAAGCACAGAAGTCTGAACCTTAAGGGAACTCAAACTGAGGCCTTTATCCACATCTTCCTGCAAGAAGGCCAGGACCGTAGGCAGATCAAAATCCTGAGACAGGTCCTTGTCACACCAAGACAGAAAAGTCAACCAGACACAATGGTAGATCTTGGAAAAAACAGGTTTGCGGGCACTGAGCATAGTAGCCACCACACCAGAAGAAAACCCTTTCTTCTTCAATATTGAGGATTCAATTTCCAAGCCATCAAAGCTAGCCGATGAACATCCTCTTTCCACAGGTAGCCCTGTAGAAGATGATCCATACGGCAAGGGAGCCAAAATGGCTCCGCCACAGACAGATCCAGAAGCTCCGGAAACCAAGACTGATGAGGCCAGTACGGAGAAATCAGAGTAACTGGACAACGCTCCAGTCTTAATTTCCTTAACACCCTGTGCAACATTGGTAGGGGAGGAAAGATGTAAGCCAGAGGGAATAACCAAGGAATGGACACTGCATCTACCTCCAGAGCTAGAGGGTCTCTCCACCGACAGCAGAACATCGGTACCTTCCTGTTGTGTCTTGTCACCATCAGTTCAATGTAAGGAAGACCGCATTTCTGAACAATGAGGTTGAACACCTCTGGGTACAGCTCCCACTCTCCGCTGTGAACTGTGTGTCGACTGAGGAAGTCCGCCATGACGTTATCTACGCCAGGAATGTGTACTGCAGAAATGGCAGGAATGTGAACTTCTGCCCAGGACAAAATAGCTTTGACCTCTAACCAAGCGGCGAGACTTCTTGTTCTGCTCTGCTTGTTGATGTAAGCCACGGCTGTGGCATTGTCGGACTCTACTCGGACCAGTCTTCCAACTGAGATGTCCAATGTCGAAGGGCCTGAAATATCACCCCGAAGCTCCAATATGTTGATCGGAAGGAGAGATTCCTCCGGAGACCACCGACTCTGAGTTCTCAGGCGACCCAGGACCGCTCCCCAGCCAGAGAGGCTGGCATCCGTCGTCACCATGGTCCAGAAGGATACCAGGATGGACTTGCCTTTCAGCAGGTTGGAGAGGTCGAGCCACCATGACAAACTCAGTTCCACATGAAGAGGAAGAGACACTGACATCTTCAGAAGGTCTAGTTGACCCTTGAACACCTGGATCACGAATCTCTGGAGGTCCCTGGTGTGCGCCGTGGCAAACGGGACTGCTTCTATAGTGGAGATGAATTTTCCCACTAGAGTGGACAGCTTCTTGGCTGGAACTGGATCTTGAGCCAGAACCGCAGAAACCCTGTGGCCGATCTGGTGAGCCACCTCGTCTGTGAGGAACACCATGCTCTTCTGAGTGTCGAAGAGAAGCCCAGACGTTGGGATGGGATAAGATCTGACTTGTCCAAGTTGATGATCTACCCGTGATGGGTGAGAGCATGAGTGCATTGCTGAACCTGCTGATGAAGAAGTTACGCAGAAGGGGCTTTCAGAAGCAGGTCGTCCATGTATGGAGTAACTCTGATGCCGTTCTGGTGGGAGATGGACATTAAGGCTCCCAGTACACGGTTGAAGACCTGAGGAGCTGTCGTCAGACCAAATGGAAGAACTGAGAACTGAAAATTTCCCCGGTCGCAGACAAACCGGAGGTAATTTCTTCCTGGGAACAAAGGGTAGAAAAGTACTCTTATCCCCTGTGGCCTCACTGGTCAGATCCTTAAGATCTGGCCCAAACAAGGTGGTACCCTGAAAGGGTAGGGAGAGCAATGCTTTCTTAGAAGCAGTGTCAACAGACCAGATCTTGAGCCAAAGAGCTCGTCTGGCCACCACAGACATGGTGGAAACCCTAGCCACCAAACGGATGGCATCAAATAAGGCAGCAGACACATAGTGCTGTGCCTCAGAAATGTTGGCGAGAAGGCGCAACTAATCCGAAGTAGGAACATCCTGACAGACAGCCAGGGTGAGCTGTTCAGTCCAGACCGCAATGGCCCGGTTCATCCATGCTGCAGTGAATGCTGGACGCATGGCAGAACCAGCAGTGGCAAAAATGGACTTGAGGGAAACCTCAAGTTTCTTGTCAGTCCAGTCCTTCAAAGCAGATGCATCAGAGACTGATAAGGCAGTAGACTTAGATAGCCTGGAAATAGGAGCATCCACTTTGGGAGTATGAACCTACTGAGTAAGCACGGCCTCAGAAAAGGGATAAAGCTTGGCAAATTTCTTGGACACAGAGGGTTTCCTGTCCGGTGATTTCCACTCCTCAGACACAAGGCGGTCAAGAGTGGAGTTAGGTGGAAAGTAAGTAATGGGCTTTTTAGGCTCCTGGAACACATCAGAGGGGTCAGAAGGAACCTCCTGAACTAAGGGAATGTTAACAGTAGTCAAGACAGCCCTGATCAGGCCCTCAGTGGAGGGCTCAGGATCAGCCTCAAAAGGATCCCCAAAAAACTGAGAGGCACCCACAGCAGAACATTCCTCAACATCTGAATCCACCAGCAGTTCCTCTTCAGAGGAATCTGACACATCAGGTTCTCCCTGAGGTTTGGGCAGGGAAGACTTGACTGAGGAGTGGGCCTGCCAAGAATGAAAGACCCCCTGTAACTGGGATGGAAAGAGTTGCAATGTGGACCTAAGGTCCCTAATAGCAGCCTTGAACTCTTGCACCCAAGCTGGCTCTAATGCGTGGCTGGAGGTCCCTGGAATACTTTCAGGGACATCAGAACATGCTGGGCATAAGTGACCTGAGAATTCTCTAGGTAGCCCTGAGTGACAGGAAGAGCAATGCACAATGGGGGATACAGAGACCCCAGCATCCTTAGTCTTAGGTCTGGCCCCAAGCTCCAGCGGTATAGACATTCTCACAGTGTCAAATAACCTTACTGTATAAGAAATCACCCAATGATAGTGTGTAGGATTAAAGTTTCACCCCAGAGATCGGTAAAATAAACGTATCTGGCAGGCAAAGGGTTAATCAGCAGAGGAGAGAAGGAAAGTCCAAGCCCTCCGTAGGATACTCGTTCTGGAAATAGCACAAAATGGCTCCCGCGGTGGAAGCCAATCAGAAACGATCGCGCAAAGCAAGCGCTCATGGGAAATGTACTTTTCCCAGAAAAGCACCCCAAACAGTGCCCAAAGCCCCCTGAGCCCCCCAACACACTAGAAACATGAACCAGATGATAGCGCAAGGGCAGACAAGTAAAATGAGCCATCTCTGAAGTCGCTAGGTTAAACGGTTGCAGAGATATGTTCCAAACAGTACAGTCCCATAGGAGTGAATGGAGCAATGGCATCTATGTGGTAAAGCGCGCCCTACCTCAAATTTTACATAATTGAAAGTGTAAATCTAAAATACCCACAACATCATTAGAACATGTTAGGACACCCAAAAAACACTAAACCAGTAGGAAAGTGTTAGAAAACCCCCCAAAATGCCAATCCAGCAGCTAAAGGGTTAAGTTACCACATAAACCTGCTCCAAAACACCCAACAGACATACCCAAAGAGTGCAGGAGTGTGCAATAGGAACTCCAAATGAAAAACTCCTGTGCGGAGGGACACTGTGGAACTGCAGCACTCAAAGGGTGGCTCACCTTTCTTTCTGTCTTCAGACTACCATGTTTAAAGAAGAAGCCTCGGTGGACGACACCTGAGGAAAGAACTTGTAACCAAGACTTTTCCCCCAGGGCTTAAGGTCCACAAAAAGCACCTGGTCACTGAGCTAGCCACATTTAAGGGCACTGCCAGTTATGGTAATTCGCCTAATGGTGGTATTCCATATCTAACAGAAAAATAAAAAACTTCTAAAGCTATAGGAGAACTGTTCTCTTGCCTGTGTTATCTTCACCAAGGAACAAATCCTTCTGGAGCTGGTTGGCTAGCTGCAGCCAAGGAGGGAAGGTAGGCTCCACCCCTTGCAATCAATTCTAGAATTGTTCCTGCCTACTTAAAGGGGCGGATCGCCTACTCAGAGTTACCAGTAACCTGTATTGGACGACAGAGAAATATTCTTATGTTAAAACATTTGATTGCCCGTTTCAATGAACTACTTACACCTCTCTTTATAGACATTGGGGTTATGCCCTAAGGAGTGATAAAGAGGTGATAAAGCAGAGATAACTTCCCAAGTGATATCACCTCTCCAATTCCCATTTTATTCTGTAGAGTCTATGTATTAAGATATCCGAAGCTGGAGAAGTCTTAGTGCATAGACTCCATAGAATAACATAGGAACTGGAGAAGTCACCTCCCCTTTATCACCTCTTTATCACGCCTTAGTGAATCCCCCCCCCCCCAGATATGTTATCAGCCTGAATACATTTACTCCCTTTTGGACTGGAAGGTAAAAATGAGCAATTCTTGGGGACAAATAACAATTCCCATTTACATGAATGGGACTTTTTTTTAACCCTTTGAATGTTAGAGAGTTCTCCAGTGCACTGCATGTGAAACAATGCATTGTAGACTTCTCTTGAATTCAAGTGGTTAATTGCCTAATTTAGATAAATGGGAATGTTGACAATTTATTCTATCCCCACAGTAGACTTGGTTTGCAGTAGAATGATTAGTCGTTGGCTTCATGAAAACTGTGCTTTGGTTCTATAAAGCTGGATGATCTGGTACTCGTATGCTACTATGACGAGAAGACCCTAATGCATGCCCTTGTGCTTATGGCCAAAAGATTCTCTTCAATCAGTCCAGCTTGTCAGGTCCATGGCTGGCAGGAAGAATGCATGAGCTTACTTAACTCTTTAAGCACCAGAAGGGTGAGCAACACATTGCTAAGAAATTTGCTGCACACCCCTAAGATCTGTAAAGGGTTAAGATTACCATGTGTAGTGAGCAGAATTTGAGATTCTCTGGTCCTGCAAGCAAACTGTTATGTCTGCCTCCATGGACATGATATGCAGGACTGAAGAAAGAGGTTGTCTCTTGAACAAAGTCACAAGGGAAAAATTCATAGAGCCCAATAGGATTTTCTGGCCATGGTAAGGTAAGTGGGTTTATTATTAAGAGGTATTAGTCGCCTTTAAGCTGGTAACAACAGTGATATATGTATAAATGATTTATCTGGATTTCCTACCTCGTGTCCTCTGTCCTGCACAGGGCATGACTCGCTGTCTGCTTCTGAAAATGATCCAGACTCGTCACTTGAATTTGTTCCATAGGACTGCTCACATTTTATCTGTGGTCTCACTTGGTTATAGAGAGAGTCTACAATTGAACAAGCTTCTTGATGATCATTGGGTGGGAATCTTGGGCCCTGTGAACAGGGTGATGATGAAAATTCACAGAGGGGGAGGCTGCAAGGGGAACCACCACTGCCATCTTCTGCATATGAGTATGAGGAGCATGAGCTAGATGTTCTAGTTCTGGTTTCCAAAGGCGGAGAGCGAGGGCAAACTTTAATTGGCACAGGGCAGCTAGTGTTCGGCCGCAGCCTTCCTGGCAAGGGGTCTGTTACTAATCCACTGTGGGAAAAGGTATGTGAGCTAGGAAGAGATTGGCTAGCTCCTGCCCACAAACCCTTTGGCACATGCTCAGAAAACTCTTTGTCCAAGCAGCTCACACCAGAATATGATTGCACCGGAGTGCTTATTTGGTCACAAGCACTTGAAGAGAATATAACACTCCTCCTGTCCAGTTCCACCTCATGCTTAGAAGCAAGCTCTGAACCAGACCCTCCAGATGGGGATGCCATGAGGAAATTAGAGGAATCCTTATGAGGTTCACAGGACAGTTCATAATTCCCAGTAAAAGGGTTGTATTCAGTTTTATGGTCACCCTGAGTTGCCCCTTTTTCCACAGGGCATGCAGGACTTCTGGCAAAATGATGATGGGAAGTACCAGGAAAGTCAACTATGCTGCCCCCTTTTGTTCTATTAAAAAAAGTTTTTAAAGAGGAAGGGGATGACACACTTTTTGGATTATCAATGCTAACAGGGCTGGGTTGTTTCCTGACCATTTCAACACCCATTTCTTTATCCCTGATGTCGGTCTCATCTCCAGATAGGCAAAGTGTAATACTCTCTTCTTCGTTATCGTCATCTCTAGGCTCACTCTTGATCTGGCCTAAGGAGAGTCCTGATTTTAGGCCAACGTCAGAATTCTGTTCACTGAATGTGCTTGTAAAACCTGAGGTACTGTGTGATGTATTGTAGACATTCTTGGTACAAGCCAGCTGGTATTTCTTATATTTTGGGTAGCGGATTATAGGATCCTTGTCTAAACTCTCTTTATCTCCTTGCATATCAGAATTCGTCATAATCACTTCATTTCTGTCTGCCACTTTTCCACCTGAGGCAAAGTTGAAAGATTCCTGGCGGATCCTTTCTTTAGGGCAGGATATTTTTGAGGTTTCAGATTCCATAGTTTCCTCTTCACAATCAAAAGTCTCATTGTGCATACGCTGGCATGAGTTGTCTTTCTTGCACAGGAACAAGCCATCTTCATTGTTCAGGAGCTGAGTCTGAAGAAAGCGGAAGCAGGAGTCCTCCAGATTGTGCATACGTAGGAATTCGGCACAGTGGATGACCTCTTGGATGTTTTCTCTGCTCAGTAATAGCTTAGCAGTGTAGGCAAACTGCAACAATGGACCAAATCCTCTAGCGGTGATCTGCAAAATAAAAACAGGGAAATTGCCAGCATTACCATCAGCACTGCAATTGTTCAGATTCCCTCAAGTGTAGTGAGATAACCTGACAGCTACAATGTCCATACATAAACACAGTAAAGTATCAGTTAATCTACCAGTGGGTCAGCAGTGATTCCACATTCAATAATTAATACCGCCTGCTTCTATGCATCATGCAGAAGTGCAGATTGAAAGAACAGAATACTTTAAGCAGACACCATACACAAGGATTTAAAGATAAGCAACTCTCCAGCAAACTGTACCAAAAGGGGCAAATTAAACTCTCCACCAATTTGAATGGGGTTGCATTTTAGAGGTCTCCAATAAAATTATAAGTGTGGGGAGATGCTACAATAAAAGTAACCTTCCCTCATGTTAATAAATTGCAGCAGCAAGGCTACCTTGTTTTGAGAATTAGTCAGAGCTATAGTGGCACAGGTATCAAGGCAATTGTTATGCAAATAAAGGCCGCATTGGAGAGCCATTTTAAAGCAATGGAGAACTTTTTTCCTTCCACTGGATGAACAATAAGGGTTCTGGCAAAATAGAAAGGCGCTTGAAGGACTTGTGCCTTTTATGTAGATGGTCAGGGTTTCTTTCTGTGAAGGAGATCACTGATGGAGACATGGACAAATAAGTTAAAATCAACAACCCTTTCAAGGTTTTTTTGTTTTTATCTCTTACCCAAAGACTAGTCATGTGGTCTCATAAAAATACACACCTTAGGACAGAAAGATAAGTGGTTAAAAAGGGGGTGAACAGAAATGTATATTCCATCAACTGACCATATGACGGGCTAAAGCAATTTTAAGACCATATTCATATTTCTTCAAACCCCGAAAGACAAATGATGGGGTTTATGTCATCAGATGTGCAGGTGAAATGAATTATGTGCCTGATTCACTGTCTCCTTTTCACTTTATGAGTTTTTGTGAGGTGTTCCCTTTAGCAGACTTGGATTATCCAGTTTATCTTTGGGGTCTCTGATACAGATGAGCTACTAACATGAGAAGGACATTTTTGGCTCCCACAACTTGGAACTCTTATGATATATTGTGGCAGGATGGTTTTAGCTGGAAGACATAGTTGGGGGGCACTGGGATAGGGCTGATTTAAAGCGGAACTACCATCGCATAATAAGTTTATCTTAAATAACTCTCCATCTGGCGACTAGCTGCTTAGTAGCGCTAGTCGCCAGAATTATTACCTTTTTAAATAGATTTCTCCTTTCTTCCCCTGCTAACAGGCAGTACGGAGCGTGGACATCTTGACATAGTGACGTCCGGGAGCCTGCTCTGTCAGTCCCAGCCGGCTCTAGGAGGTGTTGCTAGGAGCCTTTCAGCTCTGGAAGGGACTGACAGCACAGGTGAACGGACGTCACTATGACAAGATATCCGTGCTCCGTCCTGCCTGTCAGCCGGGGAAGAAAGGAGAAATCTATTTAATAAGGTGGTAATTCTGGTAACTAGCGCTAATAAGCAGCTACTCGCCAGATGGGGAGTTATTTAAGATCAACTTGTTATGCGGTGGTAGTTCCGCTTTAATGTTTTCGTTTTATGTAGGTAAGAGTGACAAGGGATTGTGGGTTGCAGCTATTAATAGGTGGATGTGCTGAGGGTTTTGCAAGTTTGGTCTGACTTTACAAGGTTTTATTTTCCTCTGGATAAGCAGGTATTAAAAGGGCTTAGGAGGGAAGGGAGCTCCATGGACAAAATACACCCAGTTTATTTGTTGGTCCTTCAAGTTTTATTTGTGCAACTGTTATCTATACATACTTCAGTTTTTTTAGCAACTTTTTCAAATCCAAGTTATCTTCAGCTACACATTAATACAGTGGCGAGAGGACCTATACTCAGCCCCCCCCACACACACACCACCACCACCAAAGATGCAGGTTTTCTGGACCTCCGCAAATGAACACAGGTGAATCAATCAATGGCTAAATAATTTTGAAGACTCTGTTTGAATTACCAATATTCAATTGTGTTTAACTGTAGGAACCTAAAAACATGCAGTTTGGGGGGGGGCTGAGAACAGTTTTAAACACCCCTGCATTAGTGAACTTGTAAGTGGTAGGAAAATGGTATACAGAGGTGTTTTGAGGGGAGACAGGTACATGATCATTCATTGCTAGTTCTTCATGGGTCTAGGACAGATGAAGGTAACAAGGGTTTATCTACAGTGTTATTTTCAGGTGCCTGCCACATGTCCCATGAAGTGTTGTACAAAGTATATCTGGTTGTCAAGGGGGTGCTCAGTATCTCTCTTGAACCATAGGGATGGAACATCCTTAAAGGGGAACTACCACCCTGCAATAACTTAACCTTGATTGGTTCTTCATCTGGCGACTAGCCGGCCGGCTCAAAAGGGACTGACAGCGCAGGCGCACGGACGTCACTGATGAGATGTCCGTGCTTCCTGCTCCTGTGAGCATCCCTAAAATGCCGAAATCTTTAGAACCGGGTAATATTTCTGGCGACTAGCGCTACTAAGCAGCTAGTCGCCAGATGAAGAATCAATCAAGGTTAAGTTATTGCGGGGTGGTAGTTCCCCTTTAAGCAGATTTCAATTTGTCTTTGTTTTCAGAAGCAGTGTAAAGTTGCTGGGTCTGAATCCCCTGGATCATTGTTCCCATTTGTGACAGCAACAGAGGTGGCACAGTGGAGCTGGATGAGGCAGATAGTTGTAGAATTGGGAGGTTTGAGTCTTATGTTAGGCCATACTTCAGTGATGAGGAGTGGGTGTTTTTACTGTTAATTCCTTTTGCTTTGTTATAAGTACCCAATTTTGAGCCATAAGCCAGTTGTATATATTCTGGGAAAGTAAATGAGTAGTGGTACGGTTTAATGGCAGCCAATGGGTTTTTAGAGGTCAGAAACTGATGGTCCCTGAGTTGGCGTTTCAGGTATGTTGTGGGATGTGGTGGTTTCTTTCATTCTTAGGACAGCAAGGGTTGATTTTGTTCTTGATATCACTGTGATATGTGAGGGCGGGAATGATCTGGAGGCATACTCTGCCAGATTTTTGAAAGATATCAGGAAGGATTTTTTTGAATACGTCTAAGAGCAAAATGAATAAAAAGGCCAGTAAGTTTGTACAGCTCAATGGGGGACTGCAGTTTGACACAGGGATCTGTAGTGTCAGAATGCTATGTTGAGGCCTGATGGTATATACTTAACTGATATCCAGGAAGGGAATGAGCATGCTTTTCAGCTGCGGCATTGTATCTATTCCTAAGGGTTCAGCAAAACATACAGAGTGGGGCTTTTGGCATATTTCAGACGCTAACAGAGGTAGGATGTTTTTCTGAATTGTTAATGTTAAAATATTTTCTAAATAAAACCAAAATACAGTGTCCCTCTTTCATCCAATGTCACAGTTGTGGTGTCTTTATTTTGGGGGGGAGGTAGCTGGGATGGAGGGAGAAAAATGGGGTTTCTAGAGGAGATGGAAGGGGTGGGCAGGTGGTTGCATTGATTGCATACGGAGAGTGCCTAAGTCATGCCAGTAAATGTAGCACATTTGTTTCCCCAAACACTCATTAACAAGGACTTTTATCTACTTGAATGCTTGAAAGATCTCTATCATATGCACTCTACATAGCACTCAAAGGGTTAAAATCTCCATTTATGTTAACAGTAGTGTTCATTCAGTTCCCCAACTACGGACTGTGCAACTTTTCTTTTGCTCAGTCTCTATGTTTCAGTTATACAAGCACATCAGGAGTGGGAAATGTGAGGCCCTCCAGCTACTGCTGGATTACAAGTCCCATCATCCCCAGCCAGCCAATGGGGAGTTGTAATCCTGAAGGGACACACATTTCTCACCCCTGATGTACACACAATCCAGAGAAGGTTCCACTGAGATCTACAGTGGTGTGACACATATTACTTCCCCGCTGGTTCATCAGGTATCAGCAGTAAAATAGTGACTGTGGAAGGGTCCTTATGTTTAACCCTCTGAGTGCCAGAGGGGCACGCAATGCATTTCTCTGCAATGTGTTGTGTACTCCTCTCGCAAAGCGTTATATAGATGCAAGGTGTGGATTGTCCATTACAGGTCTTATGTTAAAAAAAAAAAAAAAAAAAAAGTGGCGCAATTCTGGAGCAAACTAATTGCACCACAGGGGACAAATAAATATTCCCCAATTTCTCATTGTTGTAAATGGGGCTTTTAACCCCCTGAATGCTATAGAGGTTTCCAAAGCACTGAACTTTTGGAGATATCTCTAAAATGTAAGGGTTAACCCCTTAATGACCTGCCATGAACTCAGAGTATATTTTTTTTGCAATTCAGATTCAGGGGATTTCCATGATGTGCCAGGACCGTCATGGGTCCTTAATGTAAGTTTACCCATGACAATCCTGGCACGTAATGATTCTTAAGGGGTTATAGCCCTATTTCAATCAATTAAATGTTTTGTTTCTTCCCTTTGGTGTAGGTGGTTTGCCCCAGAGAGATAGATTGCTGGCAAACACCATCTAGTGCCAGTTTTATAATCATACAGGGCATTATACAAGAAGCTAAACAGGTACATTTCTGGGGTAAACCATACGTAACCCAAATCACCAAAAGTCCATACTATTAACCCTTTGAGTGCCAGAGGGGCACAGAATGTAACATAGTAGATGAGACTGAAAAGACGTGTCCATCAAGTCCAGCCCATGCCAAAAACACCCCTGTTGATCCAGAGGAAGGCAAAAAAGCCCTCTGGAGCAATTTCCAATCTAGCCCCAAGTGGGGTTGGGGGGGGGGGGAAATAAGTATTCCTTCCTGACTCCAAATGGCAGTCAGATTGTTCCCCTGATCAACATCCTATCTGCTTTGAAGCCAACTGTCATAATTTTCAATATTGTTCTGTGCTAAATAGGCATCCGTTGCTTTTTTGAAATGCACAACATCCTGAGGCAAAGAATTCCATAGCCTTACCACCCAAAGCAATACATTCTGTACCCCCTGGCACTCAAAGGGTTAAATGAAGCTTTAAACCACTCTAGTACTCAAAAGGCTAACCCTTTGAATTCTGGAGGGGTAAGCAATGCATTGTCCTTCTGGCACTCAAAGGGTTAAAAACCCCATTCAAATCAAGGGGCATTTTTATTGTTCCCCTATGATTCAGTTAGTTTGTCAAGAATTGCTGCTCTTTTGTGAATATGGTGTTACGATATGCTGGTGCTAACCAAATGCACTAATGAGAGCGCATAGAATTCCTCTTTCGGAACCACTGTTCCTCAGTTCTTTTATGAGTTCCTCAGTTCTTTTATGAGTGAATACATGTCATTAAGAGCCAATTGAATCACATATCTTAGCTCATCTATTTTTGCTGCTGGAAAAAAAGAAAAAGGTAAAAGAGATAGCATTTGCCAGCAGTAGCGAGCTGAATACCTACCCAGCAGCAATGAGATAGGTCAAGCTCACACAATGCTCTGGTGCCTGCTGAGTCTAGAATCCCATGCAGTAGAAAGAGGTTATAGTAGACTGTAGATAAAAGGGTTAACTGCTCTGTTAGCAAGTCATGAGAAGGAATTTTCCTGTTGTACACATATATACAATAAACAAACTTGTAACTGATTCATAACATTCCATAGTACAGCTATTTCATCAACCAGCTTGCACTGAGAACCATTGAAAAGAACAAAGGCAGCATTCAGTCTCTCTCAGACTCTGAGCTCCATGCACATTCTGTATCCTGCAGTGTCATTTCTGGATCTGTTCTCTGCATGTGCAATGGGTTAGTCTCTCTGTGGTCAGGGAAGCTTGGAAAAATATTCCATATCCAGACCTCTGCATGAATGTTTGGCATATTTACTATAAAGGGGGCATCTTTACTAAAATGTTTGATTGTGTGTGCATATTTAACCTTTTGAGGCTAAGGAATTTTTTTATACTCTTTAGACCTGACACATTTTCAGTATTTTGCTATCCATGTGTTTAGGTATGATTACCACAGGTAACTTTCTGGTTGTACATGGGAAACTATAAATATATTATATATATAGATTTTTTTCAGAACAAATTCAGCTTTTTCATAGTGCCTCACAAGAAAGAGATTTTGCATTGTGCATCAAGCTATAATGTCAAAAATACAAAATAAAAAGAGGATTTTAGTAAATTTACTATCAAATCCTTTTCCCTTAGTCCATGTGGTAAAGTCTACTCCTACAGGAGAACAGGACACTTCCAAAAAAGGTCTCTGAGGTAGAGAATCCTTACATCCCTCCATTTTACCTTCCTCTGATAACATCCAGTTTTAAAGGGATAGTAATACTTCGTGTATTTTATATATATATATATATATATATATATATATATATATATATATATATATATATATTGTAGTGTTTATTCTGCTGAGTAAAACAAGGGTACTCCAACTGCTGAAAGAGGAATCAGAGATCATTTTATCAATTTGGCTTGTTAGTGTCACAAGCCCTGTGGAATCAGAGATCATTTTTATAAATTTGGCTTGTTATTGTCACAAGCCCAGAGAAATCAGTGATTTGTAGGACTTATGCTTGTTAGGAACAAGACCCCCAAATTATTTTTTTGTAAGCACCTGCTTTGTATTGAACCAACAAACCCTGAGGAAAAAAAGAAAAATATGCCCTACTGGCTAGTGCCAGCAGGTCATGTTCTGGTGGCCAGTGGCAAATGCCCCAGTGTCAGTGCGGCATTTGTGACTACTGTTCTTGCTGCTACTGCTGAGTTGTTTAAGTAGCAGGGTGATTAGGCAGCTCCAAGGGAATGGGACCAACAACAGCAGTGATACGGGTGATGACAATCATGGTTCCACTTGCCACTATTATATCCACAGCTAGCCCACACTATTTCAGGTATATGTGGAGAAAAGTTGGCCAATAATGCTACTAAAATCTATGAAAACTATGGAATTACCTACTGTATTCAGTTCCTACTACCAGCATGAAAATAATACTACATCATTTGTATGGGCTGACATACTCAGTGGGGTGCCATAAGAACTAACCTCTTCCTGCCACTTTTCTTTCTTGAAATTACCTCCCTGCAATTAAATAGTCATAACTATTACAGATATAAAAAACATATGAAAGGCATCCATGTTGTAAAGTAAACAACCAGACAGATCACCAGTGTTTCTACCTCATTGCTTGTGTGCTATATGCAAAAAAAACAAACAAAAACAAAATATACCTTTTTTATACTTCAATTCCTTCAAAGATACTAAAATCTTTAAACATCATGGTAGTTCCTACAGTATTCAGTACCCGGTGTCAGCACAAGCAAAATGGTACCCCTCCAATGGTATTGATTTATATACTGTAGGAAATGTCAGGAGCATGGCTACAATGGAACAAGGCTGCAGAAGAAGACATAGCATGTCTGGTTCTATGGCTACCAATGGGATACTGGAAAAAGGTGGGGGTAAAAGACAATGTATGGTTCTGTGGCTACTGCTGGACACTGGATCAAGGCTGAGTTGTCAGACAGGGAATGTTTGGTTCTGTGGCTAACAGTGGACAGTGAAACAAAGCTGAAGTGTCATACAAAGTATGTGCAAAATTGCTGATTAATGTGGATTGCAAATCTATCACAGGTATCTACTTATTTTTTCCTGCTATTTTATCACTGTTTATATTTAGAGAATAGTATGCTGGGAAATCCTTGCTGTAATGCATCACTAAGAAAACACCAACATTTTCAGATGCTTCAAAAAAAAAAAAACGTCCTAAGCAAATTGACCTTAGGGCTCTTTCAAGGGTAACTTTTCTGTAGCAACATGTAGCATCCGTGTAGTAAGGCTTTATTCTGAAGTGCTAAATGGGTATGGTGGTGGGCAAGTCTGGCACTCAAAAGTTAGGGATGGCAATTACCCTTTGAGTTACAGAAAGGAACATAACAGATTGCAAAGCAATGTGTTGTGCATCCCTGTTGTACCCAGTGGAATCATCCTAAACGTATTCTTAAACCGTATACCCTACCCCTAAACCCTGACACGATTCCAAACACTAGCACTTGTTAATGAAACACAATTACCAACAGCCCATGACGTCTGCCACGGAAACACACAAACACATGTAAGAAACTGCCTTTATCCAGGCACAGTTAGATACCATCGATATTAGCTGGATAATGTTCATATTCTCCACAAAGCAGACATCCACTGAAAACAGACAGTACTTGCTTTGCAAACCAAAATGTCATATTTATCACTTGAATAATAATCATCTTGTATTAAATAGGCTGTCGTTGGACCTGTTTACAAAACAATCACCAGAGCTAAGTTGGACTTGTGTTTACAAACTTCTTTACTATTAACCCTTTGTGTGCCTGTGCATACCCCTCAGGCACACAAAGGGTTAATCATCGTCTATATGAAAAAAAGGGGGAGTTTCTGGATCATTCTAGGTGACTGATGAATTTCTTTGTAATGTATGCATTATAGCCTTGCCTTAACCCTTTGAGTGACAGAGGGCTAAGCAACATATTACTTCACAATTCTTTGCTCACTTCTCTGGCACCCAAAGGGTTACAATCGTCCCCTTTATCTTTTTTCTTCTACATAACTGAATCTTGTTATTACTGTATTTGTCACTTTTGCTCTCACTTGTATTTCCTGGATTTAAAAGCTAACCCAATTCGTGATTTGATATGCACACGGGCTATTAAAGGGCCACTGATGCCTCGGGAAATACTTTGAAACCTACTCGGCATGCAAGCTAGTGATCATTAAAATTCAAATAATGAAATTCAGCATTCACTTTCCATTGTTCTTTAACCTCGTCTTTGTAGCCCCAAAGGAATATTATATTCTGGAGATAGAATTTCCAGCAGAATGAAGCTCCTAACAACGCTTTACCATCTAACTAAATAAAAGGCAAAAAAGCTTACTAAATGAAATATGGAGTCAGCAGGAAATCGGTTTATGTTTTAATAAAACCCTTCTTAGCTTAAGAAGAATTAACCCTTTGAGTGCCAGTGGGTTGCAATGCGCTGGACACTTCTCTGGCACTCAGAGGGTTAAAGTGACACTATCATGAAAAGAAGAAACCCACAGATTTTATTTTTGTCTGATAAACTGAGGTCCCTTTCACATGGGAGACAACAAAGCGATGGGGCATTGGCAATGTTGCCTATGCAGAAAGATAAGCTGGGGGTCTATGGTGCATTTTACACGGATTACTATCACTTCGTATGAAAGCACCATGATCCAGCTTATTGCATCTTTACTGTGCTCATGCAAGAATGCAGTGAAGTTGCAGCATGGTTGATCTGCATGACTGTCTATGGTAACAGATCTTTCATACAATGTGCATTAGGGGTACATATGTTTATCGCAGCCTCCAATGCCTAAACTAACTCATATGGGAAAAGTGCTGGAAGTTCTGTTTTACCCCAGAGACCTCATCTAACACAATGGGAATGACCCTGTTTGCTCATTACTTTGGTTTCACAGTAGGATTCTGAACTGTGCAATCAGATGCTCCTAGGGTGGATTAGTCTTTACAGCTCTCCTGTGTCACATTAGTATATAAGATTATACACTGATTTTATAAAAAAATTGTTGGAGGTCAAACTTGAGTATTTCAGTTGCAATATCTCAAAGGCCTGAAATTGTGCAGTGGCACTGTTGCTATACCATCCCTATGGAAGTGTATGGTCACCTGACCAAAGCTGTCCAGAGGATGGTGTAGTAACAGCACCACTAACATTTCAAGACATTGATATATTGCACCTACAAAAAAGTGCATTTGAGTTGCAGTAACTTTTGAATAAAATGTCTCAGTGGTAGGAGTATTCTGGTTTTACTTAGGAGGATAAACTCTATAACATATATATTCACTTACATATGAAGGGTTCCTATATGCCTTTAAGTCACTGGGTATTTTGGGAAATGTTATCTATCCCTTATGGTGCAGCTGTTTGCTCCACAGTTGGTGAATTTTGCCTTTATATGTAAGATCCTCAGAGTCCTTTCTTGAGGGACCAAACAATCTTTATTTAGACAGCAGGGTAGATGTCACAAACATTTTGTTTTGAGAAGCCTCTAGTATCGATGGGGTTAAAAAACAATAATGTTAAAATAAAGATGCTTTTATATGAACAAACATATTTTATCAGTCACAGATGTATCTATATTCCTATGCCCATCCCTGGGAACTCTCTGGATCTGACACGGAGAATCCGGTTCTTATATTTAATTACTGTGTCTCCGGGGACAGAGGCTGCCAGTCCCAGTCACTCTCTACCCTGTTCTTCCTACTCTCTGTCCATTTTAAAGACATACTCAGACTCCCCTCCACCCAATCAAGTCCCACCCACTCTATGATGCTAATTGTACCATTTGGACAGTCCCACTACCAGACCTTAGTGGACCTCTGGAAGCTTGGGACAAGAAGGTTACCAGGTATGCCCACGCCTTGATAGAACTGAATGGAACATTAACCCTTTCAGTGCTAGAGGGGTACGCAATGCATTGCATACTCCTCTGGCACTGAAAGGGTTAATAAATCCTAATAATAAACCCCCACTTTCCTTAATTTGGGCAGGAATTCTTAATATTCACTATGAATCAGTTCTATATGGATTGGTTCTCCATAATTAATATTGAATTGTTATAAAATATTACGTCCACAGAGGATGACATGATTGTTTGCTGTTGGACCCCCAAGCTCCTCCTACTTCAGAAGGATAGAAGACTTCACTTGGAGACATTTACATCCAGTAACAAAATAATCACTCCCACCTTCATGGCTAGGGTTGCCACTTTTTCTTCCAAAAAATACCGGCCATGGCATTCCCTCCATAGACTTAACATTGGACAGAAGCCATTTTTTTACTGGCCTGCTGGTAAAATACCGGCTGGGTGGCAACCCTTTTCGTGGCCGTGATATCCAGGACTAATTAAAGATTCATTTTTGGACGTCCATGCAGATCTGACTCATAGTGGTTATTAGGATTTTCTACACAGCTTAAAATACATTATTAGGAGGAGGAGGCATTGGTAATACACATACTATTGCATTTGCTGTTGTTCAGGAGGCTGCAGGAAGCAGTTTAGCTCTGCAAATCTCTCTTGCTAGTTAGGAGACTGTACATTAGGGTGCAGAATAGAGCAGGGAGTTATAAGTGCAAAGACAACTGCTTCCTTACTCCTGTGATAAACCATATCTAGCAACTACGGTGTTAACTGTTTGAGTGCCAGAGATACGTCTCTGCTTTTGTCCTCTGCACCTGCCTAATGTCTGTGTACAAGCTTTCTGTGTGACATAATGGCTAATGTGTGTGCTTGCCAAAAGGTGAGTATTGTGGAACAGTATGGGCATACTGTGCCTTGAGGTTCCACTGAACAGCAGACCATGCTATTTACATGAGAAAAACATTCTTCCTTTTCTGTACTCCAGGTGTCGGTGGTATTAAGGCCTTGTTCCCATGGAAGCTGTGCACTGGAGTTGTGCTCCAATATGTACACTGAGAGGGGGATTCCAGGTGCAAAGACACACCCCTTGCACTGTTCTTGTCCAAATCAGATACAAAGCTTTAACACCCTAATATCTTGTTATGCCCTCCAGCTGAGGTTGGACTACAGCTCCCATAATCTTCAGCCCCCCTATGGCCAGCTGAGAATGATGGAATTTGTTGTCCAACAACAGCTGGGGGCACTGCATGTTATCCTCCCCTGGTGTATGAATAGGCTACAGACTCAAACAAAATTGTTTCTATACTTTGCTCTTACATATTCATTATTATTTTTGAAACTCCCTCTATTGGGGAATAGGAGCTCTATTGGGAAGTATACTGAGGCACAGCACATGTGCTTCTCCCCCATTTTGTACATTTCCTTTGGTACCCAATCTGCCACCTCACTGACTGACTCACAGTCAGCATTATCTGCTATATGGCATATTTATTACATCCAACCAAGGACTCCTAACGCAATCATGTCTCTGAAATCTTACAGTTAAGCCAGTTGCTGAATCACTACAAGTTCTGCAATCTCAAATCCTTATCAGTGCTTCCCAGTTATCTTTGACCTTCTGTTATCTCCTCCGCCAGTGTTGTTAGCTTAACGCCTTGTCATCAGGATATGTGCAGCCCCTCAATATTCATAGGCACAACAGGAATGGTGCTCCTGGAGATTTCTGCTGTGTTAACTGACACAGTGCAAGTAAGTTACTTACAGCACTGTGCCTGTCTATAAACTGTTTGAGAAAAACATTGGAAACTCTAACCCTGAACAAGTAAAGATGGCAAGAAGTACACAGTCAAACAGTGGTCAACCATTAAAGGGATAGTAATACTTAAAATGTAAAAAAATATATGTTGTAGGGTTTATCCCCCTGAGTAAAACAAGGGTACTCCCACCGCTGAAAGGTGTTTCATTCAAAAGTTATTAATTTTCAAAGTTGAATTTTTTAGGTGCAATATCACAGTGGCCTGAAATTGTACAGTGGCGCTGTTGCTACACGATTCTATGGACAGCTCTGGTCAGTTGACCATAAATCTCCATAGGATGGTGTAGCAACAGCGCCACTGTACAACTTCAGGCCACTGTGATATTGCACCTAAAAAATTCAACTTTGAAAATTAATAACTTCAATGAAACACCTTTCAGCAGTGGGAGTACCCTTGTTTTACTCAGGGGGATAAACCCTACAACATATTTTTTTTTACATTTTAAGTATTACTATCCCTTTAACACTAAGACCCCTTTAAACTGGCAAAAATGTGTGTTCCTTTTAGTATGTAAATATTCTATTTTTGTTTCAAAATTGCTTTAACCCTTTGGATGCTAATAACTACTAAAACACAATGTGCTGGATACATCTCTAATATCCAGTGAGTTGGGAGACATTTCTAGCAGTTGAAGGGTTAAACGGAATCATTGGGGAATATTTCCACCTACAGTACAGATGGTTTTCCCTAGTTCCTATTAAATCAATATGTTGGATATCACTCTAGCATTCAATGGGTTAAAACCTAATTTAAATCAATGGGAAAGTTCATTCCTCCACCCCCATTTCACTCTTGATTTGCTCCAGAATTGTACCTGTTCAGCTTGATGAGTAAGGACCTGCGTGTTCCACAGCAAAATGTGCTGCACCATTTTATTTTATGTTGAAGTTATAACACATGGACAGACAGGCATGCCTTGTGCAGAACATTCCATGAATTGCCATCGGTTATGGTAGAATTATATTTCAATTACCAGCTAAAATAAATAACTAATATGATTATGGAGAGGAGAGCCCAACTATTTGGAAATCTGCTCTATGGGATATTCAACTGTTAGGAGTGGCTGCTTTTTCACACATTCCACAAGTGAAGACCCACAGGTTTGATAAGAGCCCAAGAATGCACATTATATCCAGAAATGCTTGTTTCACTTGGCAAAGTCTAGGCCAGGGGCAGAGACCTGTGGCTCTAAAGCCAGTGTTAGGCTACAACTCCCATCTTCATCAGGGTGAACAGTCTATAAATTTACATATTTGATACACAAACCTATCTATCATTGGCTTTTAAAGGAGCAGTACACTTTATGAAAAATATATATATTGTAGGGCTTTTCCTGTGAGTAAAATAAGGGTATTTCCACTGCTGAGATACGCTTATTTTCAGAATTATTGCAGTTTAAACTCCTGTTTTGTTTTTTGTTTTTACATAAACAGTGACCAGAATCCAATTCGTTATTCTGGTGCATTTTATGGTAGATGTTAGTCACTGACAAATAGTTTGCCATAGAGTGTGATAGAAAAAGCTGAGTCAAGCTAACAGTCTGAACTTTCAGGAAGTAATCACACTGTAATTCACTTCCTAACAAATTGCACTGACATAACTTTGGAATAAAACAAATGACAGCAGTGGGAGCACCCTTGTTTTACTCAGCAGCTAAAGCCCTACAACATACAAGTGTTCACTAAAAAAAGTTTACTTTAAACTAACTAACCAAACTCAAGGTTAAGTCAATCTTGAGACCATTCACACTGGGCAGGGGTAGTCAATCTTTGTGTCTCTAGTTGTTGGGGACTGCAAACCCCATCATCATGGGAGTTGTAGTATCCAAAAGGAGGAGGGTTGAATATTAACTACTGCTGCCCAAAGTGAATGGTCCTCTGGATTAGTATTGTAATTAAAGGGCTTCACCATCAAAGCAGGGCTTTAACCCCCTGAATGCTAGAGAGGTCTGCAAAGCATTGTAGCAATGTGTTGCAGATCTCTGTAGCATTAAAGAGTTAGACACCCCATTTAGTCCAATGGGAATTTTTATTTTCCTCTGTGGTGCAATTGGTATGCTCCAGAATGAATCCTCTCTTCTTTTAATGAGCAAGACCCTGTATGTAGTAATTAGGTGTGATCATGTCTGTCCTGCTACATAAGTGCTGTGATAAGTTAGTTGCACAGACAGTAATTCTCTGTTCTTGGGATGTCCACATTTTCACATTTTTCTGGGTGCTAAATAACCCCGGGAGCAGTTTATTCTGACACCCAACTTAGTGCGGTGAGCAGTGGCGTAACAATAGGGGTCACACCTGCGACCGGGCCCGTCACTCTCAGGGGCCTGGCCCCCCCTGCGACACCCTCGCCATGCGCCCGCAACACAGCTGATCTCCCGGCAGCCGGCGCTCTAGTAATGCAGAGCGCTGGGAGATGACATAATCTCCCAGCACTCTGCATTACTAAGAACTGCGCGGGAGTATGAGTTCCAGACAGAGGTCTGTGCTGAATGAGGCACAGATCTATCATCTCACACTGCTAGACCACCAAGGACTCGAGGTAGGAGGAGGGGGGTGGTCAGTAGGGGCATTGTGGAAGGGGCAATGTGGAGAATGAGGGGCACTGTGGAAGAGGCATTGTGGAGCATGAGGGGCATTGTGAGGGGGGCACTGAGGAGAATGAGGGGCATTGTGGAAGGGGCATTATGGAGATTGAGGGGCAATGTGGAGATGGGGGCATTGTGGAAGGGGCAATGTGGAGAAAGAGGGGCATTGTGATGGGGGCATTGTGGAAGGGGCATTGTGGAGAATGACGGGCATTGTGATGGGGCATTGTGGAGAAAGAGGGGCATTGTGATGGAGGCATTGTTGAAGGGGCAATGTGGAAGGGGCAATATGGAGAATGAGGGGCATTGTGGAAGGGGCAATATGTAGATGGGGGCATTGTGAAAGGGGCAATGTGGAAGGGTCAATATGGAGGTGGCCAATGTAGTTGAGGGGGGCCAATGTGGTCGGGGGGAGCCCATGGCAATTCTTGCACCAGGGCCTGGTGGCTTCTAGTTACGCCTCTGGCGGTGAGTTTGGGCACAAACTGACTGAGGTGCATAAGGTCTATGTGACAAAGTATCTTGGTCTAAAAGAAATAGATAACCTTGGATCAGGACTACAACAATTAAACCTTTGACTGCCAGAGGGGCACACAACTTAATCCTTACTAATAATGGTTGATACACTAAACTTTAAGTGCCAAAATACAACACTGAGTACCCCACTGGCAATCAATGGATTAAGTATATCCATGTGTGATGGCTTCCTTTTTTGTGTTTTTAAATCAGTTGTCATTTTTGGGGGGGATTTTTATTTGTCCCCTATGGTGCAGTTAGTTTGCCCCAGGGGGGTTATACACTACTGTGAGATAAAAGTGGAACATACCAAAATGTGAGAGACTCTGAGGATAAACAAAAGCACAAGTGGCTTGTTCTACCGCTAGTCACCACTCAGAAGCATCACGTTTTAGCTCTTAAGGGACACTACAGAGCAGAAATTTCCATGTACATATATTAGACTAATCTTGCCAAAAAAAGGCAGTCTGGTTCCAAACTGACAGGCAAGTCCCCTCAGCATGGGAATACCAGCTAACCACAAATGTACGTTTTAGGCTTTTTGGGCCTTGTCGGTGAGATGCAGCTGGTTTCCTCTGTAATGGCAATAGAGAGTGAAAATGTTATGCTTGTGAGCTGCAACTGAGAGTGAACGGTTATCCAGATGTGGACCCCTTGCTCTCAGTGCCTAGGGAAATCAGCTGCACCACCCTGACAATGTCCAACAAAGCCAAAATGTACATCTGGGGTTAGCTGCTATTTCTTTGCAGTGGGGACTTGCCCAGCATTTTGTAACTTCATTGCCCTTTTGGGTGGGATTAGTCTGAAATATACGTGGAAATTTCTCCTCTGTAATAGCACTAGAGAGCTAAAACATAATGCTTCTGAGAGGTTACTAGCTGTAGAACAAGCAACATGTGCTTTTGTCCATCCTCAGAGCCTCTCACACATACTTTGGTATGCTGAGATAATGGTGGAGACTGTTAAAGGGGAACTACCACACCGCAAAAACTTCATCTTATTTAAGTCTTCATCTGGCGACTAGCCGGCCGGCTCCAAAAGGGACTGACAGCGCAGGCGAACGGACGTCACTATGGCAAGATGTCCGTGCTTCCTGCTACTGTCCGCCTCAGAGTAAGTAGAAAATCTTTTAAACCGGGTAATATTTCTGGCGACTAGCACTACTAAGCAGCTAGTCGCCAGATGAAGACTTAAATAAGATGAAGTTTTTGCGGGGTGGTAGTTCCCCTTTAATAAAGATCTCTCCCAGTTCTTTAGTATATCAGTCTCACTCTATACATGCTTCAGGGGTGGGGGTTATACAGGAATAAAGAAGACAGATAATATGTCTTGCTATCTTTCCTAGTGTATAACAATCTCCTAACATTGTCATACCTGATATAAGGACAGGGAAGAAGCAAGTTTCAGGTTCAACTTGTCTTCTCTACAAAGTGCTCATCAGAACTGACTGAACTATACACCACTTGTATAATACGCTATTGCACTGTCAGGTCTCTAAACAACAGTGAAGTAATACCACAGTCATGTTCCTAGCCCAGAATCTGAATCACTGGTGTCTATTTCCAGCACACTCATTGCTTGGCATACTGAACATACATGGAGTAATGGAGCACTGCATGCCAAAAGTTTGGAATTAATTTAGCTTCTGTCAACAACTTTCGCTTGTGCAAAATGCAGGCTTCTAGTGCACTGGCAGAAGAGGACATATACGGTAACACAGACATAGCCCAGAGACTTTAATTACAAGCTCACACGGAGTGTCCAGACACCTGCTTTATGCCTGTCGAGTTGCTAGTTGTGGATGATGTCTCTCGGTTTGTAGTCTACTAGAGTGACAGATGACACCTCTCAGACTCCAAGCAGAGTTCAGGAGTCATGACAAGCAATTCAGAGCATACTGAGTGAAAATAGCTGCCCTTCTTATGAGGGTTCATGTTGAAAAAGGTGTGTGACCATGTCATACATATATATAGACATGAATATATAGACATGAATTTGCTGGGAAATGTCAAACAGTGAGGGTGCAGAATAAAACAGCAGCGCACGGAGGCAACTGAGTACCTATGACTTCAAGAAGAAACCAAATTCTGGAGCAAAGCAAATGCACAACTGGAAACTAAAACTTCCATTGATTTAAATATGCCTATGTTGCCCCTACAGTGCAATTTTTGTTCCAGAACTGCTCCATATAGATCCTGAGAATCTGAGACTTTCTGGGCCATACCAACTACACCACTGGGGTATATTTATTTTGTTCCTAGCTCCTACTGATTCAAAAGAATAGTAATCCTTTATTTTACTTTACATATTCTGAAAGTACACAATATGTACAGACAAATTGCCTATACTGGTTTGCTTTTTATTATTATTATTATTATTATTATTATTATTTCCAACTTCACATTTTTTTTTTCTTTAACACTTTCATGTTCTTGACAGTGAGCTACCTGGATCTCAGGTTCCAGAGAGCTTTCCTGTTAGCACACAGCATTTAATACAGTGTTACACTCTCCCTACATGCTCTTTGTTTCTTTCTTACATTCTCTAGAACTACTTTCATGTTTCCTAACAAAAACCTCTCTGCAAACAAATCCGGGGAGCTCACTGTAATTAAGTACAAAAAATAGGAGTAGATAAAAAACAAAACAAAATTAAAAATAATATGTACAGTCAAATTGCATATACTTTATGTACTTGAAGAATATGTAACTTCAAAATATAAGATTATCATTGCTTTAAACCGCCTTTTAACTGTTCCTCTTTTCATTTGTTCATAATGCTTTTAAGATGAGCAACTCTGGAACACAGCAGCTGCATTAAAGGAAATAAATGAAAATCCCAACTATTTAAATATGCTTTTAACCCCTTGAATGCTAGAGAGATCTTCAAAACACGGCAAAGCAATGCGTTGGAGTCCTGTCTAGCATGCAAAGGGTTAAACACCCGAGTCACATCAATGAGAATTTGGGTTACTTGATTTCCTCCCAATGGTGCATTTGGTCATCTACAATTTTGGGAGTCTTGTGCTTTTTGCATGAGGCACCTAGAAGACAAGCAGCTTTTGTATGATAAAGAGAGCGGTGTGACAGAGATATATATGTTGCCCAGAATGAGAGCAGTATGTACGGTATGCAGTTAAATGATACAAGATGACGATCAGTAGAATGGCCAAGTCATCTATGTAAGGTATGTACTGTTATGATTAATCCAAAGGTTCCATGCAAACAAATCTGATTTATAAATGGAGTCTGTCTTTGCAGCATATATTAACCCTTTGAGCGCCAGAGAGGTAGAGAAAGCATTGCTTTGCAAAAGCGTTCCATTCCCCTCTGGCACTCAACAGGTTAAGTCTTGCAGTAAAATGAAAAGTGCTTTCATGTATCATTTAAATGCCCTTCTTGATGTGTGTCTCACAATTTAGGAGAGGTGTAACCCTTTTCTTGCCAGAGGGGTGGGCAACGAATTGTGGAACGACGTGCTGCTCACCTCTCTGGCACACAGAGTGTTAATAGCTTTTGCTGGAGACCAGGATGCAAATGTGAGCAACACAGAAGCCATAAGGATTAATTATGCCAAAGAGGAAATACCTCTATGGCACTCGAAGGGTTAAACACTGTTTACATGAAGGGACAAATGTAGAAAGCAAAAGAAGAGCAATTCTGGAGCAAACCATCTGTACCTTAAGGGCCAAATAAAGTTCTCCAAATTCCCATTGATTTTACCCTTTGCGTGCCAGAGGGGGGACACAACACATTGCTTCTTCTTCCTCAGAGCAGCAAGACTTTCTGGATGGATCACAGAGAGGGGCAATCTTCAGTGAGCATAATGGAATAACTTGAAAATCCTGTTGGGGGGGGGGCAGGGTTTTCCTTATGTTCACAGTAAGAAGATTGTTCCTTGCTGTGAGCTGTCTGGTCATGAGACCAGATTCCACATCTGAGGGGAGGTGGCGTACACTAGGTAAAAGGGGCTGGAGGGGAATACTTTATCATTCAATTACTCTTGAACTACAACTCTGACAGTGTTGAAATAACACTCTCCATGGCCCAAATACTGTGAAGATTAAATGGAGCTGCTGTTTTTGTGAAACATTACTATCCCTTTAAATGGGCTTTTTCACCCCTTGAATTCCAGTGAGATGTCCATAGCATTGATTTACAGATCTCTTTAGAGTTCATGGGAATAACAGACAAATTGAAATCAATGGGAATTTGCATTTCTCCCCTATAGGATGAAATTGACTTGATGCAGAATTAGCCCTCTGTTACTGTCTGAAAGTCACATGTATTCACAGTAAAATGTTAACACACAAGACAATCTGTGACTGTGGAATGGTTGTACTAATACTAGATCATATAGAGATGCTATAGATCATTCCATCACATCCCATAAGAGCAACTTAAACGTGGAGTACTTTTGGTCTAAACCAACTCAGCCACATGATCTAAAGAGGGCTACCCCGGTCCGTTCATTGAGTGCTAAATAGCCTACCTGGGAACCTACTCCTTTTGAGCACCGGGAGAGGGTTCATGTGCTGCCAACCAGTGGGATGCAGGGCTTAATCAAATGGGTGGGGATTAATCATCTGCATCTCATAAAGTGGGTGGTAAGAGGGCAGAACAGGGTGGGAAGGAGGAGAAGTGGGTAGGAAATGGGAGGAACAGGGTGGGAAGGCAGACAAGTGGGGAGGAAGTGGGAGGAACAAGGTGGGAAGGAGGAGAAGTGGGCAGGAAGTGGGAGGAACAGGGTGGGAGGGAGGAGAAGTGGGTGGGAAGTGGGAGGAACAGGGTGGGAAAGAGGACAAGTGGGTGGGAAGTGGGGGAACAGGGTGGGAAGGAGGACAAGTGGGTGGGAAGTGGGGGAACAGGGTAGGATGGAGATCAAGTGGGTGGAAAGTGGGAGGAACAGGGTGGGAAGGAGGAAAAGTGAGTGGGAAGTTGGAGGAACAGGGTGGGAAGGAGGAGGCAATTGTGTAGGAAGTGGGAGGAACAGGGTGGAAGGAAAAGAAACTCACCACTGAAGGAGAATCGGCATCTGTCCCCAGAGACATGGTAATTCAGTCTGAAAACCTCTATCGGGGCAGATCTCAGGTATGCTAAATAGACTCTCTAGCATTCAGTGGGTTAAAAACCCCATTTAAATCAATTGGAATGTTTATTTCACACATATAGTGCAGCTGTTTTGCACCAGTATTATATAATTTGTGCTTTGTGCATAAGATCCTTCATGTGATATAATTTCAGAACAAAACCAATAAAGTGCATTGAGTCCAAGTACTAAGTAGAACTGGGACACATTTGGAGCAAACCAAATGCACCAAAAGGGGCAAATACAAAATGTACCAAATTCCCACTGATTTAAATAGAATTTTTTTAACCCCTTGAATTTAGCAGGTTAAATGACCCATTTATATCAATGCGACTTTGTTATTTATCCCCTATGGTGCAGTTCATTTGCCACAGAATTGCTTCAGTACTTGTTGGGGGGAGATTCACTAAGCGGTGATAAAGTGGAGATGACTTCTCCAGTTTATCACTTCTCCAGTTCCTATGTTATTCTATAGCAGTGGTTCTCAGCTGGTGCCCTCAGTGACCACTAACAAGCCAGGACTTAGGAATTTCCCTGCTAGAACACAGATGTGTTGATCAGAGTCTCAGTCATGTTGATTAACTCACCTGTGCTCTTAAAAGGGAATTCTCAAATCCTGGCCTGTTAGTATCCACTGAGGACACGGGTGGAGAACCACTGTTCTATAGAGCCTATTCCCTAAGATATCCAAAGCTGAAGAAATCTTAGTGCATTGGCTCCATAGAATAACAGAGAATTGGAGAAGTGATAAACTGGAGAAGTCATCTGCAGTTTATCACCTCTTTATCACAGCTTATGAAATCCCCCCATTATTATATCAGCCTGTGAGACTATGTGTACTTCGTAAGTCTACTCACAAGATGTCGCTACCGCCAGGCTTCAAGTCAAAAAGGATTTCATTAAATCAGACCTAGGTTTCCATATTTGCTAGAAACAGGACCGGCAAAGCATTTCATTGCCTCAAATATAATAGAGATACAATGTGTCACAAGTACTTGTACCTGACACTGATGTTCACTCTTCTTTCTGGAAGGACATGATTGTTCAAATTGAGGCTTTTGCATCCTCTTTTGACTGATATTCTGAATTACTAAATGGCATATCTGATGTTTATACAAAAATGATCACACACTACATCTGCATCATTTAACCCTTTGAGTGCCATCGATGTGGCAAACTCAAGGCTTTACAATGAGTTTGACATCCCTCTGGCACTCAAAGGGTTAATAAAGTTATGGACTGTGAAAAGCTTAGTCAATTTAATACGAGAAGAAGCATCTCTAGCATACATCCTACTATATACACGCTTAACTGGTTATAAATTCATAACATAATTAGTAATGAACTGAGCAAACACTGTTTAAAGAGTAGGAAGTGAAATTCTTTTTTGAAGTGCTGACAGCCTAGGAGGGTCAGGGTTAGGCCTATATCCCTGACATGATGGAGACTCCTCCAAAGCATTGTAAAGCAATCCACTGGTGATATCTGAAGAATTTTAACCATATAATTTTGAGAGGGTGTACAACCCATTGAAGATCTGTTCTGCTGGGAGAGGACCTGCCAATGAAGCTGCATCGTGAGCCACAATGGATCAAATTCACAGCCAGACTAGTCACTAGGCAATGTTGGTTACTGCCCAGGGCCCAGGGCTGGATTTACATCTCAGGAGCCTGTAGGCACAGAAATCTGAAGCGCCTCCCCCCCCTCCGATTTGCCATCTCCACAATGCTCCTAATCTCCACATTGCCCCCCCCCATCAGCTCCACATTGCCCCCATCATCTCCATATCCCCTTACATTGCCTCATGATCATTTCCATATTGCCCCTCACATTGCCCCCATGATCATTTCCATATTGCCCTTCACATTACCCCTATCATCTCCATATTGCCCTTCGCAGTGCCCCCATGATCATTTCCATATTGCCCCTTACAGTGCCCCCATCATCACCATATTGCCCTCCGTGACCGTTTCCTACCCTGGAGAGGAGAGGTCTGTCTGTGCCTCCTCCTTCTGCACAGAGCTGCAGCTGCTGTTGCTCCTGATCGGTCTTCCCTTTAGTAATGCAGAGCCCTGGGAGATGATGTCATCTCCCAGCGCTCTGCATTACTATAGAGCTGATGAGGGAGCTCAGCAGCTACAGGTCTGTGCCAAAGAAGGCACAGACTGACACCTCACCATGTTGTTGCGGGCCGCGGGCGCCAAACGGGGGAGAAACCGGGCAAGGGCCGAGGCCAATAAAAAGGGCAAATAAAAAAAGGCAAACAATGATCTGAATGACAGGCGCCCCTCTGTGGGGTGCGCCTGTAGGCAGATGCCTACTCTGCCTAATTACAAATCCGGCCCAGCCAGGGCCAGGGACAATGTGAGGGTTACTCACCCATGGCTAGAACCCTGACTAACTCTGACAACAGAGCAATGCAAATTTCCCCCATGCTGACACTTTACATGCTGGGACTTTAAATTCTATTTAACATCAAATATGCTTCAATGGAAATTTAGGGAATTTGTATTTGTCCCCTATGGTGCAGCTAGTTTCTCCAGCATTGCTCCAATTCCGTTAGTATATCATCCTCAGTGTATATGTGGTTCTGTGGCTCTGAGTGCTTTTGAGGATAGAAGGAGAAGAAGGTGTTGATGCTTGTTGCACACTTTAACTTATTAATACACAACTTTTATCTTTGTTTATTCAAAAATATAGAAACACTCACAAAAAGATATGTTTAAAATAGCAGAAACTCTCCACTAAGATGAGTACTGATGCAAGACATATAAATGGGAGAGAATTGCTGTCAAAAATTATATATATTTCTACAAGCAACTGTTGAAACCGTGGCAGTGCTCCCAGACAGATAACACAAAGAAATTACAACTAAAAGGCACAAAGTGAGCAGAAAAAAACCCTCTTTCTTCCCTTTACACTTACAGCAAGCGTGAACTGCTGCTCAAACCAGCATTAAATCAGCTGATTGTTTGTAAACACTGGTATGTAGCAGAACTCTATCATGGCTGGCCTGGCTTCTTTAGTTAAATTGGCAGCAGAGTGGTGCACATATGGAATGAAAAGACCAACTTCAAGAAAGATTTGGTAGTACAAGATAGGTATCCACATTCATTAACTCAACTGCAACTCTCAGCAACATATATATTGTTTTGAACGTTCACTCACAAAGAGATCTGTGTGTATGACATCCAGAGGAAAATAAATCATATGGCCTCCAAGCATTTTCTGGAAGCTCAGAATAGTAATGTGAATGCCTTGAGATGCTGTGGTACATCTAGGAATCCCAGGAGGTGATGTGGACGCTATTCTCCTTGGAAAAGAAAGTTGCTAGCTTTTTCCAATGAACACAGTACGTACATTCGGGGTAAATGAGAAAACAGTTTTGGAAGATTTATATTAGAAAGAATACTCTGTGTTATCTCTATTTGGTTAATAACAGCATGAATGTGAAGGTCATGTGGGGGTTACTGGGTATATTTATTTTCACTATCCAGTATTGATAAGCATGTGCTACTGCCAATTTAAGTAAAGATACTGGGCACAGTGATATGTTGGCCATGATAGAGCTCTGTCAACAAACAACTAATCGAGTGCTGGTCTGGGCAGCAATGCATATTTACTGTATGTGTTAAGGGAAGAACAGAGGGATTTCTTCTGCTCCTTCGGTGGCTTTTAGCTGTCATTTTTGACATGCTAATACTTATCTGTTTACATATGACATCATATCACTAATGCAATGCATTCTTTCATCCCCTTGGTGTCTATGACTACCTGTGGAAGGTGGAAAAAGGATGGGGTGTCATTGTGTGTGTAGTTCTGTGACTACTAGTGGAAATAGGCTGGGATGTTAGACAGTGCATGTGTGGTTCTGAGTGTACCAGTGGGACTGTGGAACAAGGCTGGAATGGCAGACAGTGTGGGTCTGTAACTACCAGCAGGGCAGCAAAAGTAGGCTGAGATGGCAGACAGGGTGGGTCTGTAGCATACATGTAGAAATCGGGACCCCAAAATGGAACCATGCCTTGGGCCGTATGGAATCCTAATCTGGCTCTGGGGGCCTGATGCATTGATTGTGCATTGTACAATGCTAGACAGGTATCCAGCCTCCAACAGGACAGCTCCTGCTCAGTGCAAGTCCCTATAGACCCCTTGCAAACCAAACACAGAAGGTCTATATGTGCTGTACCACAGGTAATAAATCAGAATGCCTATTGATTTACATAAGCTTTTAACCCCTTAAATACTAGAGAGGCATCCAACACAATGCTTCACAATAAGGCTGGATACCTATCTAGCATTTATAGGGTTCAAATCCCTATTTAAATCAGCAGGGATTTTCATTTTCCCCCTATGGTACAATTGGTTTGAGACAGATTTTCTCCACTTTTTGGGGCATGACTCACCTTTGTGTGTGCATTTCATCTGCATATACCAATCTGGTGCCAAATTAAAAGAGCATCACTATAAATGGAGCCATATGTTTTCATAGCAAGCTAGAATACCAGTGGTTGATGAAAGGTGCTAAACAATTATCAGCCCTCCATATTCATTTTCCTTAAATCCACAACATTTTGCATTATTTGTAGTCAAACAAATGGTTGTCACATATCCCTTTAAATCAGGTAAGCTTATGAAAACGTCACTGTGCAGGAACGCACAGGAATAAGTGCAACTCTGCAGTGTGCCTGTTTTTATGTTCCCCTGATTTAAAGTGGAACGTTCACCTAAAAAAAAAAATTTGAGCATGACCTTTAATGCATAAAACTAGATTAGCACTGTTTTTTTTTTTTAATCTTTACATGTCTGGAAGTGGAGATATTTAGACTTCAAATTGGGCACTTCCGCGTTCTTGAGGTACCCTGTATGTGCCGCAGACGCCGTAGGACTTCCCAGCTGCCCCAGGGAGCACGTTCACGCTTCCCTTCATAGCTCTATTAATGTGTGGGCTAACAATACAGCAAACTCTATTTACAATGTTACTGAGGAACCTCAGTAGCTTTGTAAACAGAGCCTGCTGTTACATTAGCCCACAGAAATACAGCTACGAAGGGAAGCGTGAACGCGCTCCCTGGGGCAGCTGGGAAGTCCTACTGTGTCTGCGGCACATACAGGGTACCTCAAGAATGCAGAAGTGCCCTATTTGAAGTCTAAATATCTCCACTACTAGATGAGTAAAAATTGAAAAAAAAACCCAGTGCTAATCTAGTTTTATGCATTAAAGCCTTTGCTCAAATTTTTTTTTTAGGTGAACGTTCCACTTTAAAGGTATATGTTACCTTATACATTAGATATTAATGACTAATTACTTAATACATTTTTACAAGTCAAGTTTTAAATTCCAGTCCCTTGTAAAACGTTATAAATAGCTTGTG
This sequence comes from Rhinophrynus dorsalis, assembly GCA_037306005.1. NCBI lineage: Eukaryota > Metazoa > Chordata > Amphibia > Anura > Rhinophrynidae > Rhinophrynus > Rhinophrynus dorsalis. The sequence goes on along the minus strand of CM074720.1, from coordinate 307,399,416 downwards.
GCTAAGATTACAGGGTATTCCTAGCATTGAATATACCGTAATGCCTTTAATGTGACATTAACCTTTTTCCTGATGTGTATTAAAGGTACTGCAGCGCAATGAGTTGTCCATTATACTTAGCAGCACTCAGGGATTTGACTCTGAGACTCAGGACTTTAACAAAAATCTCAGGGTCTCAGGGTGAAAGGCCAGATTCTGAGTGAGAGACTTCAGTGTTAACTACTACATGATCTGCACCAATTAACTGCTTCTTTAGTCACTAAATTGGTGCAATTTCTACAAACAAAGGCACGAAGTGCTGCTTGTATTGTGTGTATTTATGCAGTGGGATCTGTACACTGTAGCATGGTATATAGGTACACTGATGACTGATTGGACAGCCTCTGGTTTATAGTAAGCATGGACATATCACTTTTAATCTATGTTATGGAAAGAGCTAAGGGTTAATATTTTAAAGCTCTCAGAGTCAGCTCAGTTTGAATGTTCCCCGGTATGGTTGTTCATACATGTCGTGCAAAATGTTTACTACCTTCCTGCCTTGTTCGTTAAGGGGATAGTAATGTTTCACAAGAACAGCAGCTTCAATTAATTTTTATAGTATTTGGGTCATGGAGAGTGTTATTTCAATACTGTCTGAGTTATAGTTCAAGAGTGATTGAATGATAACGTATCCCCCTACCGCCCCATTTACGTAATGTAAGCCGCCTCCCCTCAGATGCAGAATCTGGTCCTGGGACAGGCCAGGTCGCTCTAAGGGGCAATCTTGTTACTGTGAGCATAAGGAAAACCCTGTCCCCCTTGACAGGTTTTTCAGATTTTTCCTTATGCTCACTGAATATCAGGGACGTGCACAGACATTTTGGGGGGCAGGGGCTCAAATAAAAAAAGGGCACTTCTCATAATTATTTATTAAAAATATATATTTAAAAAAAAGAAAATAATTTACATCTCAGGAGCCTGTAGGCACAGAAATCTGAAGTGCCCCCCCCCATTGGCCATCTCCACTAGACACCTCCACAATGCTCCTAATCTCCACATTGCCCCCCATCATCTCCATATTGCCCTTACATAGTCCCCTGTCAGCTCCATATTGCCCCCATCAGCTCCATATTGCCACATCAGCTCCAACTTACCCTCACATTGCCCCCTTCATCTCCATATTGCCCCATCAACTCCATATTGCCCCATCAGCTCCAACTTACCCTCACATTGCCCCCTTCATCTCCATATTGCCCCATCAACTCCATATTGCCCCATCAGCTCCAACTCACCCTCACATTGCCCCCATCATCTCCATATTGCCCCATCAACTCCATATTGCCCCCTTCATCTCCATATTACCCCCCATCAGCTCCATATTGCCATCAGCTCCAACTTACCCTCACATACATTGCCCCATCATCTCTACATTGCCATTATCTCCATCTTGCCCCCCATCAGATCCATATTGCCCCATCATTTCCACATTGCCCCACGGTGTCCGTTTCCTACCTTTTCCCTGGTGGTCCAGTGGCAGGAGAGGTCTGTATGTACCTCCTTTGGCACAGACTTGTAGCTGCTAGAGTTCCCACGCGGTCTTCTCTTCATGCAGATTGCTTCATCTCCCAGCGCTCTGTAATACTAAAGAGCCAACGAGGGAGCGCAGCAATTGTCCTGAAGGAGGCACAGACCTGACTGGGCGGTGGGGGGGTTAGTGCGGGTGGCGAGGCAACTTTTTTTTTGTTGTTAAAAGGGCACAAGGGCACTTTGGACAAAAAGTGCAGGTGCTCAAGCCCCCCTTGGTGTCTATGTGTGCACGTGCCTGCTGAAGATTGTCCCTCGCTGTGATTCATCTGGACAGTCTTGCTGCTCTGAGGTGAGCAGTGTTACAACAATAAAAGGGGCGGGAGGGGGATAATTTACCTTTCAATTACTCTTGAACTACAACTCTGACAGTATTGAAATAACATTCTCCATGGCCCAAATACTATGAAGAATAATTGGAGCTGCTTTTATTGTGAAACATTACTATCCTTTTAAAAGGTAACTCTGGGAGTAGTATGAGCCCTTTGACTGCAATGGTGTATGCAAGACCTTAAAATTGAACTGCACATTACTATGGAACCATACCAGCCAATTTTAGGGCCCAAACCCACTGTCCCACCCATATTGTCCCGCTTTCCTAGCCTGTTCCCTCTTCATACATTTTGCCCATATGCTAGTACCGCTCCAGCAGCCTACAGATGCCACGCTCATCACGTGAGCCACTCTGCTGAGTGATGAGATGCCTAATTGATGCGCATGTTCGTGTGTTATGTCCCCATTCTAAGCCAGAAGTCCTGAGGCTGAATGAGCACTCTGGCACTGTAGCACTAGAAGCAAATTACCGACGCAGCTGAGAAGAACGCAAGGACAAGCAACTAGCTGTCTCTGTGGCTCTTGATCGATCCTCCAAGTACAATTGTCTCTCACTCACTGTGTCTTTATGAGAGGCGGTGCGTTGCATGAGGGGATGTCACACCTGGCCACGTGGTGCTAGTTCGTGGAGGACAGGACTGACATGAGATCACACACTGCTGCCACTACCTGCCTGGCCTCGAAGGTACACGGAGGCGGCGGCCAGGTCCGAGGAGGAAGATAAGGTGATCAGGCTGTGAGTTGAAATTTGAAGATGTAATTAGTTGCACAGTGCACGCCTGAATGACCGACCAGGCATACCACAGCTTAAAAGCTGTTAAAGCTTCAGCAGTTAAAGCTGGCACTGCTGGGTAGTATCATGGCATCTATATCTATGCTGCTTGCAGCCAGCACTAGCCATGTTAGTTAATGCTCTGAGTGCCAGGGGTGCACAATGCAATGCAGATACCCCTCTCTGGCAGGAACTCAAGGGGTTAACCCTTTGAGTGCCAGAAAGGAATCCAACATATCGCGCCGTAATGTGTTGGATACCTCTCAAAGGATTAAAGGACTAACTTATTTAAAAATAAAATGTGCAGTTTATTTTAAGGCTTGTTGCCTTTCCCTAGTACTTCGCCCTGCAGCCTTGGGCTGGTTAGTGATGATAGGAGCTGTAGTTCCCAAATGCAGGAGGTCCAATAATTGATTACCCCTTACATAATATATACTGCTGACCACTTATTTTGCTTTCCATTTTATTTAATTACTTGACTATATCACATCTAACCCCCCTAATATGTTACACATTAGATATATCCCCCACTACAGCAATAAAATAAATTAAAACAAAATAAAAATCACATTAATGTTGGTTTAACACCTTAAGGACCATTGCCGTGCCAGGACCGTCACGGCGGTCCGGCACTTCAGGACCAGTGACGGTCCTGGTACGTCATGGAGTTCAGGGCTCCCGGCGAGGCTGCACACCGCTCCGGAAGCCCTGAACCGGAAGTGGGGGAAAAAAAAAAAAAGACCCGTGGTCCTCAAGTGCCAGTCGCGTGTGCGCGTGCCGTTCCTTAAGGGGTTAAAATACTTGGGTCTTGCTCTACATCATTTATTCAGTTAAACAAATAGGTCATGAAATAACCTAAAAATTATCGGCAGTGCCCCGCCGCCCAGCCACACCACAAAAAGAAGTGTCCCTCTTTGGCCATTTGAAATGTTGGAAGGTTTGTGGAACTCAAGTGTTAAATGTACAAGTAGGTTTACAAACAGTTTTAATGGCTTGCTTCACAGTTACAAGAATCTACTCATCCTTCTTGCAACAAACATCCATATATGGAAACAGAGCAACACTGAAAAATGTGCTCGCCTTCACTCATAATGACTGGCTAAGACTGGCATAGAACAGAGGGAGTGAATCTTTGGTCCTCCAGCTGTTGGGGACTACAATTCCCATCATCCCTAGCCAGACAACGGCTGGAGGTCCATACATATACTATCCTGGCACAGAATATATACAATTATTGTTATATTACTAGTGCATGAATAACAACAAATCTTCTGAGCATGTAATTTGGGATATGCATGGCCATTTACCCTAAGTAAAATGGAGTCATTCTGGGCCTAACTAGTTGCAACATAGGGGTATAATTAAAACTTACATTGTCTTAGAAGGTACTATTAACCACTTGAATGCAAAATAGCTCTCCAACCCACTGTGAGTTAATGAGAATTGTGCAAATTGTTACTTGTCTGCTAGAAATCATTTGGTTGGCTCTAGAATTGATCCACAATCTCTATGTATATAGCCATTTATTTCATATCACTTTAAAGTGGAACTACCACCCATGTTAAACTTTGTGCCAAATAAATACCCATCTAGCGACTAGCTGTTCAACAGTGCTAATCGCCAGAATTATTACCACGTTATTGAGAATTCTATACTGCTCCCGGACTGACAGCCAGGAAACAGCACAGACATCTTTCCATAGTGACGTCTGCACTCCTGCGCCGTCAGTCCCAGCCTGCTCTACGAGGCATTGCTTGGAGCCGTTCGGCTCCAAAAGGGACTGACAGTGCAGGCGCGCAGACTTCACTATGGAAAGATGTCTGCGCTGTTTGCTGCCTGCCAGTCCAAGAGCAGCGTATAATTCTCATTAACCAGGTAATAATTCTGGCGACTAGCACTACTGAGTAATTATTTGACACAAAGTTTAACATGGGTGGTAGTTCCGCTTTAAGGACTAGAACAGTGTGTCATGCATTGCTCTGTGATGTGGCAAGCACCCTATTATCTTGTGATGCGTCACGCTCCCCACTGCTTTCTGAGGCTTTACATACCCCACTAGTCCTTAAAGTGAAACTACACACCTAAACAAGCTGATGTGTAATAATTCCCCATCTGGTGACTAGCTGCTCAGTAGCGCTAGTCGTCAGAATTATTACCTTATTCAATAGAATTCTCCATTCTTCTCAGGCTGACAGGCAGGATGGAGCGCAGGCATCATTCAACAGTGACGTCTGCACGCCTGCGCTGTCAGTCCCTTTTGGAGTAGGACAGCTCCTAGCAACACCTCATGGAGCCGTCTGGGACTGACTGCGCAGGCGTGCAGACGTCACTGTTGAAAGATGTCTGCGCTCATTCCTGCCTGTCAGCCAGCGAAGAATGGACAGTTCTATCGAATAAGGTAATAATTCTGGCGACATGCGCTACTGAGCAGCTAGTCGCCAGATGGGGATTTATTACACATCAACTTGTTCAGCGGTAGTAGTTCCACTTTAAAGGGGTAACTTAAAATAATGGACTTAGAGTGCATTTATGTTCCTCATTTACAGATGGTCCAGCTTTTCTGATAAAATAGAATAGATGTACATAAATATACAACAATATATGAACACAAGCACAAAGTAAAAGTAGATACATTTGGGCGCTAAGTAACAGCACATTTGGGGAGAAATACACATTTCCATTGTTATAAATGGGGGTCTTAACCCATTGCCAAGCAGTGCATTGGAGACCTCACTAGCTTTGAAGAGTTGAGTTAAAAGTTTCATTTTCGGTGGTGACCTCTCTAGCACTCAAGGGGTTAACAGATCCATTTAAATTATAGGACATTTGGGAAATTTGTATTTGTTTTTTATGATGCCTTTGGTTTGCTAAAAAAATTGCACCGCTTTGGTTTGTGCATATGGTCTACAGAATCACTCCCATGAGGTCATAAGGACAAACACAGCACAATTGTATCTCATTTACCAGTAGTTCCCTGACCATTTGTTGTAATAGAACCCTATAGTTTAAAATGAAATCTCAGCAGAACCTAAACAATTACATTTGTTAATTCCATATAGTGGTTATTGGACTGTGTTCTGTGGAAACCCAGGATTCCCTGAAGAATTTCAAAGATTTCCACAGAACAAAATGTTAGTAATGGCAGCCTGTGGAAGGATGGAATGACAGACAGTTGTTTATGTGTGACTCTGTTACTATCATTGAAATAATAAGTTTCTCTTGAACTATAAACTAGCCTTTTCAAAGAAAATAATATGATCAGGTTCAATAACCTAGAGAAGTGCGGAGAACACATATGCACTAAAAATTAATGATGCAAGGGAAGGGGGGATATTCTTCTCATTTGCATGGATATAAAGTCATATCAAACTGCTGCCGATATGGAAAGGATGCCCACCCTTACACATTGGCAGAAGTGTGACAACCCTGAAGAACATTCTGTCTGCTCCCCCACTTGTACACTGGGGCAGAGGAGAGGATGTGCTCTGACTTCAGCACCACAAACAGCACCACAAACCCATTCAGTGCCATAGGGATGTGCACTGTGTACATAAAGTCCTTGGAATTAAGGAATATATAGTTTAAGTTTATTAACACATGAGATGCCAAGGGGAATTTGATAAAATAAACTGGATGGATAGTTCACATAAAAGTTATGTGCCACATTTAATACATTTACCAGGTGAATTTTTAATTTCATCTCTTTGCCTCACCCCATATTCCATTCCTCCCAATTCTTTAGGAGTGACAGTCCTTCTTTGAGACCCAAATCTGTCTGTCCCTCTTTCCCATCCTGGTGCCCCTCTATTTAGGAGATCAGACTGTGATGTGTGTATATAAGTGTATCACATTGCTCCAAGGCAATAAAACTCACAATAATGCTCGGCTAAACTTCATTATATGTGTTTATAAATTTGTGTAAATAAAATACTTTGGTCTTGCTCTAAATCATTTATTCAGTTACACAAAATGGCATCAGTGGGTCATGAAATAACTTAAAAATGTGCTATAATCTCCTACCCACCAGCCACACCCCCAGCAACACCACCTAAACACAAGTGTCCCTCTTTGGCCATCTGAAATGTTGGGAGGTATGATATTTTCTTACTGTCTCTTCTGTTGCACTCTTCTTGGCTCATCCTGCACTTTCCCAAAACACTTTCTTAGTTTGTTTATCTTTTTTGCATCTCTACTATGACCAACCTAATAAAATAACTTATTTATGAATGAACTTATGAATGATAAAAATATTTATGTCAAACTATGAATAAACAGCAAATTATGTTTTACACCTTTCTGCGCCACAAGGGTAAGCAATCTCTAAGGCACTGACAGGGTTTGTTGTGTCATAGAGAGCTACACGGAGATCCCAACATTTCCACCTTCAGGCTGGTGATGTTGGAACTGTGAATGTTGACAGCACAGGCAGCTACCAGAGTTTAGAGCAAGTGACGAAGTGCCACCAACATATAAACACACCCACCTGAATAGGATAATGGCTCATTAACCCTATGAGTGCAAAAGGTTGTGTACCCATCTGGCACTCAAAAGGTTAACCTACATTTCTATGTAAAAATGAGCCACTGTCGATGTCTTACGTGCATAATTATAAATCTGTCAAAGGCCTGGCAGATTCATGGTGGATTGGTAGTGGACAGATGGAGATGTGATAGATGCTTTGCAATGTGTTGGAAACCCCTCTGGCACTCATAGGGTTAAAACTTGACCTTTTGGTGTATCACAAGGATTGGAAACAGTTCTGCCATAACAAAAACATCTGAGAACAACTAGAATTGTATCTAACACATTTTTTTATCTTCGTTTGTAGTCCTATCTAGCATCCAGCGGTTTAACACAGTAGCAATATTAATGCTATTTGATACAGACTACTTGTTTAACTTATTAGGCTAAAATGTATCATGTCAACATTACCGGGTATTTGTATCAGATTATTTTTTAGAAGATGCTAGTTTAAGCTATATAACAAAATCAATATTATAGTACTCAAACTTGCACTTCTTGAAATTCTTGAAACCTTCCCACATTTACCACGTTACAGCACCACACATATCCTGTCTGCTACACCAGCCTTGTCCCGTTGTACTTTTTCATGGAACCATGGGATTCTATGGAAGGAAAGGTGAAACTCAATAAGCTAATGAGGTGCAATGCAGGATCAAACCAGCTTCCCCTTAAAGAAGAAATCAAAATTCATATTGATTCACAAGGAGTTTTGTAACGCCATAAAAGCTAGAGAGGTCTACAAAGAATTGCTTCAAAATGCATTTGGAGGCTTCTTTAGCAATCACGAGGTTAAAAAAAATGCCCCATTTAAAAAAGATGGGAATTTGTATTTGTCCCTGTGGTGCAGTTGGTTTGCTCCAAAACTGACCTTTAGTTATTGAATATGTATGACACAGCCTTGTGCACAGGAAAGATAAGCGGTTCTGGGACACCCCATCTGTAGCATGGGGAAAATAATAATTACCAATTATTTACATTGGAATTGTAATCCCTTCAATGGTGGAGAGGCCTCCAACACATTGCCTTGCAATATGTTTGAGACCTATTTAGCAATCATGGGGTTAAAATCTCATTTGGATCAATGAGCACTTGGGGAAGTTTGATTTGTCCTCTACTGCTAATGTGGTTTGTCCAGAATTGCATCTCTTTAATTTACTGAATTATACCTTAACCCTTTGAATGCCAGAGGAGTGCACAATGGATTGCTTCAAAATGCATTTACCACGTTACATGCATTGTGTACCCCTCTGGTATTCAAAGGGTTATATTTTAGAATACTGCCATAAAATATTTCCAGGGTCAGATTTTCCTCTAGGCACCAAGTTTTGAGGGGTGCACAAAAACAACTCTTGCACATAAAGGGTTAACGGATATACCAATGAACATTCTGGAAAAAGAGAATACTTTTATTTTCAAAAACTGCAGCAGGAGACAGATGTGGAACAATATCACACCTAATTCCTAGAATTAATTGCATGAACTAACAGCTAGTGAGGACAATGAAAATATCTGTGCAACGCAAAACAGACTTTGTCTCAATGATTTTTCAGATTGGATTTCTCCCAGGAGAAATACAGTCAGATGCAGGAGAAGCTGCTGGCAGGTTAAGTTGCTAAGCTACTCATCCTTCCCCTTGCAGTCGCTGTCACCTTCAACGTTCCTTATGCCGACTAGCACTATGTAGAGATTGAGGTACTGAAGAAGCCACTCAGTTTCTGATGGCTGGAGAAGCTGTTTGCTTTAATGCAATGTATCTTATTTTTCCCAGGCATACAACAAGAAGTATTAAATCTTTAAAATGAGAAGTGTCTAAAGGCTGCTAATGAGAATAATGATCAGAAAATTAATTCTAACAGCCTGTCATGAAAGGAAGCTTAAGAAGTGCAATAATTGGGCAAATCAAGCACTACATTTATTTAATTGCTTCTTGATGCATTGGAGACCTCTCTAGCATTCAAGGGATTAAAATGGCATGCCTCCTAGATAGGAAAAATACATTTTATTTTCTTTTTTAATAAATACAGCGCTGGAGAGCTGCTTTGACATTGCTAACTGGCCTCAGAAACCTTAACCCTTTGAGTGCCAGCAGGATATGCAACACATCGCTTTGCAATGCGTTGCGTACACCTCTGTCACTCAAAGGGTTAAACATTTAACTTTTGATATATTAACCGTTATCTGAATATTTCCAGGACCTCTACATGCAGCTGCTTCCTCCCGCCTTTTACTTCCTTTAAACATCCTCCTGATAATCCAAAGCCTATCCACTGAATGAAATGTGAACAAGCAGCGTAAGAGGACTGAGTGACATTTCAGCAGCTGACATCAGCAATTACTTTCCCCATTGCCACAGCAATACAATAAACTTGGATTTAATTTATTTTGCTCTCTTAACATTCTATAGTAATCATCTCAGGGTTGTCCCAGGAAGCACTGCTCTTTTAACCTTCTGAGTGCCAGAGGGCTATCCAATGCATTGCAAAGTGCTGTATACCCCCTGGCACTCACAGTGTTAAATCAATGGGAATTTTTATTTCTCCATTCTGGTACAGTTGTCTCTCCAAAAACACCTGTTCACCTTCAGATATTTTGAATATGGCCCCATATTCTTTATAAGAAAAAATTCCATTCACTAAGCTGTCTATTTTTTTAATAGAATTTCCTTTCAGTAACTCTTAAACGATACGGTCCTGTATTGAGAATAGTTTATTTTCATGTTTGAGGTAATGTTTAAAATAAAATGTGGCTTTCTGCCTGGTTTCTGTCAGTTCTTCAATGAGGAATGCATACAGCTCAATAAAACATCATGGCATGTTTAAAGTTCTAACACAGAAGCAGCAGGCAGCCATTTTTGTGAATATCACATCACTGTTAAACTGTTTCAGAGAACACACTAAGAACTGACAATGGAAAGAGCAGCCTGGGAACTCTGAGGTTACATTGATCACACTTGACTAGAAATACTAAGCGATGGTAGAAGAGAATATTCACCTTAACACTTTGAATGCCAGAGGCGGACACAACACATTTGATGATTTAAAGCATGAAAAGAAAGGAAATATTTTGTCATTTTCTCAGTTTCAGTGTCCTGCGGTATGCTCCGAGTGTGTTTTAGGAATGTCATCGCCGAAAGAAGTTCCTTTTTAATTAGAAGAGGTGCCATTACTGGGCCTCTGGAGTCGACTTCCATTAGGTTACATTAGGCAGGATATTTATCAATTGCAATGGCAATCCAGATATATTAACCCTTTGAGTGCCAGAGGGGTACAAACACATTGCTTTGCAATATGTTGCATATCCATCTGGCACTCAAAGGGTTACAATTCTGGATTGTAACCCTTTGAATGCTAGAAGGGTCTCCAGTACATTGCTTTAAGAGATTAAAATGCATTAGAGACCTCATTAGCATTCAAGGGAATAAAATCCCCATTTCAATCAATGTATATTTTTTATTTGCTCTCTAAGGTGTCCTTGATCACTATTGCTCCACTATCACTTTGCAAGTCCGGCCCACTGAGCTTGTCTAAATCCAAGGTTGGTGCTTTATAGTCAAACAAAGAGCAGACTTCAGGATGACCGAGACTGGTGTAAGGAGAAATCAATCTACCGTATTGAAATTCTCCCCTACAAATAGGATTATTTCATTTAATACCTGAGATCTATCAAGCTCCATTACTTCAAATGGAACCTGTCATTCCATGACTTCATTATAAATCAAGTTTATATTGCAATTTATGTTCAGTGAAGTCATTGCCTGGATGCAAGAATTTAAAGGAGGGGGGAAAAATTACACAGCAGTTAGTAATTGCGCAAAGTCATTGTGCCAATGTGCGATTTAGAGAGTACGCTAGTCTTTCTAAATGAGGATTCAGGCTGTCCTATACCATGAATGCTACTAATAAATAGAGGACCTCTGGGAAAAGTGCTGAGCGTAGGCTGGATCTATTTTCAGCTTACATCAGCATCTGCTGCCCCTGGGATCATGCATACCCTATACCATATGTAATCACTTCAGAGCTGCAACCAGTAAGATAATGAAAGAGCATGGCATAAATCTATACTTGAGTGGAATGCTAAATGAGAAAAATAATACAGAAGAGGTGGGGGAAATAAAGCACATTTCCAAGTCATTAGGAAGAAAGACTTTGACATATGAAGCGTTGCAACCATTAATAGCACTTATCATACAGAGAGGAGACAAAGGGGCAAATTAATCAAACTGACAGAACTGGGCCATTTTATGCTAATGTGGACTACTGGTTTGAGATGATGTTTCTGGGTGTCTGGAAGGCTGATACCATTACAGGCAGGAAATTGTATGGACAGTAAGCAGCAGATCCCATGAGTTACACGCTGATCTAAGACATGGAGCAAGACTGGGGCAAACCAACTGCATCAGAGAGGACGAACACAAAGCACCATTCATTTATAAGGGTCTTTAACCCTTTGCATGCCAAAAACATCTCTAATGCACTGTGAAGCAATGGGATGGCAACTTCTCTAGCATTCAAGGAGTTAAAAGTCTCATTTACATGAATGGGGATTTGGGGAATATTTATGTATCCTCTATGGTGCATGTAGTTTCCCCCAGAATGATTCCACTTTACCTAGGACATCTGCCTCCCTACATGTGAAAGAATGGTTTAAAATACCAGGCGGGGATTGGGGAATGCTGTTGGCACTAAGCACATAGCATATGGGGATTAACCCTTTAACCTTTTGAGTGCCAGAGGGGTACACAAAGCATTGCAGAGCAATGCATTTCGCTCTGGCATGCAAAGGGTTAAGGACCGAAGGGGTGTGTGTGACCCATTGCTTCACAATGCACTGCACACCTCCCTCTGGTCCTTAACCCTCTGAATGTCAGAGAGGTATCCAACACTTTGTGTTGCAATGCGTTGGATACCTCTATGGCAGTTAAAGGGTTAAGGGCCCTATGTACAAAAAGGAATACAAAGGCAAACCAGCTTCACCACAGGGATACAGAATGGCCCTCAGTGATTTAAATGGAGCTTTTAACCCCTTCAATGCTAGCGAGATCTCACTTTGGAGACCTCTAGCATTCAGTGGGTTACAAGTCCTATTTAAGTCACTGACAGTTTTTGTCCCCAGTGGTTTTCCCCAGGGAACACTTTTTCTTTGAGCTTTTGGCCAAAAAATCCTACTGGCCCCTATGTAAGTTCTCTTGCTCCTTTTTCCAGGCAATAACATCTTAAATCAGTCCTGGATGCCATATACATGGAGGAGAACATGACAGTTAACTCTGCTCACTAGATATGGACATTTTAATCCTTTAACCCTTTGTGTGCCAGAGAGGTATCCAACTCATTGTATTGCAATGCACTGGATCTCTCTCTGGCACTCAAGAGTGTTAAGGAACACAATGTGTTACACAGCCCCCTAGTCCTTAAAGGGTTACATAGACTTATACACTCTGCCTGCTTCAGTTTGGGAAAAAAACCTGCCTCCACGGACATGACATCCACGACTGATTGGAGATATTATCTATTGAACAAAGGAACAATAACAAAATTCATAGGGGCCATTAGGATTTTCAGGCCATAGGAAGGTAAGTGGAGAGGTTATTATTATAAGGTGTTAGTTCTCATTCATCATCTTAATAAAATGACCATAATTACAAAAAAGTTGAACTTTCAAAAAAATATATAAAACATACGACAATTCAAGAGAATATATTATTTAACCCATTGAGTGCCAGAGGGGTACGCAACACATTGAGAAGTGTTGATCTCTATTTCACAGGACTGTTATTTTGCATAAAATTCAATATCTGACTACATTATTCTTCTACACAAATTGTCCATCTTGTCCCCTCTCTCCCTCCCTTGCACTATCAATAGTCTCCAGTCTCACAACACTACAACACACTAAAACAGCTGAATGCCAACGGTCCACACACAGAGCTCTGCAGTAAGGGCCTTATATTCAATAAAATAATGGCGGAATTATGGGGCATATCAACTGCACTACAGAGAGAAATACAAATCCCCATTCAGTTCAATTGGGTTTTTAATGCATTGAATGCTAAAGAGGTCATCATCTATGATGCACTTAGTTTACCCCAGAATTCTTCAAGTCTCCTTTTGAACGCAAAGCTCTAGGAGTTCCCCTATAATGCAACATATTCATCTGGCAAATAAATTATTTCACAGGAAAGGATTCTAGGTAAATAACACCAATAAAAACATGAAACCGACAACTGTGCCTATAAACACAAAACACATACTAAAAATACACTTTAAGCCTTTGAGTGACAAGAGGGGTAAAAGTGAAACAAATTCTATAGTACCATCTATCTGGAAACCTAAAGCACAGATGGGTTTACACTTTATTTACTATATCTCCTAAGATTACACATACTGGTATAAACCATATTGCAGACAACTTGAGAATGGATTACATTCAAGCCCAGTTGATGATTGCTTACAGTAATGTGATGGCTTGAACTGAAGTCCAGCCGTTAATTTCAAATACAAAATAAGGAGATGCAGACTGGATGAACCATTAGGTTTTACCTGCTGTCAAAATCTATGTTTCTGTGAGATAAGATACCAATGTGTTGTACTCCCCTCTGGAAGCCAAAGGTTTAACAGACTACGAGATTAAAACCTTTCAGTAATTAAGGAACAGTGACATACTGCATCCATTTAGACTGTAAGCTCCTTGGGGCAGGGACCTCTCTCCTATTGTTTCTATGAATGTGGCACTTACTTTATCCCCCCATTTATTGTAACATACGTCTATTGTATAAAGATATACATACATACATACTGACATGATGTATAATCAAAGTTAAATGGACCAAGGCCTATATAGCAATAAAAATGCTTTGGCACATATCGGCAAAGTCTAATTAGATTCTGGACATGATTAATACATGCTACATCAAACGAAACATGTACCACAGTATATACGCTACTGACACAAAAATTACGGAAAATCCAGGTATTTTTTTCATTACACCATTTTCACTTTACCGATTTGCTGAATATTTAATGTGTGTTCTCTTTTCTAACAACACCCACGAGACCAGCTAAAATGTTCTTCTTGGAGGAACGTTCTCAAAGTAGAAATTGCTTCCATCAGACACTGCATCTGTTGGGATTCTTAAATGATGTTCTGTTTCAGGAGCTAGATTAACCCTTGCAGAGCCAGAGAAGGCCAAATTACACAGTGACTAGGATCGGTTTAGTGTGCACAATCAGAAACCTGTGCTACCGTGAAGCTGATGAGCTTGGAAGTACTGCAGCAATTTCAGGGCAAACCAACTTCTAAGTAAGAGACAAATATTCCTATTAATTGTAATGTGGATTTTAACCCCTTGAATGGTAAAGAGGTTGATCCCTCTCAAGTATTTAAGGGATTACAAGTCCCATTTTAATTAATAATACATTCATTTTTAGTAGCTTTATTAATCAAGTTGTACTAGGAGTGGGTTTTAAGTTCCAAGTTTCTTGCAGATCTGACAGCTATCTCCACTTATCATATTTTGCAATTCTGCATTGTTTTTCGAAAATTTTGTGATTAGCAGTGCTTAGTACCGTTTGACCTGACAAAGGGAAAGGATCTTTAACCATGTATAAATGGTTAGTGATACACAACAATACTCATTTTCTGATCTTCAGCAATGAATGTAATGATATGCAAATGTGTCTGTATTCAAATGTAAGGTAGCTTACTATCCTTATTGAATTTCACAGATCATGATATTTACCAATTGTGTGACTACGTTGGGCCATTACTCTCCAACATTTTATTTGGTGGATGGGCCACATTTTAGACCAGCTGAATTTTGGTCCCCCATGGTTGAAAACAGGCAAGAGTTTAAGGATTTCACTAGTGAGTGGGTGGTTCACTATGAATGAGTAGCCTGTACTTTATCAGTGATGCGTTTAAATCTTGGCCAGTTTATGGTTCTTGAGGACCAAACCTCAAAATGCCTGATTTAGATGCATGATGCTTGGCTAGAACATATAAAAAAATGAGTATTATGATGAAAGCTATGGAGATTGTTTTGTAGACTGGATGCCAAAAGAACCCCACTGTAATCTTTTGGACAGGTATACGTTGGACTTTTATGTGTCAGTTAGAAAATTCAGTGTATTCGTTATCAGTGCATGCCCACAGAAGTTTAGGCAGAGGTGGGCAACATGTAGCCCTATGGCCATATGTGGCCCTCATAATCCCTCAGTCTTTTCCAAACCCAATTTATATTTTTAAACCATAAATTGTGGCCCTTTGGGAGATTCAAGGGCCACATATGCAACACTTAGGGTGAATCTGGTGTGCCAAGGCTTCCTACTGCTCCTCACCTCAATGATTGGCCATTTTATTGGGAATACCAGCTTTAATGGATAAAATGTGAATAACACAGAATATCTTAATAAAAGAATGCCACACATAGCACAACTCACAGCAAATGACTGAAGAACCTAAATAGGATTCCATGTACTGCACATATTTCATGCAGTGTAACCCAATCTGCATATTATTTGTAGGGAGGATATATGCTGTGTATTTCTGAATCTCAGCTTCCACAGAATACCCATACCACAGTAAACTATTGTTGGAAAGACGTATCACAGCAGTTGCTTAATCACTACTACAGATCCGAATAGTTTACATCTCTTTCATTTTTCCTAATGTAAAACAACATGAAGCAGCATGATGGATGAGAAAATTATTCCATTTGAAGTATATTGTTCATACTAGCTGAATGATCCTCTTGGAAGTTAATCAAGCTTAGGCAAAAAAGAGAATCTTATAAACTCAATAGAAGAAGGGATAACCCACTGTGTAAATAACCGCCCTGAGAAGTGAGTGCTTCTGGATTAGGGCCAGTGGGAGCTATATATGAACTTCATCTACTGAAAGAAATGCTTCAAACTATGCTACATTATAAAAATGTCAAATTTTAGAATTATAGTAGCTCACATTGGCAGGATGGCAAACCTTTGCTCTTTTTAGCAAAGAAATATGGGAAACCTGACCAGTTTGTGGAGATCTTTAAAACAGGCTTAGGCCCTGGAATGCTGTGTGGAGCCCTGACACTGGATGTTCCCAAGTGACCCTCCTCATTTGGCAGGCTGTTGCCTCATTAATGATCATATATTGATTAGAGACGGTGACCCAGTTGTGGGTCATGGAAACCAAACAGGCTGATAATGGCCAAGTGTTAGAGTTAAAGTTATGTTTTTATGACCTGCTACAGACAGACATGTAGAAATTAGTTGAAAGGGAAGCATACCATATGTATAAGTGGCAATTTTCATACTAGACTATTTCACACAGGTAGCTGTGCTTCATACAGCGGTCTGGTTTATGTATTTATCAATACTATATTATTAATTTGTATTATTATCAGCAGTTTCCTGTACATAGGAAGCTATAGTGGCATCCGCCTCTAGGTCACATGTTCCCACAAAAACTCTGGCCTTCGACAGAGCTAAAGGGCTTGTAAGAGCCAATAGTCTAAAACTAAAACAATTGGCAGAAGATTACTCCAGAGATCAAATGCAAATAAATGAAAGCATATAGATAGAACGGACAGCTGTCTTGATATGAAAGTCCTTCTCTTAAACAAATTAATTTATCCCTGTGGTTTAGTTCCCCCTTTTAAAGTCCTGCATTTATACTCAGAATAAATTACTTTACTGAGAAAATAAGGGGATTTCTTTGTCACTATTCTTCAGGGTATAAAAAAATTGTGCTCTTAAAAAATGTTTTTAATTTTAGATCAATTTTTTCTTGAAAATTTATTGACATTCAACCTTTTGAGTGACAGAGAAGCATTCAACGCATTGCAACGCAAAAGGTTAAAATGATGCGTAAAAATTTGGGCTATCTTACTGAGTTTGTAATGTAATTGAATTGATATATTTGCTGCGTAACCACATTCGGTTTCAACATACGAGCAAAAGCATTGGAAAGCGATAGGATACACACCCCTCTGGTCCTTAATCCTTTGAGTTCCTGAAACGTCTCCAATACGTTGTTCTGCAATACATTAGGTTCCTCTCTGGCACTCAAAGGGTTAAAAGGTTACAGACTAGCGGGGTGTACAATGCAATGTGGAGCAATGACACCGCAAAGCTCTCAGGTCCATAAAGAGTGAAATTTGTCTTTAGTTCTGGGAAATTTGTGGCTCTACAAATGTTGTTGAACTAAAATCTAAATTATCCTCAAAATAAGTAAAGTCCAACAACAACAACTTGGGGGCAGCAAATTGCACCCCTCCCTCCCTTCCCCTTTAGACCCTTAAAGTGGAACTTTAACCATAGGTAAAGTCGCCCTGCAATAATTAGGCAGGTGGCGACTAGCTTAATAATAGTTCTATTACCTCTCAGAACTACACTATTCTAAAGAAATCCTTAATCTTCCGAGACCGTAAGCCAGGCATCAGTGCAGACATCTTGTCTGTGGGCCTGCGCTGTCAGTCCTGGTCTCCATTAACAAGTATTGCAGTGTGCCATAAGGTAACCAGAAGGGACTGACGGCGTAGGTGCACAGACTGCACTAACCAGGTCGTCAGTCTCGGAAGAGCAAGAATTTCTTTAGAATCGTGTAGTTCTGAGAGGTAAGATAACTATTATTAAGCTAGTCGCCGACTGCATAATTATTGCAGGGAGACTTTCCTTCCAAATGGCAGCTGTAGAATGTGACCTTGCAATGTTACAGGGACTCTAAGGACATCCAGTCACATGGAATCAGCTTCAGTGAAAGGACAGGAGAACTGGTATGGTGGGAGTGGAAAATTATGCATCATGTCATGACAAGAGGCTATTAAATGTATTGAAATTCCATTTTTTTTAGATACAGTAGATTTTTTTGTCATATATTTAAAAATTGTGAAATTGAAGTCAAAACACCTAGTATCAATTTAAAACTGACAAAAAGGTTAGACACTGATAAGCCCTGAAATGTTTTGGGTACAGATATATCCAGGATGGTTCCCAACTGTCACTAAAGCAACAGAGAGTCAGGGAAAATGCAGGAGTCTGTTGAAAAACTCTCCCTCTGATCCAAAAACGTACTATGGAGAGATGTAGTCAGTGGCTCAAGCTCTCCCACAGACTGCATTATTTAACCCTTTGAGTGCCAGAGGTTGGCACTCAATGGGTTAAAAAGCATGACTTTTGAACACTATTTGATACCATTTCTAATAGGTCTAGCTGAAGTAACTGGTTTTACTGAACAGATAATCTAACATATTATCTATAACAGGATTACTGCCCCTTTAAATACTTGTGAATTTTTATTTGTCCCTGTGGTGTAGCTGTTTGTGCCAGAATTAATACACTTGTGCATATATTCCACTGACTAAACACAAATGAAAGACATTAATGTGTTTGGTATTGTTTATGATGTTTGTTTTCTTTTAATATTAGTGAAATGTGATGATTGAGCACTTAAAATAATTCTGAAGACTTTCACTCCCTCCTGTAATAACTATGGATATAGATGTGTTATATCAGCCCTGTAGTGATCTGGGGTTATATACACTTAAATACATTGTACACTATGGAAACCGTTAAAGATTATCTGTTTTCTGAGGCCTAAAAGCTAGTCTCACATATGTTCATACTTGGGAACTCTCCAGTTCTTCCCCGAAGAGTCTGTTTTTTTAGAGCTAATACCTTTTCTCAGAGGACAGAAGCTAATCCTCCGGCTTTGGTGAGTTTCCTGTGTAAATCTGCACACTTTTCATGCATTCTGCCTGTTTCCCACCCTATTCCACCCACTTCCTGTCAACTTCCCCCTCTCAATCCCGATTAAGCCCCACCCAATTAATTAAACCCCACCCACTTTATAATGTAATTCACATAATTTAGACATACCCAGTCACAGCCCATGATCCCTCTCGGGTACACATGTGGACTGTGTGTGCTCCCATTCCTAGCTTTTCCAGGGTTCCCATTACAATAGCAGTCTTGATAAATGTTTCAGAAACTATAGTGTTTTATACTTAGTCAGGCCCGCTGGACTGAGCTAGACCTGGAGATCTTCCAAAAGTAACCATTGCTAGAGATCATATGACCCGCTGACTGAAACCACCACAGCTACCTCACTTCCATTACAAAACAAACCCCATACTCAGTGGCATAGGCCACCCCAGGCCCAAGTCATGGCCCCCTCCACTTAATTTTGGGGAGTCTTTGCACAACACATATGCAGTTTCTAACCCTTTAAGGATCAAGAGGATGTACAAAGTAATGTGTTGCAAACCCAATGGTCCTTAAACTGTTAATTCTCTTTAAAATTAACAAAACTTATGTTGGGGTGACAAATCCACTCTAAATAGGAAAACCTTGGACTACTTATGGCTGCTTGCAATATGTATTTACTTCTAGTTCAGGAATAGAGATCAGGATTAGATTCTTCAGAGTTGTCAAATGCATTACAAAACATCCAGGGGGTTAAAGGGATAGTAATGTGTCAAAATAAAAGCAGCTCCAATTACTCTTCATTTTATTTGGGCAATGGAAAGTGTTTTTTCAATATTGTCAGAGTTGTAGTTCAAGAGTAATTCAATTATAAAGTTTCCCCCTCCCGCCCCTTTTACCTAGTGTAAACCACCTCCCCTCAGATGTGGAATCTGGTTTTAAGACCAGACAGCTCACAACAAGGGACAATCTTCTTACTGTGAACATAAGGAAAACCCTGCCCCACCCTTTGACAGGTTTTTCCCTTATGCTAACTGAAGATTGTCCCTCTTTGAGACCCATCTGGACACCACCTTTCTGTTCTGAGGTGAGCAGTGTTACATAAGTAAAAGGGGTTGGAGGGTGATACTTTATCATTCAATTACTCCTGAACTACAACTCTGACTGTATTGAAATTACACTCTCCATTGGCAAATACTATAAAGATTAACTGTAGCTGCTTTTATTTTGAAACATTACTATCCCTTTAAGTAGTTAAAGGCATAGTAACACTTAATATAAAGTAAAATTTATATTGTAAGGTTTATCCTCCTGAGTACAACAAAGGCACTCCCACTGCTGAGAGGGGTTATATTCAAAAGTGAATATATCAATGGCCTGAAATTTTACAGTGGCATTGCTACATCATCCTAAGGAAAGTTCTGGTCAATTGACCATAAACCTCCACAGGATGGTGTAGCAACAGCACCTAAAAAATGCAAGTCTGAGCAGCTATAATTTTTGAATAAAACACAATTCAGCAGAATGAGAATCCGTGTTTTACTGAGGAAGATAAATCTTACAATATACATTTCAATTTATATTAAGTAATAATAAGCATCTCAGACCACATACTAGACTTTGTAGATTTTAGATCTAAAACTAATGCAAGCAAAAAGTAACTATAAATGTTAGATTTGATGTAACTGATAAACAACAAAAGAGGTGGTTCTCAAAATGGGGGGTGGGGTATTGGCTGAGGCTTTGTTTAGCAGCAGATGTCTACACTGCTATGCAATATAACAGTATCTGCATTGTTGGATTGCCGTCACAGAAGTTTGGGACAGCCTGGCTCAAAGAACGATTATGAACAGCAGTCTAACATGTTTTTAATTGTGATACACATGCATTTGGCAGAAAGCCTATACATATATATATATATATATATATATATATATATATATATATATATGTACAAAATTGTGGGGAAGCAGTCTCACTTGAAGGACTTTTTTTGCCTGGGTGCTTAAAGACAAAACTGCAAAATATACACCAGAAGAAGATGATGTCAAGCACTCAC
Organism: Rhinophrynus dorsalis; assembly: GCA_037306005.1. NCBI lineage: Eukaryota > Metazoa > Chordata > Amphibia > Anura > Rhinophrynidae > Rhinophrynus > Rhinophrynus dorsalis. The sequence goes on along the minus strand of CM074720.1, from coordinate 307,378,481 downwards.
AGGACTTGAGGAAGGCCTGTGTTGTCAGGCCGAAACGTTGACCATTAAAATATGCTTGATTAACCCCCTTGGAAGTCCTGTGAGTGCTTGACATCATCTTCTTCTGGTATATAGATGTATATATATATATATCGATTTGCAGAAATACCTACAGCAAGAAAGAAATATAAAATGAATTGATTTCTTAAACATTTATTACAAAATAAATAAAATGCGAATTATATAAATGCATATGCAAATAATTACGCTTATTTCAATAACAAGGGAGGAGACATCGGGTTTGGTGAAAATTAAAAGGGGTGTCATATCGAAAAGTTTGGGAACCACCGATCTAAAAGATCGCAGCCAACTGTCTTATTGTCATCAATAGTAAGCGGGCCGCAGCAAGCACACAACTTAGACTGAAAAATTCCTTTCACATTCTGTAATATGTTATGTATGTTTGTTTCAACTGCTTTCCCTAAAGCGTATTTGGATTTGTTTGCTAGTGTCACATGAAGAGGAGCTGAAAGCATACAAACACGTACACAACAGGGAGCTCAAACATAGAACTGGTTAGAGAGCTGTGAGGTGAATGGATTGAAAACTATAACCCCTTGAATGCTAGAGAGGTCTCCAAAGTACTGCTTCACAACGTGCTGGTGGCCTCTCTAGCACTCAAACAGTTAAAAGCCCAAGTTAAATAAATGGGAATTAATATTTGTTTCCTATGGTATGGTTAGTTTACCCAAGAATTGCTTCAGATTTACTTTGTAAATCAGCCTCTTTTTGCATACAAGAACTCCTTTAGAGTACATTTAGATGCTCCGTACGCACAGTGTGTTTCACATAGTATGGGGCACAGTTACAAAACCAAATGCGCCATTTCTCCATATATTTCATATATATTTCATATGTAGAATGATAAAAGTGGAGCAATTCAGTCAAAAACTAACTTCCTCATAAAGGACAAATAAACATACCATTGACAAAGGGGATTTTAAAGCCCTGGAAAAATATACAGGTCTAAGTATTGTGTGTGCTTCCAGTTCAAACAAAATGTACTGGGAAAAGAAAGAGATCATTTATGTGTGTACTAGTTTTAAAGCCTGTGTTCATGGGCCAACACTGGCGGCGCTGCAGTCATGCGCACTACAGTCTGCCCGCACCGCATGCACAGCTGTCTCTACTGCGCATGACAGCTTCTGACAAACATTCTAAGCCAATTATAATATAGGATATCACTTTGTATACATGTTTTGCAACTATGCTCAGTATAGAGCACTTATATACCTCGCAACTCTCTGGATCTGTTTTTCATAATTAATTACTGTATAACCGGGGACACAGGCAGATTCTCAGGACTCAGTGAGTTCCCTCGTAGCTCTGCCCTCTTTGCAGCAGTTATAGTCACACTCTACCCTGTTCTTCCTACTTTCTGCCGATTTAAAGGACAAATACCGCCTCCCCTCTTCCAAATCCTTCCCAGTCAAGCTCCACCCACTTTAAGATATATTTCGCAAAATGTGGACATTCCATACACAGACCTTAGGCGACCTCCAGAGGCTTGGGACAAGAAGGTTCCCAGGTTTGCGTACATACAGGGTGGCCCCATAAAATGTTGATACTAAATGGGTAGGGGGTTAGCTTTAATCCCTTAACTGGGTAATGTGCCAGGATTGTCACATAAATCCATCCTTTGAGGACAGATGTTGCTACAAACACTTTGTGGTTTAATGATCATAGCACCCCTTGGGGAGTGATGTGATCATAGCGTGTAGGCTGCAACTGACTCCTGCAGGACTGCAGCAGTCAGTTTCAGTCATTCCCCAGTGGGGTCCACACATGTGATCGCTGCTACTGCAAGTGGAGCCACATGACAAGTGCAATGTTAGTAAACACTGCTTTTGACATTGTTCTCTGCCTCTCTCCTCCTCACTCTGATCATGAGGCAGGGAAAGACAGACAGAGAACACCAGATCCCAGCAATTCAAATGGCCAAAAAGGGGGCACCATTGTTTCAGGATGGTGTTGATGGGGGCAGGATTGGTTGGTACAACATTAAATATATATTATAGGTTATTTCATGACCTATTGAAACCTCTTTGTGTAGATGAATAAAAGATTTAAAATAAGATCCAAGTATATTATTTATAATTTAGAAACATCTACTTACGTTTAAACAAACATTAATGTGCGATTTATTGTTGTGGAGCAATGTTATACACTTGCATACACACTACACAGCCTGATCTCCTCAAAAGAGTGACACCATGGAAGAGGGACATAGGGACTTGTATCCCAGAGGAACTGTCCCTCCTAAAGGAAGACTTGGGAGGCATGAACAAACATTCATACTTTGTATCCAGTGCCTGCTAAAAGATGCACTTATTCAGTATAAATCATTCACGAGACACCCTATAAAAATTCTATGTTTATTCAATTTTTTCCAAATTTGTATATTACCAGCAAACTAAATTATGGGTTTACATAATCCTGTATATTATATATATATATATATATATATATATATATATATATATATATATATATATATATATACACTAGTTTAAAAGCCTGTGTACACGGGCCACAGTGACACCCAGCAGCCTCAGCTGGTGCCCGGAGCCTCTCTGCTCACTGTCCGCGCTACAGTCATGCGCAGTACAGAGTGCCCGAATGCATTGCAGTTGATACAGAGCAGGGCACTCCGAATTCAGGCCAGAGTCCTCTCTGCGCACGTTCCTGGGACCTCCGGTCCAAATTCGGAGCGCCCCGGTGAGCAAAATGAATTAGAGGGAAAATATGATTGAACAAAGACATACAGGAAAGGCCAAAATTGCCTCTAGTTTAAAAAAGCCCTTGTCACCAACGAGTTAATGGTTGGACTACTCTGCATAAGACTATAGGATTTTAAAGGAGAACTGTTGCCTAGGAATAAATATCTCTTAAAGGGACACTATCATCTAAAGACAAGTGTGGTGATTTCTAAAGAGATTTCAAAATCACGCATAAATTGTATTCACGATAATTCATTCAGAAGACTAGTTTTTGAGGTATATACAGTTATAGGTAATGCTAATTAAGGCATGCCATACAGGACCTTCCAGTTCCAGCCCAGCATTACTTCCCCACTTACTGAAAGTTCTCAGCATTGCATTTCCCACCTCTCTTATCACTGGAAAGGCAAGTGCAAATGAGTGTTGGAGGTAATGCATGATGTGCCTTAATTAGGATAATGTATAGATCTAAACAATTCAAAATAGTTTTCTCAATAAAAATGGCTACTGAAGCTTACAGATGATTTTGTTGATTATGATGACAGTGTCCCTTCAATCTGTTTAACAATTAATTTACCTACTGTATATAGAAGTCTCTCTAGCAACCAAGGAGTTAAAGCTTTTTTTTTTTTTAGCTATTGCTTGAAATAGGCCAAGGTTATTTTCTGTGCCAAGAAACAGTGGATGGGATTAAGGAGGAGTCATGTGAGGAGTGTGGGTGTGGTCATGGGTAGAGCTAATGGTGCTCAGAGTGACTTGTCTAGGATGAAAATCAAGCCCTGTTTCCGCTCCACATTACTGTGCACACCTCATTATACATGCACACATACATCATCAAGCAAACGCAATCACTCCCCTCATTTGGTTACTCAGAAGAGATCTGTGGAAATGGCCTCCTGTGGGAATTCTTGTGGAAGGCTTTATTTTTCAGCCAAATCTCTTCCTGCATCTGAAAGTTCTGAACATTCCTTTTCTTATTATATCAGATTCACATACCTCCCAACATTTCAAATTGCCAAAGAGGGTCAATTGTGTTTTAGGGGGTGATGCTGGGGGTGTGGCTGGTGGGTAGGGCATTAACGAGAATTTTTAGGCTGTTTTATGATCTATTGACACCTCCTTGTGTTACCTAATAAATGACTTATAACAAGACCAAAGTATTTTATTTAAGCAGACTAATTTATAAACACATACACTGATGTTTAAAGAAACAATAATGTGAGTTTTATTGCTGTGGAGCAATGTGATACACTCCTATACACACCACACAATCTGATCTCTGACAAAGAGGGACATTAGGGTGGGAAAGAGGGACAGTGGGATTTGGGTCTAAAAGAGGGACTGTCCCTCCTAAAGAGGGACACTTGGGAGTTATGGATTCAGAGTGTCAGTTAGTTTCTATGGTGTTAGGTAGTATATTTATGTCAGGTACAACATATTTGTCAGTAGGATGCAATATGCTATATCTGTGCTTTTAGCCAATACTGCATCACATGTACATTATAGAATTGCTAAGAAACATACAGTAATACTAGCTTACCAACTTGGGGGCTAAAGACAATCTCCAATGTGCTTTGCAATATGTTGGAGATGTCCAGGGGGTTAATCACAGCTTTTTTTTTTTCTTCCGTTACCATACCTCCCAAGTGTCCCTCTTTAGGAAGGACAGACCCTCTTTGAGACCGAAATCCCTCTGTCCCTCTTTCCCACCCTGGTATCCCACTTTTTAGGAGATCAGACTGTGGTGTGTATATAAGTGTATCACATTGCTCCACAGCAATAAAACTCACATTAATGTTTGTGTAAACTTCAGTATATGTGTTTATACATTAGTCTGTGTAATTAAAATACTTTGACCTTTCTCTAAATCATTTATTCAATTACACAAAGAGGCATCAATAGGTCATGAAACAACCTAAAAATTCTTGGTAATGCCTTGCAAACCCCAACAACACCGCCTAAATCAAATGTGTCCCTCTTTGGCCGTTTGAAATGTTGGGAGGTATGTGTTACTCAGGAAACACAGCATAAAATGGAAAGACTGTTCAAAGAGCTATTTATCTATAAATCTCAGCAGAACAGAATATTGTTACAGCACTCTGCAGAAAATAAACTAATAATATATAATATTTGTAATAAAAAAGGCTTGAGTATTTACTAGAATCATCCTGATTATGTCATTTTGGTGTTTAGTTAAAGTAAAGATATGCTTTCCAAGATACAATGTGAATTAGTGGACATGCAGGATTGGTCTTACATTTTTCTAACTACTCACAAAACCCCACTGAAATTTCCTCAAGGAGAGAACTATGATTAAAGTATTTGCTGAGCCAGCCACACTCAGCAAACCGTATATATGCCTGGAGACCCTCAAGAGAGTGCTTTGTATTTGTACTACGTTTCAGTAGAAATGTTCAACATTGAAATGAAATGTTCTAAACTAGAGTTACCAGATTATCCCTTAAAAGAAGACACATACGAATAATGTCTACTGCACTGGAACGTAACTAATAAAAATGGGAACCAAAGCATCCTACTAATTAGACACTGGAGCCCTGCAGCATGCATGTTTCATATGTGTCCTCTTTTAAAGGGATGATCTGGGAACCCTAAAACATATAATACAGCAGGAAAACTGATAAAACAAATGCAGATTACAAAAATATTAGACATATTGATTGATTGCCAAAATTATTACACAGTGATATGACTTTGAATCTATATATATTAGGTGCATTGCATACCCAGAAAAGAATTACACTATTGTAATTGGGTTTGAATCCAGACTAATCGGTTAACCCTAGGCTACATAGTCTTGTGTACTGATTACAGCTTAAAGATGCCGTAATGTTTCAATATGAAAAAAATATGTATCAGTCTATTAAAACAAGCAGAGCTGGATTTATATCCCAGGTGCCCTTAGCTCTGCCCATGGCCACACCTCCACCTCTCACATGACCCCACCCCCAGTCCCATCCAGTGTTTACTGGCACAAAAAATACTGTTCTCATACAACAAACAAGAATGAAAAAACGTTAACTCCTTGGTTGATAGAGAGCTCTCCAAAGCATTGCTAAGCCATGTGCTGGAGATTTCTCTACCATCTAAGATGTTAAATAATAACCTCTAACGGGGTATGAAGCTAGTGCAGGGACACTGAGACTTCTCTGACCACCCCCTTAATTCCGAATGTGGGAGTGGTCAGCACAGCTAAGGTACTCCTCACAATTTGGAGCTCTATGCAGTTGCCTACTCAGCCTATTGGGAAAACCAGCCCTGAAAACTAGGGTTATCACAGCTAATTTTTATTTTCTTATTTTGAGCTTTAATGGCTTTGAAATGAATCATCCCCAGCAATGGGAGTACCGTTATTTTAAACAGCAAGAAAATTCGTATATATATATCTATATATATCTATATCTATATATATATATATATATATATATATATTTATATACACACACAATATAGGTCTCTGTTTTCAGGAAGCAGTACTAGTACAGCTCCAACCCAATATTTATTAACATGGATAGTACAGAGATTTCAATGCAATGTGATGAAGCTTTATCTAGCTTAAAGGGTGTTAAACTTTAATACCTTAAGGACGACAGGAGTGTAGAATGCGTTGCTAAGCAATTCATTGCACATCCCTGTGGTCCTTAAGGTGTTATTCGAGAGCCCACCAGCTGTGAAAGTCTGCTTTATTTTAGGCAGAAAACTGGGCAAGTAGCAAACCAATTCGGAGAAATCCAGTCTCCTGTTCGAGCAGAGTACTACTACATATGACTTAACCATCTACTCAAGAGCTATTAGTAGGAACGATGAAGTAATGTTAATTGAATAATGGCCTTCTGCCCAGAACATTGGCATGACCTAGAATGCCCTTAGCTGACAGGCATTTATGTCTCATTCCCTCTAAGACACCTTTTTGGAAGAAGAAGAAAAAAAAAAAAAAAAAAAGACACAAAATCAAAAGGAGTAGAGGACGCTAATAAAAAATGATGCTAGCTGAAATCTTATAAATGGAATATATAATCTCTTGGTGAAATGAAGAATTATTTGATTGAATAAATCTGAATTAAGCTATGACATCAATCAATGTTTTTAAAGGGGCATTGTTGTATACACATGGATAGGGATCATACTCTTTAAAATAGCCTGTGCTCCTTCCTATTTATAAAAATAATTTCTTATGTGCACAAACCCTAAAATCTGCTATAAATGTGCTTCCCCTATTCATCTGGAGACAGCTGTGCATGACCACTGAACCTTCTTTATACAAGTGATGACAACGTATGGCATTGTTCAGGTAAACAAATACATAGGAAAGAAGAATTTCTGTGAACTGAAGTGGGTGGGATCTCATCTTAAAACAATGGCCACTGTTTACTTTTTTTTTTTTTTTTTTTTTTTAAACAGGCACAATAAAAAATGACCAAAAATGGCCATGTTTGCCTTTTATTTTGAAAGATTTTAGAACTTTTTCATCAAGAATAACATTTTAAAAAATGAAGTCTTGGCGTAAATGTTTTCAAGGATAATGGACATTTAAGGCCAGTTTAACCATTCCTCTACATAAAAACAACAAAAAGCTAGTGAGATTGGCAAAACGTAAATTTTTACATTGATGTAATCATAGAAAAGCATTTTATACCACATTTCTAGATTGATGCTACAGATGTCAAATTTTATTTTAGATTGTGCACATTATGATGATGGCATTGTAATGCTATCTTGTGGTCATCAGAAAAACTGACCTAAAGATCTTCCAAGAATATTTGCTTTCTGTGAAGTAGATAAGGTCTACCTGGAGACATTTTTCATAGGAAGCCTGACAGATCTGTTCTATGGCAACACCTGTATCAAAGAAACAAAGAACAATTCTGGTGCAAACCCACATCCCTTCTCTATCAAAGAGAAAGCACTGTAGCAAGCAATTCGATTTTTTCTTTAATTTATTTCTTACCGTACATACTGTGCAGCTGATTCTCCCCCCAGAGTAACTACACTTTGCTTGGAAGTATGTGCCCGCATGCACGCAAGAAATTAATCTTCTCTACATATTTGCTTACCCAGTAATCTCTACATCTTCTAAACCAGGGATAGGTGATCTGTAGCTATAGTGTTGGGAACTGTAGTCTCCCCAACAGCTGAAAAGCCAAATGCTTCCTACCTCTCATTCAAGTCTAAGGGCTGTATTCAATAATTCTGGAGCAAACTGACTTCACTTTATGGAAGATATGAAAATTCCCATTGGTTTAAATGGGTCTTTTTTAACCCCTAGAGAGGCTTGCAATACATTTACAATGGGATGACAACGCTAGCATTCCTGGGGTTAAAAGGCCCAGTTAACCTTTTGAGTGCCGGGGGGGGGGGGGGGGAGACCTTCTGGCATTCAAAGGGTTAAATCAATAGGAGTTTGGGAAATTTTTTATTTGTGGTGCAGATGGTTTGCTCTAGAATTACATCTCTTTAGCTCAGGGATGTGCATATTTGGTCCTCAAGGGCTACCAACAGGCCAATATTTAGATATTTCCCTGTTTGAGCATAATCAAAATGAAATAAGCCACTGATTAACTCACTATTGCTTAATCAGGAGAATCCTTAAATCCTGGCCTGCTAGTGACCCTTGTGGATCGAACTTGGACACCCCCACTTCAGAATATTGCATATGTTCCAAATTATTTTAAGTCTCAGTGTTATTGTGTGCTCTTAAAATGAAAGCAAAGGATGGCAAAATACTCTCATACTTGTAACCGAATGGTAATTTCTTAGAACCTTTAATGTAACTGACAGTTGAACTGAAACACTGATAGTGAGGGCTTTGGCGCAGTAATAGTTTTAGTACCCTACTGCACATCACTGGAAAATCCTTAACATTTCTATTTTTACTGCTTTCCAGTGGTAGTTCTGTCCCTTCATGAAATTATTCTCAGTTCCGGGGTAATAAATAATAATAACAAAAAATATATATATATATACAACCCCCCCCTGCCAAAAAAAGAAAAACTTTTACTAGATATATGAAAATCTGTTCTTATTTTGAACTAATAAAGGTTAAAATGTAAAAAATAAGTGATCTATTTGATTATATAGCTCCTTTGGGTAATGCACCAGCTGTAGAATCTGTTCAAACCTCAGGGTTGCAAGTTCTAATCCTGATAAGGTCAACTCAGCCTGAGTCCAGAACATACTTGAAAACGAAAGACAATCTCAATGTATCCGTCCTGGTAAAAAAATATTTTTTATTGCACTGAAAAGGGGTTTCCAGTCACATCCTACAGACGTAAACCTTAGAACCCCATAAATGAGACAAATATGTTCCTGTTGTTACTATTATTTATTGGTGGGAAAGCTGGGATGGTTAGGTTACATCCATGTTGATAATCCACAAAAACAGGTGGAAAGCCACACACCTAGTCTATGCACAAGTAGTTCCAATTTGTTTCAGAGAGAGAATTATTCAAAACTAATTGTAAGTATTGCTGTTACATACTTTGATTATTTTTTGGATACACACAGTATAATGGACAACACATTTGCAGCTCTCTGCACTGAGTGCATCCAATCAGGAGGACAGCTTACAAAAGGAACCTGATTAAATAAAAAGCATAAACCTGAACAAGTGCAAATAACAATATTCACTTCTGTGGCTATTCCTTTAATTTCAGCTTGTCACAGGTTGCAAAGAATTGTGCAGAAAAGGTGAAGAAAAGGTGCAATGATATTTGGTACATCTATACACTTTTTCAATACATTGAGTTCAACAGGTAGCTGAAATGAGAAGATAGATAGATAGATAGATAGATAGATAGATAGATAGACAGACAGACAGACAGACAGACAGAAAATAGTTGAGAAACAGAAGAAATAAATATAAAATCTTATTACACGAAAAAAGAATTTGCACGATGAAAACATAGTTAACACAATTTTGCATGAACATAAAATTGTATGAAGAGCATTATACAAATCCTCTGCATATTATGTTCCTTGCCTGACATGAATATTAAAATAGTATAAGAAAAATAAATAAATAAAAATTAAACCAATATGGGATTAGTATGGAATTATAAATATGTAATTTGTTAACCACATTCACATACTGTACCACTTAGGATATAGGCTGAGATTTGGTCATCAAAGTTCACGACAATCTAGGATTGATCTCTTTAACCCTCTGAGTGCACTGGATATCTCTCCAGCACTCAAAGTGTTAAGGACCAGAGAAGTACCCAACGCATTGTGAAACAGTGCATATCCCCCTAGTACTTAGACGGTAAGGATGTTCCTGTGTCACCAGTAGATGAGTCATTTTCACTGACCTACATGTACTTAGGGACATCCGCACAACGTGGCCTGGTTTGCTTTTCGAGGCCCAGTATTATACATATTTGATTCAGATTTACTATGCAAACACCAAACACCTCTAAGAATCACGTGATTTTTGAATGTTAAACATACCTCTTCTGGCAAGCTGACAACCAAGCCATGTTCAGTCTGACCAACCAGTACTTGCAAGAAGTATTCACTGCAGGCAGCCAACACTGCCCGATGGGCTCGAAACTCCTTCCCTTCTACTACCAAAGTAACATCACAGAGAATGTCCTGCTTCCACTGGTCATTGAGGCACTGAAGAATGTTTGTACAATGGACTGTTGACTCATACACGTACATGGGGGATTCAGTCTTCTCATCTACAGACATTCCGTTCACACCCTGAAACAGAGGCCAAAGACAGTATAATTAGAGGCAAAACATCACATGATTTTAACCTAAGTGCATTCACTTTTATTAATCCCTTAAATGGGAAGTATAGAGTCCATACAGGACTCTCTTAAATGCTTGGCTGTGCTCCAAGAGCGGATCAGAAAAGAGAGCGAACAGGAAAGAAAGAGAGAGAGGGAAAAAAATATTTCTATTTTTAAGTCAACATTTTACTGATTAAAAATTTGAAAAAGAATAAATCTTCTCTGAATTTGGTTAATTTCACATTCACCTTAAATGTAAAAAAAATTAGATTGACATAATTTCCACAATATATGTTGCGTAACTGAATTACAATTTCATACAAGCTTTACATCTCTAGTCTAAGAAAAGGCCAAAGAATCGGATATTGCACAACCTGTTGTACGCTCAAATAGTAAAATATCAAAGTTACTTGGAAGGGAATAAGGGAAACAAACATAGTTCATTCAGTATCTCAATCAAAAAGTAGAGACTTGGCAGGCAATTAAAGGAAAACAAAACATATATATTTTACTACATTGCCTGAAGCCCAACAGTTTCAACACACTAATAATAACAGTGAGACTCCTCTGTGAATCAAATACCTGCTAAAATGCAAAAACAGGTTATTGTTTTGGGAGTGGGCAGGTGAGGGGGATTTAAAGTGGAACTACCACCCGACACAATCTTTAGCTTCACTTAGCGCTACTAAGCAGCTAGTCGCCAGATGGGGAATTAGATGACATAAACTTTAAAATAGGTGGTAGTTCCACTTTAAGACTTTTGGGGAAAGTATGTACCAGCTCTGCACACACTGTTGACGTGATTTCAGCCCATTCCTCTTGGCCGATTTGCCCAGGTAGGTTGACTGTTGCTTGTGGACCACAATTTTCAAATACTGCCACAGATTCTCAGTGGGACTGAGATTAGGACACTGACTGGGCCACTGTAGGACATTCACCTTTTTCTTGAGCCACTCTGGCCTTGTGCTTTGGAACATTATCCAGTTGTAAAGTGAATCTCCTCCCAAGCTTCACTTTTTAGTGGACTAAAGCAGGTTCTCAAGCAATAGTTCCCTGTATTCATTCTTCTTTCAAAGTTAACAAGATGTTCTGTCTTAGCTGATGAGAATCCTCCCAACAGCATGATACGACCACCACCATACTTCACTACAGGGATGGTGTTTCTTGAGGCATAGCAGTGTTAGGTTTGTGTCACACACAATGCTTTGAGTTTAGGCCAAAAAAAAGCTCTATTTTGATCTCATCTGGCCAGAACACCTTTTCCATCTTCTCAGCTGTGGCACTCTCATGCTTTCTAGCAAAACAACAGAAGTTCTTTGCGTAACGACTTAATTCTTACCACCCTCCCATACAGGCCAGTGTTATACAGTTCTTTTGATATAGTTGTGTAGTTCACCATTACTCCACTCCCAGCCACTGAATTCAGTAGATCCAGTGGCACCTTCAAAGTGACTGTTGTCCTCTCTGTGGCCTCTCTCACAAATTTTCTTCTTGTTTGAGTTCTGAGGGATTGCCTTTTCTTGGCAGTGGCTGGGTGGTGTGATGCAGCTTACACTTCCTGATTATTGATCCAACTGAGCTCACTAGGCAGGGGTGTCTGGAAGGGGGGCAAGGGGAGGCTCTTGCCCCCCCCTACAATTACCCCCTCCATATAAACAAAGGGGATGGATGGGCTAGCCTGGGGGTCATATTATGGCTTTGCCCCCCCCAGAAAAATTTCTACGGAGACCCCTGTCACTAGGATATTCAAACACCTGATACTTTTCTTAATCTATGCATTTATATTATGTTATCTCTAAATTCTATAGAATGTTCTTTGGTCTTTATTTTCCCTCAGATCCACAGCCTGACCAATGGATCTTCAACAGTGTGGTTTTCATTCTGAAAATGTGATAGAACATTTAATCGTTCACAGGTGGAGGCTAATGGTAAGGTAACTGTGTCCTCATTAAGGCAAGTTCTTTCATCTGTGTAAACTGGGAGTTTCCAGGGCACAGGGGTTGAATATTTATGCCAGCAACATATTTATTTTTTAAATCTACAAGACAACATAAAATTATTATTGGACATTAGTGTCCCTTTAACCAAATAGTGTCTGTAAAAGACAGTCTACAACATTTAGTATTAAAGTGATAGTAATGTTTCACAAAAACAGCAGCTCCAATTAATCTTCATAGTCTTTGCGCCATAGAGAGTGTTATTTCAATACTGTGAGAGTTGTAGTTCAAGAGTAATTGAATGATAAAGTTTCCCCCTCCCTCCCCTTTTACCTAGTGTAAACCCCCACTCCACTGATGTGGAATCCAGTCCATAGACCAGACAGCTCACATCAAGGGTCAGTCTTCTTACTATGAGAACAATGAAAACCCTGCCCCCCTTAACAAAGTTTTCAGCTTTTTCCCTTATCTTAATTGAAGATTGTCCCTCTCTGCAATCTACCTGGACACACCCTGCTGCTCTGAGCTGAGCAGTGTTACATCAGTAGAAGGGGCAGGAGGGGGAAACTATATCATTCCATTAATCTTCAGCTACAACTCTGACAGAATTGAAATAACACTCTTCAAGGCCCAAATACTATTATGATTAATTAGAGCGGCTTTTATTATGAAACATTACTATCCCTTTAAGTTTTAGCAATCTAGCATAAATAATTTTAACAGATGCTTTGTACGTATGTGATATTTAACATGTTATGACACAATTCCATTTATAGGATTAGTGTTTTTTTTTTCCAATCTTTAAGCCAACAAGCTTTTTTCCCTTTCTCAAATTGTGGTATTTACCTGTTTTATACCTTGCAAGCAGGGACAGATTTATAGGTTCAGTATTAAAACGTGGAGGATTTGTGAGCACAAGTCACAATAGCTCCTTTAAAATGTCACTTGAGTCAAAATTGAATGTTTATATGATGCTTTATTAAAACAAGGTCTAACATAATGATAACGTCTCCCCTCCCGCCCCTTTTACCTAGTGTAAGCCCCCACTCCACAGATGTGGAATCCAGTCCATAGACCAGACAGCTCACATCAAGGGTCAATCTTCTTACTGTGAGAACAATAAAAACCCTGCCCCCCTTGACAAGGTTTTCAGCTTTTTCCCTTATCTTAATTGAAGATTGTCCCTCTCTGCAATCTACCTGGACACACCCTGCTGCTCTGAGCTGAGCAGTGTTACATCAGTAAAAGGGGCGGAAGGGGAATACTTAGTCATTCAATTAATCTTCAACTGCAACTCTGAAAAAATTGAAATAACACTCTCCAAGGCCCAAATACTATGATGATTAATTTGAGCTGCTTTTATTATGAAACATTACTATACCTTTAAGTTTTAGCAATCTAGCATAAATAATTAATTTTTACAGATGCTCTGTACGTATGTAATATTTAACATGTTACGACACACTTCCATTTATAGGATTAGTGTTTCTTTAATATGTTTTTTTTTCAATCTCTCAGCCAACAAGCTTTTTCCCTTTCTGAAATTGTGGTATTTACCTGTTTTATACCTTGCAAGCAGGGACAGATTTATAGGTTTAGTATTAAAACGTGGAGGATTTGTGAGCACAAGTCACAATAGCTCCTTTAAAATGTCACTTGAGTCAAAATGGAACGTTTTAAATGATGCTTTATTAAAACAGGGTCTAACATAATGATGCGTTTAAAGTGTTGCCTTATTCACCCTTTGAGTGCCAGAGAGGTGTGCACTGCATTGCAAGGCAATGCATTGAAAACCCTTCTGGCATGCACAGGGTTAAAACACTGTCCAACATTATTCCGGCTTAGTTAAAAAAGCCATCTAATCCAATACCATCACCCTATACGCTAACAATTCCAACAATTAAACATCTATCCCAAAAAAAAAAAAAAAAACAACTTACAAAATCCTATAAAGAAAAAAAAAAAAACACCAAAACCACCCCCAAATAATCACTCGACGCTCTGCAGCATAATGTTTGATGCTGTTTTAATAAAGCAATGTTTCAAACAGCGACATTTTAAATGCATCATTTTAAAAGTGCCGGTGTGAAACTCCGAGTTTACTAAATTCCAATACAATAGGATACTCATTTACATTCCAGGCTTCCCTAGGCAAGGCACTTTAGATGCCCCATGGCCACACCCCATTTCTCACATGGCTCCACCCCCAGTCCAACCACTATTTCCTGGCACAAAAAGATACCCACGGTCTATAAAAAGAAAGCACAAAAAAAACAAGTTTTAACTTCTGGGTTGCTAGAGAGATCTCCAGAGCATTGCTCTACAGCAGCGGTTCTCAACCTTTCTAGTGCAACGACCCTTTGATAAAATGTCCCAAGTTGTGGCGACCCCTAACAGTAAAATTATTTTCGTTGCTCCTTCATCGCTGTAATTTTGCTACTGTTATGAATCAAAATATAAATATCTCATGGTTTTTGGCGACCCCTGGCAAATCGTCATTCGACCCCTTAAGGGGTCCCGACCCACAGGTTGAGAACCACTACTCTACAGTATCAAATGGGTTAAATAATAACCCCTTTGATTATAATAATAAACTGGTGCAGGGACATTGATATTGCTCTGGACACACCCACGATTCAGAATGTGGGTGCAGCCAGCACAGTTAAGGCTCCCCTCAAAATTTGGAGCTCTAGGTAATTGCCTACTCTGTCTTATGCGAAATCTGTCCCAGCTTGAAAGGCAGGATCATATTTTATGAGTGTACCCCCTTTTAATGCTTATGGGTTTTTTTTATATATACACATACATAACGCAGAAGAATGAATGCCATTGATAGGGTGCCTTGAGATAGGTCTACTGCGACACCGACCAAATAAAATCACATTTGTCTCTGCAAATCCTACAAGTGCTACTCTCTCTAATGGACCATAGCACCTCTCTCTCCCTCTCCACTATACTTACAGAGACTGAAGTACCTGCAGTCACAGATTTAAAAGGGAAATCAATATTGTTTTTATTATTCTGAAGTTTTGGACTATAGCCTTTAAACATTGACTTTCTTTGAAAGGTCTTCCTTGCAGACCAAAATGTCTAAATAATAAAAATAATATTGATTTTCACTTAAGCATCCAGTGATTTGCCACATCTACAATTAAGTGGTCTGCATGAAGGCAATTTGGCTTTCTATGCGAGTGCATCCCCCTCCATGAAGTACTTTTATTAACCCATTAAGGCCTAGAAAGATGCACAACACATTGCAAAAGCAATGCGTAGTGCACCCCCCTCCGGCCCTTATTGGGCAGTTATATTTGCAGCTGAAGTTTTTATGTCTCAAGCCATTCTTGATAGATTGGCTCTTGAAAGGTCAATGATTAGGCTACACATTTATCTCCTCATTTACACATTTTGGTTCTGGCAAAACCAGGCTCCCATTTTTGTATAGCCATAGCATACCTCCCAACATTTCAAATGGCCAAAGAGGGACACTTTTGTTTTACGAGGTGTTGCTGGGGGAGTGGTGGGTGAGCAGGGCATTACCAAGGATTTTTAGGTTATTTTATGACCAACTAACACCTCTGTGCTTAACTGAACAAATGATTTTCAGCAAGACCAAAGCATTTTATTTACACAGACTCAAATATAAACAAACACATAAAGTGAAGTATATAGAAACATTAATGTGAGTTTTATTGCTGTGGCGCAATGTGATACACTGATTCACACACCACACAGTCTAATCTTTTAAAAAGAGGCACACTGGGGTGGGGTGGATTTCAGTATCAAAGAGGGACTGTCCGTCCTAAAGAGGGGACACTTGGGAGGTATGCTATAGCACATTTACTTCAATGATAATCAGGAGAACATGTATATTAGAAAAAAAATAGTGTTGGACCTGCACAAACATTTTATAACAGTTGCATCTACAGCTAATGGCTCAGGTATGGGAAATTATTTGAAAGCAGATGACTACTAATTCATACACAGGAAAAAAAAAAATCAAGCAAGTTTTGAAAAATCTTTTATAACTTCTGTTTCTATGGCAACTAAATAGTTCAGCAGAATCTCAAACACTTGTCATCTATTTCGAAAAAAAAATATGTTTTGTGAATGTATAAATTCAATGTAATTTCACACATTTTATTAAATTATTTCACAAATAATGGCACCGTAATGAATTGACAAAAGTGATACATGGGAAATATCAAATAAGGAGATTTAACCTTTTTAACCAAAAAACATATGTGGTTGCTAAGCTCGTCTTTATATAAATATATAAAATACATCCACTTACAGAGTTATAACTATATATATAGGCTTTCCCAAAGAGAAAGCAGGCACAAATTAATACCAGTAGTCTGGGAGGGGGGAGGGGCAATGTGCTGGAGGGTCACAAAGGATCAGTTTTACCTGGACTGGTCCCCTAAATGTAATCCTTAATGATGTGGGCATGATTATTTGCTCCTGGGACCCCTAGACCTAAAAAGCCAACCATTAAACTCTTCCTTCATAAGACATATTCAGTGGGAGGAGTTTGGGGTTCTGGAGTCATTGAGCAGAATCATGGACATGATTACCATTACTTTATACAAATTCGTTTTGGTGAACCATTGAATGGAGTATTGATTCATAGCAGCTGTTAGGATTTCCTGCCTTCATTAATGAAAATTAACATGTCCTAATAATAAGCCCCCTCCCACTTACCTTACTATTACCAGAATGTCCTAATGGTCCCTATGAATTTTGTGTCATTGTTCAGGAAGTTAAATCAATGAGTTCTGGATGTCAAGTCCACGGTGGTGGACATGACAGTTCTTAACTATGCAAATGGAGGTAGACATGACAGGTCTTAACTATGTCCATGGAGGCGGACATGACAGTTCTTAACTATGTCCATGGAGGTAGACGTGACAGCTCTTAACTATGTCCATGGAGGTGGACATGACAGTTCTTAACTATGTCCATGGAGGTAAACATAAGATAAGGACCAAATAAGGTTTGAGGTTTTTATAGCAATAAAATGAGCAGACTAGATGGGGCAAATGGCTCTTATCTGCTGTCAAATTCTATGTTTCATGAGGCATGAGACATGAGGCCCTTCAACTAGTACCTAGCAATGTCCAAGCCTTGGATGAGGGAGAGGTGTCCAACGCATTTATAAGTAATGCATTGGAGACCTCTTTATCATCAAAGAATTTAAAAGCTGCACCATGGTCGGTTATATACCTATAAACGAAACCCCAGTCCTGGTGCTCAATAAAACCAATCCATGGAAAGAAGTGAAATTAGCTATTTATGCTGTTCTCACATATAAGTGTATGCAAAAATTGCCAATGCCACCCACCTATAACTCCTACACACTTTTACCAATTAATTATCAATTACAACATGGTAAAACAACGAGCAAAAAAAAAAAAAAAAAAATAGAAAAAAAAACATGATGCAATTTAATTATATGCTATTTTTTCTTTGTTCCTGGAAATTCTATACAACACTGATTTGGATTAATAATTCATTCAGCAATGAAGTTTCAGTAAAGATAATTACACAGTGTAACAATTCTCACACTGATTTCGGTAATTACAGATTACAGCTGTGTTAGCATTTTAAAAGGTTAGGGAGCTGCTGCAAATTGCTATCTCATACTTTTTTTTTATATAAATGGCTGCCGCTTCGAACACTGCAGACACAGTGAACAAAATGATGGCCATTGGACACTGATTATGTCATTTTATTCCATGGAACTAGGCAGAGCTTTCATCCTTTGGTTGGCAGAGAGTTCTCAGATCAGTGCTATGCCTTAAAACCTATTGGATGCTACATATATCTCCACTGCAATACCACAGAAATCTCTAACACATAAAGGGTTAAATCTTGCTCAACTTACAGTCATATTCGTGGAACCAGCTTGAAGAGATGCATGTTTTGTGACATGGCGCATTAACATGCTGGAAATATCCATTTGAAAATGGGCAGACTGGCCAAAAAAGGGATGCACATGGTCAGCAACAATGCTTAGGTATACTGTTGAATTCAAATGATGGTCAGTTTGTATTATGGGACCTAATGTGTGCCAAGAAAATATTCCGCATACTGTTATACCACCACAAACCTGTACTGTTGGCACAAGGCAGGATGGCTCATGGATTCAAGTGGATTACACCAAATTCTGACCCTACCATTTGCATATCACAGCAGAAATCTATACTAGTCAGACCAGGTGACTTTTTTCCAATCTTCAGTTATACAATTTTGATTACATGACCCCTATAACCTCATACCCCTGTTCTTAGCTGTCAGAAGTGAAACCCGGTGCGATCTGCTGCTGTAGCCCATCTACCTCTTGACCTTGACCACATTCTTTATATATTTACTTGTACCCACATGATTTGCTGTTTGGCTATGTGTTAGCAAGCAGGTATACCTAATAAAGTGGCCACTGAGTGTATCGTGAACGAAACATAACTGACCATAGATTGCTACAGAAACAGCACCACCATAAAATTTCAGGCCATGGATGTACTGCATCCAAATAATGCAAGTTAGAATTGCTATACTTTTCAATAAAACATATCTAAACTGTGGGATTATCCATGTTTTAGTTAGCAACATAAACCCTGCAATGCATATTTTTCCTTAACAAGCATTACTGTTTCTTTAAAGTGATAGTAATGTTTCACAAAAACAGCAGCTCCAATTAATCTTCATAGTATTTGAGCCATAGAGTGTTATATCAATACTGTTAGAGTTGTAGTTCAAAAGTAATTGAATGATAAAGTTTCCCCCTCCCGCCCCTTTTACCTAGTGTAAGCCACCTCCCCTCAGATGTGGAATCTGGTCCATAGACCAGACAGCTCACATCAAGGGCCAATCTTCTTACTGTGAGAACAATGAAAACCCTGCTCCCTTTACAGATTTTTCAGCTTTTTCCCTTATCTTATTTGAAGATTGTCCCCCTCTGCAATCTACCTGGACACTCCCTGCTGCTATAAACTGAACAGTGTTACATCAGTAAAAGGGGAGGGAGGAGGACACTTTATCATTCAATTACTCTTGAACTACAACTCTAACAGTATTGAAACATCACTCTCCATGGCTCAAATACTCTGAAAATTAATCTGAGCTGCTTTTATTATGAAACATTACTATCCCTTCTCCCAACCCCCATCTCCCCTTTCTGAAACCATAAAAATGCAGTGGAAGTGTGAAGGACAGAGGAAGGCTTTCTGGAAGACATATGAATACATATGCATTCTAATGGTATCTAAGGAGAATGATCTGCTTTCTATCCTGCCCTACACTTATGGTTTACATAGAATGAAAATATCCCAGTACAGCAAGTGTGAGTGGTTTCAAAAGGACAGTATACACATCACTTTAGCAGATACAGAAAGCTAAAGAGATGTACTTCTGGAGCAAACTGCACCAGAGGGGACACATGAAAATTCCTCAAATGTCTATGATTTAGAATGGAACTATACTCTATGAATAAATGGCTCTTAATTTGTTTAACACTATAATATAATTAGGTAGCATACCTCCCAAGTATCCTTCTTTAGGAGGGACAGTTTGTCTTTGAGACCCAAATCCCTTTGTCCCTCTTTCCTACCCTGATGTCCCTCTTGTTTAGGAAATCAGACTGTGTGTTGTGTATATAAGTGTATCCACAGTAATAAAACTCACATTAATGTTTATTTAAACGTCAGTGTATGTGTTTATACATTAGTCTGCATAAATATAATTATTTGGTCTTCAGCTTGAAAAGCCTGCCATCTACTGTCATGTCCACCTACATGGACTGACTGAAGATATCCACTGAACAAAGCCACAAGGGCAAAATTCACGGGGTCCATTAGGATTTTCTTATCATAGCAAGGTACATGGGAGGTTAACTTTAGGTGTTAGTTCTCCTTTATGAGCCACTTATTCACAGGGAAATAGTTCCCCTTTAAATTACTTTTAACACCTTGAATGCTTTCTCAGACCTGTTGTGAAACAATGAGCTGGAGACCTCTCTAACATTCAAAGAGTTCTAATCTCAGTTTAAATCATTGGGTATCTTCATTTGTCACCTATGGTGCAGGGGGGTTTGCTTAAGAATAGCAGCTGTTCTTGTTTCTTCATACTGCCGGTTAGGTATTACCTGTGTATCTCTAATGGTGTCAGACCAGTTAGTCCAGATAAGAGCTATGAATGATCTATATTTTATAGAATATTAACCATTGATACACTCCCACAATGATGCTGCAAAATCATAGTTACTATTGCAGATATGATGGAACCTGATGTATATAAAGAACTGATAAGTAGACCAAGAATTCCTCAAACCATTGCTCAGACATTAAAGGGATAATAATACTTTAGTATTACTATCCCCCATATTGCAGTTATTAGCAAAATAAGTTAATAGCCCCCAGGTTCATCTCTCAAACCTTAATGGTTTGAGAGATAACTGAAGGCAAAGTTCCCCCCTCCCTCCCCCTTCCCTGAAATCAGCGTTGTACTGACTGCAGGGGAAGTCTGTCATATGACAGGCTTGCGGCTCTGCAGCTGAGCAGAGATCCCATTAGTGAAAAATAATTATTTCACTGAAAAGGTCTTCTACGTGTGCTTGGTTTGTGCTTGGTTTGCAAGCACATGTAGAAGACCATTTCAGTGAAATAAATCTTTGTCACTAACGAGATTGCGGCTCTGCTGCAGAGCTGCATGATGAAAGTCAGACCGGATATCCCTGCAGTCAGCAGAATGCTGACTTAAGGGAAGGGGGATGGAGGGGGGAACTTTGCCTCTGGTTATCTCTCAAACCATAAAGGTTTGAGAGATGAACCTGGGGGTTATTAAATTATTTTGCTAATATCTACAATATGGGGGATAGTAATAATAAAGTATTACTATTCCTTTAAGTTGCATAACCTTTTTCTTACTTAATCAGTAACTAGGTCATTTGAGATTGCTGAGTAAATGCGTTTCCTTATGCATTAATAAGGGCAAAGGGTGGCACCCACACCTCTCAGTACCACAAGGTATAGGACCATCATTCTGGTTGCGTACTACTCTCTCATCTGCCTATAGCTCAAGGGGGAGCCACTCTCATACAGCATCACAGTAGCTGAACACCAGGTTCTACCAGCAATATCCTATTTAATTGTGTAAGAATAAACACTTACATCAAATACAAAAAGCTTTCAATCAAAGTTTTGCAAGCAATCTTTTTGGCATTTAGCAAAAAAAAAAAAAAAAAAAAAAGTTACAGACACAAGCACTTATGTGTTGTCATAAACATTCCTGGATGCTATATAATGAAGTACTGCCAGGTGCTCTCTGGATAGGCAGCAGCTGCAACTATCACAGAACCTTTGAGTGCCAGAGAAGTATGGAATGCATTGCAAAGCAATGTGTTCAGTACTCCTCTGGCACTCAAAGGGTTAAAAACAAAAATTCTGATTAATTGGCAAAGTCGCCACTCATCAGTATCATGAATCCATGGGACACTGCCATGGGTTTAAACAAAAATGACATAAAAAACCTTAAATAGGGCAGTGTTAACCCCTCGGGGGAAAGAGCAAGAGGGATGAGGAGGACTGGCCGAAAGTGAGGGAGGTCTGTTGAGGAGGAGAGTGTAGAGATTTTGTTTTGTATGAGGTGATGTGAACAGACTGAGGGAAAAATAATGGAACGGATGACAAGGACTGGCACATTTGAGGGCAGAAAAGATAAAGGATATACTAGCGATCCATAGGTAGAGACCAGTTCAATACTATTATATTTGGGGATCACACATGTCCTCTCTAAACCAGATCTGACACTTTTAAAAATCTACTAATGACCATCCGTAACTAATCAAGTGAGCACTTTACCATCTGGTTTACTTACAGAATAAGAAAGTGATAAATGGTTAGCGACACTAAGAGTTAAATGATTACAATTAACCTGAGAAGTACTGGATTGAGGTTAGTCGATGTTGATTGAGACTACCCCATGCGGCTATAAAATTAGCTAGTTAGTGAAACCTTTCAAAAACCATACAGTTCTATTTAAGAATATCCCTTCTTAACCTACCCGAATGGTAGGCTTTTAGAACCTTGACTTTCTAATAGAATTAGGGTTCATAATTTTTAATTCATTATAGATTTAATAAAGATTATAGATTTTAAAAATGTCAGATGTGGTTTAGCGAGGACACGTGTCTCTACCTAAGGATAGCTAGTATATCCTTTATCTTTTCTATCCTCTTTATTTCCAGTACATTGAATTTACGTGTCGGAGATCTGCGATATGCATAGATCCTCTCCCTGATTTATGTACTAGTATCCACATTTGAGGGCAGGCAGATGTAGTGAAGGGCAGCCAGATGAAGAGAACTAAGAGGGAGGAGTAGCAGAATGTGAGCGAGGTTTGGTGAGGAGGACATTAAGAGTGGGAGGGTGAAAGTAAGTTTATGTGGTGACAGCAAAAGAGAAGGTGGGAGGGTGGAAGAGGCAGAACGACAAGCTGGCAATGCTTTTAAAGTGCCAAAATGT
Organism: Rhinophrynus dorsalis; assembly: GCA_037306005.1. NCBI lineage: Eukaryota > Metazoa > Chordata > Amphibia > Anura > Rhinophrynidae > Rhinophrynus > Rhinophrynus dorsalis. Next base: position 307,355,517 of record CM074720.1, on the reverse strand, counting down.
GAAGAACGTGAAAGTGAAAATCACACCCTGCTGCATGTTGTACAGAGGCAGTAAGGAGTAGATTAGTATATCTCCTCCTTTCTGCCACCATGGGGTGTGGCAGACGTGGCCAGTGAATTATCCATCATTTGACTGACTCCTCTTTTATTGTATAGATTTAACTGTACAAATAAATACATTCTCAATAAATGCATTTTGAACTAGGAAATTCCATTGTGCCTCAACACCGCACCTTCAAATAAAGAGCTGTGTGCAACAAACTAGCCATCTTACCCTATCAACTGAAGGGTTCCCATGATTACTTGCCTCTTCTCTCCACTTCAGAGACTCTGTACCCTTACAAAAGTCAGGGATTTAAGAGATATTAAAGTGCTAAGGATCCTCCACCAAACAACTCTGTGATCACTACCTTGCTGAAGACTAAATCCCAACTTAAAACCTGTCCTACAACTAAATATATTTAAACCCTTTATCCCATAAAGCTAACAGGGAAGGAGGGAGGGAAGCTCTTTTCATGTTTGCCAATAGTGAAGGTTAAAGGGATAGTAATACTTCATTTTAACTTTATTTTATTTTGTAGGCATTAAAAAAACATGAAGAATGATATAAGTCTTATCTCTGAAACCTTTATGGTTTAAGAGATATTCACAAACAAAGTATCCCCCCCCTGTTCAACCAGATCAGAAGGGAGGTGCCCAGGTAGACTGCAGAGAGGGACAATCTTCAATTAAGATAATGGAAAAAGCTGAAAAACTTGTCAAGGGGGGAAGGGCTTTCATTGTTTTCATACAAAGAAAATTGTCCCCTTCTGTTATCTGTACTGTCATACAACCAGACTCACATCTGAGAAGAGATGGCTTACACTAGGTAAAAGGGGCGGGGAGGGGAACTTTGCTTGTGAATATCTCATAAACCATAAAGGTTTGAGAGATAAGACTTATATCATTCTTCATGTTTTTTTAATGCCTACAAAATAAAATAAAGTTAAAACGAAGTATTACTATCCCTTTAAGCCCTCCACCCAATGCCATTCACTTACCCAGGGCCTACTGGACATTAAAAAGCCACCTAACTGCCTAACCACAGTCATACCACTCTCCACCTGCCCACATCCAGTTTTGAGGGCTACTCTCATTGCGACTGATTTAAACGCTAGTCCCAATACATGGTAACAGTGGTGTAACAATAGTGGTCGCAGGGGTCGCAACTGCAACCGAGGAAAGCATCCCTCTTCCCCAGTAAATGTCCTAACATAATGCTTTACTAAGGACAGGAACGTCCTCCCCTGAAATAGCCAACAGTGCCACATTTTCTAATCTAAACTGATTTTTTGCACTCTATGTTCCTGTCTCCTCCTTATCGCTTATACACATTTCAGCATAACTGAAACTAAAGTGACAGCTACAACAATCTGTTATGTCAATGTACAAATTAACCAGAAAACCCCCAAGAAACAATACGGACTTCACTCTAAATGCATTAAAATATACTGATGAAAGTAGAAGCAATGTTACTCAAAAGTATGGGAAGATGCAGAGTGATTGCTTGAGTGATTGAGTTTTATGTCAGTGTTACAGTGATAATGAATTTCAACAGTCTACAGCATCTGCTGCTTAAAATATAACCCCTATTGGGACATTCACTGAATGTGTCTAGGATTTGACATCTCTGACATATAATTAATGATCTAAACAGTCACTATAAGTGTATTCTAAAGCAGCAGAAGGGTAATGCTGGTTTAATTTAACAACTGAAAATAACAAACTGGCTTCCATCAGATTTGTGAACCACAGATTTACAGGACTGATGCTAGGATGGCAGTCAGAATGCAGGGAATGCCACAATACTACTATAGAACAACAAAAATCAGAAAGGGCGCCCAATAGCATAATATTGCAGCAACAATCATAAGATATATCAAAGATTACACTCAGATTTAAAGTTGGTCAGACCAATCTGACAAAAACGTAGGTACTAAGTGCGCCAGAATATTCTGTGTACCGCACTGCATAAAAATTGATAACACTATGTAAGAATACATTCCGATTTTGGATACCTCTCTGGCACTCAAAAGGTTCAGATTGCAAATTAATTAAAACTGTCTGCAATTCATGGTAGTCAAAAGGCCATCAGACGCACTATAAGATGTTAATAATGTTTTTTTCTGGATCATGATCTTTTCTGTTGCAGATCCATATGTGAACTATGTGAGACAAAACTAATTCATAGCCACAGGTCTTTAACTAGAGATGAGCATGATCAGTACAGACAGATCAAATGCACTTGAGGCTACTGTGGGTCAAACCAAAGGTATCTTAGGGAACAAATAAAGACTCCCCTACATTTAAATAGGAACTTTAACTTCTTGAATGCAAGAGAGGTCTCCAAAATGCTGAAGATCTCTTTAGAATTCAAGAGGTTAACATCCCCAAAGAAAAATCTGGATATTTGGGGAATTTTTATTTGTCCTGTGCAGTAGGTTTACTCCAAAATTGTTCCAATTCTCCTCAGTACATTGGCTGAGTTCTGATTCTAAGGGAGTAAATTTAATGAAATGACATTAAAAAACTGCAAATCAAAACAAAAAGAGATTATTTCTGTATTTAAAGTATTTAATAACTACAGAGAGAGGCTGCATCGTGCTTAGAGCTCATTCATTTAGGAGACAAAACTGTATCAGGCCCCTGCCATCATCCTGTTGCCCATGTTCTGGACTGGTATGATATTGGGATAGTCTTGCCTAAATGGAGACCATCAAAAGGGCGACATCAGAATGTTGCTCACATCAAATGGACAACATCAAAATGTTGCTATAGTCAAAATAGCAACTTAAAAGTGTCACCCACATTAAAGGGGTGTAATGGCTGGTGTAAAAATGTTGCCATGTCAAAAGCATTCCTCCTGCTGCATGCTTCTGGGACCTGAGGCCATTTGTTTCCCCATGATCACATGTAAGCAGAAACTGCCCTGGTAGCGGAAGATGAAAGCGGCATAGTCATCATCTGTCACTGTATTTAACTCCCCTCTATGATGTCCTTTCATGTTTATAATCTCTACTCTCTTCCATGTTAACGTCTGATCTCCTTTCCCCATTAAACTTTCACTACATTGTCCTTTCCATTCCTGACTGCTTCTTATCACATCCTTTAGCACCGACAACTGATGGTATTTAGTTCCACACTGCCCTTTAAATTTTGCCACTGTCAAACGCAAGCCTCCTGCGGTGTGCTTACAGGACCGTTCTTCATAGAGATAAGGGTGAGGGTTCAGTTCCCATGAAAAGTGGGAAATGGCAGTGTGGAGCTAACAGCAATCATTGTCTGTGCTTCATCTAATACTCCTCCTAAATCCCATACCCCTTTCAAAACCAACATCCCATGCCCATTTCACCTGCCGTGTTATCTGCTCTTCTCTCATGCCATGATCACTGGTCTGTGTCCATTTCACCAAATGCCCTATATCCAAGACCCATGCCCCGTTTACTTCCCATCGTGGCATGTACACCCCCTGAGCCCAGGAAGTGTACCTGGGATCCCAGAGGCTCCCTGCCATCTCCTCTGTGGCCTGCTATGTCTCCACTCTTTGACCCACCATCCATGTGACATCATCATGTCACCAGAAAGACAGGCCACTGAGTGTGCTGTGAGCAGACCACTTAGAGGAGAGGAGGTAGTGATGGGAAGCCACCACAACACCAGGTACAGTTGTTGGAGGAGGAGCTCTGATCAGTGGACCATACATTTCCATAGGATGGTGTAGCAACAGCAAAACTGTACAGTTTCAGGCACCTAAATTAATTCAAGTTTGAGCTGCAATAACTTTTGAATAAACTCATTTCAGCAGTGGGTGTATCCTTATTTTACTCAGGGGGATAAATTACAACATATAGTTTTACATATTAAGTATTACTATCCCTTTAAGTATTTATTTATGCTTGGGTCAAATGTTCAGCTATCACTAAAGGCACAGATAAAGTAACTCCATACTAATACTAATAATAATTTCTCTGAAAATGTGAATACAATATTATTATGTTATTCGTTAGAATCTTGAGCAGGGATCCCACAAAAAATAGACAGACACAAACAAAATTCTGGCAAACAAAAACAAACAAACAAACAAACAAACAAAAACCATTGTTGCCACTTGTAACAGAAATCATCACCATCAGCTCCAAGATGTGTTTCTATCTTTCCAGGCCAACACCATACCTCCCAAGTGTCCCTCTTTGAGACCCAAATCCCTCTGTCCCTCTTTCCCACCCTGATGTCCCTCTTTTTATGAGATCAGCCTGTGTGGTTTGTGTATATAAGTGTATCACATTGCTCCACAGCAATAAAACTCACATTAATGTTTGTTTAAACGTTAGTATGTGTGTTTCTACATTAATCTGTGTAAATAAAATACTTTGGTCTTTTTATAAGTCATTTATTAGGTTAGGTTAGGTTTCCAGTGTTTCCATTGATTTAAATGGTGCTTTTAGCCTCTGGGATGCTAGATAGATCTACAGTGCATTGCTTCATGTGTTGCTGATATTTCTAAAATTTAAGGGGTTAAAAGCCCCATTTAATTAATGTTTAAAGCGATAGTAATATCTGGATTTAAGAAGGTTTAATATTGTTCATATGACAAAAAGAAATGAAATGAAGTAAATCCTGTTGCTTAAAGATGTATATTTTAAGATTTATAAGCTACTAAAGTCCCCCCCGCCCCTTTTACAGACGTCAGCGCTCTAGGTGACAGATCGAGATTCTGGTCATGTGACGGGATGGCTCTTCAGCAGATCCGAAATAGCGTTAACTACAAATAAATACTTCATTAGAACGGTCTACAAAGTGTGAAAATAGACAACGCTATTTAGCCTCTGCTGAAGAGCCATCCCGTCACATGACCAGAATCTCGATCTGTCACCTAGAGCACTGACATCTGTAAAAGGAGTGGGAGGGAGTGACTTTAAAAGCTTATAAATCTTAAAATATACATCTTTAAGCAATGGGATTTACTTCATTTCATTTATTTTTTTCATATGAACAATATTAAACCTTCTTAAATCCAGGTATTACTATCTCTTTAAACATTAATTAAATGGGGCTTTTAACACCTTAAATTTTAGAAATATCAGCAACGCGTGAAGCAATGCACTGTAGATCCATCTAGCATCCCAGAGGCTAAAAGCACCATTTAAATCAATGGAAACATTGGAAATGTTTATTTGTCCCATGGTATAGATTGTTTGCTCCAGAATTACACCTCCTTAGCTTAACCCCTTAAGGACCACGGACCTTTTCTTTAAATTTGCGATCCTGGTTCAGAGCTCCCAGAAAGGCATGCAGCAGCATGGGGAGCCCTGAAATCCATGACGGTTCTAGCACGTCATGGGTTCTTATGGCTCTCCAACCCATGACATGCCAGGACTGTCAAGGGTCCTTAAGGGGTTAAGGAAAATGAGGAAGATGCTTCAGAACATACTGAGAAACCAACAGGACTACAGACACGCCATGGGCTGACTGCTTTACAGAAACAACAGAACAATTTTCCACTGAGTATAAGATCTATGATAAAGTAATGTGGGGGGGCTGAATATGGAAGCAAAATTCCCATTGATGTTAACCTCTAGTTCATGCACCTGCACTTTTAGGTATGTACGAGAGTAGTGTATACCCTCATGTTTAGAAAAATACACTACTTTTCTCTGTGCCTTGTTATTACATAGATTTAAACAAGGAACAGAAGAATGTAGAACTCTGAAATGAAGAGTTCCATACAGCAAGGTAGTTTACTATACAGACTAGACAGCAAAATGTTTAGGCTGCAACTTTAAAGAAGACTCAGTTGTGGCCAAGTAATGAGAGCCTGCAGGCCTGGAAATAAGTCAGTTTCTGTATGGTCGTATTCAGTTGTGAGGTGAAAAAGTCTTGCTATCTCACAAAGACATAGGTTATACAGGGACACAGTAGTTACTTGCCAAACACAGATTCACGTATTCCACATTTTATACGATGTGGACAAACAGAATGGTACTAAAACTAGAATAGTTCAAAAATAGAATAGGATGGAAAACATTACAAGTTTTAATTAACCCAAAGGGGGTATATAACACAATGCTTCACCATGTGGTGGACATCCCTTCTGACACTCTTAAGAGTCAAATCAGTTTTACTACTAAAACATATACTGACATCTATATCTGCAGAGAATGGTGTCTTGAGCCCTTGATCTGTTGTTAACCCGTTGAGTGCCAGAAGTGTACGCGATGTATTGTATAGCACTCAATGGGCATAGCTGGAAACTCTCCAGATTTGTGTCGGAGACTCTGGTTTTTGCTGCTGATTACCGGGTCTCTGGGGCAGTGATTGATTCTCTGGATTTGGGGAGTTTTTAATGAAACTCTGCCCACTTCGGCTCCTTCCCAGTCTGTTCCACCCACTCCCTGCCCACTTCTCATCCTTCCCCAGCCTATTCCTCGTACTTTTACCTATTATATGTTAAGCCACGCCCCCACTAATGATTAAGTCCCACCCCTTTTTGATGTGAATCGCGTCATTTATCTCCTCCCTGCGGCAAGACAGGATTCCTCTTCAGGGAGTCCACAAGACAAAGTTCCCAAGTATGTCAATGGGCTAAAACAAAGATGCCTCCAACAGTTTCTGTCACGATGCTATATGTGTAATTAAGGCCATACAGCGATACCGTGTCAAAGCCTCCCAACTAACCTGTAGCCATTTTACAGAGTATTTAGGGTCACATTAAACCATTAAAGTGGAACTTTCATTAACAACAATTAACCCCCATTGCACTGTATCGCACTAATCCAAGTCAAACCTCATACACAAAACATACTTAAATATTACTACTGTCCAATTTAACTTGATCTTCTTTCAGCGGAAGTAGAGGGAGAGTGTTGCCATGTTCATGACATAGTATTTGGTTGGCAGTGCTACCCCTCCAAGTAAGCTTCATCATTTGCTCTCAACTTATGAGGGAGGGATTTAAAAGACAGGGAGGGCGGATGTTAGGGTTGCCACCCAGCCGGTATTTTACCGGCAGGCTGGTAAAAAATTGGCTTCTGTCCAATGTTAAGTCTATGGAGAGAATGCCATGGCTGGTATTTTTTTTTTTTTTTAAGAAAAGGTGGCAACCCTAGAGGACGTTACAAGCTATGCGGGACAGCTTGTCCCACACAAAGGAAGATTTTGCCAGCAATGAAATTACATTTTAAAAATATTATTGAACATAATAAGAAAAAAAAACACACGTTACAACTAGTCACTAGTAGAACAAAGAATGTAAACAAACAATATAGGAGGGGAAAGTTCCCATTTAACACTTAAGAATCAGAGGGGTATGCATTACATTTCCAAAGAGTGCCAAAGAGGTTTGCAACCAATGTGCTGGATACTTCTCTGGCACTCAAAGAGATATAGAGATAAAACAATGCTTTGTAATGGCCATGTGTTGTCTCAGTTTTAAAGAGGAACTACCACCCTTGTTAAACATTATGCCAAATAAATACCCATCTGGTGACTAGCTGCCCAATAGTGCTAGTCGCCAAAATTATTACCTGGTTAATGAGAATTATACACTGCTCCTGGACTGACAGGCAGGAAAGAGCGCAGACATCTTTCCATTGTGATCTCTGCGCGCCTGCACTGTTAGTCCCTTTTGGTGCCGAACGGCTCCAAGCAATGCCTCCTAGAGCAGGCTGGAACTGACAGCGCAGGAGTGCAGACGTCACTATGGAAACATGTCTGCGCTGTTTCCTGGCTGTCAGTCCGGGAGCAGTATAGAATTCTCAATAACGTGGTAATAATTCTGGCGACTAGCACTAATGAGCAGCTAACTGACAGATGGGTAATTATTTGGGCCAAAGTTTAACATGGGTGGTAGTTCCGCTTTAAGCACCAGCTTTTGAGCTAACATTTTAGATTTACAGATGCGTTTCTAATCCAAAGCTAGCATTTTTACTACCCTTAAACAGACTGGTAATGCTTTGTGAAAACTGTGTGCATCGCATTGTTTTGACTTCTTTTGCAGTGTTAACCCTTTGAGTACCAGAGGGGCATTCACCAAAATTAATGCGCACCCCAAAAAAAATTATAAACATAGCGATATGCATATAAATACTCTTATTATACTGAATAAGTCATTATTGAGAAATACAACTTGTTTGGCAGGCATCAGCTCAGATATCTTGCTGTACTGGCATCTATACGCCTGCACCATCAGTCCCTTCCTGTACCATAAGGTACAATGGAACTCTCCCTCACCAATCCTGGAAGAGACCGGCACAGAAAACGCAGACTCACAGATGCCTTTTCGTCAAGATATCTGCGGTGATGCCTGACGAACAAGTTGTATTTCTCACTAATGCCAGACATATTCAGGATAATAAAAGTATTTATATGTGTATTGATATGTTAATAATGATTAAGGGGTAGGGTGACCACATGTCCCGGAATGCCCGGGACTGTCCCTTAATTTAGTGGTGTGTCCCGCGTCCCGAATGATACCCTACCGGGACAATAAAGAGTCCCGGAATCAATAAAGTCACTCACTGTCAGGTCAGCCCTTTTCTTTTCGGTGCTGCAGGCCAGCTGGTTCAGTCATCACAGTGGCAGCCTACTCTGTAAGTAACGACAATCACGCACCACCACCAGCCTATGAAGAGAGTATTTGCACAATATTCCTCTCCTCATTGGCTGGCCGGTCTGCATGTGCATGTGATTTGATACGCTGACGCATGCCATGTGATGGTGTGATTGTGAGTGAGGCAGCACTGAGCAAGACTGCAAGAAGAATGAGCTGAGCAGTGACTGACTCAAAGACTGAGCAATGAGGCAGCTGAAGTGCAGACGCGGCGGAGGAAGGAACTTGGAGGAAGACAGGAAGAAAGTTTCAGAGAGAGGAGAGGGCTGGAATGAATAACAGAACACCACACGCTGCAGCAGAGACAGAGTCCCATGGCTGAGTAGGCAGTGACTTCCTGACTTAGTCTCTTTAGTCCCGAGTCCTTCCTGAATCCTGACACTGTCAAGTAAGAGTAAGTTAACAATTGGGGGCACCCAATAATGTAACATAGTGACAAACTGGATGAGTAAATAAATGAAAATACACTCAAATATTCCGGTGGTCAGCCAAAGGGTATCCAGAGCTGACTGAGACAGCATCTCCACTCGGTGTTTCAATCCCAGGCCTGCAAACAATGTTGTGAAAAATAGGAACTGGAGATCTTCCAAAGTCAGTCGATTTATTTAAATAAAAAATCTAAAATTTTGTTTCAAGAAGTGATAGACAAGACACTTTTTGATACATGTTTTTAGATTTTTTATTTTAATAAATCGACTTTGACTTTGGAAGGCATCCAGGTCTTGTTTTACCCAGCATGCTTTGCAGTCTTGGGATCGAAACACAGAGTAGAGACAGTGTAATTTCTCCACATGCTGTCTCAGTCAGCTCTGGATATCCCTTTGGCTGACCATCGGAATATGCAAGTGTATTTTCATTTATTTATACAGCTAATTTGTCATTGTGTTAAACTATTGGGCCCCCCTCCCCTTTGTGTCTTGTTCTGCATGTGGTTTGGGGAGAGCGGATTGAGAAGGGGTGGCCCGTTGTACAGCATCACAAGTCTGGGTCAAGTTTATAACCCATAAGTGCCTTATTTGTTGCCCATCACACATGTGATCTGACAGCATATTTGTTTGTGGAGGACTACGATCTTCTAGATATAATATAATACACTAGGGCACAACCATATCTGTTACCTTTTCCTTTGTTTATTTCCATAGATTAATCATGGTATTCATCATAAGGCCCAAATATACTATACAAAGTTTCATTATCAGTTTAATATCATTATTAAATTATGACTAGTTAGTAAACTTTTTGTTCCATTTAACCCCTTGAGTGCCAGAGGGGTACGCAAAGCATTGCTTTGCAATGCATTGCATACCCCTCTGGCACTCAAAGGGTTAACACAGTATGCATTTATACATCAAACATGTATACTGTGTGAATGTTATTATCTATCATACAAATGAATAGTAAAGTATTGCATGAAATGTGTTATGCATATGACCATATAGACCTTTTGTGAATAAAGCCCAAAGGTTACGTTTTACTGATGTTTTTGTATGGCTGTCTACTCAGTGCTGTAATATGGCTGTATTCACAGTGCAGTAACAGGGCTATACTGAGAGTACAGTAACACTCAGGGCTGTAATTAGTGTGTAGTAGCAGGGCTACATTCACAGTGCAGTAACAGGACTGTACTCAGAGTGCAGTAATATGGCTGTATGCAGAGTGCTGTAATATGGCTGTACTTAGAGTGCAACAACAGGGCTGTACTCAGATTGCAGTAACAGGGATGTACTCAAAGTGCTGTAACAGGACTGTAATACGGCTATATTCAGAGTGCTGTAATATGGCTGTATTTACAGTGCAGTAATAAGGCTATACTCATAATGCAGTAATGGTATGCAACGCATTGCTTTGCAATGCGTTGCGTACCACTGCCACTCAAAGGGTTAAGTGTCCCTGATTGGCAGAAAGTAAATGTGGTCACCCTATTTAGGGGCACTGTAGTTTTGATGAAAGTTCCACTTTAAGATTTTCTATAGTGTTTTAACCCTTCCACTGCAACATCTCCCTGCAATATAACACTGTACTTACAATATGTGCAATGTTTCAAACACACTATAAATGGGATGGGGGTCTGTGGGGTTTCACCTTGGGCCACAAAGTCACCCGATATGACACCTTGAGTCCCAGGTGTACTCAGCCTAGGCCTTAGCAGTTATAATTACATAACTGCTAAGTGCTAAGACTGTCTATAAAACAGCTGTCAGAGGAAAGATTTGTTTCTGCTGCTATCTCTGTCAACTGTTATTAAAGATGTGTGTTGAATTTTTAATCTTAAAGGAGTGCCTCATCCTTTTCCATTCTAACTAGAGTTATATGAGTTATATAAGTGATGTCCACTCACATATTACTATGAACCAAGTCCATGGCCTTGCATGTTCTCTGAACCTATCCCCCATCGAGCGCTGTGGGAACTTATGAGTAGTCACTTCCACCACAGCCTTTCTTAGGGTTACCAAATCTCAGTCTTGCCAAAACCAAACAGGAACAGGGTGCTGTGTACTAAATATAATGAAATAAGCTGCATTTTTGGAGGTCGTGTTCTAACTTTATAATTCGTTCAGATGAGATGCTTAATTTATACACTGTACGCCTGTTTTAAGAAAGTAATGCATTGAGGACCTCTCTACCAGTCAAAGGGTTAAACGCCCCATTTAAATCAGCAGGAAGCTGCATAATCAGCCAGTTAGAATTACTGCTCTGGTAACAGATGTGTGCTCTAACCAATGGAGACACAAGAGCTTGAAACTGAAGCTGTTTTCAGAACTTTCGAAACCCTGATTGTGTTGACCAAACCGGACAAGGGAGCTGATAATTGGACTGTCCTGGGGGAAGGAGGGGTTTATGCACTGAGGTGTGAGAAAGAGGGGGTAAAAAAAGAGATAACTCCAGTGATATCACTTCTCCAATTCCTATCTTGTTCAATAGATCCTATGAACTAACATCTCTCCTACTTGAGAAATCTTAGTGCATATACTCCATAGAATAACAAACTGGAGAAGTGATCTCACTGGATGAGTTACTTTCTTTTATCACACCTTAGTGTATCTACCCCCTGATCAAAACTGGACAAGTGGCAACCCTAACCCTTCTGTAGACAAGCTGCAAAATATGCTCACCAAAGTGATGCTACATGGACTAACACTCCCCAGGAAATGACTGGCCATCTAGTATCTGCTATCATCTCTAGAAGTGCTCATACAAATAACTTTGTTATGCACATTTTGCCTCACACATTAATCACTTGTTTCTCATGTTGTCTTTTATATGTGATTATACATGAATCAACTTTATGGTACTGCAGTTTTCTGATGAGAATGTTATAGAGTTTTTCCAGCAGATAAGTTTTTTGCAGGTGTTTAACATTTCTTATTGTCATTCCATTTTATGGGAGCATTGTTGCTAAACTGAAAATATAGAGGAATAAAAGCCAGATTTGCAACGTAATACCTTTTGCATGTTAGCAATGGAATAGCATTGACACCTACTCCTGAAAGCAGGGCCGGCGCTACCATTAAGGCAGCACAGGCAGCTGCCTTAGGGCGCCGCAACGGAGGGGCGCTGGAAAGGGAGAAGCTGAGAATTTTTTTTTTTAAATATATCTGCCGCGAGGGAGCGCTCATTTACACGACCAAGCGCTCCCTCGCGGCGTCTATGGGACGCTCACAACGCAGAGCGACCCAGGTTCTGTAGTAATACAGAGCGCTGGGAGATGACATCATCTCCCAGCGCTCTGCATTACTGAGAACAGCGCTGGGAGGTTCAGCTTTGTGCTGAAGGAGGCACAGAGCTCTCTTATGGCTAGACCACCAGGGACTCAAGGTAGGGAGCATTGTGGAGATGAAGGGGCATAAAGGAAGGAGCAATGTGGAGATGAAGGGGCATAAAGGAAGGAGCAATGTGGAGATGAAGGGGCATTATGGAAGGGGCAGATGAAGGGGCATTATGGAAGGGCAATGTGGAGATGAAGGGGCATAAAGGAAGGAGCAATATGGAGATGAAGGGGCATTATGGAAGGGGAAATGTGAAGATGAAGGGGCATTGTGGAGATGAAGGGGCATTGTGGAGATGAAGGGAGCATTGTGGAGGTGAATATGTGGGCGGGGGCAGGGGACTGTGGCAAGGTTGGGGGGGACAGGTGGATTGTGTCGGGGGGGGGGGCATCAAAATGCACCTTCGCCTGTGTATACAAAAATCCTTGCACCGGCCCTGCCAGAAAGGCCCTGATTTCTAAACATGTATAGGTAATTTCTCCTACTTGATGACATATGTCCCTGCCAGGCAAAATGTGTTCAGGTGGATCACAAGATAAAAACTCTAGTTACCACATTGAACATGCAATGTGTTTCACACTAAATACAGAGCTTCCTCTGGCAATGGATGTTAAGTCATAAAGCAGGAGAACCACCAGTTTATAATGGCTCTAAATAGATTGGTTGCTCAAATCACATTATTTTACTTCAACTCACAAATTAATTGGCTAATTCCAAGCTATAGAATCATGACTAACAGAAAACACAGATCTAGCAAATAAATAAATAAATAAATAAATAAATAATTATAATATATGATCCAATTGCACTAGTATCTCAAATCACATGTTGCTGTACTATATTTCACATAGTTAATTGGCTAAGTCCAAAACATAGGATTGACAGACTATACAGACCTAGCAAAACACTAAAACACAAAAAAATCACAAAAAAAACATAAATGTATTATGGTTAAATATTAATTGTCATATGCTTAACTACTGTCCCTTCCCCATCATCATGTACATATCTATTGGCAAATTTGCCATATCTTTTTTCTTCTTGATTATTACAGTAATATTTTATAATGATCCTCAAGCATTAGTTTTAAATCTTTGTATCATAAGCATATTTTGTTATAGAAGTAACTGCTGCATGCATATATCTTATATGAAAGATAGCTAGATAGATAAACTGTCTATGACCTGATTTAGCAACAATCCTTAAACATACACTTATATTGTTTTTTTATATATCCCCATATTCTCTTTAAACCTACAGTTTCCAGCCATTGTTAAACTGCAAAGCCCATCAACTTCACTTGGTCAACAGCATCTGGAATCCTACAATTTGCCCACCACTGCTACAAGATGTTGCCTTATGGGTAAAGCAATGGGATAGCTTAGTATGGTTGTCTGAACAGAATAGTCACTACTGGCAGAAGGAAAATAAAGGATTAAAACACTAGGAGGCCTCTGCAGAGTCATCCTTAACCCTTTAACTCCTTGAGGAGCAAAGAGGTGCCATACTTCATAATGGATTGTGTACCCCTCTGGCTTTCAAGGGGTTAAGGACCAGAGGGTGTGTCAACCTTCAAGGCATTAAAGACTAGAAAGATGTGTAACAGTTCTACACCACTCTGATCCTTAAAGTGTTAACAGAAGTGTAATATGGACATAACCAGAAGTGCTTCAATGGGTGATAGTGAGTATAAATTGCTTCTCAGTGATGACATCCTTAAGTTGCTAAATTAATGCATACCCAGTCAAAATATTAGTGGTAATGACTATACCCATCAAGCTGGCTATTTTCTGCCTACAGTACTTCTCCCACTGTTGAGAGACCTGTGCCACAGTAAAAGTAATTGGTATGATTTATAACTGACAGCTGCACGATGTGAAACGTAAGCTGCCCTGATACGGAATGCCTTTCTTTTCTGTCTGTCCTATATACATAGTTAGCATTGCGCTTTCACTCATAACTCAGTGGTGCTTCATGTTACTCAGAGAGGCACCAGGCCTATATGTATATATTCCTAGTATGGGCAACTTGCAGCCCTCCAGATGGCTACTTGGGGATGATAGAAATTGTAATCCGGAATACCTAGAGGGCCTCAGGTTGCCTATCCTGATATATAAAATGATTGGGTATCTTTACCTGTAAAAGACAAAACTAATACAATCATCATACACCATTTGATAGATGGAAGATTAATGATGATGATGATGATAATAACAAAACTTTGCAGCACTCAAAGACAATCCAAGAGGCGGTTCGCTACCCAGAAACCTACCTTGAACTTTTACTTCTATCAGATCAGACAGATAAACTTTTGCACACCAAAATGATAAATGATTGCTAGTGTTGTATATTACTAATCCAGGGGTGTTCAAGTCTATGGTTTTCCAGTTGTTGTTGGACAACAAATCCCATCATCCTCATCTGGCCATCGTGAACTGTAGTTCATCAACAGCTGAAGGTTGCTCAGTCCTGGTCTATGTAGTCAGCTGCAATGACTTTTGGATGCAGAATTACACAAAAAAAATCCTACATCATTTTATTACCCTGGAATTTCTGGGTTGACCCAGTTTCTGATCAATGCCCCATAGACAGAACAGACTGGAGTTCAAATTAGGGTTGGCACAATTTAATATGTCCTAAACAAAAGCTCTGTGCTTTGTCCTAAACACTGCTCAAAATGACACATTTTTTAGTAGTTAATTTCTGCCCTGCAGTGGGCACTGGGGAACTCACTAGCATTCAAGGAGTTAAAAGCCCCCTTTAAATCAACAAGCAGCTGGAGAGTGGCCAATTAGAATGAGTGATCTGATGACAGATGTGTGCTCTATCCAATAGGAGCACAAGAGTTTGAAAATGAGTCTGTTAAGTTATAGAACCTCTGAAACCTGGACATTATTGATAAAACAGGATAAGCGAGCCCAAAACAGAACTGTCTGGATGAAAAACAGTAAGGATGCAACTTCAGATGAGAATTTCATTTTTGAAAGATTCAATAAGTCACCCTTTTCCATCATTGTACACTGCTTTGAGTCAATATCCAACAATCATAGAGCTATCAGACATTAAAGGGGAAGTAAGCCTATATGAAGCATAGAACATATGCCTCTGCTGAGTTATAGACTGCAGCAAAGTCTAAATACAATAACTGAAAATGGATACAGCTGACTGCTATATGAATAACACATTCCCAAGCAAGTCCTTCTAATGAACAAATTACGTTTCACTTGTCTCAGTTGTTCCAATTCCCCTTTAAACTCACAAAACTGACATAAATGATAATAATAATAATAATAATCCTTTAATAAGAGAAATATCACTGTTTTTAGAATATAAACTACAATAGTAACAACTACATGCATATCTCTATAACCTACCACCACCACCAAACCCCCACTAATTTATAGCAATGCCACCACTATCTTTATTTTGGGAATTTTTGTGTATCCTTGCTTCAACTGTTTTGCCCCAGAATTACCCCTCCTTTTCTTTGTGCATACAGCCCTATGTTCACATTATTTAAAAGAAGGGACCACGACAGTTCCATACCCCTTTATCTCTGGTGCTCAGGTATCACTAGTTAGAAGCAGCTCATCCAATCTAACAAGGGTAAGGGAAATGCTAGTCTATTGAGGTGGTATACACAGTGTGGCTGGCGCATGCTGCAGGGCAAACACTAACAGCTATGTGTTTCCAGCTATGCTCATCAATATTGCAGGCATGCGGAATTCATGCCAGAGGGAATTCAGGAGATAGGAAGGATAGGCAATCCCTTACGTATGGTGAATGTAAGTTCTCAAGTACAAGTGGCTCTTAGCCCCAGATCTACTCAAACTGAGACTAGCTTACTAAGAAAAGTGGTGCAATTCTGGAGCAAATCAACTACACCACAGGGAATAAATATAATGTCACACTGATTTAAATGGGGCTTTGAACCTCTGAATCCTAGAGGAATCTCCAATGTATTACAAAGCCCCAAATAAATCAATCAGAATGTTAGCATTTCTTATTTTTTCCTTATGGCGCTATCCAGAATTGCATCACTTCCCTTCTCCTTGGTACATCACTCTCACTGTTACACCAGTTAATTAGAAGCATACATCTACACATATATCAGCACTGGCTTATATCTGTCAGTAAAAGAACAACATAATGACATTATATGAGGAGTTTAGTATCTATACTGTACACATCATGGGGTAGGAATGGTGCAGAGCAGGGATTCTCACACCAACACGTCAGGTTTTCTAGATATTTCTAATTAAGAAGAGACAGCTCAATCACAATTACTGAACCCCTGATACAGGTAAAGGGTGAAACCACTGATTACTAACTTAAGCAGATTGGTCCTGAAAATTTGAGCTATTTTTGTGCCCTGGGGACTAATGTTGAGAAACACAGTGTTACAGTGATGCACTTAGAACTACAAATCCCAGCCAATGGCTCTGTATATCAATACAAAGTATCAAACATTCAGATTTCCCAGATTCTTACTAACATGCCAACAGCTAAAATGTATATAGACTAAAACAGGGGTAGGAGCATGTGGTTCTCCAGCTGATGTCTGACTTCAGCTCCCCATCATTATGGGAGTGAGACAGACACACAGACAAACATACACAAGGACAGAGATACACAAAAAAAGCAAGCAAATATAAAGAGATGCAAAAAGGACAGAGAGGGATGCAAACACAGAGAGAGACATATACAGAGTGAGACAGGGAAAGAGCAGAATGACAGAGACAAAAGCATCGAGAGTGGAACAGTGACACCAACACTAAAAGAGACACAAGACACAGAGCATGAGTGAGTGAGACATTGCAGGAGTGAGTGAAACACACAGCAAGAGTGAGTGAGACATAGCAGGAGTGAGTGAGACACAGAGCAAGAGTGAGTGAGACATAGCAGGAGTGAGTGAGAGAGACATAGCAGGAGTGAGTGAGAGAGACAGAGAGCAGGTGTGAGACACAGAGCAAGAGCGAGTGAGACAGAGAGCAATAGTGAGAGAACAGAAGTAGAGTATATGAGAGAAAGAGAAAGACAGAGAGCAAGACAGCAAATCTGAGAGACAGGAAGAGATGACTGAGACTAACAGAAATACTGATACAGATAATAAGACTACCGTGGGATTGTCAGGTGTATATATATTATTCAGTGTATTATATTAAAAGACAGTTACCAGAAAACCAATCTCTATTACTGTTGCCAAATAATTGCGAGCCTGCAGCCTCATATTTCACGTTTAACAATGTTACCTCCATCATGTTTAGTAGACAAGCCATGACTCTTTCCATTAAAGTCTATGGCCTCTGTAAGCACATCCACTGCAAGGGGAACCTGAGATTTCAAGGTTCTGGCTCACTTGTTTCCAGAGACTCTTACCTTTGAAATGTCCCCTAAAAGCCAGAGAATTAGTTTGATAGAACACATTTGTGCTCATACTATTGGTGTCCACCATCTGCTCCAGGCAGGGGGCTTTCTGTGAAGATACACTTGTTACAACCATAATTATACCACAACCATTTGCTGTTATTCGTGTAAACGTGATTCCTGTGCATTTCATATGTTAATGTATCGGAAGTGAACTGTGCTTCAGTTCGTGACTGACAAGCCAACAAAAAATACTACATCTAGTTCCTAATGGCTACATTGAATGATCTGGGGTATTATCCCTGCACACATTTAGTTATAGCATTATCTTTCTGATGAGTGGGATACAAGTGCAGACAGCTCTGGATTTCATTGAAACGTTTTTATTGGCTGTGTGTGATTCATGGAGCTTATATCTGTTGACTTTGAGTCTCTGGCCACATTGCCTAGAGCCCTTTGCACTTAATCTATACATTTGTTGTAGGTGATTTATTTAAATCTGCTCCACTGTTAACTTATCACATTTATCACTCACAATCGGACAGAATAAGAGGGGAGATTACCTTTAATCATGTTCCAATAACTCACACAAATAACAGAACAATGTACATATATCACTGAATCTTCAACACTCAATTATAGTCAATAAAAGGCTTTTTGGAGACTACTGACTTAACACTGGATATTTAGGACACTTTGCTACTGTTTTTTGTAAAATGCTGAGAAAATTGAAGATAATTTTTTTCAGAGTCTATGGATATACAGCCTAGTATAGCTTAATATGTGTTACATGTTAACCCTTTGAATGCCAGAGAGGTATCCAATGTATTGCAACTCAAAATGTTAAAGGACAGTATCACCAAAAAAAAATAAAAATTAAAAGCGTTCAAATCCAGTTAAATTTCATGTACTCCAAAACAGCATTTTAAAAAATTATTTATTTGGAAATAAATGCCCTGTGACTGGAGGAAAGCAGGAATAATACCATAATTCTAAGAGATCTAAACCTGGAAATTACAGACCTGTGCATCTGGATTGTATTCAGGATTATGTGATAAGCAATCATTTTATTGGTATGGGCATATGTCATTCAAATCTACTTGCATTGTAAGAAACAATAAGTGGTATCTTTGACAAAGGTATTGATGTGGATGTAGTATACTTATATTTTGCAAATGACTGACAAATGGTTACTACATAAATGAAAAGAGATCAGCATGGGAGACAATATCTGTGCATGGATAAAAAACTATTTAAATGACAGAAAGCAGAGTTATTGTAAATGCCTTTTGACTAAAACAAAGTAGAGTTTTTTTTACAGTAAAGAGCAGGAAGGATGGTGAGTCTTTGTTGGCAGATAAGTTCAAAAAGAGCATTGGATATTTTTTTAGCTAAGAACAGTTTAGAGAATTATGACAGTTGGTTTCAACGAAGGTAGGATATTGATCCAGGGAGAATTCTGATTGCATGCCAGAAAGGGATTTTTGTTCTACCTAAATGGTGCATAGTAGGAAACTGCACTGGTGAGGTCTTTGTTTGCCTTTCTCTGGATAAACAATTTAGGTATGAAAAGGGTGGAACTTGATTGTTTTGTCTTTTTCAACATCCTCAACTATATTACTATTTTAAATAGCACATTGTGCGATGGTCCTGACACATCATGTATTTTTTACTCATAGCTCTCCTGCGTTGTCCTATGTTGTCCTTAAAGGACAACACACCCCAGGACCGCTGGTCCTTAAAGGGATAGTAATACTTTGTTTTAACTTTATTTTATTTTGTAGGCATTAAAAAAACATGAAGAATGATATAAGTCTTATCTCTCAAACCTTTATGGTTTATGAGATATTCACAAGCAAAGTTTCCCTTCCTGCCCCTTTTACCTAGTATAAGCCATCTCTTCTCAGATGTGGAATGCAGTCTATAGACCAGACAGATAACAGAATGGGACACTCTTATTCCTATCAAAACAATGAAATCCCTGCATCCCTTGACAAACTTAATTGAAGATTGTCCCTCTCTGCAGTCTACCTGGGCACCTCCCTTCTGATCTGGCTGAGCAGTGTTACATCAGTAAAAGGGATGGGAGGGGGACACTTTGTCATTGAATTACTCTGGAACTACAACTCTGACAGAATTGAAATAACACTCTCCAAAGTCCAAATACTATGATGAGTAATTACAGCTGCTTTTATTATGAAACATTACTATCCTTTTAAGGGATTAAACATGTTCTCTTTTACCACAATCAGCCATTGTTTTACTCAGGTGTAAAAGCGTCACCCTCGTTAAAGACCTTCAAAGGTCACTTCAGGTCACAACGATTATTCTCTTTCAGAGGCTTGCCTAACCTATATTCAGAGAACCACAAAGTGCTTTAGAATCACAGTACTGCTAGCTATGAACTAGTTAAAAGCCACTAGCGATCATTTAATAAAGATCTCTTTATTTGAAATTCCTAGATATGTATGTCATAAATCCATAAATGAAGTAATTGTTCCAATGCAGAACATGTTCTAGTATTCAAAGTCTTCGCTGTCTGGGTTGGAGTTCTTTCTTAGCTTCATACCACCCCCTGCCTTGCTCAGTAAAAACAAAAGTGTCTTTTTAGTTCAGTTATGGAAGCTCTGTGTAAATGCCAGACAAACATCAGTGCAGCTCACTGTAAGAGTAATAGCTTCTGAAAGTAATTTCGGTAAGAATCATTTTATATTTTTATTCATCGCCGCTGCAATATAAAGTTCCAGCACAGCACACTGAACACTACATCGTAAGGAAATTTACAAGTAGATCATTTGAAGGAAAGCAAAAATTCCTCTGCCCTGAGCTTCTTCATGCGCACGTCCTAATTTGCATTTGTTCAAAGAAACACAAGCGTCTGCTATGTGGGGAGAAAAAAGAACTATGTACAGTTAAAAAAAAATATGACCTCAAGGGAATTTCCACGTTCCAAATGGATTTAGTTCATACCTACTACATTTTGAGAACATATTTTAACTCTTAACCCTTTGAGTGCCAGAGGGGTACACTACTTGCAATGGCCACCCTCATGGGGATATGCGACTGAGCCGTGTCATGAGGCTTGTAAAACATTTTAACTCTAAGTGGAATCAAGGGATTAAAATCCCCACTTAGCCCTTTATGGCAACGGTAGTCAATTGTTGGATCTCCAATTACTGGGGACTACAACTCCCATCATTCCTGACCAGGAAGTGGATGGCTGGGTATGATGGAACTTCTAGTTCCCAACAACTGACAACCCCTGCTTTAAGGACTAGAGGGGTGTGTACTGCATTGCTTTAACCCTTTAACCCACTGGCATTCTAAGAGTTAAGGCAGTGATTCTCAACCAGGGTGCCGTGGCACTTTGGTGTGCCACGGACATCATCTTAGGGTGCCTTGTGTTTTCTGTAAACACTAACAAATATGGACTTTTAAATAACAATTTATAGAAATTGTTATGCACTATGTTTACTTTTGGTTTTATGATTATAATACCTAATAATACTGTATATTTATGTAGTGTACCCTTCATTATGTCCTTGACAAAGTACATTAAATATGTTAGGGGTGCCCCAAATGTTCTAGATTACATATTAGGGGTGCCCCGAGCAAAAAAAGATTGAGAACCACTGAGTTAAGGGTTTTATTTGTCTCTTATGGTGCTATTGGTTTGCTCCTAATTGTATTGTGCATATGGCCCTATATTTTATAGCCATGCCTGGGAACTTTGTCTTCTGGAGACCCCGGAGGGGACTTCTGTGGTGCCGCTGGGGGATATAAATGACGTGATTTGTGTAAAAAAGGGGTGGGACTTACTCACAAGTGGGGGTGGGCTAAACAAACGTGCCATAAAAGTGTGAGGAACTAGGTGGGGAAGGAGGAGAAGAGGGAGGGAAATAGGATGAACAGGGTGGGAAGGAGCACAAGTAGACAAAGTTTCTTATGAAGCTCCACACAGCTGGAAAATCAGTATCTGTCCTCGGAGACCGAGTAATAAGCTGCAGGAACTAGAGTCATTCATTTATACTAAATATGTGTAAAAGCAAAGTAGTGCAATTCTGGAACAATCTAACAGCATTTACAAATTTTTGGTGCTTTTAAATACTTCAGTGCTTGAGAGGTCTCCAATACATTGTAAATAAATAAGTTGGAGACCTGTTTAACAAGTAAGGGGGTTACTTAGCCCATTTCAGTCAGCAGGCATCTTCAGATGTCCCCTACAGTGGTGCAGTATTGCACCATTTTCTCTTTCTACATAAGGCTCAGTGTTACAGTGACCCAAACACGCACACACGCTTCATAAGGTCTTTCCCAAAATAGAATGAAAACACACATCATTGGAGGCCTGAAGCCAGTTGTTCTATAATTTCTACAGCTTTATGCTGACAACCTTTACTTCCTCGCACTCATTCAGATACAATGCCTTTGGCTCTGTCTTAGTAATGTCATTTAGTGAAGTGGAATTCCCATGGTACCTTCTGCAGCACTCAGTGACACTATCATTTATACTCTGCACAATGCCATGTCCCTATGCTGATGTATCTGCTTTTACTCCTCATTCACTGACCAGTGTGCAACTTCACCTTTCATTCTGTCCTTCTCTAAAGGAACACCAACAAATAAGGCCAATTGTATCTAACCCCTTTGAGTGTCAGGAGGTAATGCGTTGTGTGCCCCTCTGGCACTCAAAGGGTTAATTAGGAACACAGGGCTATGTGAATGCAGCATAGGGAACCAAGAAAACGTTCCCAAAACCTCCACTGAGCTAAATGTGGCTTTTAACCCCTTGAATGCCAGAGTTCGCCAACTCACTGCTGCACAATGCACTGGAGAATGTTCTAACATTCAAGGGGTTTAAAAGCCCAAGTGACATCAATGGGAGTGTTTATTTGTCCCCCACTAGTTGTTTTCCCCAGAATTGTTCCACTTTTTATATACATATGGCCTACAGAATCTTATGGCAGATAAGAGCCAGCTGGCCTGTCTAGTCTGCCCATTTCTCTATGTATTTAAAAAGCATTTGTTTCATCCTTTGCATAACAAGGTATCTATCCCATATGTTCTTTAATTAATGTATTGGCACCTATCACTTTTGCTTGGAGGCTATTCCTTGTACCTATCGCCCTTTTTGTAAACTAATTTAATTCTCATATTCATACATGGGAACTTCTTCCACTTGAGCCCCCATAGAGGACTGATGTGCTGTGACCGGAGGTAAGTAAATGACGTGATTTGCATCATAAAGGGGTGGGGCTTATGGACATGGTACCAGAGAAGTAGGTGGGAACAGGATGGGAAGCAGGAGAAGTGGACAGGAAGTGAGAAGAATAGGGAGAGGAGGAGAAGTGGGCAAAGTTTCAGAAGAAACTCACCACCAACGGAGAATCAGCCTTCATCCCTGTAGACACAGTAATTAAAAACTGGAGTTGACAGGGCAGATCTGGAGAGTTCCCAGGTATGCTTATATTTCCTCTTATTGATCCTTTTTTTAATGAAAATAGAGTATATTAAAGGGGCTTCCTGCTGAGTCAGACAGTGGTGCTCTCATTGCTTGGAGGGTTTTTAATTCAGAACTTATTACAGCTTAAACTTTGTTTTATTTATTTATTCATTTATATAAATCAAGCCATATATTTCGATGGTAGTCACTGGATAATGTTGTTCCTATCACTTACTATGGACAACAGTAGTCTATGACTATTTCATAAAATGCATTATAAAAATGTGCCTTTAAGACGCTAGCTGTTTCTAAGGTTAACTAACTCTTTCAGGATCAGAGGGTTGTGCTATACATTGTAAATTAATATACATAATCAATCTGGTCTTTAACTCTTTCATTGTCAGAGGCTTAGGAATGTATTATACACTATATAACAAAACTTTGTATGCTGGTTATGAAAGCTTGATTTTTTTTTTTTTAAAACACTGAATCCCCAAATACAAAAATACCAAATATGTATAGTTTTGTTTAAAGGGATAGTAATACTTCATTTTAACTTTATTTTATTTTGTAGGCATTAAAAAAAACATGAAGAACGATATAAGTCTTATCTCTCAAACCTTTATGGTTTAAGAGATATTCACAAGCAAAGTCTCCCCCTCCCGCCCCTTTTACCTAGTGTAAGCCATCTCTTCTCAGATGTGAGTCTGGTTGTATGACCAGACAGATAACAGAAGGGGACATTCTTCTTTGTATGAAAAGAATGAAAGCCCTTCCCCCCTTGACAACTTTTTCAGCTTTTTCCCTTATCTTAATTGAAGATTGTCCCTCTCTGCAGTCTACCTGGGCACCTCCCTTCTGATCTGGCTGAACGGGGGGGGGGGGGGGGGGGGGATAATTTGCTTGTGAATATCTCTTAAACCATAAAGGTTTGAGAGATAAGACTTATATAGTTCTTCATGTTTTTTTAATGCCTACAAAATAAAATAAAGATAAAACGAAGTATTACTATCCCTTTAATGAATGACCTGTATAGACTCCTAATTGGAGTATAAAAGGGAATTTTCATCTTTATGAACTAATAATGCACATTGTATTGTTTACTTGGTAACTGCCCTAAAACAGCTCGATAGCTATATAGAAGTATATATTCCCTGAAAGTAAACTAACGTAAAAATAAAAAACTAATGAAATTTCTTCCTCCATAAAATATTGAAGCAATCAAATTTTGTCAAATATAGGGGTTTTCAGAAAGGTTTCAGATATTTGCATTTAAGTCACAATTTACTGTAAAACATCTCAAGCAAATTTAAGGTAAACAAAAACATACTTTTTACAATTCATTTATTTCAGAGATACTAAAATCTTTCAACACAATGGAATTTCCTATTGTATTCAGTACTACATATAAGCCTGAGAAAAATGATACCCTATTTATATGTGTTGACATACTACAGAAAGTGTCAGATGCAGAAAACTACACCAACAATGGTGTCCCCCTTTGATCATTTGAAATGTTGGGATGTATGCTGCTCACTGGTAGCCACAGATCCCCACATACACTGTCTTACCCCAAGCTTCATTTCCCTGCCCACTGGTTGCCACAGATTCCCACATACACTGCATGACCACCCCAAGTTTCATTCCACTGCCCACTGGTAGTCACATATTCCAAAACCCACTGTCTGACATTCCATCCTTGTTCTCCTGTCCCATTGGTAGCCATAGAACCTACATTCACTGTCTGCTTCCTCAGCTTTGTCCCACTTGTAGCCACAGAAACACACAGAGAAACACACATACACACAGTGTATGTATATTTTTGGGTGAACAGCGGAACAAGTCTGGAGTGTCAGAAAATATATGTATGGATCTGTGACTACCAGAGGGAAAAGCCTGGACATCCCTTTGGCACACACACAAACATACGCCCTCTGATTTCCCTGCCTTGTCCCACTATCCACTGGTAGTCATAGATCATATACACAAACAAACACAGAGAGGTGTCCAATGCATTTCAGAGCAATGCACAGAACATGTATATTGCACACATGGCGTGCTAAGTTTTTTTCTTTAACATATATACTCTGAACTCATTGAAGAGGGTCCTGATGCACCCCCCCGGGTGATGATCACCTCTCCAATCACCAGAGGAGATAAATACGGCAACCTAGAATGCACTCACTTCTTTCCTTCTCTCATTCCTCAACCTGGCTTCATCATGATGAGAAGTGTAGGCCTTCAAGGTCCTCCTACTCAACCCAAAAATTCTGAAAAAGCTGCGTTGAGTAGCGTGGGAAAGAAGGCAATGACTGCTTTCCAGGTCTCAGTATTGATCGGATAGTCAATCAATACCAACGCTTTTTACGGAGGGTCCAGATGACCTCCCAATGGTATCTGATTGTTCTGTGGCCTGATGGGAACGCCTTTTGCTGTGGTATAGTCTGTGGCAATTAACAGGTTAAAAATATACACACTGAGTAGAAAAAAAATTCTAAGTGAAACTCTTCCAGCAGTAGGAAAACCCTTTTTTACTCTATAACATATTTTTAATGAAAAAATCTATTGCTCCTTTAACAGTTGGCGGGGGGTGACAGCATATTGACAGTCAATGCATTGGACATCTCTCTGGTATTCAAAGAGAGTTAACGCACACCACAGCCCCCCAGAGATTCTCCTGAGACCATCCAATCAACTAGTAGGTTAACCCTTTGGATGCTTCTTAATGCAATGGAGATAGGTATAGTACCTGATGGGCCGAAGGGAAGTATATATGAGAACTTTCAGTGTCTTTGCAATATTAAAAAGAAAAATATGCTAAGATCTGACTGCAAATATTGTGGTTCTCTCCACCATTAGGCCTGTGGTTCAGTCATTTGCTCTCTCTGCATCTATGAACTGCTGGAATGACTAATGAAGATGACATCACTGGGAGCCAGCTAGTGAGCAGTAACATTATGATGAGCTGGTAGAATGCATTCCAATCTCCTGGCACTTCAAAACAATATTAATATTGGCTGCAGCTATTCAGCAGAACTGTCAGGGAATTGTATATAGGAACCAATAGACACACAGGAGAAAGTGCAGGAGAGGCTTTGCTCAGGGAGAAGTATGATTGGGGCATATGTATAAAGTCATTTCTAGGGAAAACCAGCTGCACCATAGGGAACAAATAAAAATGGGCCTTTTAACCCCATGTATGCTAGAGAGGTCTCCAATGCATTGCACTGCAATGGGCTGGAGGTGTCTTTAGCATTCAGGAATTTAAAAGACACATTAAAATCAATGTGAATTTGGGAAATGAGTATTTGTCTCATATTGTGCAGTCACTGGGAATATATATGAAGATAATAGTGGACCAATTGTGTGAACAAATAAACATTCCCATTAAATTAAATGGTGCTTTTAACCATTTGATTGGTAGAGTTGTCCAAAGCATTGTGAATTAAATTATTCAAGACCTCTAACATCCAAGGCTTTAACCCTCTGAGTGCCAGAAATACACAGTTACACTATGCACTTCACCACAAATGTTTTTAACTCTCTACATACCTAAAACCTAAATTTAAGTTTTGTCAACATTTCTAAAATGTTTTGTAGGGCCCCTTTCTCATGGACAGTCACATTATAGTCATCCCTGGGAATGACTCAGGGTTTGACTCAAATCTCAAGGTCTCAGGATGAAGGACCAAAATCTCAGGGTGAGTGTCTCCAGTGTTAACTACCATCTCATTAGCAGCAATCAGCGGCTTATTTACACTTAAATTGCTGCCATTTCTGTCAGAAAGACAGAGGGAGATGTCTCGCTTCTTTTCTGTATGTTCAGGCAGTGAAAACTCTAATGTGAGGGGTTCCTTGAGGACTGATAAGAACTGAAACCTACATTCTGGGGAACTTTACAGGTTAATATTTCAAAGATGTCAGGGTTGGCTCATTTTGAAAGTTCTCAGGTATGATTATAGATGGTCAGTAGTGCCCCCTGTACTGTGTAGCACAATGCCACCATAAACCCCAGCACAACAGACTTAGAACTCCACTGCTACAACCAAGTAATCACTACAAACACCTAAAACCTATATGTCTTCATATAATAAATGACTAACACAAGGGGAAGCTAATAACCCATTAACTTTCTAATGACAAGTACATTGACTATAGGGTGGAGATTCAGTTCTATAGTCAGGGACAGCAAGATCCAGGGACATTGCACCCAAACCAGGGACTGTCACTGGAAATCAGGGACAGTTGGCAGGTATGTGTCTAGAATCCATGGGGATAAGAAGAGATTAACCCTTTACATGTCCCCCTGATCTGGGTGCTCTTACAGAGGAGCATTATTTTGTTAGAGCTGTAATCCTGGGGTCTCGAACCAGGATCACATGGGGTCTCCTTAAAGAGCTAGTAATGTTTAATTATTGAAGTAAAATCGAGTTTTCTTTATTCTTTTTTATAATGATCTGTATCAAGAAACCGTTATTAAATGCTGAGGTTTTTCATTTATAGTTTAATCAAGTTTCCCCCTCCCGCCCCTTCCACTTACCTTACAGGAGCCTCAGCAAGCCAGCCTGGACAGAATGCAACGAGTGACAATCTTCTTCCAGCATAAGGAATAACCTGCCCTCCTTCATCAATGGGGCAGGCTTTCCCTTATACTGAAAGAGGAAAGATTGTCCCTCGATGCAACCCGTCCGGTCCGTGGACTGGGTTCCAGATCTGAGAGGAGGCTACGGATTTAAGTAGAAGGGGCGGGAGGGTGAAACTTTATTATACTATAAATGAAAAACGGCAGCGTTTAATAACGTTTTCTTGATACTTATTATAAAAAATAATAAAGAAGACCCAATTTTACTTAAATAATTAAACATTATTATCTCTTTAAGTGTCTTAATGGGGTGGAAAACATACAATAGGGGTGAGAACAAAGACATACTGAACCTGATCTAAACAAACGGTAGTGAGGACCCTGCCTGGGTCATTTGGTCCTCCAGGGATTAATGGAGTGTTGGATCTTTTGAATAAAAGGAAAGTGGAACAATTTTAGAGCAAAAAGCACAGCACCATTAACCCTTTCAGTGCCAGTAGGGTACGCAACAATTGTGTACCCCTCTGGCACTCAAAGGGTTAATAAAAAATTAACTATCCCCATTGATGTAAAAGAGGCTATTAAACCCTTGCAGTGCCTTGGTGACCTCTTTATCATTCACTTCAATGGGAATTCAGGTAACAGTCATACAGTATGTGGTATAAATAAATGTAGAAGGGGTTTGCTCCACTATATCTATATTTGTGTATATATAAGACCCATTGTTCAAAACATACATATGATGAGTGATTGTCCCTCTCTGCATTTTCTTCTTCAGTCTGTACTATTCCCTTGCAGAGGACATCTACATTAAGTGTCTGATTCAGCATCCCTCAGTAGATTTACAGTGAATGTGCTGGAATTTCAGGGAACAAAAGCATTCTGCACTGTTAACTATACTAAAATCAAGTATACAGCAATTTCATGTGTAAGTAACAAATAAGTTAATGCACAGGACAACATGTTTTCAATGGGAAAGAAGAATACATTGGAACTCTTGTAGTTTGCCCCCGAGACTAAGGGTTTTGACTCAAATCTCAAGGTGAAGGGCCAAATTAAATCCTCCTATAGTCTCCCACACCAATTAACTCTTTCTTTAGTTTTTAAATTGGTGCCATTTCTAACAAAGTTATAAGAAGTCCTGCTTTTCTTGGTGTATATTCAAGAAGTGACATTTCTTATTGTTTGCAAGATAAACCTTTGAGCGTCAGTGTGGCATCCAACGCAAAGTTTAAGATTCATATAAACTCAGAAGTGGGCAACCTTGTGAATTTTACAAAGTTATGTTCAGAAGCTTCTCCTTGTACTCTTGTGCAGAAGTTTCAGATTGGTCCTGCATGGAAAATGAATCTTCCCTACACTGCAGGGCACAGTTTTAAACGTTAAACATAGTGTGGGATCTATGGATGCTACATTACAAAACAGAGCAAAAAAAGAAGACAAAAAATCAGACCTCTTGGGGGCATCAGGGCACCTGATGATTGTGTTTCCAATCATGATAGGTGATTAATACTGAAACCTGGGAGGCACCTGCTGCCATCCCTCTCTCTATTCTCAACTCAGAGATCTCCATATGTCCAACTCAAACCAGAAGTTAGGAAAATACTGGATTTAGGATGGCAGGGCTATCTGGAAGGCAGAGGTGATCAGATAGGTGATCGATACCACAGGGCAGTCCTTGTTCCCTCCAGCAAGGTTGAATTTAAAAAACTGTGTGTGTCATAGAGGTGTCCAATACATTGCTTTACAATGTGTAGTAAACACCTCTGACACACACACACACACACACACACACACACACACACACACACACACGGTATCTGCTCCCCCAGTCTTGTTCCTCTAGTATTCAAGGAATAACACACAAACTGATATCCCAGCCTTGTCCTGCTGGTCGCCACATACCCACACTCACACACTGTCACCTGTGCCTTGATCCACTATTGGTAGTGAAAGAACCACACCCACTGTCTGACATCCCAGCCTTGTTCACTGTCCCTCTAGTAACCACAGAACAACATACACTGTCTGATTTTCCAGCCTTGTTCCGCAGGTGGTCATTCCGCTGCAACCTCAACAGCATGCCAAAACATAAACTGGGCAACATTTTCCTCAGGCTGGCACTAGATGCTGAATACACTAGGAAATACCATGGTATTGAAATATTTTAGTATCTTTGAAGTGCTAAATGTAAAAAAAGTATGTGTTTTATCTACAGCACCACTGGAACCAGTTGTGCACACTAGCTTAGGAATGGAAGGCAAGTGGCCCATCATTTGATGTGGCATGTTGTCTGCTTTCCTAAATAATATGCTTTGTCTACATTTTGTTTATTTCTGTAGCTGGCACTGTTCAACTGTACTTGAAAAATATATGAAAAATAAGAGATTGTAGTTGGAGTAGTTTTATAAATCTGACACCACCACCTACAGCATGTTGAGTTATACAATCCCATCTTTCCAAATATTTCTGTATCTCTGAAACTTTGGAAAGATAAAAAAATAACTTCTTTATCGTTTAGCACCATCTTCTGAAACATTTGTGAGCAGAAAGCTAGAGATAGAAAGGCAAATAACCCTTTACTTGATGCATAGGAATATATACTTTTCGGAAATGTATGCCTTAAGTAGGTTATTTTGATGTTATGGGATAATTATGCCTTCAAACTATGTTAGTGCATTTTGGTTATCTGTATGAAAATGTCAGTCAAAATTATGTTATGTTTTGTTATCAATTTGGGTCTCCGGGGAAGGACATAACATATGGGCACCTACACATATTGGGAATCGGTGAACTTTGGAGATATATGTGGCATTAATACTTCATAATCTTTTTTGTTTGTTACTCAAAATTTGCTTGAGATGTTGTACAGTAAATTGTGACTTTAGTATAAATTTCTTAAACCTTTCTATTAACCTTTAATTTTAGCAAAATGTCCTTGCTCATTTTCTGTAGGAAGAAACTTCAGCCATATGCTGATTCTTAAGTCTCTTTTCATGAAATATATGCTTTTATAAAGTTATTGAGCTGTTTTAGGATAGTCTTATCATGTAACAAATGGAGTGTGCATTTTAATTCATAAAAATGTAATTGTTTGCTCTGTGCAGTTCATGCATGTAGGTAAAACTATACATATTGTGGTACTGTGTACTCCTGGGATTCAGGGCTTTTAAAATAAACTTATTGCATCTTTCAAAAAATATTTTTGATATATAGATACCTGGAAACTTGCTCATCCTGAACCCCCGGAGAGGGCACATGTGCTGCCGATGAGAGGATATAAATTACGTTATTCGTGACATTAAGGGTCAGGTGGGAAGGGCTTAATCATATTCGAGTCATAAAGTGGGCAGGAAGTGGGCAGAACAGGGTGGGAAGGAGGAGAAGGAGTTCAGAAGAGGGAGAAACAGGGTGGGAATGAGAAGAAATTTGCCATCCCCGCAGATCCAGAGAGTTCCCAGGTATGGATATTTAGTGTATGATATTAGCAAAATAAGCAATTTTGTACATTTTTGTAGATTTTTGCCTGATACAAAATTTACTTCACATGAGGACCCATGGAAACGCAGAGTCTGTTATAAAATGCTGAAAATAAGTCTCGCTCCAGGGTACAAAAACAATCCCCAAATATGTGGTACTGAAAGGGTTAAAGAGGGCTTTATACACCTGAATGGTACAGATCTCTCCAATACATCGCTTTTCAATGAACTGAAGACTTCTCTAGAATTCAAATTTCCATGTAAATCAATAAAGGTTTCAGTGAATTTCTTTTTGCCTCCCATGGCCTGCCCCAGTCTTTATGCATAAGTCCCACTGAGAACAACTAAGGGGTTAATCTAAGGGTTATATATCATAATAAATGTAACCCTTTAACGAACAGAGAGGTTTAGAAACTATGGCTTCACAATGTATTGCCCCCCCTCCTCTTCCTCAACCCTTTGATTGCCAAAGAGGTTTTCAAGGCATTGGCTACCTCTCTGCACTCAAAGGGTAAGTAATTAAATTTTACACTGTTCACAACTTTTT
Organism: Rhinophrynus dorsalis; assembly: GCA_037306005.1. Classification (NCBI taxonomy): domain Eukaryota; kingdom Metazoa; phylum Chordata; class Amphibia; order Anura; family Rhinophrynidae; genus Rhinophrynus; species Rhinophrynus dorsalis. The sequence goes on along the minus strand of CM074720.1, from coordinate 307,323,686 downwards.
ATTCTTTATATGATGGATAAACAAACAAGAAGAGAATGCTTTTGTGAGGCATTACAAGCCATGTAACTATGCATAGAAGTGTGCCCTTATCAAGTGCAAGTGTGTGAGTAACCAGCAGTATCCCCTAGATAGATCAAACTTACACCTGGCATGATCTCATTAATAAAAGCTCTTCCATGTCTCTGCATTATGACACCGCACTTTACTGCCTGGAGTGGCAATTACTGAAAGATTGATTTCTCCTTGGTTAGCCTTTGTCAGACAGCCTTCTGAATTCCTGAATAACATACACACGGTTGGGGTGACTGTGAGAAGCTCTCTCCAAAAGAATGTTTATTAGCCTTGAAGCAATGGACTACACGCAGTAAAAGCATGCTGTTGGGAGTTTGCCAGAGAGCTTGACTCATCCTTTTTCATGAATTACAGCAAACCTAAATCTGTAAAGGCATGAAGAAAGATCATTTTCTGGAAATGCCTCAGCCATTCAATGAGTGGAACAGGCACTGTACCAGAGAGCAGCAGAAGGTTATGAATTTTCTGGAAAAGCAGACATCGGTTCTCTTTAGCATGCCTTCTGGTCACAAGCTGACACGCTATCAATTAAACTGGAGTCACAGTAGATTGGTCAGCCCAATAAAAAGGCAAATTTTCACTAGCTGTAACAGACCCTAGAGCAGATGTAAGAATCTGAGAAAACCTGCTGACACAGAGGAGAACAGCACTTTCAGCAGTACAGCTGTTAGTGTGAACTGAATACTGATGTGCTACCTTAGGGGATTCAACAGTTACCAGCAAATCCGATTCCCCATAATATATGCATAGTGCCTCAGTGTTTGTGTGTGTCTCAGTATGTACATTTGTGACCATGTGTGTCTCAGTGTGCATTTGTATGCATGTATGTGTGTGTGTGTTTATGTGTATGTGTGACAGTCTCAGTGTATGTGCATCTTAGTGTGTGTATGTCTCTGTGTGTGCATGTGTGTCTCAGCATTTATATGTATGTATGTATCCGCCACTGTGTGCATGTGTGTTTGTTTGATTCAGTGTGTTTTTTTTACACTGTCTCAGAGTGTGTCGTGTATGTTTATCTCAGTGTATGTTCTTGTGTGTCTCAGTGTTTATGCATTTTAAGTGTGTGTCTCAGTGTGTGTTAGTATGTATGTGTGTGTGTGTGTACTCGTGTCTCTGAGTGTATGTATGTGTATCTCAGTGTGTGTATCCATGACGGTATGTATATATATATATATATATATATATATATATATATATATATATGTGTGTGTGTGTGTGTGTGTGTCTGAGTGTGTTTTTATGTGTGCGCATCTGTCTCAGAGTGAGTGTGTGAGTGTTTGTCACAGTGTATTGTGTTATACCTGCCAGCTGTCCCACATGTCCATGCACAGTCAGTGGTTTTGGTTGCCAGTCCCTGGATCCTGTTTTGCCTGGTTTTAAAAGTGAATATCACCTCCATATTCTATGTGTTTTTCATTAAAGGTTTAACAGGTTATGAGCTTCCTTGTGTTAATATTGCTTATTTGTATGATTTTGTATAAATGTGCTGTATTCAAGGGGATAAAATATACATTTATTTCCTCCCTATGGTGTACTTGGTTTTCCCCAGGACAGCACATATTTCACTTCATGTGTAAATTCCATATGTAGGAAGTTACAGAGCTGCAATTCTACCTAAAACCAACTGCACCAGAAGGGGTTAAGGAAAATTCCCACTGATTAAAACGTTACTTTTAGATACTTAAATGATTAAGAGGTCTCCAGTGCATTACATGGCAATGTGTTGGAGACTTCTCTAGCATTTGGGGGGTTAATTAAGGGGAATTATAATTTCCACCCTGTGGGGCAGATTGTGCTGTCCAGGACTGTACCTCTTACACTGATAAGGCCCCTAGTGCCTGCGAGGAACTGAATAGTTCTTTTGTTATTGGGAAAGGTCAATGTTGTATACTGCACAACAGGTTTGAGCAACCTATGGTCCTCCAGCTGTTTGATTCCCGTCATACTCGGTGCTCCACAGGAATAGGAAGAATACATGTGCTTATATTCCTCATCATCGTCTGAGTCCAGTTCTTCCACAGAGGATGCCCCAATAACCCGAGTATGCCCCTTGAATACAAGGTTAACCTGTTTGATGGTGGGCAGAGGTTCCAGAATGGAGAAGACCCTGAACTGAAGAAGTGATTTGTGCCACTGATGAGAGTAGTGTTTTAAAACAAGCAGGGTTTCAGTGCTGTAGAGACCCAGAGAAGTGATAGGGGCCACAGCACAAGAGGGGCATAGAGACCCAGAGTATTCCCTTGGAATCCCAGTATGGAAAGTGGAACAGTAGGTAAGGGGGTCATGGAAGCCCCTGAATCCTTAGCCTTGGATCTTCCCATATGCCCCTTATTGTCAGACAAGTCCCTGAGAGACTGTTAGAATCTAGTAAAACTAGACTAAATGTCCCCAGAATAAAGATAGAACCCAAAAATACAAAAAACATGCATTAATCTTGTATGCAAAGAATTAAACTGGAGAAGGAGAGGAAGGAGAGAATGGTCAGGATGCTAGATTTAAGCATACTTCAAAGTCAAGGACAGATCTGGGGTTTTACAGTGAGACTGGTGTTGAGGTGTTATGTTCAAACAAGTTCTACATCTAAAGTTTAGACACAGGACTTGTTTGAAAATAGCAGCTTAACCCCAGTCTCACTGTAAAACCCCAGAATATACCTTGTTCACTGTTCCACCTCTCTGTGTTGACCATTTGTGTCATGGTGCAAACTGTGACAGGCTCAGCTCCCTAGCTCAGTTTTTTTCAATGGCTGAGAGGTACAGCTATTATTAGGGCATTTTTTTCTTTTTTTTATAAGGTTTTCTGAAGAGCACTGCAGTGCATGTCAAATAGGTTAGCTAACCTCAAGTTGCTGTGCCGAGTTCAAGCAGGCCTAAATACTGCTGTCAGTCACTGAGCACGTTTTGAAACTGGCGCTGTAACTGAGGTTAAGTAGAGATAGCCAGGACTCCTAACAGTTTAAAAGTTCTCACAGTACTTCACAGGTGAGGCACCAAGATCTACATGTTGGGGGTGGGGGTTAAAGAAACATTTACAAGGCTGCATCATTACATTTCCTTTAACCATTTGAGTGCTAGGGGTTATGCAGTGAATTGCAGAACACTTACATGGCTCCTGGGAAGGTTAGACAAGGGAGCTGCAGCCTCACTGAACTTGTTATTTAACCCTTTCAGTGCCAGAATGGTGTCTAGCCATTGGATTTATGACACTTAAAGGGTTAATGTAATTTGTGATGTCCTCTCCCCCCTTTTATTCTACATTTACAATATGTCTGTAGACACCAAGTCCAACCAGCTGTAACAGCATAACCAATATTTAGACTTTGTGTCTACAGACATATTGTAAATCAGAGTGCATATCTACAGCCCTGGTGACTTAAGCTCTGCCTATGGACACAAGACCCCACCGTCATATTTACTGGCTGAAATTATTTTAACCAGTAAATATGATGTTGGGGTCTTGTGTCTCTAAACAGAGCTCATACGAGGGCTGTAAACATGCACTCTGATTTACAATATGTCTGTAGACACCAACCAAGTGTAAGAGTATAACTGATATTTAGTTTTACCCAAGACCTGCTTGTCAATTGTATGAGGAATTTACTTTGTTTCTCCCCTATGTATCTATATTCTATGTCACCTCTGATGCTACTCCTGTACTCAAAGCGTTAGAATTTTCTGCTCCTGTACGAAAAGGGTTAGAAATTCTAACTCTTTGAGTACAGACACAGACATCCCTGGTTATGAAAGGGTTAAGGTGGAGTCCTGTGTGAAAGATTGCTATCTAACACTACTGCTATTGTAAAAATAGACAGTTCTAAAATATCACATAATGGATATGGGCGTGTTTTGGTGGGCGTGGTTTTGGGGGGGGGCAGCATTTCATCCTTGGACTCAGGCAGCACAATATCTTGGGCCGGCACTGGCATGAGGCGACAATAAGACAGAGCCCTCTCTGACCCTTGTAGTCCAAACAGCTGCAGGGATATGTCACAATCAAAGGAGCAAAGATGGTTGGGGACGGGCTCCAATTCGTAAAGGAGCCGCTACACTAAAATCTATCCCAATGAAAAAGTAAAGGAAGAGACCCAAAACAAAACCCCAGGAAAAACCTAAGGGAGTGAAAAAAATATAAAACTCCTAGTAGTCAGGGAGCAGAAATGAGTGTACGTGATAGCTCAGAATGGGATATACCGTGGACCAAGGCACTAAAAGGCTTACTCACCAATCTTCTTTCTTCAGGCTGCCATCATAGGAGAGGGAAGAATATCGGAGAGAAATCAAACTCCATAGGGCAGGAAAGGCCCACAAAGCACCTGTAACTGGGCAATCCAACTCCAACTAAGCCAGTTTCTCACCCTCAGATTTTAGTTAATGTGTTAATAAATAAATATGTGTGTATGTGTATATATCAATATTCATGAGTGCATGTGTGAGTGTGATCCACTGAATAACAAAGGAGACAGAAAACTCAGTGTCACTGTAGAGAGTTAACATTGCTCTATTCATATCCTCATACCTGGGAACTCTCAGGGTTATCCCAAATCTCAGGGTCTCAGAGTGAAGAGCCAAATTCTCTGGGGGAGAGGTTAATGTTTACTATTATCTCACCTGCAAATAACTGCCTGTTTAGTCCCTAAATTGCTGCCATTTCAAACAGAAAGATAGAGGGAGCTGTCCTGCTTCTCTTTTCTGCATGTTCAGGCAGTGAAAACTCTAAGTTACTGCATGTTAAGGGTTTCTTGAGAACTGATAAGAACATCTGCTTAGAGCAAGCAGAGCTATACCAACTGAAATCTAAGTTCTGGAGAACCACAATGAGTTAATATTTCACAGACCTCAGACTTGTCTCATTTTGAAACTTCCCAGGTATGCTTATCCTACACGGCTCTCTATCATGTTAGGATGTCTCTACACATTTTGTACTAAATTTTCTGTCTTCTAGATATGCTTTGAGCTCAAGGGAAGTACGCACACAAACAGAGCTCAAAAGGTTAAATTGAAACATTAACAATGCATGGCTGGAAAAGAGTGTGCTGGCAGGTAACCTTCGCATGGGATAACTAAAATATCTTATAGCTGTGGAGTGAATAGTCACTTCCTTTTCCTCACAAAATGCTTGATTGTGTTCCAACACCATATTATATAGCATTTTAATGGATAACCAAATATTTGCTGACTTAGAGTGCATCAAAAGCTTGATGTAGAACAAAAGAGAAGTTGTAACTGGTAGTTTGGTAATAGTATTTTATTCCCATTACATAAAAAACAAATGTCGTCTGGGTTTTAACCCTCTGAGTGACCCGAGAGTTATTCATTGCAATGCAGCACAAAGTGTTGCGTACCCCTCTGGCACTCAAAGGATTAATATGAAGCAGTTGGAGCTCAGTGCATCTCCAGGTAGACACGGTGTGGCTGAGCTGACCAGCATTGCCGCCACTTATTACCAATTTGGTATTACTGTCATTTATTACGGCCACATGGCTAAACAGAATCATTTCCTTCCCATCCCAAACACATATTTTGGTGTCAACCAGAAACACAGAGGCTTAAAGGGATAGTAATACTTAAGATGAAAAAAAATTTATGTTGTAGGGTTTATGTCCCCAAATAAAACAAGGCTACTCCCACTGCTGAGAGACATTTTATTAAAACATTATAACAGTTCTCAAATTTGAATTGTTTAGGTGCATCATCCTATGGAGATTTATGGTCTACAGACCAAAGCAGTCCATAGCATGGTGTAGCAACAGCGCCACTGTAAATTTTCAGGACTCTGTGATATTGCACCTAAAAAATTCAAGTTTGGGCTGTTATAATTTTTTAATAAAATATCTCTCAGCAGTGGGGATACCCTTGTTTTACTCAGGGGGATAAACCCTACAACATATAATTTTTTACATTTTAAGTATTACTATGCCTTTAAGCACCAAACAGAACTCGGGGTTATGTAGTAAGGTGTGATAAAGAGAAGAATGCTTCTCCAGTGTGATACATTCTCCAAGTCCTATTCTATGAAGCCTGTGCACTAAGATCCCTCAAGTTGGAGAAATCATTGGCTCCATAGTATAACATAGGAACTGGAGAATATCACACAGGAGAAGTCATCTCCACTTTACTCCTCTTCATCACACCTTAGTGCATTGTCCCCCTGACCTATTCTGGAATAAACTTACTGCACCGTAGCAGACAGATAAATATCCCACTGAATTAAAGTGGGCTTTTAGGCTTTTCAGTGCTAACTATGTTTCTAATGCATTGCAAAGCAATGTGATGGAGAGCTTTATACCATTCAAGGGGTTAAAAGGCCTATTTATATCAATGAGAAGTTGGGAAACATTACTCTGTCCCTTATGATGTAGTTGGTTTGCCCCAGGATTGCCTTAGTTCTTCTTAACACATCAGCCTCACTGAGGAGGCGGAGCATACCTCCCAGGTGTCCCACCATGGCCATTTGAAATTGGGACGTATGCTGGAGTACAGAGAGTTGGGGGACGTTGGGAGCAAACCACCCGCACCACAGGCCACATATAAACATTCTTATTGACTGAAATAGGCTTTTAACCCCTTGAATACTAGAGAAGTCTCCAAAGCATTTAAAAACAATTTTTTCTTAGTACAGTAGATAAGATTGCGTACCCCTCTGGTACTTAAAGGGTTAAGGTTTATCAAAAGATAAAATTTAATAATCCAACAGACTTTATCAATAATATCATTATCTCAGTTTTGCTCCGTTGTGTTTATATCTATCGATCTATATACAATTCTAAAACAAATGAAAGCTGTTTCCATTTTTCTTACCTGAATGCAAGTGAGAGGCAGCAGTACATTTTTTTCATGATAGAGGGCTGCTGGATAACTTTTCACAGTAAAGGCAGGGAAGAAGAGGCTTTTGCTAAGCAAGTTATTGCTGAGTACTTCTACTTGCAACATTAGTGAGAGAGGACTCAGTGCATAATGGGCTCGTACATGGAAGAGCTATACCTCCCTCTGAGCAGACACAGGATGACTGTGTTGCTATGAATCTCTGCAGCAGTGAAAGTAAAACTTTCATGTGGTAAGGGGAAATTCAGCAGGTTGCTGTTGGTTAAAGTTAAACTTGCATCATCTAAAACATTTTGCTTCTTCACTGCCTCTACTTAAACCTACAGCCATACCTGGAAACTCTCTGGGTTTGACCCTGAGATTCAGGGTTTTGACCTAAATCTCAGGGTAAAGGGCCAAAATTCTAGGGTGAGGAGAGTCTAGGATTATGTACTCCATGATCTGAACAATATAACTGCTTCTATATATCTAAATATAGTATCAAAATTGGTGCCATTTCTACCAGAAAGGAAGAGAGAGAAGTCCTGGTTGTCTTATGTGTGAATAGACAGTGATGTCTTTAAGTTCTACCATGTTAAAGGATCCTTGTGGATCTTGGTTAGAGCACATACAGAGAATCTATTTTCTGGGGAACTTAAAGGGTTAATATTTAATTGATCTCAGGGTCAGCCCATTTTTTAAGTTCCCAGGTCTGCCTACAGCCTTAGCTTATCTTACAGCAATGCACATGCCAAGCCAAAGAAACCTGTCTGCATGGATACGTTCACAGGAAATTTCATCCGAAATTAATATAATAAACCTGTTCCCATATGTTTTATTTTCAGTGGAACCCTAAAGTTTCTGAAGAAGTACAAGGACATAATATGTTTAGTTTATAACTCACACCACATTTAAGACTGTTCCAAACACAGGAGAAGGTTTGGTTCCAGATCAGAAAAACTATACCAAACACTGTATGGTAAGGGTATCCTCTAATAACAGCATCCAGAGATAAAAAAACATACATGTAATACCTTATCTCTAAATGGCATTAAATAATTAAAGGACATCTATCATGTAGCTAGAGCCCTCTCAGCAGGTCTTCTCCGCTGGGAGTGTTTGTGCATAGATGCTGGCCTATGTGATGCTGCGGTCAATGTCACACAAAGCACTGCACAATTAATCTGAGGCTGGCCTGCCAGGAGAAGACAAAGTGATATATAGCGGAAGATATTGTGGCAAGATGGTGGTTCCTTCCCCTGCTGAAACAATGGTATGAAAATGGTATTTTTTCATTATATTATATAAGGTGACTGAATCTCCATTTTATACTGGATGCTTATAATAATTAATTATGTGGACTGTGCAGCAACAAGCTCACTACTGCAGTATGTGTTTTTTAACTCCTTCAATACTAGACAGTCTCCAAAGCATTGCAAAACAATGTTAGAGAATAGAGACCTCTATCATTCAGGGGTTAAAAGCCCGTTTGGATCAATGGGAACTTTTATTTGTCCCCTACAGTGCAGACGGCTTGCCCCAGAATTGCTTGTTTGCTTTTATACGTAAAGCTGGAAAGAACTTACGAAGAGGCCATAAACCATTACAATAGTTCTTTTGTGAAAACTTGGAAAATGTTAAGAGTCCCTAGTAGATAATAAAAAATATAAATACAGCAATAACTCTCCCCAACGCTAGATTGACAATAAAAATATGAAAACAGAACAGCAATCAAACAGCAGTATTTTTAAGTGTATTATAAGACTGCAGAGAAAAATCCACTTCCTAGGTTACTCAAAGGAACCATCATGGAGCTTAAGACAATGTTTCTCCTATTTATCAAGAACATGTTTCCAAGGTAACTTGTTAGCATTTTCAGGATACTAAAATTAGGTGTGCGTAAGTTCATAACACTTACTAAAATGAAAATCCTTCAGTGCTCATACTTTGAAGACTCCAAGTCAACAATGTATTTACAATTTAAATAAGGAGTAGTACAACCAAATTATTAAATGGGTCTTAGGCAGTACAAATCCCCTCTACTTATATGACCTTGGAGGTCAAAGATGTGTGCAACCAACGATCCAAAGGATTTTATGTATAAAAGCAAACTGGAGTAATTCAAGGGCAAAGCATTTGCACCATGCGGGACAAAAGAAAAACGCTAATTGATCAAAATTGGGTTTTAACCCCTTGAATACATCCCATTTAAATCAATGAGGATTTGTGGGGTGCTAATTTCTCCCCTATGGTGCAGTTGATTTACCCAGAATTGCTGCATTTATTATATACCTAAGGCCCATTGAGCACATGTCCTTATCTCCTGTAACAAGCAGTGAGGTAACTAGGATATGTCAGTTAGCATGTATATACAATGCAGTGTTCAGGTAGCGCCATTCACATACAGGTTTGTGACAATAAAACAATACTTGTATACCCCATAGCAGGCTGTGGCACGTCTATATATAATAATAACAAAAATATATATTATCACGATGGTCCCAATCACAGAATATGACTAATGTCCCACTCATGATTGAGGTCATCGGGAACATGTGTATGCAATTTCAAAATCCAAAAAGCCTCTCTTCTATCTATCAACTCCTTAAGATCGCCACCTCTCTAAGGGAGAGACACCCTCTCTATACCTTGGAAGGAACAGCAATTCAAATCTCCCTCATATGACCAGGTAATATGTCTCGCTACAGCTGAACTCGGTTCTTCCTTCCCAATCTGACTCAAATGTTCCCTTATTCTATATTTCAAAGGGCGCAAAGTTTGTCCCACATATTGAACATTGAATATAGTACATTTAAAAAGATAAACAACATTTGCAGTATTACAATTAATGTAGCTAGATATACAATAGACAGAACCGTCTTTCATACATTTAAAATCCTTGAAGACAATTGATACAGTGCCGCTTTTACATTGCAAAGCTCCACATTTAAAAAAACCAACAGTAGCTAACCAAGTCGGAGTATGTTGAGTACTTCTATACTGATCTTGTGGTACGGGAGATATATCGATGATTTTCCTTTTTATTTGGTTGGGTTCTGAAGAAGATGCTTCAAATTTTATTTTGGGGTTAAAGTCTAATAATTTTAATTTGAAGTTTACTTATAATTTCCAAACTACCTCAATTCCATTTCTGGATTTATTTCTCACTGGTGACCCAATCAATTTTTCAGTTATAAGCGATATTTATAGGAAACCGACAGCTGGTAACAGCCTTTTGCACTCAAGGTCCTTTCACCCTAGACATCAGGTGGATAATATACCCAAAGGACAGTTCCTGCGAACTTTATTGTAAGGCATCCCAAAAGATGTTTACTAAATTTAAAGCTAGGGGATATGAGGATCGTGTATTGAATGGTGCTTTTCAGCATGCTTTGAACACACCGAGAGAACAACGTCTGTCTTCTCCATGTGGTGAATCAGCCAAACATCAAAAAAACAAAAGTCGACACAATGTGAAGTTTGTTACAACATATAGTTCACAGTATTCTAAGGTATGTAATTTGGTTAAATCATTGTTACCCATACTGTATACTGATCCTATTTTAGAACCTATAGTGAAGACAGGTTGTGGTTTTGTGGCTAGACGTGGTTGTACAATAGGAAATCAGATCTCACCCAGTATGCATAGAAGTACTCAACATACTCCGACTTGGTTAGCTACTGTTGGTTTTTTTAAATGTGGATCGTCACAATGTAAAAGCTGCACTGTATCAATTGTCTCCAAGGATTTTAAATGTATGAAAGACGGTTCTGTCTATTGTATATCTAGCTACATTAATTGTAATACTGCGAATGTTGTTTATCTTTTTACATGTACTATATGTCATGTTCAATACGTGGGACGAACTTTGCGCCTTTTAAATATAGAATAAGGGAACATTTGAGTCAGATTGGGAAGGAAGAACCGAGTTCAGCTGTAGCGAGACATATTACCTGGTCACATGAGGGAGATTTGAATTGCTGTTCCTTCCAAGGTATAGAGAGGGTGTCTCTCCCTTGGAGAGGTGGCGATCTTAAGGAGTTGATAGACAGAAGAGAGGCTTTTTGGATTTTGAAATTGCATACACATGTTCCCGATGGCCTCAATCATGAGTGGTACATTAGTCATATTCTGTGATTGGGACAATCGTGATACTACATATTTTTGTTATTATTATACATATATATTTTATTTCTAATATTTTTGTTTAAGCTGTTAAAAATCCTGTCAGAATCATTATGGAGTTAACTTTCTGCATTTTGTGTATAACACTAGTGATTGGCTGCATAATTAATGATGTCATCTTAGTAACAGACCTCCCTAATTGTTTTTAATCACCTTTTAACTGGTATATAAGTCAGTGTTCGTGAATAATATTTTGTGTCTATGATTAAGCACTGTGGATAGCATGAAACGTGTCAGACCTTGTTGTTTGGGGGTTCTGTGCACCACCTCCCTGATATTCCTCTATAGCCGTTTTTATATTTGATGCAATAAAGAATATATTTTATTATATTTGAGATCTCATCTCGCCGTTTAATCATGGGTGCTGTCGCAATCTTTCTTCTAGCAAATGGTTTCTACAGTTTGGAGAGTCTGCAGCGACAGAGCACCCTGGTTCACTGACTATCTTTGTTTTCAATGGAGGGGTAAGTTTACCCTTCAAGATCTTGCTTGTTTTAAAGTAGCGAGTAGCACTTCAATTGTTTGTGTGGCACGTCTATGTCTAACTTTATACCTCCCTGGCTAAAAGGCAAGTTGCATAATTTTTCAAGATGTTACCCATTGAGTAAATAAATAATGTATTACAATGGAACTCAAAACTGAGATGAAAGTCAATGCTCACCAGTACATAGGGAGGTGGGAGACTTGAAATCATATAAAATGACACCCTTGGATACTACAGAAATATCCAATGCATAGCCTTACAGTGTGTTGGAGATGGCTCTAGCCTAGCATGTAAGTGGTTAATGTTTATATGTCCTAAGGCAGAAGAATGTATAGATTGTTTATGTGGGAAATGGTTGGCTTGAATTCAGTTGTAACATATTTTTTTGTATGGGACATTTTGTAGCAAAACATGGTGTAACACCATGTATCAATACAGTACCATAGTAATATGAACCACTAGTGCAGATTCTTATCATCACATAAACACATCTGGTAACACTGGTGATTTTGTGCCACTGGAGACTGCCTCACTCCATTGATGGATGGGACTAATGGAAGTGGGTTGCAGCATGTGGAGCAGAACTTAAACTCGGTGGAGGAACATAAACTGTATAGAAAGTTGATATAATGGGGAGCAAAGTGCAGGACTCGCTGTTGCCTGAAGAAATTGGAATAATCCCTGAACTACTGTTATTTAGCTGTAGATTCTAAATTCTCTGAAGGCATTTATGAGAGTACTCAGCTATGCACATCAACAGCAGTGTCACTGCATTGAGAAGAGGCAAACCATCGGTTACTGTTGGTGAGGCTTGAACCCGGAGAACCTGTGCTCTAAACACAAATGTACAGACTTGTTGTCACTACACTTTACATATGCACAAGCATTAAAGTGGATGTGTCACTTTCAAACATGTTTAATTCATTTTAACCCTTTGAGTACCAGAGGGGTATCCAACGCATTGCAAAAGCAATGCGTTGGATACCCCTCTGGTACTCAAAGGGTTAAAGACAATTAGAAACTAGCTCTATGTTGTGCTAGGCATTAAGTAAATCGTTTTTGAGCAATTAGTTATTATTTGTTTGTGGCAAAATGTGGTACTTTAGGTTAATTAGTTAGTGTTCTGGGACAATATTACCACACACAATGCTGTGAATGAATCTAGGGAGAGCCCTCACAATGAGTAATTTCTAATAGCTCAGTAAGTGATACATTTGGCTTTGATCAGAGCTAATTATCATACTGTATTTGTCAATAATGGCCATTACAATAGGTAAGCACATTTTAAGTTTCTGTGACCAAACTAAAGTTTTCTTAGGGTGACAGGTCCACTTTAAGAATAAAAAAGCTGCAGAATTATTGTCCTAAAAGGGACACTACCTACTAGATGAAAAAATACTTTCATTAAAAAAACAACAACAACAACAACAACAACACAGCATTGGGGAGTTATCCCTGGCATTCCTAAGTGGAACCAAGCAGTTAGTTATTTTTACCCCTTCTTTGAATTTCTCTGGATAAATTCAGCTTGTCTGATTTTCTTTCTGTCCCTTCTTGTTTATCCTGCTGAGTAAAACAAGGGTACTGCCACTGCTGAAAGATTTTGTATTCAAATGTTATTGCAGCTCAAAATTAATTATTTTAATTGCAATACCTCAGTGGCCTAAAATGTTACAGTGTTGCTGTTGCTACACCATCTTATGGACAGCTCTGGTCAGTTGAGTATAAATCTCCATAGGATGGTGTAGCAACAGCGCCACTGTAAAATTTCAGGCCATTGAGATATTGCTCCTAAAAAAATCAAGTTTCAGCTGCAATCATTTTTGAAATAAACTCCTCTCAGAAGTGGAAGTGTTGTTCTTTTACTCAGAAAGTTAAACAATATATATATATATATATCTATTTATATATATTTATTTTATGTATAAAGTGTTACTATCCCTTTTACCTCCAACTGATGATAACTGAGGAGTCCTATGAAATGAGATAGTTGGGACAGAGTTTAGCAGCTGACATCATTACAGTAAAGAAACCTGAGAGCAGGCTCTACACATTTCCATGGCAATACTAAAAGTTACGTAAATTCATATACATAAAAATACACACACACACACACACACACACACACATACCTGTAAACTCTCAGGTTTTGACCCTAATCTCAGGGTCTCAGGGTGAAGGTCCAAATTCTTAGGATAGGAGAGTCCAGTGTCTCCTACTATATGATCTTCACAATTTAACTTATCTTTAGTTTCTAAATTGGAGCCATTTATACCAGAAAAAGCAAAGGGAGAATTCCTGCTTGTCTTGTATGTGTTCTGGCAGTGATACCGCTAAGTTATAGCAGTAATAGGGTAATCAACATATATAATTTGCTAGAATGCGTCCTCCCTGTGTGCATAACATGCACATGTGCAGTAGACACTGCTGGAATGATGCAGTCATGCTCAGTAGAGACTGGCCGAACGCGCAGGGCTCCAGTCTGAGTGGTGGCATGGCTGATCTGGAGCGGGGTGCTCTGAACGGCCCACTCCCTGTCTCCGCTCCCGGATCTGGGGCAGCAGCTGAGGCCGCTGGATGGCACTTTGGCCAATGTACACAGGCCTTCAATACTTGTTGAGGTATAATTGAAGTACCTCTGGGTTAGAGCATGCAGGGACATATTGACTACAATCTCTTTTATGGGGGGTGCTAAGTGTTAACCCTTTGCATGTCAGAGGGGTACACAAAGCATTGCTCTGCAATGCATTGCGTACCTCTCTGGAAATCAAGGGTTAATATTGTAAAGATCTCAGTGCTGGCTCATTTTAAAAGTGGCCAGTGGCCACCCCAACTGAGTGTGTGAGTAGTTAGATCTTTTTTTATCTGAATAGGAAAGGACAAAATAGGACAACAATCTGTTTTATTTCCCTGCCTAAATACACTAATTCAAGTACCTCAACTTTTTCCTAGGAGGCAATGCCCCTTTTATCTACTGGGAGCAAGGGTTGTCTCCAATGCATTGTGAATCAATTCACTTGAGCTGTCTCTAGCAACCAAGTGGTTAGCATTTTGAATCAATGTGTCGGGGTTTAATATATCACAATAAACCAAGATACTGTTTTCTGAATGTTTCCTTAGCAAACCGGTAACAAAAAAGAAAAACAAGGAATAAATGTCACAAGAGACCAAGTTAAGGATTGATTGGCAGAGCCTTAATTGAAATGCGGAAACCTAGTAACCAAGTGAAAGAATCTTTTCAGGCCTTTCCTAGCGTCCTATTAAATGCAAAGCCATCTGTCCTAATGACATCTTTCACAAATCTCTGTAGTATTGTCTTTGATACCAGCATTAAGTAGGGCTCTGGGTAGCACAGTGAGCAGTATAAAGTGCTGTCCCACCTAGCATCTCCAAGAATACATTTCTGCCCAAAGCGCCAGTGCTTTTCCTTTGTTATTTGCAGCACAGATTTCATTACTTTATAATGCCCTATTTTATTTTTTATAGGCTATTGCTGTTAATAGAATGTTGGAGAGTCTCTTGAGATGTCAGTGTTGGGATTTTGTACTAGGGCATTCTTCAAAACACAGCAGTGATCACTCTATATATATGAGCAATCTGATGATCTAATGAGCAGCTAAGTTTTATGTTCTCCTTCCTCATTCTACTATATGTGTGTGGTCAAAGTGTGGTGCTGATTACGCTTCCTTTAACCTTCCCCTTGACTCCAGGCTGCAGTGTTTATTTTTGTCTTGTTCCTCTCAATTCTATCACTTGTTTTCTGTTTCAATCTTTTCCAGACTTCTGTAATGATCCAGGATGCATGGCAACCACTAGTAGATGATGACATCAGCCCTCATATACTGGGCCTAATGTATCAAGCTACAGTGGTGCAAATCTGGAGGAAACCATCTGTACCATAGATGAGAAATTAATTTTCTCATTAACTGAAAATGTGTTTTAACCCTTGATAACTAGATAGCTCCCCAGTGAATTTTGCCACATCCCCAGAAATGGACAAGACAGTTCCTGGGATAAGTGGACCATATTCTTTTCCCACTGCACATGGTAATTTCCTGAAAAAAATGGGTGGGGTTTGAGGTCCACTAGTCCAGCTAGCACCTTTCAGGTCCACCTCAGTAGTTAGGACATCTACAATGGATTGAAGATGTTATCTCTTGAAGCAAAAAGCAAAATTCAGGCAGACCACTTAGATTTTCTGGCCATGGTTAGGTAAAGGCGTGGGGTTATTAGGGGGTGTTAACTGTCCTTCAATGCAGTGTTCCATGACTTTTTGACTGAAGGAACCCCTAGCATGCAGATCTGAATTCTCAGGGTATCGCAAATTTTTATATCCTATTTGTTATGTATTATAATGAGGGGGTAGAAAAAAAATTATATATATTATATTCACAGATCTTACAAAGAGAAAAGAAAAACATAGCTTGCTGTGCAACAAATATTCAAATACAACTGAAACTTCAGTGTGTCCATGGCACAGCAAATTACCAGGATACCCTAGTGGAGAACCACTGTTTAACCCTTGCACACCCCTTCACTGCTTCGCAGAACCCTCTGGTCATTAAAAGGCTAAAGTAATACTATGTATTCCTAATTAAATATATTGCCAATAGCGCAGCTGTTATACACAATGACCCCCTTTCGTGAGAAACATCTGTAGCATATGTAAGAGTTAAAGAGAATTCAAAATTCACCTTGAAAGAAAATATGTTGATGATTAGAAAGGAATCTGTATTTATCCAATTACAAAAAAACAAAACAAAAATTAATGACATTGCTGTTTAATTTACAGCCAAGATCAGCAAGCAGATTCTACAAGGGCGCTACTAGCCAAATACTAGTCTAGCAATGTAGGAGCATCTGCTGTTGAGATCGCAATCCCTCACCTTTGAATACAGAGTAGGTAAATGCATAATTATGAAGCTGTATAATTTGCAATTCAATTGGTTGACATAGCTTCTTAACATCAAAACCGGAATAACCTACCTTCAGTGCTAATGTTATATTATGCGGTGTTAAGATGTAAGCAGTCATTTACATGCGGGGGATGACATGCTGTCATAGTAACAATGCACTCCCAATTCCTTTCTCATAGCAGCAAGAAGAAATGACAGGGGGTTAAGGAGGAGATAACGAAAATGAGAAACACAACTTACAAGGTTAAAATGTAAAACTAATGAACCATTTCCAATTTTCTTGCCTCAGCAGTGACACATCACATTTATTATTGGACTAGGAGGAAAATGTAATACAGCCATCCTATTGAAACACTTGCATTATGAAAGAGGAAGGCAGGTACTTATAGTGGAGCTGTCACTTTCAACAAATAGGTTACAAATTCTGAAAGAGCTTTCAAAAGCATCCTTATGCTATGGTAACCATTTTTTACTTAAAATATTGGTTTATCAGATATTTAGCTTTATTTGTCAGTTTTTGCACATTAGACAGTACTGGTCGATATGTCCACCAAATACATTTCACATTCCTCCCCATCCCAAGTGCCAATTCCTGCCAGCCAATGCTAACTCATTTGCATAAACTGACAAATAAAAAACAGTACATTTCTCATAATTTATTGTGTGAAAGAAACAACTGATTAACTTGACATATAGGTGATTCTGAAAGCTCTTTCAAAACATCAGATGTGTTACTTTGAGCAGATAGGTCGGTCCTGCCACGTCATAGAATTCCGGGATGGCAGCTTGGCTGCACACCTCTCTGCCATCCCAGAATTGTGGGGAAAAAAGCACCGTGGTCCTCTACGGCCTCCCACTCCCAGATTTAGTGGTCATTAACTTGTAAGGACAACATTATCTGCTGAAAACACCTTGTTTTTCATGTAAAACCAAAATCTACATTAGAAACATATGCCTAATGATATTTCACTCCACCTTTTTGTCAATTTTAGTTTTACCCTGATTGTTATTTTATTGCCAGGTCACCTCTTTATACACAGTATTTCAGCAATTAGGGCATGTTCACATAAGCAGCTATAGCAGTAACATTGTCACTGTTAGCAGTCACCCAAAATAGGTTGCATTGCAACCAGCAGTGTAATTCATTTGCAACAGCATTGAGTGAGAGTCACCCTTTATATAGTTTGCTACAACCTCTTAATGAGTTGTGCTAGACAATGGGGCTTCCATACAGATTTTCACTAGTGACTGGATATTGTGATTGCCATCTAAACATCCATTTGATGCAGGTTTTGAATGGAGTTGGTATCCCATGTGCCTGTCCACTGTCACTGGACCCACTTCTCCATCAAGAGGTTCCAGAGCTATACTCTTAGTGAGGATGCAGGTTGGCAATATGGGAGATTCAACCATGGCAGAAGTGTTTGACTGTTTAGGCATTAATCTAAGTTAGGTGATGACAACTGAGTGAATAGTAAAGTCCCTGACTCTTCGAACCTCTAAGAGTTTTGTGCTTACACTCAGCAACCTTGAGCTCCTCTAAGAACCTGACTGAGGATCAGAAAATAAACATAATTGACTCTTATAAAGCATGGGAAGTCTATAAACATATTTGACTCTTATAAAGCATGTGAAGTCTGTAAAAAGATATGTAAACACTTCCTGCTTGCTATTTCCACTGTCCAAAATGTTGTTAAGAAACATAAGTTAAGGGAAACTGTCAAGACAAGCTCTGGAAGACCAAAAACATTTCATAAAGAACTGCTTATAGACTGGATAGGAATGGAAAGCAAAACTCCCATAGCACTGTAAAGGACCTGCATGAAAGTTTAGCTGGCACAGGAGTAGTGGAGCACCAGTCCACTGTTGCTTGTATAAACATGATCTGAATGGAAGAGTCATCAGAAGGAAACATTACCTGCAATCTCATCACTTAGATAAGCCAGAGGCACTTTCAAGCTAAGTGTTGTAGTCTGATGAAGTTAAAATTGAACCCTTTGGCTATAATTACCAAATGTATATTTGGAGAAAAAAAAGAGAAGCATTTGAAGAAAAAGAACAGTATAGGTGTAGATATATTATGCTTTGTGGTTTTGTGGCAACAAAAGGAACAGGAAATATTGTGTAGGTAGAGGGAAGAATGGATTCTACTAGGAATCAACAAATCCTGGAAGCTAATGTCATTGAAGAAACTAAAGAGGAAAAAAGAGGATGGATATTACAGGAATACAATGCAAAACATATTGTAGCTCAAAATCAGCTACTGCAAAAAAAAAAAAAAAAGCTTAAGGTTTTGGAATGGCCTTCACAGTCCCCAGACTTAAATATTGTTGAAAATCTGTGGTCAGACCTCAAACATGCGGTGCATGCAAGATTACCTAAGAATATTTCTTAACTAGAAGCATTCTGCTACAGTTATCATCCATGTTCTTTCACTCACCTTCTCCTGTGTTGCATAATGATCTAGATGCAGCAGGCATGTGTGACAGCCAGCCAATGTGAGTGCTAGGCAATATTATTGGTTAATACCCAACAACCCTTGTAGGCTACCATGCAGGCAAAGATGAAGCATGCTGGAACGTTTTTGTTTTTGAGAACTGGTAATCACCCATGTGCAAGGAACCATTAGCATGGCATTATGCCTTTAACAACTGGAAAAGTCACCAATGTAGCATAGGTGCATTGGTGTCAGCAGTATATAATGGGCTAAATGAGAGAGAATACAACAGGATTTTAAAGTGATTGATTAAAATAAATAACTATAAGACAGTTATGCTGCCTGGATCAGCTGTATTTGATAGATCCATAGGGACAGGTTCACTCACAGATATTGATTTTATTTGTTTTTTCAATGTCCCATGACACAAAGTTTAGGACAGATCAATTTTTAATCTCTTCAAAATTAGATTTAAACTAAGAAAATGCTCTCTTGAACACATTTCTGTCAGGTCACAAACTTGTATGCTTCTATTATTTGGACATAAGGGTTTACTTTTAAAAGGTTGCACGCAAAAGAGTGTTGCCAGGATAAAAATGGTGACATGAGAATCATGCACTACATGACAACGCGGAATAAACAGTTGCATACCTTTAACTCATTCATCCCCTCCATAATAATTATATAGCCTGTAGCCAGCAATCCAGTATAGTATAGCTATATCTGCTTCATCTGCTTAGTGTATGGTTCTCCAGATCCTCTGCGGGCAGGTCTAGCTCCGGAGATTGATGTGACCGTTCATCCAGCGACATGAGAATCCTGCGCTGTCATGCAGTGTGAGATTCTCATGTCGCCATTTTTATCCTGGCAACATGGTTAAAGTGTTATGTTGCGACCTTTTAAAAGGATGCCAACATAAGATGGTGACTTTTCTTTTAAAAGTTATATGTTGCTTATCCCCTCTGGCACTCAAAGGGTTATACCTTCGAGTACCTGAAAGGTATCCAATGCATTCCTTGCTATGCACTAGATACCTCTCTGGCACTCAAAGGGTTGCTTTAGTCACTGAAGGGTTTCAAACACAATGCTTAACAATGTGTTGTAAACCACATTGTCACTCAAAGGGTTAAAAGTAAATGACCAACAAAAAATTAAGGGCCATATAGATAAAAGCAAAGATGGAGCAATTGCCAGCAAGATGGCTCAGTTGGTTAATGCACTAGCTATAGAATCTGTTCTAACCATGAGGTTGTGGGTTCTAGTCCCAGCAAGATCAGCTCAGCCATTCATCCCCCTGAAGTAGCTAAAATGAGTAACCAGGACATACTTGAAAATAAAAGATAATATTCCTGGTAATATCCTTTCAGAAAAAAAAAATAAATAAAAAAACTCTATGCCAAACCAAATGCCTCTGACTGCTTGGGAATGATGGGAGTTATAGCCGAAGAGCCAAATATTGCCGTCTATTGCATTATATAGTACAAATTACCTCTTGCCATATTGTCCTAAATTAACAGCAGTAGGGGATACCTTTTAGTGGACCAGGACAATCATTCATCATAGATAATACACAGAGCTTTCATAACTCCACAGGCTTCCTTTACTATGTGTCTAATACTCTATATCAGGCCAGGACAATGTCTACAGTCTGTACTAATATTTTCACTTTCTTCCCATTACAGGAAATTGCCCAGTGGGTGATTCATTCACAGAGAGATTTAATAGATCAATTTACTACTATTTTCTGTTCCTTTCAACTCATATTAATAAACCTAATTATCATTAGTTTGCCATTTGTATTCCTTGTTGGAGGCCAAATTTGAGATCTTTATGGTTTGATCAATTTGATTTCTTTAACTGTTAGAGTGCCAGAGAGGTATCCAACACATTGCCTTGTGCATTAATGCGTTGGATATCTCTTTGGAACTCAAAGAATTAAACATGTTTAAATCTAACTCATTGTTTCATACATTTAATATTAATCAAGAAATCTGATCATCTGCAGGCAATCTCCTTAAAAGTTTTAAATTCTTCTGAGACAAGTTAGAAGTGGATGTGACTTTGTTAGCCTTAAAAAAATCTGATTATACCAGAAGAATGTTTGCTAAGATTGATTTCTTATTTGTATAATATAAAGCGCTAACCTGCGAAGCTCCCTGTGTACGTAACCGCACATGCGCAACCATGCGCATTAGAGACTGGTCGAACGCGCTATTCTGGAGAAGGTGAGCCTGTCTCTGCTCCTGGCTCCAGGGCACCAGCCAGGGCCACTGGGTGGCACTTTAGCCCATGTACACAGGCTTTCATACTAGTATATAATCAAAGAATACATTAGAAATTCACAGAACATGTAGGTATTCTCGGCCCATGATGCTAATTTTCATTTCTATTCATACATCTGACATCAATCTTATTGTTATTAATTCACCCCATTGTTTGTAGATTGAATAATGGCACTCACATGGTTCAAGGTTTTTATTGTGTTGCCTGCATGGATACTTAGGCCCCTTTTATACCAGTCATGCTATGCCGGTGATGTTGCCTGTTTTGAAAGGTCCTATGCTGTGGATATAGTCCCTTATCAATGCGTGTTCTTCACTTTGTGTGAATGATCCAAAGTTCAGCATACTGCAGCTTCACTGTCTTCCCAAAGGAATGCAGTAAATATGCAGCAAAGAAGGTCTTCACTAAGGCCTATGGGGCTGCCAACAGACCATTCACACGAGAGTCGATGGATACTGAGATTCTCAATGCAACCTCCAATAAATGGGTGGACCAAGTGCCAGCCAATAAAATTGCTTGGCACTTACACAGGCTATCCAAATGTGCAAATATTCTATGTCCATATCAGCAGTAGTAAAGCAGGAACCTGCTACAGTTCTACTGCCTGTGTTTAAGAATCCTTAGAGTCAGCATAGGAGGCTATAAAATATGTTGGGCATCTCTTTTGCTGGTTAATAAATTATTCTCCCAACATATTTAATACTGCTTATTTATCATGGTATTATATGATTTTATATTGCATTTTGGTGTAATAATGCTTGTTCTGCCCTAAATCCATTCTTATTAGGTTTGATACAGGCTCCTCACTATGTGGAAACCTAGTCAAACACTGACCAGTGCTGAAAAAAGTGGCTAGGAAATTCATATGAAATACTTGGAAGAATGGAGGACTTGGGGCCATTTATGTAGTACCCAAGAGAAAGGAACAATACACGGGGTGCCCCCTGTGCTATCAATCTTCTAGCATGAAGACCATCACCAGTTCCCTAGGTGTATACTCACAAAAGGCGGGTGTTGGACTGGACATACGCCTCATCAACTATCAATCCAATGAGGAAATTCACTGCTCTCAGACACGGTATCAAAGAATATACAGCTGCTCTCTCAATAAACTCCCTCTTCCCAAAGCGGCACGGGCATCCGATTACGAACAGGTAACTTGAAACTTCTCGTTTGTTGTTACTCTTGTAAGGCTTCAAAGCTTTGATAAAGCAGTGTACAGCTGTGACATGCGTAAGCGTTCTGAGCCTCATTACTGTTTTTAATGATTTTATTAAAAGTATTGGATGAACTGAGTTGAGGCCTCCGCCTGCTATTTTGGATCAAGTTCTAGTGAATCACCCAAACGGAGATGGGGTCAAACTCTCTGCAAGCACAACTGTAGGAACAGCTGGAATCAGCGTTCTGACTATTTTAAAATGTGAGGAAAATCTTATCTACAAAGATAATAGCGTTGATACCATATTAAACTATCTGGCACATTCTCTTTTAAGTTGCCTGTTGTAACTGGGGCCATTTATGCCCCTCAAGCATAGTCATCTTTAACCCTTTGAGTTAAATGCATTGGATATCTCGCTGGCACTGAAAGGATTAAGGGTTTATTGAATGCTGAAAGTAACAAATGTTTAGGGTTTCTCAGTAGTTTGCAATGAGTTAAAACTCAAAATGTATTTCACAATAGGGCCCTCTTTCACTAGACCTGCCCCGGAACTGTCACTGAAGAGACATTTGATATTCTGATACTGAGGCTGTTACTTTAATAACTGGAGCTGGCAGCAAATGATGACTTATCTGTAGCACAACATGTTGCGGCAGACAAGTGTCAAGGACAATGACAGAAAACGAGCTTGTGAACACTGCCTGTCACGTCTAAGATTTATTGGTGAGCCCGCTCCAGAATATGCAGTGTTATTTAATGAGGTGAGAGAACACCACACAAGCAGTCTTCTGAAGCCTCCTCATACACAATGATGGAATCTTGCTCCTACCTGTGCTTAGTGATCAGGGCGCTAAGGAGACTTAATAGCTGGTAAAGGTTGGTTGACATTTAAACTATCGTGCCACAAAATAAATCACACTAAACAACAAAGAAGAACATGCATTACACACTTTTATCATCAAGAGGTTAATAGGAAGAGCCACAAATCAATTGTAATATAAAATCTAAGCATTACCTGGTTTACAGAATCAATCCTTTTCATGTAAATCTACTTGAGAGGGGGGCAATGAATATTCCTATATTTATGCATAGTTAACTCTGAATGGAAGAGGGTGTGTGAGGAAATGAGTTACACGATCCTCAAATTGATTAAAAAAAGACACAAAAAAAAAAAATCAAGGAGTTAAAGGAGGAACCATTAAGTACTTGTAATGTTAAATATAACTGGTTAACATAATTAATATTTTTTACATTCAAATTACTCACAGACTAATATTTTCTATTCATTTATAAAAGTCTTGCCACTTACCAAAGCCAATAACTAATCTACCTGACAGTCCTTTCCTCAACAGATTTTTTCGTTTGCATACGAACCAATAAAATAACTGAAATGCAGCCTACAGAAGAAAAAAATCTCCATAGACTATGTATAGCTTCATCTGTATTCATGACATGTTCACACAATGCTACACATTTGTATACTTGCAATACATATGGGGGTGGGGGAATAGGAGAATTTTTCAGCTGCTTTACATTTACTTTACTACTTTATTAAGCCTCAAAAGGAAGACATTTTATAAACATATATTTTAACCAAAGATCAGACTTAACTAATTTTTAAACTGGCCAATGCAAAGTACAATGTGGCTTCGATGATTCCATAAGATGATGTACAGGTAGGTTTGCTAGGCATATTATTTTACACCAGGGACACTGTTAGGTACTGTTTTAGGAGGCAAAAGCCCCAGGTCTTGAGCTTAAAGGGATAGTAATACTTCATTTTAACTTTATTTTATTTTGTAGGCATTAAAAAAACATGAAGAATGATATAAGTCTTATCTCTGAAACCTTTATGGTTTAAGAGATATTCACAAACAAAGTATCCCCCCCCTGTTCAACCAGATAAGAAGGGAGATGCCCAGGTAGACTGCAGAGAGGGACAATCTTCAATTAAGATAATGGAAAAAGCTGAAAAACTTTTCAAGGGGGGAAGGGCTTTCATTGTTTTCATACAAAGAAAATTGTCCCCTTCTGTTATCTGTACTGTCATACAACCAGACTCACATCTGAGAAGAGATGGCTTACACTAGGAAAAAGGGGCGGGGAGGGGAACTTTGCTTGTGAATATCTCATAAACCATAAAGGTTTGAGAGATAAGACTTATATCATTCTTCATGTTTTTTTAATGCCTACAAAATAAAATAAAGTTAAAACGAAGTGTTACTATCCCTTTAAATCCCATGGTCTTGTTACCAGTTTGGCGCATATAATTGTGCCAATCTCCCTTAAAATAACGGTGAAACTGGCTGCGCAGTGTACTAATAATACACTAGGTTGGCTCAAGCTCTCGGTCCTTTAGGAAAAGCCTATGGTCTTTTGAGAACCTAGTCACTCCCCTGCTTTACACACCGGGCTACACACAGTATGCTAAGGTGGAACAAACCATTCATTTATTCGACTTGAATACTACCCCTTGAATACTAGCAAGGTCTCAATGAGTTAGAGACCTCTCTACTATTCAGTTGGTTAAAAGCCTCATTTAAATCAATGGGCATTTTAATTTGTCCCCTAAAATGCTAGTTGTTTGCTCCAGAATTGTTCCTCTAAACATTTGCGTGGCAGAGGAGTATGCAATGCATTGCGTCTGGAACTCAAAGAGTTTGCTTCCAGAATACGACCCACAAAGCTTCTATTTTATTGATCTTCCCTTTATTTCTCATCCTAAGGAATGTAATTACTCAGCAGTGATCTATACCCTTTCTGCTAGTAAGATCTGGCTCTGTCTGACACTGGTAAACTGCATATTTAGGCAGACTATATTCCCAAGAGGCACATATCTACTTGAGCTAACAGACAGAGGCAGTTACAACAAAACAGCCATAAGCCCAGGGAGAAAAGATTTGCTGGCTGAGGTAATGTTATCATTAATTTCCCGCTTTCCTCAATCAAGTTTTTTTGCTGGTCCAGCAGTAAAGCTTCCAAGAAAGAATGAAAGTACACTGTGGGTCGCAATGTTAAGGGGAAATATTTCCTAAAGACAAGTGCTTTTAACCCTCAGATTCTGCAGACCTTGCCATTGTGTGAGGCAGCACAAACCATGGTCAGCCATATTTGTCTCAGGCGCCTCATTTCCTGGTTTTGTTCTACTGTTTAGCATTATTTCAAGCAAAGTCTTGTACAAGCATGCTCAGTGCTTACTCATGCTGTATATCCATAATGAAAGTCCACTCTCAATGTGTCTGTGGAGAATGGAAACATTAATTTTTGTGCTTCTGTTTCAATAAACAAATACAATCTAGTAGTCCAAAACAGCTACTCTGACTCATTATATATATATATCAACAAGTGTATGCAGAGCTTTACTATTTAACGGTTTAGACATACAGGATTACAAGTGCATTGCATAATTAAACACTGGAGAGGTTTCCCTGCTTGAAAGCTTACAATGCGATTGTATTCTACTGTGGCTATAATTTTTAACCCTTTGAGTGCCAAAATGCATTGCTTTGCAATGCACTGGACACTCCTCTGGCAATCAGAGGGTTAATAGCACTCTATATTCATTGTATAAGGGAGACACCGTAAACATGGGGCATTGAAATTTTGATGTTTCAACCCACATCTGTAAACCACAGCTCCCAACATTTCAAAAGGACAAAGAAGGACACTTGTTTTATGTTGTGTTGCTATGGGTTTGGCTGGCGGGCTGGCATTACAGAGAATTTTTATTTCATGACCTAGAGACACCTCTTTGTGTGACTAAACAAATGATTTAGAGCAAGACCAAAGTATTTTATTTGCAAAATTCATGTATAAACACATGTATAGACATTTAAACAAACAATGTGGGTTGTATTGCTGTAGAGCAATGTGATACACTTATATACACACCACACAGTGTGATCTCCTAAAATGAGGGACAATGGGGGAGAAAGAGGGACTGAGGGATTTGGGTTTCAAAGAGGGTCTGTTCCTCCTAAAGATGGATAATTGGAAGGTATAGAAAACTGAAAATATAAACGTTTTTCAAGATTCCACTCTTATCATTACAGGTTAACAAAATGAAAGCGATAGTAATGCCTGCTGTTTTAATATTTTAGAAATTAAAAATATAAATTCAATGATGCATGCATTGTCTCTCAAACATGTATAGTTTGAGAGATATATGCTGCTAAAGTTCATCCCCTCCCTCCCCTTTCACTGATGTCAGGTGTCTAGCTGACAGCAGGAGATTCAGAGGTTGTGCAACCCGCCAGTCTGGTTTGCAAGCAACACTTTGTAGACCGTTCCAATGAAGCATTTCTTTTTAGATAGCGATATTTGAGCTCTGCTGAAGAGCCACCGGCCGGTTCAGGGACCAGGATCTCTTCTGTCAGTTACAGGCTGACATCTGTGAAAGGGGAGGGGGAACTTTAGTAGGTTAAATCTATCAAACTATACATGTTTGAGAGACAACAGATACATCACTGAAAGTATATGTTTAATGTCTACAATATTAAAGTTTCTTAAAGCAGCTCTAATTAATCATAATAGTATTTGGACTTTGGAGAGTGTTATTTAGATTATGTCAGAGTTGTAGTTCAAGAGTAATTCAATGACAAAGTATCCCCCTCCCGGCCCTTTTACTGATGTAACACTGCTCAGCCAGAGCAGAAGGGAGGTGCCCAGGTAGACTGCAGAGAGGGACAATCTTCAATTAAGATAAGAGAAAAACCTGAAAAACTTGTCAAGGGGGGCAGGGCTTTCATTGTTCTCATAGGAAGAAGATTGTCCCCTTCTGTTATCTGTCTGGTCTATGGACTGCATTCCACATCTGAGAAGAGATAGCTTACACTAGGTACAAGGGGTGGGAGGGGAAACTTTGCTTGTGAATATCTCTCAATCCATAAAGGTTTGAGAGATAAGACTTATAACGTTCTTCATGTTTTTTTTAATGCCCACAAAATAAAATAAAAATAAAACGAAGTATTACTATCCATTTAACAGCAGGCATTACTATGCCTTGAAACTGAAATTTTAATACAGATATTCAGATCGAGGGGCTCATGTAATAAAACTGCACCATAGGGACACATAAAAAATACCCATATTCCCTATTTAGACTATAAACTCTACTGGGCAGGGACCTCCTATCCTAATGTATGAATATTTAGTCAACCCTGTATGATAATCATCTGTGTAACTACTTAACTACTGCACTTACTGCATTCCCTCTATACTAAACTGCAAAGCGCCAAATACACCTGTTGGTGCTATATATTTAAAAATATAACCTTCTGATACTCAAATGGTTAATAATACACTGCTAAATTATATGCTTAGGGGGAGGGGAAATAAGCATATTTTCTGATGTGGAATGCATCATTTGGATACATTTTGTTCACTAACTTTTAGAGAAAAGTAATAGATCATGTCGGAACAGATTACAATCTGATTTGTGCAGTTTGTCAACAATATCAAATAAACATAGTGTAGCATCAGGATCAGCCTTAGTCACCACAAAAGGAAATGTTCTAACCACTACGCTACTTCACATGAGACACAGATAGGGTGTGTCTAGGTCTGTGCACTAATATCCTTTCTTTTGTTGTGTTACATCTGCAAAGGTACCATATATTTAAAGAGCGAGATGCTCTGTGCCACCAAAGGCCTAAAAATCCATAGTTGTAACAATAACTTTCTGATCCACAGCTGAACTGCACAAAACGCTGATAATAAACTGAAGAGCTACCCATATCCACGAATTGGGGATAAAAATCACTGCAAAACCCACTTTTTTTAAACATTTGCCAGATTGTTCAGTTATAATTCCGTTTTGGGAATCTATTGGTGATGTCCTCATCTAAACTTGAAATAGCAGGGACTGCTACTGGTGGAAAGACTGTTCTCTATTGACAGTGTAACATTCCCACAACTAATCCTGCCTATTTTATTTGTGGAAATAAAGTACAGGTTGCACACTGATTTCACATGATGTCACATGACCCTGCCTAAACAGCCGCACTAGAGGCAAGGAGAATGACACTGCTGCTCTCGTCTTGGTAGTGTCCCTGAGTGGCAGAAAGGAAATGTGTTATCCTAACTCCAGTTCTCTAAGGCTGATGTACAAAGAACTGGCCCCAGAAGCTGAAGGTCCAACAGTTGTCTACCCCTATTGTAAGGACATAAGTCTCTCTCTCTTGCATTGATGATGTAATCCCTGGCTGACAGAGTTCCCCAGATCACAGAGAGGCAGTTCTTTTACAAGGACAGTCCACTTACTGACATTTCTTATCCCATAGACTTACTCAACAGCTGCGTTGATGGGTGGGGCAGGGTACACTATGATAGCTTTCTGGGTTTACCTATGTCTTCTTACCACAACAGAGAAAAGACATAAATTATTTCCATTTACAAATATATTTAAAGGGATAGTAATACTTTATTATTACTAGCCCCCATATTGTACATATTTGCAAAATAATTTAATAGCCCCCAGGTTCATCTCTCAAACCTTTATAGTTTGAGAGATAACCGAAGACAAAGTTCCCCCTCCCTCCCCCTTCCCTGAAGTCAGCGTTGTGCTGACTGCAGGGATATCCAGTCTGTCTTTCATCATGCGGCTTTGCAGCAGAGCCGCGATCGCGTTAGTGAAAAATAATTATTTCACTGAAACGGTCTTCTACATGTGCTTGCAAACCAACCACAAACCAAGCACATGTAGAAGACCTTTCCAGTGAAATAATTATTTTTCACTAACGGGATCTCGGCTCAGCTGCAGAGCCGCAAGCCTGTCATACGACAGACTTCCCCTGCAGTCAGTACAATGCTGATTTCAGGGAAGGGGGAGGGAGGGGGGAACTTTGCCTTCAGTTATCTCTCAAACCATTAAGGATTGAGAGATGAACCTGGGGGCTATTAACTTATTTTGCTAATATCTACAATATGGGGGATAGTAATACTAAAGTATTACTATCCCTTTAAGGTCAATAAAAAAAACCTGTCCAAGGAACTATTTACTCAAAGAGCTGAGCTAAGAATAAAAGGCTATCCGTTAAGACTAGAGGAAAGACACTTTTGACTAAAACAAAGGGAGGGGTTTTTCACAGTAAGGGCAATCAAATTGTGGAATTATTTCCTCGGAATGCTGAGCTTGCAGATATTATAATTGCTTTTAAAAAATTAATTAATACCTATCTAACATAGACCATTATTGAGAATTATGACCATTGGCTTCAAAGCAAATAGGATATTAATCCAGGCACATATCTGACTGCCAGGAAAGGATTTTCCCCCACTTGTGGCTTATTTGTAGATGGCTTCAATGTTTTTTTTTTTGCCTTCCTCTGGATCAACAGGGTGATTCGGCATGGGCTGGACTTGATGGATGCATGTCTTTTTTCAGCCTCATCAACTATGTTACATAATACTGCACTGAGATTGGGAGGAAGCAGTGTGTAATACTTGTTTTGCAATCATTTACATTTCCCACCAAAAAAATCAGTAAGGCTGATGTACTAAGAAACTGGATTAATTATGGCGCAACCCAGCTTTACTGTACAGGACA
Organism: Rhinophrynus dorsalis; assembly: GCA_037306005.1. Lineage (NCBI taxonomy): Eukaryota > Metazoa > Chordata > Amphibia > Anura > Rhinophrynidae > Rhinophrynus > Rhinophrynus dorsalis. The sequence goes on along the minus strand of CM074720.1, from coordinate 307,293,803 downwards.
ATTCCCACTGATTTAAATGGATCTTTTAAACCCCTATAATGACAGCAAGGCCTCCAACGCATTTAAGCCCACTGTAATTTGTGATTTTTTTGTCCCATATGGTGCTGTTGGTTTGGCCAAGAACTGCTCCACTTTTTCTTAACTCTTTACAGACCAGAGGTATGTGCAACTGATTGCTTTACAATGTATTGGTCACCCCTCTTGTGCTTAAATGGTTAATACACCAGCCTCAATGTGCACTAAGCCTACTTTGCTGGTTCCTATAAACCTGAGTGCATGATGTATTCGGACAGCTCTATCTATGCTGTGTCAGTATATAATTAATAAATGTAAACTGTATGGTATGGACCACTGTACACTCAGGAGACATGTCCTGCCATGTGAGGACAATTGCATACCATGCTCTCTAAAAAAGTAAAAATTAGTGGGGATATTCTTGTTTTAATTGACAAGAAAAACTCTTTATCATACATTTTTCATTAAAAAAGCACAAAAACCCACTTACTGCTCTTTTAATATATTTTCAAAATTTGCAGTTGTGTCAGTGAATAGATAACCATACTTGGAAAATTACTGGCATTAATCATAACTTTAAAAATAACTAGGTTGCATCATTTCAAGTTTAAAGTGCAGGGATTTCCATCATCTCTCAGCACATGAATAGGGCATTTAAAGACATCATATGAGCTTCTATTACAACCAAACAGAAAATGTTGAGGAGCATTAGATTTGATAAACCCGTCCACACCTCCATGGTTTCATCAAATGTCAGATGCTGGCTGGTGTGCTGAAATGGAAAGAGCATTACAAATAACATATTTACTGAAAGGTCTACTGCATTCAGGAAGAAGGGAGCTAGAAGATGAAATTTCACCGGGTACGTCAGCAATGGGATGACCCAAGAAAATGATAGGAGAGTGTTTCTTTTGCAGTGTCACTTGTTTCTTGGAAGGTGTGATTGACAGTCATGTCTGTTAAGGTTAATATGTGTTTATGTCACCTCTCTTTCTACCATACATAGTCTTTAAAAAATAGCTGGTCAGTGCTGCAACAAAATACGTGGATGAATGGAATGGTATCCAACTTACTGCAATGCAATGTGTTGGACATAGGCTGACCATGCCTTTCCTTTAAAAAGGGACACACGTGAAAAATGCATACTACAGGGTTGCTTTGATTTTGGTGCACTCCTGAAATATGCCTATTTCCTACATGTCTCTTTTTAAAGGTGAGGTATGGTCAGCCTAGTTGGACATCTCCCTGGCACTCAAATGGTTAATAAACTGTAGGCAGGGGGTTGTCAGGTTTTCAAAAGACCTGGGGCTTGGGACAAACTAAAAACATTATGAGCTTATGCAGAAAGGAAAATAGGAGTCATTCTGGGGAAAAAACCAAATGCACTTCAAACGTGAAAGAGCAAGTCCCAAAGATTTAACCATTTGAGTGCCACAGAGGTATCTTTGGTACTCAAAAGGTGAAATGAGGCTGTTAACCCCTTAAATGGTAGCGAGGTCTCCAATAAACTGTGAAGAAACGTACTGGACTTGAGCATCTCTGACCATTATTTGGAGAACTCTCTAGAATTCAAGGGGGTATACACTGAGGTGTGATAAAGAGGTGATAACGTGGGGATAATTCTCCAGTGATCTCTTCTCCAGTTCTTGTGTTATTCTATGGAGCTTATACACTAAGATTCCGCCAGCATTAGAGATCTCAGTGCATAGGCTCTATATAATAACACAGGAACTGGAGATGTGATATCACTGGAGAAGTTATCCCCACGTTATCACCTCTTTATCATGCCTTAGTGCATAACCCCCAATGAGTTAAAAGTTCCATTTAAATCAATGAGATTTTAAGGAATTTTTGTTTCCTTAGTTCTGTCCATTTGCATGCTTCATAATTGCTAATGCTTTGCTTTATGCATTAGGACCCATTAATGCATTGGGTAGTCCAACTGAACCATTACTCCAAGCTGGCAACCAGGCACTGGGCATTAAGCACCAGACCTGTGACTTTAGTCCCCTCAGTCAATATGTAGCAAGACCCCTGAAGGAGGAAAATGCCACACAGACACTAAACATTCTTACAGTTAATGGGAAACCAGGTAATGTCTGAAACGTTTTTCTGAGTTTTATCATGCTGCATCTTATACAGTATTTCTTGACAATTTATTCAAAAAGGTGCGATACCCCTGATGAGAGAGTTTGCTTCGCAATGCGCTGCGTACCCCTCTGGCACTCAAAGGATTAAAACATACTTTATTGGATGTAATGCATTGTTTTTCTATCTTTTCCTTGCTATTAACCCTTTATGAACCAGAGGGGAGTGCAACTCATTACGCAGCAATGCGCTGCACACCCCTCTGGTGCTTAAAGGGTTAAGGCAGCTGCAAGTACCAAGGAGATATGTTTGATCCTAGACTGATACACTTTACCTTGACAACTAAGAAGGACATGCCTAATTGGAGAAATGACCCTTTGCGCAGAATATAACAATTTTAACCCTTTCAGTGCCAGAGAGGTATCTGATGCATTGCAATGCAACGCATCGGATACCTCACTGGTGCTCAGAGGGATTAGATACAAAGGGGCATTACCAGTACAATACAGTAGCCTGTATGTATGTTTTTATTTATATGGCACCAGAGTGTTCTCGGCTATTTAAAGAATATTATCATATAAATCTAATAGAATGATTCTGTGCATCTAGACATAATGCACCAAATCCTTTGATACATATCTATTACATAATGGATACACTGAAGGTAGTGATGTAATTTATTGATTAACACTGGAGGACCTGTCTAGCATCTTATGAGTTCAAGTTCAAATGATTACTAGAAACTCAGTTACTTATTTTTAGATCTTATTATAATCTGAAAACAAACATTTTGTGTAATTTTTTAGAACCCTCAAACCTTTATGGTTTGAGAGATATTCACAAGCAAAGTTCCCCTCCTGCTCCTTTTACCTAGTGTAAGCCATCTCTTCTCAGATGTGGAATCTGGTTGCTAGACCAGACAGATAACAGCAGGGGACAATCTTCTTCCTATGAGAACAATGAAAGCCCTGCCCCCCTTGACAAGTTTTTCAGGTTTTTCCCTTATCTTAATTGAAGATTATCCCTCTCTGCAGTCTACCTGGGCACCTCCCTTCTGATCTGGCTGAACTGTGTTACATCAGTAAAAGGGGCGGGAGGGGGATACTTTATCATTCAATTACTCTTGAACTACAACTCTGACAGAATTGAAATAACACTCTCCAAAGTCCAAATACTATGATGATTAATTAGAACTGCATTTATTATGAAACATTACTATCCCTTTAATCATTGTGAATGAGCCTCTGATCACCACACCTGTGCTCTAGCAGAGAAATCCGTAAGTCCTGGCCTGTTAGTGGTCCTGAGGACCGGAGTTGAGAAACACTGCTTTAGTGCATAACCCCCAAGGAGTTTAATAACCATGCACAGCAAGGACATCAGTTTTGTAGTCAAATGCTTTTTTCGCTAAAAATACAGTAACTATAAAGTGTATGTAAAATGCTAGAAATAGTGAACCACTAAAAATGTCAGTGAGCCCACACACAAATAGGTTCACAAAATGTGTGCTATATTAAGGCTCAAGTACATGAGCTCTGTAATTGAATCCACTTGCAAGACTTGCCAGACAGGGATAGGTATAAAATGAAAGCCACCTAGAAATAACTGACTAATGTCTAAATCAGTCCACAGAGAAAATTGGTTGTTGCCATGACATTAGCAACACTACACTCCCTCACGTGGCTGTCCACAACTGAGGTCACGTTAACCAGAGAGTAGATATTTTTCACACAACAGAAGGTGCAGCATGCTGATTTAGCTAAAAGGTAGTGACAGTAATCCACATGACTTACACAATAAGGTGTAACACAAGCTATCTCAGGTGAATTTGTTACCACTTGAAGCCTGCCAGCCAGAAAAGTGGATAATATCTGGAACAAACCATCTGTTGTTTCAACCACTTAAATGCTAGAGAGATCTCCAAAGCATTGCAAACGAAGGCCTCTCTAGCATTCAAAGGGGTAAAATACAATGGGAATTTTGGGAGACTTTATTTGTTCACTACAGTGCAGCTGGTTTGCATCAAAGGCGCCCCACTTTTCATTCTGTATATATAGTAGGATTTCAATAACTGGCTTAGTATATTCCTTATAGGGGAAAAAAAAATCTTACAAAACACAATAGCACATACCTGTAAAACAGCTTTTAACATAAGATGCTCAATTATAAAAAATCAGTTTTTAGCTTATGAGCTTTACCTCTCATCTCCAAGAGAATGACAGGAACATGGAGGAAAGAAATGACAATTGATCACTTCAGAGGATTTCTTCTGTAGAACAAGAGCCTGGAGATCCCAGCTACAGTCGCTAACAATTTATTTTCAGTGCCATTATGGTGCTCAGTCACTTTACTACATTAGCCACCATCCACTGAAAACCTGTTTAATTATTTCACAGTTTACAGACGGTTTCATATCCCTTATGGTATGCAAATGTTATTTTCTATGCAATAATATATTAAAGACGTCAGCAAATATTAGTAACTGAAAATGTTATTTTCTCTTCATTCTTTGACCTAGATTCCTTGGAAGTTGGTGTTACCACTAATTTTCTCTAACAGTTTTCTGTTGAAGTCTGAAGAAATTTGTAGATAAAACCCTTGAAAAAGTTATCAGCTGCAGTGTAATCTAGGCCTATAATACATATGCACATGCTTCTTGAAGACATAGGATCATAAGAATAGAGTAGAAATTCTGAGGCAGGCCAACTATAGTGAACAAAAAAATAATGATTTAAATAAGACTTTTAAAGGGATAGTAATACTTAAAATGTAAAAAAAATATGTTGTAGGGTTTATCCCCCTGAGTAAAACAAGAGTACTCCCGCTGCTGAAAGGTGTTTTATTCAAAAGTTATTAATTTTCAAAGTTGAATTTTTTTAGGTGCAATATCACAGTGGCCTGAAATTGTACAGTGGAGCTGTTGCTACACCATCCTATGAAGATTTATGGTCCCGGGACCAGAGCTGCCCATAGGATCGTGTAACAACAGCACCACTGTACAATTTCAGGCCACTGTCATATTGCACATAAAAAACTCAACTTTGAAAATGAATAACTTTTGAATGAAACACATTACAGCAGTGGGAGTACTCTTGTTTTACTCAGGGGAATAAACCCTACAAAATATATTTTTTTACATTTCAAGTATTACTATCCCTTTAATTCCTTGAATGTAATAGAGGTCTGGAACATATTGCAAAGGATTGGATTACATTGCAGGTGATAAATATAAAATCCCCATTTACATCAATGGGAAATCTAGTTGGTCCATCACGGTCAGCTTGGTTTGACCCCCAAATTGCTCCTTTTTCTTTTCTGATATGGCCATATAGAAACAAAACAAATATTTACATAAGGTGACAGCTTTCTGCATCCTCTACTCCCAAACAAATCTGCAATCCTCCCTTCTATATATTTCAGAGAGTAGAAAGAGATAAGGATAAAGTTAGTGTTTGGGAGAGGGGGCATAAAGATGTGTGGATGTTGAGTGCAGTGTGACATACATCATAACATTTAAAGTGGATGTATCACCTATGGACAACATCGCATAAATAGTTATGCTATATATCAAATACTACGAAAACAGTATTAATATTTTATTTAAAGTTTTGGTTTTGTGTATATTTAACTTACAAAGTCTCTCCCCCAGCTACTTCTGCATACACTTCAGTTGACTGCATTTACCTGGTCTGTAACCGCAGCTGGAGCAGTCTCATTGGCAGAGATCAATATCTAGCCAATGAGATCACTCCTGCTTACAGACAGAAGCCTCCGTCATCGGAGGAGGGAGGAGAGCAGAAGCAGAGCTTCGGGCTGCAGTCTATGCAGAAGTAGCTGCAGCCCAGACGTTTAAGGTTAAATTTATACAAAATCAAAACTTTAAATAAAAAAATGTATACTGTTTTTGTAGTATTTGATATATAGCATAACTATTTAGGCAATGTTGTCCATAAGTGACACATCCACTTTAACACGGCCAAAGAGGGACACTTTGGTTTTAGGTGGAGTTGCTGAGGGTATGGCACATGGGCAGGGCATTACTGAGAAATTTTAGGTTATTTCATGACCTATTAACATCTATTTGTGTAACTGAATAAATTATTTAGAACAAGTATTTTATTTAACTAATTTATAAACACATATACTGAAGTTTAAGGAAATTTTAATGTGAGTTTTATTGCTGCGAAACAATGTGATACACTTATATCCACACTAAACAATCTTATCTATTAAATAGAGGGGCACCAGGGTGGGAAAGAGGAACAGAGGGATTTGGGTCTCCTGAAGAAGGACACTTGGGAGGTATGGTGTAGAGCAGTGGTTCTTAACTAAGGTGCCATGGAACTTTGGTGTGCCATGGACATCATTTTCTGTAAAGACTTTGGCAAATATGTGAAATATGTGAATGTTGAGTTTCAAATACATATTTATGGAAATTATTATGCACAATATGTTTGTTTTTGTTATTCTGATTGTAAAACCTAAAATAACGACATATTTATGTATTTGTACTATTCATTACTCCTTGACAAATAATTTATTAAATGTTAGGTGTGCCTCAAAAAATCCAGACTTCATATTAGGGGTGCCTTGAGCAAAAAAAGATTCAGGAAAGAGTTGGTGGGAATAGGAGTATGCCTCAATTTGAAGCAATGTGATGGATGTGTTGTAAGCATATCAGTATTATTTGTATTTATACCACTATATGCCTGAATACACTGCATAGGCTTGTCTGTGTCCTTCCACCCAGATGCAAAAGACAGAGTACCCTATCTTCTTTGGCCAGTTGGGACCTCTTCCAAGCCTAGAACTTCTATTTTGCATGCTAAAGTGTAAAACATAGCTTGGCATCCTATATCACTCCATCTGTTGTTGTACCACAACTCCCATCACCCTCAGATAGTTTTCATGACAAGCCCTTGAATGCGAGCTAACAGAGTATTGCTGAGTTGGTGATGCACATGTGAAAGATGCCTATGGGGGATTTGTAGATAAAACCAGTAATAAAGTTATCTACTGCAATGGAATCCAGACCATAATAAAGGCCAAGTAGAATATACCATAATGCACTCATCATCATACCTGAAAACTTCGTCCTCTTGAGCCCCCAGAGAGGGCTCGTGTGCTGCAACTAGGGGGATGTAAATGACCTGATTCTCATCATAAAGGGGGCGGGCTTAATTGGGTGAGTAGGACTTATTATCCTTATGTCATAAAGTAGGTGGGAAGCGAAAGGAACAGAGTGAGAAGGAGGAGAAGTGGGCAGAGTTTCAGAGGAAAGTCACCACCGTCAGAGAATCAGTCTCTGACCCCGGAGACCTAGTATGTAAATTACGGAGTCTCTGGGGCAGATATGGAGAGTTCCCAGGTATGCACATCTTCCATTAGCAGATTAAGCCCTTGAGTGACACAGTGGTATTCTTTGAAGTGCTTTGCAATGTGGTGGACACCCCTCTGGCATATGCATAATTAAAATCCTTCTTCTTTCCCTATACGTTTCTAAAAGTGGCACAACCATACAAAACAGAAGAAAATGATGCACAATTAACAACTTCCTTTTTAAAGTTGTTTTTTTTTTTTTTTTGCAAGATTCTGTAAGGACTGTAATCTAAAGTGTTGCTTTAAAACGTGCTACAATTAAACAAGTAGCATTAACATATAATTAAGTATCAGTGCCTAAAATATAATTACATGTACTTACTTTCTTCTTCTAAACCACGCTGCACTGGAACAACTAAATTAAATTATTAATTAACAATTATGTTCTTGAAGAAAAAGATGGGTCTTCTGAGGGATTCGGAGACACTAATTAGGGATGACTTAATCATCATATTTGCATTACTTACCTTAGTATGTGTAACTCAGCCCTTTAGTATAATACAAAGGTTCAGCTTGGAAGTTATCTGTTTAACTCTGATACATATAGGGAGACATACAGGAATATACCCACACTAGAACACAGTAAGCTAAGAGCTGACTCCTCAGGAACAAAAGGCTTACCTGAAGTTACAATGTATTTTTCCTGGTAAACACTGCAGATTGTCTGTTCTGATAACATGTTGTCTAGCTTTTGTGGTATAATACAATTAGCCCTTTGAGTGCCAAAGGGGTAGACAACACTTTGTGAAGCAATGTGTTGTGTAACTGTCTGGAACTAAAAGGGTTAAATGGAATATATAACTTAATATAAAAATACATAAACTTTCCCTGGTGAACAAAAAAAAGGATGATTCCACTGTTGAAGATGTTTCTTTTAAAATTGACTACATGTCACTGTTTATGGACTTTAGCTCAACATGTAAAATAGTCAGGCTGTTAAGGGAATGCTAACATTAAAAATATAAAAATCAACACATTGCTTTCTTTGGCTATGTTGTGCCTGCTTCAATGTTATGAGTGGCTTTATGGGCATCAGAAAACCCTCCACTAGAATCCTATTGCCACCACTTGAATGTTTAGATGGGGCCATATGTAATACTGCATCTCACTTTAAGGTTAACATCCCTCCCTATGTTACAAGACATAGAGCAAATTAATGTTTGAAGAACCAGAAGTTCAAGTCATCTTCACCTTATTTCTGGCCACACTCAAGAGAGCAGGAAGAATGGACTACAGAAAGGGAACACAAAAGGGAACACAAAAAGGAAGAAAGAAAGAAAGAAAGAAAGAAAGAAAGAAAGAATCCCTGAATGGAGCAACACACACAAGTCCAGCCAGCCAATGAAATGTATTTGCTATATGGTCCTCATTGGCTGGCTGAGCCAGCCAATGAAGACCATATAGAAAACACATTTCATTGGCTGGCTGGAATGGTGCATGTGAGACAGCTGGGATGGAGCAGGTATGCTGGTGCTGCAAGTGAGACCTGCGGCTGAGGCTCCCGTCTGCGCTGACCATCTTTCTGAGGCTGACACAGAGTAAGAGTTCCCAGTGGGAAATCTTACTATGTCAGCCTCAGAAAGATGGTCAGCGCAGGCGGGAGCCTCAGCCAAGGGACTAGGGTGACCACATGTCCTGGAATGGCAGAACGGAAATGTGGTCACCCTATTAGGAGCCAGATGTGAAGGGGTTATGTTCACAGGTATACATAAAATACTCAAAAAAAAGTACAAGCCAGCTGTGAGATTTTAGGATTCATGGCTCACAAGCTCCTGAAATTCTCCATAATACATGATGCTTTCCCTTTATTACAGGGACATTTCCCATTAGCACAATTCACTAATGTTGTCACCATGCTTCATTTGTTGGTACGTTATAAAACTGCGGTAAAAATATTCATAGTAAGGCTAGCAACATTTTTAGTTTAATAAAAAAAAAACACAGCTTGTTGGATATCGGACAATTTTGGTAAAACAATGCAAAGGACATTATTAAAGAACTGCCATCAAGATTGCTCAAAAAGCGGCATTTGTAAGGAGTCTGTACAGCAGAGAACTTTTCAATAAATAAATCTATCTGCAGGTCACAATACTCTAACTGTCCATACTGGAATATGTATGTAGCAATAAATAAACAAACTAACTACCTTAATGTGAGTCACGCCTAACAATTTATACCAATAATGCTAAAAACTGCACAAATGAAGTACAACAGCAGATTGATGGATTGTTCTAGGTCTTGTTATGGTCTCTGTCTCTGGAAAAGGGGGTATGACTATGCTGTGTGTCATAAAGTATAATTGATAAAATATAAAACCGTCTCTGACTCATTATGCACTGTAGGCTAACTAAGGTTACAAGATGTTTGGCATTTAGGCAATGGGTAAAATCAGATTTGTATGATAAAACCACAACTTGTTCCAATAGATCACAAAAGTGCTTTTCAGTTAAATAACAACAGTGGTTTAGCTAAACATCCTGCAGTCTTATCACTAAAGAGCTTATTAAAGTTCATTGCTGATCTTCCTCTCTTGCTGTTAAAGTTGCTTCTGATTATTTCAGTGCCATTGCACCCACATACACAAATCACATATCCAATCAGATTACAAAATCATCTAAACCTTACTAAATAAGTCAAATTTACAGAATGTTTTTTAAAGGTAATGTTTTGTTTTTTCCAAGTACGTATACGCCTAATTCAGTGGAATGTTTGTCACCAAATTATCCACTTGTAATCTTTCACTAAAATTATGCAATGGCACAAATCCTATTCTGAAAATGATTATGATTTATACTTCACTTTATTCTTTAAAACAGAAATATATATATTTGTGTTTTCTAATTATAGTTACATTTTCACATCTGATATATATTGCTCTCAAATGTACAAAACTGAAGTGTACAATGAAAGGGAATTTTAAGCACCTTGAAAAAGCTGTGAATGGATGCCCTCAAATATGGGTATACGTAGAGCATACTTTTATGTTTTGTGGTTGCCCTCCTTAGGCCTAATAATATTCTGGGGAAAAAACAGTCATAATGATGTGTTGTACACCCAGGGCAGCTTCTCTCTTTTCTGATAAAAAGATTAAATTGGTTATCTGCTGAAATTCTCAGGGTGAGGCACCCAGAAACAGGAGGTACCAGGGTCCTGGCTGCAAATGATGGGTCACAGACAAAAGTCCTGTTACTGCTGCCATGAACACCTTTTTTTTTTTTTTTTTATTTATAAAAAGAGGCCAGCATCCTCCAGCTGCCCCAACTTCCATTAGAGACACAATGCCATCACTTTTTGTCAGAAGCACCGGATCAAGAGATGCGGGGTCCCAAATTGGTATCTTCCTAGGGCCTTAGAGAGCCTTAATCAGTTTCTCGAAGCAATGCACTGCACATCTCTCTGGTCTTTAAAGGGATAGCATTGCCATTTTTTTTTTAACAAACATGAATCTTGTAGGCATTAAAAAATAAAACTAAAATGCCCCCAGTTCCATCTCTCAAGCCTTTATGGTTTGAGAGATATTCAGGACCAAATTTCCCCCCTCCCTCCCCTTTCCCTGACGTCAGCACTGTAGCTGACTGCAGGGGAATCCGGTCCCTGGACAAACAGAGGCTCTTCAGCAGAGCCAAGATTGCGTTATTGAAAAATAAATCCTTCACTGGAATGGCTCACTTTGTAGACCATTCCAGTGAGGATTTATTTTTCAATAACCTGATCTTGGTTCTGCTGAAGAGCCTCCAACGGTCCCGAGACCGGATTCCCCTGCAGTCAGCTAGAGTGCTGACGTCAGGGAAAGTGGAGGGGGGAACTTTGGTCCCGAATATCTCTCAAACCATAAATGTTTGAGAGATGGGACTGGGGGTATTTAGTTTTATTTTTTAATGCCTACAAGATTAATGTTTGTTAAAAAATGGCAATACTATCCCTTTAAAAGGTTAAGATTACCAAATGCAATGGGTGGAGTTTGCGTGCTGTGGTCTTATTAGCAACTGTCATGTTCACAACTGATACCAGGATGAATGAAAATGTTATCTCTTGATTGAAGGCACAAGAGAAAAACAATCATAGGAGGCCATTAGAATTTTTTGGCCATGGTAAAATATGTGGGAGATTATTATTAGGTGTTAGTTCTCCTTTAACCCTCTGAGTACCAGGTGCTCAAAGGGTTAACTGACATTCGTGACTCCCTTCCAAAGTGAGTCTATTGGCAATGGTCATGTCGTGACCACAGAGAAGCTTGCATTTACTGCAGGCAAGACAACTAATTACTTATTCAATAAGAATGAAATCAAATGTAGGAATGTCAATAGCCAATCCGCTGAGTGGAAAGGCAATAAAACACAACTTGGAATGTACCACAAATGCTTATGTAAAAAACAGAATACATCAATATACAAGATGTAAACCATTAATCAAAAGACTGCCAAAAGAACAGATTAAGTTTTATAGTTATTTCAACCTCAACCACAAATATGGTCAGGAATATGAAGTAGAATATTTTTAAACCCTGTATTAAAAAGCAATTGCTGTTTTTTTCTCCCACATTTGGCAATGAAATCTCCAACCTAGCGGCACCGAGTACAGGAGGATTCTAGTATTACTGTTACAAGCCATTTAACCCCTTCAATGCAAGAGGAGACTTTACACAAAGTTTTACATTCATTTTTAGCTGGAACTCTAACTATCACATCCTTTGCCCCCCCCCCCCCCCAAGGTGCCAGAGGGATCCAATGATTTAAATTGAGCTTTTAACCCCTTGAAAACTACGGAGTCTCCAACATATTGCTTCGCATTGTGTTGGAGATCTTTCTAGATCCAAGGGGTTAACACAGAAACAGCAGATAATGTATAGGGGGTATTTGGGTCCATCCCTGCTTTGTAATCTCCCCATTTAGTTAATTGAATGCTGAGGGGATGAGTGTGGCTTATCCCTGAGCATTTTTTTCCCATTGTAGAGTTGAAATAGCCAATCAGAGCTCATGGCTAGGCATAAACACACAAGTGCAAGCAGCCACTCAGTGGAGATTTTATTTGTTGCACCAGCCCTAAGGAATTGTGTCTCCAGTTTCAATCTTCCAGGCAAAAATAGCAATTTTTGTTCTCAAAAACTTGGATTTTTTTCTCAAAATGTTATATGAATATGGAGGCAAATTTGCATGCCCATCTGAAGTAAGAGGTGTGAGAAAGGACCATTCTGGGCATCATTCAAGTAGGAAAATAGGAAGAAAATTATGCAGACAGAAAATTGCCATCGGATGATGTTGTACATGCAGATCTTGAGAGCAGTTCAATGGTAATGTCTGAACACCAGCCAGGTGACAAGAATAACCTATAAGCAGCTAACAGAACGTAGGCAGAACTTGGAGGTGGGGTGAATTGAGGCAGAAGAAGAGACCACTGAAGAGTTAAGTCAAGACTATCAGGAAAGCCCAGAATTGATTTCAGAGTGCTGTGATGTGAAAGAATGATTATATCACCCAAGCTCTTAATATTTCTAATATTAAAGATGTTGGGAGGAATTGTATGGTACATCCATTCTGGAATTGTTAAAAGGCAGGGGAGAGAGGTTCCATTTGAATACATCTGTCTAATGATTTAAGTTTAAAATATAGATGACTTAGGGGTGTCACTTAGTATTCAGGGGGCTATGAGTCTGGAGTTTCCATTCACATTCAGATAGGGTACCAAATATTAGGAATATGGTATGAGATGATATTAACATTTTTTTATCATGTTGCTGTGTGTGTGTGTGTGTCAGGGATGGGGGATTGGTGGCCATTCCCAAAGTAACTCATTGTTAGACAGGTACATCCTCCAGACCCCTTTACCTGTGAAGATATTGCTTCATAAAAAGTAACAGGGATGCATACTACTGTATTACAAAGTCTTTGTGGAGAACGTGTTGATAATAAAATAAACTAAAAGATTTGGAAAGGGGAGTTTGGGGCAATAGAATCCTTACAAATAACCTACATCTAATAATAAGAAGGAAAATAAGAATGAAAAGAAATGGTTTGTGGAAGAGAAAAGACAGTGAAAACCAAGAGAGTGGTTTCAGATTTTCCCGGTTCTGTTGGGTATCATTTCAGAAATGAAACATGAAATCCTGGCTTCCTAAGTTAGTTACTTGAATGCAATAAAGATAGTCTATAATCAGTTTGGAGGAATGGTTTTTGACAAAATAACTGTCAATTATAATGGATGCCCCATTTAAAGATAGATGGGATATAAAAGAGATGGAGTTGTTGCTTTACATGATTCTTAGTAGGCATCAACCCATTATTACGGGGCTGGCTCAGAGTCATCCTGAGGGTTGTCAGCCAAAAACAGGAGGGGAATTTGTTTTCTGTTTGGTGATGGAAGGTGTCAGTGGGGAGCAAGTCACATGTTTAGTCATGAATGCAGTTTCTGTGGAGGTATGCATTCTTTCAGCAAAAGCTTCAGGAAGGGAAATATTCTGGCAGAAAATGAGCATTGGGAAAAGCTCCTCAAGGTGGTAAAGTTACCTGTTCATTTAAGAATTTAAAATTAGTTGCTGATTTATCTTGATGAAAGGAATGATCTTATGATTTTTAAAGTCATTGAGAATGGTTTTTGAATACTAATTGTGGAAAAGCATGGTATAGGGTTGAGGAGGAACTTAAGTCCACTGTTCATTGTGAAACTCTGGTAGAAAATAAACTGTGGAAGAAGTGGAGTTATGCAGATTGGAAGGCCCCTTTTAAGAGCCTGCCAGTGAATAACCTGAGGCTGTTACCCTGGGTTTTGGCCCCTAAAAAGAGAAAGGGGAGTTCAGATTGATTCAGGATCAATTTTCTCCAGAGGAGTAGTCAGTTAATGTTGATATTGATAAAGACCTGTGCGCAGTTAAACTGTTTGATGTAGCCAGAAATATGGTAAAGGAAATGGGCAGAGATATCAGTGATGTTAAAGACAGATCCAAAATCAGCATTCAGAGTATAACCCATGAGACCAGAATATTCTCATTTATTAGGTTGTGAAATAAAAATAAAATATTCATTGATCTTTTGTATGCATATGGGGTGGGGTCTATTACCAGTTACTAATTTGGAACGGTTAGTAAACTACTAGAGTAGGTTTAAAAAACTCAGATCATACTAAAAATTTTATATATTACCTGAATGGTTTCTTATTTGTGAGTAAAAATGACAGGCTCAGAATAATAATGGGGAGTTAAAAACACTCTTGGTGAAGAAGAAACTAATTGAACCAGTACTATCTTTTTGAGGGTCAAAACAGGCCTTATGCTTGGGACTTATACATTTTCCCAAGATGAAGCAACAGGATTTAGGGAAAAGAAAAGGATGAAAAACGTTTAAGGAATTTTGGGGTTTGTTGAATCACCTGAATTTTTCAACCAGAACCTTAGCTACAAGTAGGATATTTTGTACACAGTTGGATCTGGTTAGAAGTGGGGGCAAGGATTCCTTGACATCACATTTGAGCGACAACGGACTTAAAATTGGTCCTTGTAGGTTGGGCTAAATTCCCCAAAAATGTCAACTGCTCAGTGTCTAATTTGTAGGATGGACTTGACTTGATTGAATTGGAACTCCAATGACTAGATCATTCAATGTTGCATCATCTTCCTGTAAAGAAGACAATGCAACATTTAAGGATCTAATCACCGGAATCCTTGAATCCGTTAAGTAACATGACACTTTATTCAAGTTCTACAGCTGGAGAAGTGAGTGCCTTCAACAATGAGTTTTTCACCAGGGGAAGTAATAGAACTCTTAAGGGCATTCATGTTGATATGTCTTCAGCTTAACAGGCAAACTGAAGTGTATGAAAAAAACTGTCTACAGTTTAACATATGGGGCAGTTCTGAATGTTTTTGGATTTGATAACAAATTGCTGATGATTTCTCAATTCTGGAGGCAAAAGTTCTGGAATCTGGCTCCACAAGTGGTAATGGACAGGGATTATAATCTTGGACATGGTAAACTTTGCCAAAACAGAATGAGAGACTTGATTAAATTGTCTGCTTCTCCTGGTGTGCGCAAATGTAAGTCCAGGAGTGGGTCCACTATCCACAGGGAATAGGCATGAGGTCATGGGGATCGGCTCCTGTGTAAGTTACTAAGATGCATATTGGGAAAAGGGGGATATCTGTGGCTCATAGATCTTTATGGATATAGCATTTTGGCAAAATTATGCATAACATTTTTTACAAGGCTTTCTTGGTTAAAGTATTCATTCGGTTGAAAGAAAATCAAGTGGTAAGGAAAAAATATAACAACATATGTTGGGACATATGTACATAGCTATCAGAGGTCATCTAAACAATGTATGGGGAAAATAATTGTAAAATTGTACTTATTTTGCCCTCCTCCCTTTTTGAGACATTGCGTATTGTTGAGTTAGTGAATCCAGATAAGGCACTAGAATTTTAAAAATGCACACTGTATGGCTGGATATAGATTGAGTGTAGTTTAAAATCAAAGTTGGTAAAGGTATGATGTGGCCATACTTTCTTTTCCAGGATGGTGGAGTTTTCTAGAGATTCTGGGGAATATTGACATTCCTATTTTTCATTTGGGAGGTATCAGACTTCCAGAAAATCACTGGGTGGGACAAGAAGGGGCTAATTGGCTGGTGACCATTTCAAAACAGAAAGATGGCAATGAAAACTATATAACAAGTTGCTCTCTACTAAACCGATTCTTCACCTAGAACTTGAGCTCTCCCAGAAGTTAAGCCTCTGACTTTGCTAAACTCAGGACTTGAACCCAAAAAGTAACAACACAAACTAAACTACACGTCCTAGCATGCCAAAGAACCTTGACAAGAAACTGCTTGAATAACAGATAAAACAGAAGCTGGTGAGAGGAGGCTCAAAGTCCCCTTAGTGGCTGAAAACAGAATAATGGGAAGGACAGATACTTTCCAGGTGAGTTGAGGAATCTGTTTGAACCAGACAGAGTTCACCTTTCTGACTTAGGCAAGGATGTTTTGCCATCGGAGATTCAAGAAGCTTTCAAAAATGAAATGGTGATAATGTAGGGGAATGTAGGAACTATTCAGAGATGAATATCACCTATATATGGTGTGGGGAAATCACTGCATTCTGGCAATTGGAACTTGGGCCCCCAGGAGAGGTAAACGAGTCCAAGTGAAATGAAGGATTGGAATGCTGAGTGCCAGTTTGACCTTGCTTTAAATTTATGTCACTGATGAGGCAGTACATTAAATTGCAAGGACTCTGGTTTAATTCAGGCAAGGTTACTACTATAAGGAAGCTTACCCCATTTATTTAAGGTGTCCCCAAAATGGGGATTTATAAATTGAAGGAGCGCTTTATCCCTTAATTGTAATAACTGGTTTCATAAAGCAGACTTCAGACAATTAAGTGCCTCTGAGAGATATGTGTGGTTATTCTATATTGGGGCAGCAGGCCAAATCGGCATGTAGCTTGGACAATAATGATAATTCCAAAAATGTCCATGAAGTTAAATGGGGGTTTTCATCTTAAATGCTAGAAAAGTTTCTAACATGTTGCTTCATAATTCAGTGCAGACTTCTCTAGCATTCAAGTGGGATAAAAGACACATTAAAATTAAAGCAAACTTGCATTTGTCTCATATTGTGCCGACAGTCAGTCCAACCACTGCTCTTCTTTTCCTTTATACATAGGGTCCACTAGCTGCAATTGCAGCTTTTGTAAATTCAGGGACTCTAGGGTTCCACAAAGCCCAATTTCACCACCACTATTTTGGAAGATTTAGGTCTTCCAACTGCTTTAGAGTCACTCATTAACTGGCTGAAGTAAAGCTTTTTCTTTTTTAGACTTACTATATGTTCTGGTCATATTGCAGTAGGAATCCATCTATCTGCCAGCTTCCTTACCAGCAGCAGAAGAAATTCACATAATACACAAAAATGAAATATCTTGTTTTTTTACCTTTAATGTGTCTTACAGAACAAACTGTCCATATTTCATTAAAATATTTAAAAACACAGAAAGCTATACTGAAAGCTTAGTAATAACTGTGTTTAAGAGAGCAAACATGCTACTTTCATTAGCGCTGCAATTTTAAGTTCTTTACAGAAATAGACAAAACATCCATTCAACTATTCGGAAGTAGGGAAGACTTAACTAACCAGTGTTATTCATGACATAAGAGTTTGAGGAAGGAAAAATAAATAGCCTCTTATTTTCTCTAATGCCTCTGTTATGGTGGCCATGAACGACACTCCTTTAACCCTTTCAGAGCCTAAGGATTTTCATATTGGTCAGTTACATTTGTTTCAATACAGTACTGCTATGTGCACTGCTCCGGGCATATGTACCAATGTGTATAACTAATTCAAAAGTAGGTTACAAATGCAATTAAATCATTTGCTCCTAGTTATTAATCAAAATAATGAAATACATGTAAAATGAGTGACTTATGGGACAGATCAAAAGTGGACTCCCAGAAAATGGAACGCTGACTATTAGGGACATATGTGATATTCAGTTCAAGTAATAGAGACAAAATAGATACGCAAAAAGAAGTGGCATCTAAACATGAAAGACAACTAAGGCAATATTATTCACAATAACCAACTGAATAGGGACTTTTTGTGATACACTTATCCTTGTCATTTCTTAACCCCAAATGTTTTATTTCTAAACTGTGATTAGTTACTAACATTTCTTTATAAGAATGACACATATGGATGTCTCACAATTACTATCAATGAAGTTTTTATCCAAATAACCAGTAAACCTTTAGTGACACTTTGATGATATGACACACAGGGCTCCTACCTTAAAAAGAAAACTAGTGAACTCTAGGACAAACCAAAAACACCATAAGGGACAAATATATATTCACAAATTCCCATACATTTAAATAGGGCTTTTAACCACTTAAATACTAACAAGATCTCCAATGCACTGCTTCATGCTCGAGGCCTCTGTAGCATTCAAAGCGTTAAACGTTCCTTTCAAATGTGAATTTAGGAATTTGTATTTCTCCATTCTGATTCAGTTGCCAGTTGGTTTGTTACATGATTATTCCAATTTTGCTTGATCATATAGCCACCAAAGCTGAAGACACTGCACAATTTAACGTGCCCTACATTATGCCACAGGATCACCCACTGCACTGGTCTATATTTGCTCCATCTCTTTGCATGACAGATGCCATAGTGGACATGCACTAAGCACCTGGGCTGCATTTCTAATGAGACAGAATAGGCAGCTAGCTAGAATGGCAACTTGTGAGTGGCGCTCTACACCTGTGCTGGCCACACCCACTATGCAGTTGTTTGGTATGGCCAGAGCAATTTCTTCTGCATCAGACACATGGTTCTAGTTTATGGCAGCTGGCTTATTATTTGTCAGCTTATGTATTGCTGTAATATTCATCTATTACACTACTATTACGATGTTGGCCAGTTTATTTAATGCTTTATTGATCATTATTTAATTCCTAGTTGATAAATAGGCTTTTAGATGTGTTTTTGACCTCTATAGCATTTAAAAGGTTGAATTCTTTCAATTTTTGTATGTTATAGTTGAAGGTAAGGATAGGGAACCTTCAGCACTTTATTGGGGACATAACTCCCATCATTCCCAACCAGCCAAAGTCTGGTTGGAAATTATAGGAATTTGAGTCTCCAACAGCTGGACAGCAAAAGGTTGTGAGGAGTGGGGGGTTGCTTTGCAATGAGTTGCAGACCTCTCTAACATACAAAGTGTTAAATGTCTCAGTTAAATCAATGTCAAAGTGATAGTAATACCTGAAATATAGAAAAAGATATGTTGTAGGGTTTATCCACCTGAGAAAAACAATGGTACTCCCACTACTCAAACATTTTTTAGGTGCAGTATCACGGTGGCCTGACATTGTACTGGGGCACTGTTGCTACACCATCCTATGGACAGGTCTGGTCAGTTGACCATAAATCTCCATAGGATAGTGTAGCAACAGTGCCACTATACAATTGCAGGCCACTGTGATACTGCACCTACAAAATTCAAGTTTGAACTGTAATACGTTTTGAATAAAACACCTTTCAGCAATGGGAGTACCTTTGTTTTACACAGGGGGATAAACCCGACAACATATTTTTTTTACATTTCAAGTATTATTTTCCTATATGGTACAGCAGCTTTGCTCTAGAATTGCTCTTCTCCTTCTTGTATATGGCCCTACAAATTTTCCATCTGGCTGAGTGCCACTTAGAAGGCCATACAAACAAAAATAATTCTAGAGTAAACCAATTGTACCACAGTGAACAAATACAAATTCCCACTCACTTAAAGGGATAGTAATACTTCGTTTTAACTTTATTTTATTTTGTAGGCATTAAAAAAACATGAAGAATGATATAAGTCTTATCTCTCAAACCTTTATGGTTTAAGAGATATTCACAAACAAAGTAACCCCCCCCCCGTTCAACCAGATCAGAAGGGAGGTGCCCAGGTAGACTGCAGAGAGGGACAATCTTCAATTAAGATAAGGGAAAAAGCTGAAAAACTTGTCAAGGGGGGGAAGGGCTTTCATTGTTTTCATACAAAGAAAATTGTCCCTTCTGTTATCTGTCTGGTCATACAACCTGATCCACATCTGAGAAGAGGTGGCTTACACTAGGTAAAAGGGGCGGGGAGGGGAACTTTGCTTGTGAATATCTCATAAACCATAAAGGTTTGAGAGATAAGACTTATATCATTCTTCATGTTTTTTTAATGCCTACAAAATAAAATAAAGTTAAAACAAAGTATTACTATCCCTTTAAATAGTTCTTTTAAACTACTGAATGCTAGAACAGTCTCCAGATCGTTGTATAACAATGCACTGGAGTCTTCTCTAGCATACAGGAAGTTAAAAACCCCATTCAAAACAATGGCAATTTAGGGAGTTTTTGATTGCACCCATGGGTTCAGTTAGTTTGACATGGAATTACTACCTTGTGCGTATAAACTTTAATCCTTTGATTGACACAGGTTATACAAGGCAATGTGAAGAAATGTTTTGAACATTGATCTAGTAACCCAAGTTTAAAACAAACCTGAATACGCAAAGTTTCATACAAGTACACGTTAATTGTTCAGTATAAAAATGAAAGTCTTCAAAGGAGAACAATAATACTGAGAAACTGTGGTCTGTTTTTAGTAGGCTGCAGAATTCTCACTTCCTGCCAATGTTCAGCAAAGTCATTTACATTTCTCCAACTGAGTCACCAAGTAATCTGAAAAGCCAACAATGACTAATAAGAGCCCGAATGATTGAAATATTTAACTGTCAATGAGTCAGATTTAATTTTTTTGTGATGAATGATGGATAATATGCAATGATGCTGTGTCTGTGCATCAGTTTTTGCTCAAAAGTAGATATGACGGATGGCTTGCGGTTTTTATTTTGTTGCCTCCATAGACGGAGTTCGATTTAAAAAAAAAAAGAAAAAGCGGACATGATTTTGCAGTAAAAAAATCACTTTAACCGCTTGCGTCAAAAAGAAACCAATTTGGCATAAAACTGGATGCTCACGAAAAAAAAAATAAAGCATTTATTCCTGAAAAGACTGCGAAACCGAAATCAGTAGACCGCCCCCATCATACGTCTATAGTTGACTCATCAGTTACTTTGAACATCCTAATAATCTGTTTTCATTATCATCTTCATCACTTTTACATCAATGAGAATGGACAAGGAAAAAATATTCATGACAAAAGATTACTTTTTTAGTGGTATGACATTTCTTCTAAAAAATGAGTAAGATTTATTATGAGGTTTGCAAAATCTCATCTATGTGTGCTGCATATACGTTCACACTAGTGATTGGTCATTGTGATGTACATTGCAACATTCAATCAATGTTGGTTGTGAGTGGGTGTCAGCCATTCATGTCAGAGTAAACAGAGCCCTTACCTGTATAACCAGTACAAAACAAATTAAAATGTAAAGAAATCCTATATAATAAAACGCTACAATGTTTGTCTGATGCAGTCATGCGCAGTAGAGACTGCCCAAACGCACAGAATTCTGGGATCAGTCTGTGCATTCGGGCAGTCTCTACAAAGCATGACTGCATCACGTGTTCCTCCAGTGAGATGGTGGCAGTATACAGAGCAGGACTGGCATCTTAACCCTTTAAGTGCCAGAGTGGTACGCAACGCATTGCAAAGCAATGTGTTGCGTACCTCTCTGGCACTCAAAGGGTTAACATTACCCTTGGCCCATGCATGTGGGTTTTTACACTAGCTGCAATATATTGCACTCAAGATATTTATCAAAAAATTGGTTGTTACTCATAGATTAGCAGAGTAACTGATGATTATACTTATAATTATGGTATGGATGGAAAAAGATAGATTCAAGGTTTATTAACGCGTTGGATGTTAGAGAGGTTTCAAGCTTCCAAGATGTTATAGGGGGTAATGACAGCAACCTCGTCTTATCTTTTGCTTTCTTGATTTTTCTTAACCCTTTAAGTGCCAGAGGGGTACGCAACACA
The DNA here is from genome assembly GCA_037306005.1 of Rhinophrynus dorsalis. NCBI lineage: Eukaryota > Metazoa > Chordata > Amphibia > Anura > Rhinophrynidae > Rhinophrynus > Rhinophrynus dorsalis. The sequence goes on along the minus strand of CM074720.1, from coordinate 307,271,852 downwards.
TTGCAAAACAATGTGTTGCGTACCCCTCTGGCACTCAAAGAGTTAAAAAAGGACCAGAAACCACAAAAGGATTGTGGTATGAAAAATCTAAATTTCAACCAAAGATAATAAGTATTTTCCCCCAACCCAGCTTTTGATTTTGTGATAGCTTATTTTTATATCACAACCTCAAAAACTTCCAGAGAGAAAGAAAAAGAGAAGACAAAGAGACCAAAAGAGAAAAATAAACACACTGGAAACATGTGTGGGGTGAAACAGAGGCTGTGACAAGATCTCTCTCTGGTAGCTAACAAATGAAGGAGCTGTAGGACAAATACAGTTTTGAGTCAGTCTATCCAAACAAACACTTACCTTTAAATGATGCCTTTCTCTATTAATATACATTTTCCAGCAGTCATATAATGGTTATTCACGTGACACACAACCTTCATGCTGATATACACTTCTGAAGGTCATTGTATGATCATGGAAGACTTTGTTGAGATGCCAAGATCTGATAATCCCAGAGCTCCTACAAAAAAACATGATTAATTATACATGGAAATTACTAATATTTATTATTTTTCTTCCATTTCCTCTGTAAAATCAATTTAATGCTCAAAAATGGTTCACCGGTCATACCAGTGGTGGCCAATTTGTGGCTGTTGTTGGATTATAACTACTATCATTCTCAGCCAATCATTGGCTGTCTGAGGCTGATGCAGATTGTAGTCCAGGCAAACATGGACATAAACAAGATATCCACCCTGCAACTGACGGTCAATTATATTATTGCTTATAAGAGGTTTCTTAAGTGTGGTCATCAGTATTTTTATTAATAATTTGGGGATTTCAGAAAGAAGTAAAATAAAATCTGAAAGGAAATATACATAAAATTGTGCAGATATAATTGTGAAAATAATGGCAACTGTAAAGCCTATGCTTTTATCATGTGAATAACATTGTTTTATGGGGTAAACTAATGATCAACTGACTGGCATGGTAAGGCTGAATATTTCCCCTAGACTGTGAAGACTCTCAAAATTGTACCAATGTATAAAAGTTACAGGTAAGATTTCCTTCTAAAAGCTGAACATTACTTATCAAGATGACATAGTTTTGTACTATATATTTCAGAAATTGATGGATATATTCAGTTAGGTAGACAAACAATTGTGAGGAGCACCCATCAAGCGCGAGAAAGGTAAAGTGTCTTGTTCTAGGCATGGTAGCCTCTCAATGGTGCTACAACTCACGTTTTTCACCCCCATGTGCCATTGCAGAGAGGAAATATCCATATCCATATCAAACTGGTCCTGCCCACAGACAGCCCAGCTCTGAAATGTCAGGCAAATCCTCTCCGCACGAGAGAGACAGCAAAACCACAGACGTACGTTTAGGCCTATGTGGGCCTTGTCGGTGTGGTGCAGCTGAATCCCACTAGGTGCATAGAAGCAAGGGCCCATTGCCTAGGATGCCTTTATACTTACGGAGAGAAAATTGTGAGGAGCATCCATCAAGCGCGAGCAAGGTAAAGTATCTTGTTCTAGGCATGGTAGCCTCTCAATGGTGCTACAACTCACGTTTTTCACTCCCATATGCTATTGCAGAGAGGAAATCTCCATATTCATATCAAACTGGTCCTGCCCACAGACAGTCCAGCTCTGAAATGTCAGGCAAATCCTCTCTGCACATATATATACTAATTGAAGAGCCCGTTACACGGGCCACAGTGCCACTGCCAGCCGGTCGCGGGGCAGTCATGCACAGTAGAGACTGCCCACGCTGCGGCTGATACAGTGCCAGCCGGTCGCTGTGCAGTCATGCTCAGTACTGAGACTGCTCACGCCGCGGCTGATACAGAGCTGGACGCTCTGTATCAGCCTCGTCACAGGTAGTCTCTACTGCACATGACTGTGTCGTTACACACGTTTTAGCAAATTATTATATCGGATATTTGTTAAGTGTATAGCCACAAATATTTATGTGTAGTCTTATCACAGTGTATATATTTTAACCCATTTAGTGCCAGAAAGGTTTGCTTTGGATGTATTGGATACCTCTTCGACACTCAAAGGGTTAATATTGTTAGTGCACTTTATCAGTTTATATATATTTTTGTCTTTGGATTGAAAATTTGAAGCGATTATGGTGAAGAATGACACACAAACATATTTGTTCATGAAAATACATACTTATTCATGATTTTTTCTCACAAATAGCGCTAACCTTTTTTACAGTATGCATTGATTTAATCGTGCATTTAACTCCTTGAATACTAGCGGTCTCGGTCACATTGCAAAGCAGTTGGAATTTGGGACATTTTTATGTGTTTTCTATGGTGGTTAGATTGCTTAGGTGTCTTTGTGAATATGGCCCTAAGTTTGCTCTTAGTACATGGGCGTAAGTTTCCCTTTGAATAGAACTAGTAAAAGTAGAAAAGTGACTAATTTTATAATTAAGTACAAAATCAAAAATGTACTTTTATGAGGGTGGAATCTGAAAAAAGTCAAACCTGTAATAGTTAAAAAAACAACAATGCATTAGTCTACTATAGCTCACTCGCTATTAAGTACCAAAACACCTACCACTTTTGCTAAAAACGAGTGAAAATCACAGGTGTTTAACTGATCAGAAACATGACTCATTTAGGACCAACAACTTCATAAATATAAGTTACCAACAGCCCAGTTCCATACAGATTCAGCTGTAATGGATTTTTATTTAATTTTTTGCCCCCAACCCCCACCAACTGATTTGACGTGAAGAACTGCTTCTCTTTTGGAAACTCAAGATCATTTACATAGTTCTGTTTTCATCAAAGATGTTTTGATTTGCATTCAGTTCACTTTTCTTAACACAATGTCCACCCCACCCAGTAACTAAAATGTGTTGGAAATTATTAATGTGCAAAGAAGACTCAAAAACTATATTTATTACTGAAAGCAGGTCTGCTTTCTACTGAAGGAGGGGGAATCCCTCAAGAACCAGGACTGTCACCTACACAGATATGTCTGTCACCTACAAACTTTGTTTTCCCCTCATGGCCTTCCTAGTTGTTCTTTTTTTAAAGGGACTCTATCATCTAAAAACTACTGTGCCGATTTTGTTGCATTAGTAAATTTATAGTTAAGATAGCTTTTAATTACTTAGAGGTATACATTATGCTAATTAAACCTTTGAGAGCCAGAGGGGTATGGAACGCATTCCTTTGCAATGCATTCCATACCCCTCTGGCACTCAAAGGGTTAAGGCATGCCGTGTAGGTATTTCCTGTTTTAGCTCTACATTACCTGCCTCATTCACTGACACTATTTAGCAATGCATTTCCCTCCTTTCCTAGCACTGGAAGTGTGGTATCAGCATGCATTAATTAGCATTATCTATACATACAAATGACTTATAAACTAATTTTCTAAATAAAAATAGCGAATACAACAAAAAGGTAAGTTTGAATGTGCTTTAACCCCTTAAAGGGGTAGTAATACTTGAATTAAAGTTCAGGTCTGAGTCTTCTTTATATTTTTTCTAACACATAGCACTATATTTTAACACAGTTTTATAGTTCAAGTGCAATTCAAGCTGAAAGGATCCCCCTCCCAGCCCTTCTGGCCACCTCCCATTAGATCTGGAATCTGGTCATGGGACGGACGCAGTGAGGGACAATTTTTAATTACTAAATATAAGGACAACCCTGCCCCCCTTGAGGAAGGAGGGCAGGATTTTCCTTTTGCTTACTGAAGATTGTCCCTCGCCGCTCTCCATCCAGACCAGACTGAGGCAGAGTGATGCAGGGGAAAGAAGCGGGAGGGGGATCCTTTCTGCTTGAATTGTGCTTCAACTACAAAATTGTAAGTGTTAACCCTTTAAGTGCCAGAGGGGTACGCAACGCATTGCAAAACAATGTGTTGCTTACCCATCTGGCACTCAAAGGGTTAAAATATAGAGCTATGACTTAGAAAAAAAATAAAGAAGACTCGGACCTGAACTTTAATTCAAGCTGTCCCTTTAAGGAGACATAACGTGCCAGGTCCGTTACGGTGGCTCTGTCCATAAAGACTGGTGATGGTCCTGGCACATCATGGAATTCAGGGGTCCCGCGTGGCTGCATGTCGCTTGGTGACCCCCTGAATCCACTGCATAAAAAAAAAAAAATGTCTCGTGGTCCTTTGGTAAGGAATTAAAAATCACCAAAGTGGTTTATAGGTGATAGGGTCACTTTATATGGGAATGTCTCCTAGGACAGTATCGATTAAGAATGGTAGCATAATAAGGGGAGAAATAAATGTGATATTTGTCACTCTTTTTGACCTCACAACTATTATTCACATAAAACATTTAAGAAACCTATAACAAGCTTTGAATGTTTCTGTGGCAATATGAAAACTCTTTGCTTTCAATTTCCTGTATGCTGGTAATGTCAGCTACTACTATGCCACCCAGACCTCTCAGATCATGCAGACCCTTAATATTTTCTTTAGTGGTGCTGGCTTTTGATCATCAGCTGGAGGATTTACCCTTTGAGTGCCATAGATATGCAATGCATTGCATATGCATCTGACACTCAAAGGGTTAAAGAGACAGTAATATTTAAAAAGGAAAAAGACATATATTGTAGGGTTTATTTTCCTGAGTAAAATGAGGATACTTCGACTTCTGACAGATGTTTTACTCAAAAGTGCTCGCAGATGAAATCTGAAATTTTTTAGGTGCAGTATCTCAATGGCCTGACAGCTCTGGTCAGTTGACTATAAACATCCATAGGATGGTGTAGCAACAGCGCCACTGTAAAACTGCAGCCATTGAAATACTGAACCTAAAAAAGTTTAAGTCTGAGCTGCGATAACTTTTGAATAAAACACCTCTCAACAGTGGGTGTACCATTGCTTTAAATAAAGCCTGCAATATATATTTTTTACATCTTAAGTTTTCCTATCCCTTTAAAGAAGGAAAATGGCAAAAGGAAGTGGAAACCAGCTGGAGGTTTAGTCCTTTTAGGGAGAGAGAAGTATCCAACGCATTGGGGGAGATTCACTAAGCGGTGATAAAGTGGAGGTGACTTCTCCAGTTTATCATTTCTCCCAACTCACTAAGATGTCCAAAGCTGAAGAAATGTTATTGCATAGACTCTATAGAATAACAAAGAAATTGGAGAAGTGATAAACTGGAGATGTTATCTCTACTTTATCACCACTTAGTGAATCTCCCGCAGTGAGTTGGATACCTCTGTGGCACTTAACCCTCCAGGAACTCCAGAAGAGAAAGTTCCCAGGTATGCCAATCACAGTGAATTAACCAAAGTTAGCTGGCTGTAAGTACATGATTTTTAAAATTATATCAACCTACTTTTTTTTTTAAGTTTTTTTGGTGTTCGTGTTCTTTAAATCAATGTGAATTTTTCTGAATGTTCATTTCACACCTATGATGCAACTGAGTTGCTCCAGGATTGCACCTGTTTAACTTGATGAATAAGGCCCTCTGTCTTTGAAATCCGCTCCCTATATTCAATTATCATCTCATCTGATTAGGGCCTCAGCGCAAGGAGCCAAAATAAATACATCATGTTGGATTTGTAGCTACTTTTCCACAATGAACAGAGGTTTGGATTCTTCTACAAGAAGTAAGTTAATGTTAAACAGTCAGTACAAACACAGTGAAGGTTAAATTGCACTCAAGGCAATAGCAGCTCTTAAGGTTATGAAATTACACTCCGATAGACACGATAGTAATACAGTGTATGTGATTTGGAATAATTGGTAAAACTGCATAATGACTATGGCTACAGGCAATTCCAATTGCTCTTAGATTAAAAAAAAAAGATTATACTACAACATTAGCTCTTTAGATGCCAGAGACATAACCAGTGCATTGCATAGCAATGCACTGTACAATTCTCTAGTATTCAAGAGGTTACAAATACAGTAAATATGTACAAGCAGAGATGCTGACTGTAAGGCAGGACATGTCCAGTTCTAGATATATTTTGCTTAAAACACTTTAAATTCAATATTACCATTATCAAAACAGGTGCAGAGTATAATGACACTCCTACCCCCAATTCTCACACCTTGATTAAATTCATCAACTCTGCTTTGCCCCTCTTCCAAAGTGCCACCAAGAGTTTACCAACTGAGATATTGGGTGACACATATCTCTTCTCTTGTCATCCACAGGTATGAAAATTCTGAACAGTCTACCTGCCTTGTTTTAACCCTTGTGTGTCTGGTGCATTTGGAGCAATTAATCTAGGTATGAAAAGTCTGAACAGTCTCTCTGTCTTGTTTTAACCCTTGTGTGCCTGGTGCATTTGGAGCAATTAATCTGGGTATGCACATATATTAACATCTTGTGTATCTAATTTATCAACGTTGCTAACTCATAGACTGTATGACTGCATTCCCCTGCAGGAGTTAATTCCCTGTCACACCTTCCATTTCCCCTCAGCCTTATGCTCAATCCTTTGATATGCTGATAGTTTGATTGCTAATCACTGTTTTGGGGCCTATATATCTGGACACATTCTGGGGGAGAGCATTTGCTGGGGGTAGAGCATTGATGCCCCTCTTCCTAAGTGCCAGCAAGAGTTTAACAACTGAGTTCAACAACGAGGACAACACACAAGGCACCAGAAATCCTGCATTACCTGTAAAGAGCAACTGTAGGAAGATAATCAGCAAAGACATTTCTTCTCTGGCACCAGAAACTGATTTACCATGTTCACATTTGCTATTTATCTTGTTGTTATATGTTCAGTGCTCCCCAGGATTCTTATCAGCTTCAACTCTCCCCCTGACTTTTCAAACTACATCCACATCTCCCCCTCTCTCCTCCCCATCACACCTGTCTGCTCTTACACACTTCTCCAGATTTTAACCCCTTCTCCCTCTGCTTTCCCTATTCCAAAACAACAGTACAAGTCCCACTCCCATATTTCTGCACTTTGTCTTATCCTTCTGCTTACTGCAGGGGATATTGATCTCAATCCAGGCCCAAACCCTAAAACTACCTGTTATCAAGCACGGTTTAGCATGTCCTCCCACCGCTACCTGAAGGGTTCTAACCCCTCAAATCTCAATTCCTTCATTCCTTGTCTTTCACAATCCTTTCTCCCTTTCTCCTGTGCTCTGCTGAACACCTGCTCCATAGTTAACAAGACAACCCCCATTCGTGGCTGTTTCTGTGAGCAATCACTGCAGTTGTTTGTTTTCACAGAAACGTGGTTGTCTGCACAGGACACAGTGATGGAGGCTGCACTCTCTTATGGAGGGTTCTGCTTCTCACACACCCCTCGCTCTACTGGTTGGGGGGGGGGGTAGGTCTCCTTCTCTCTTCCCACTGCCACTTCCAAACCCTCTCAATCCCACCATCTGTGCACTTTTCCTCATTTGAAATACATGCAATCCAGCTCTATTACCCTCTGTCAATGCGCATGGCTGTAATATACAGGCCACCTGCTAACTCCTCTTCTCCTTCAAGCTTTCTCTCAGACTTTGAATCCTGGCTCTCCTTCTTTCTCTCCACTGACAATCCTGTCCTTATTCTGGGTGATTTTAACTGTCAAATTGATGACCCCTCTGTCCCCTGGGCTTCCCGTCTTCTAGAACTAACCTCCTCACTGGATCTCCGGCAGTGGTCTGACTGTGCCACTCACAAAGCTGGTAACTGCCTCGATCTTGTCTTTACTAAGAGCCTGGATCTTTCCTCTTTCACAGTTAACCCATTCCCTCTTTCAGACCACCATCTTATCTCCTTCTCTCTCTCCCACTCTGCCCCTTCCCCCATCCCGCCCCCCCAACAGATATATAAGCGATACCCACTCACTTGATCTTTCTGGGATGAGCATCTCACTTAACTCCAACCTTTCCTCTATCTTGGCAATCTCTGACACAGACATTCTTGTTAACTTCTACAACTCAATCCTATCCTCTGCTATTGATTCCTTTGCCCCACTGAAACTACATCAGTCGCCGAGTCAATCCACGACCCTGGCTCAAATCCCATACCCGATTCCTACGTTCTTGCACTCACTCTGCTGTACGCCTTTGGAGGAAATCCAGCTCACATGCAGATTTCATCCACTTTAAATTTATGCTGTCCTGTTTACATTTTTCTTTATCTAAAGCTAAACAGGAATACTACACCACACTGATCCAAAACAACAAATCTAATCCTCGCCGTCTCTTTGCAGTCTTTGATTCCTTGCTCCATCCTCCCACAGCTTCCTCTCACCCCATCCATTCACCTGAAGCTTTTGCAGAACACTTCAAACACAAGGTGTAATCTATTCAGAAACATATTCCCACTATTGCATCTGTCTCCAAACTCTCTCTCCCCATATCCCCTTCATCATTCTTTGATAGTTTTACACCTGTAACAGAAGAAGTTTCTCAGCTTCTCCTATCTACCCACCTCACTACCTTCTCCTTGAACCCTTTGCCCTCCCACTTACTCAAACCACTTGCACCAGTCCTTACACCTATATTAACACACATTTTCAACACCTCTTTCTCCACAGGCACCTTCCCTTCTTCATTCAAACAGGCACAAATTAAACCCCTACTAAAGAAGACTAACCTGGAACCCTCTTGTCTCTCTAACTAACGACCTTTCTCCCTTCTACCACTTACCTCAAAACTCTTAGAACGCATTGTCTTCTCCCAAATAACCAAATTCCTCAGCTCTAACAATATTTTGGACTCTTTGCAGTCTGGCTTCTGGTGTGGTCACTCAACTGAGACAGCTCTCTGCAGGGTGGCTAACGATCTCTAGGCTGCAAAAGCCAAAGGACAGTTTTCTATACTTATACTACTTGACTTATCATCTGCCTGTGACACAGTTAACCATTCTCTTCTTCCTCTGATTCTCCACAATCTTGGTTTTCTGAAATCAAGCTGCTGCATGGCTTTCCTCCTATCTCTCACAATGTTCCATTTTTGTATCCTCTGGCAATAACACCTCCTCCACAGTCCCTCTGTCTGTGGGGGTGCCTCAAGGCTCTGTTCTGGGTCCATTGCTTTTTTCACTGTACACCCTTTCATTGGGTGAACTTATTAATTTATTTTATCCCCTCTTATTTAATGTAACTTACTTCTATTGTAAGGCACTGCGTACACTGTGTGGAGCCATATAAATAAAGATAAACATACATACATACATGCAACTCTCATGCATGGCACTTGTTCTCGATCTCCAGAACATCTCTGGAGAAAAGCTCATTCTTTCGTTGACTTCATCTTATCTTGTTTTAACACTGGTCTTACTCAGACTAAATAACACTACTTTCTAACATAATAGTTGCTCAAAATCACAAATATAACCCATATCACCTCTTTAAAATCTTAGCTATTCTACTCAAAGCCCCGGCTGCCCAATGATTCTGCCTCGCCAATAATCCTTTGCTGACTTCTTTAAAGGTGCATTACTTTTACCACACTCTATCCTATACATTCTCTCCTCCTGAACCTCTGATTCAAGCTGTCATAAAGCCACCTTCAGCTACTTCAACTCTGTTACAGAGTATGAAGTATCTCTGTTATTATCCTCCTCCTTGGTGCTTCCTGGATCCCATGCCCTCTCATCTTATCAAGTCTCCTTGCGCCTACTTTTATTTCCAGCCTTACCAATATCTTTAACTCATCACTTTCTACTGGAACCTTTCCTTCCACATTCAAACACGCAACAATCACACTCAAAAAACCTTTCCTTGACCCCACCAGTCTTTCAAACTGCCGTCCAATTTCTCTTCTTCCCTTTGCATTTACGATCATGGAACACCTTTTGTTCCCAAACTTAATTTATTTTCCCAGTTTCAACTCTCTTCTTGACCCATTACATGCTGCTTTCTGCTCCAATTACTTCACAGAAACAGCCATGGCAAAAGTTACTAATGACCTACACACAGCAAGACCTATACACAACAAGGCCACTAATGTATATTAATCCTACTAGGCCTCTCTGCCACTTTTGAAACCCCTGATTGCAAGCTCCCGCTGGGCACACTACATACCTTTCACTCACAGCACTAGAATAGATCGCCTCCTATGTCTCTTACCCCACTTTCAGTGCATCTTTTTCTAAAAACATCTCTTACACCCTCAAGCCCTAAACTGTCCACAGCATCTCCCTCTACAACAATCGGCAGGACTTTGCTGCCTTCTTTAAAGCTAAGGTGCATTACATTTGCTACACACTTTTGCCAATACGGTCTCTTCCACCAGTTGACCTCTCAGTGGGTGTTCCACATGGATCAGACCAGGAACCACTTCTCTTTTCTCTCAATACCTTCTTACTTGGTGACCTTACTCTATCCCTTGCCTTTAATTACCAACTCTACATGGACAACACATTCAAGGCTATCTCTCTTTTCCTGACTTCATTCTGGCTGTACAGTCTCAAGTCACTCAACTGCCCATGGCAATTTCATCATATATCACCCACCACCATCATAAGCTCAACAAGACTAAGACAGAACTTGTTGTATTACTTCCTAGACCATGCCCCACCTATTGCCTCTGTATGTCGTCATTATTACAAATTACATTGTCTGTTTATTTGTTATAGGACCCATAGTGAAGATTTATCTTGGATTTTTTCAAGACAGATCAAATATGTCACAGTTGCAAGGGAACACCCCAGGCCAAAATATTATGGTACATTTTTAAATTGTTCAGTCTATTAAAGTACATTGACAATTACAAAGTACATAGTTGTCCAGCTGGCTCCATCAGCAAAGATTATTCAAGTGCTGGCATAGTGTGATATCCTACTGTAACATCTTTTTAATAATATATCAATATACAACAATTATGAGTTTTATATGCAAAACTGCTTGTTGCTGGATTACACAACATAAAGCAGAGTTATTAAAATGTTAATTGTCACATACAGTATATGTGAACAAAGGGCCTTATTCAATAAGGTATAGAGGGGTGATTCTGGAGCAAACCAACTGCACCTTAGAAGAGAAAAACAATTTGGGGAATTTTCATTTGCTCCCTATGGCGTAGTTGACTTGTTTCAGAATTGAATCTCTTTAGCTTATTAACTACTTATGAAAATTCATTATTGATTGATGGCTCATTGTTTCACCCTGTCTTGTCCTTAACTCTTTAAGTGCCAAATGTAACGCATTGTTTTACAAAGGTTTAAAATGTTAAAGTACATATTCAACAGTGTACGCTAACAACCTATCCTATGGGGTATCACAGTAAATCAGGAGCCACTTCAGAAAACAGATATTAGCGACTGCTAGAGAACAAAAGCTGTGTGCACATATAACGATAATCATTTTTTCTTAATTTGAGAAAATGCAACGGGCCTCATGTATACATGCATACTGAAGAGCAACTGTGGGACAAACCAAATGCACAATAAAGGACAAATAAACATTCCCATTTAATGAAATAGGGCTTTTAACTCATTGAATGCTACAGAGGTCTCCCTATTTAAATCTGAGGAAATTGTAGAAATGTTCATTTGTCCACTATGGTGCAGTTGGTATACCCAAGAATTGCCCTCCAATTTCCCTTTATACATAAGACCCTTACGGCCATAAGTTCAAAAGAAAAGTGGAAGGGTTCTGGAACAAACTATTTGCACTATAGAGGAGAACTAAAAATGCCAACAATTCCCGTTGATTTAAATAGAGATTTTAACTAACTGAATGCTATAAAGGTCTCCAAGTATTGTGAAGCAATGAACTGGAGACCTCCCTAGCACTCAAGGGGTTAAAAATCCCCATTCATTTCAATGGGAATTTTTAGTTCATCCCTATAGTGTATGTGGTTTGCACAAGACCCCCATTTTTCATACGAACCTTTGTTTTGAATGCTTTGTCATAGGTGTACTGCATTACAGAACATCTGAATATACTGATTTTGATTATTTTTTTATTCCTGCTCATAGAATGGTCACAAAAAGTACTACTGCGTTATATGTATGGGGTAGACAGTCCTTCAAAATAATGATTTACCCATTTGTCTATTGGAAACGTCTCCACGCATTTGCTTTGCAATGCTCTGGACATGTCTCCAGTTAGCAGACAAACGGTTAATGTTGATATGCTAAAGTGTTTTGTGTTTTATTTTGTTTTTAACCCTTTGAGTGCCAGAGGGGTACAGAACGCATTGCTCTGCAATGCGTTCTGTACCCCTCTGGTACTGAAATGGTTAAACACCATTCTATTCATCTTAAAGTGTTAGTAATACTTCGTTTTATCTTTATTTTATTTTGTAGGCATTAAAAAAAAACATGAAGAACGATATAAGTCTTATCTCTCAAACCTTTATGGTTTGAGAGATATTCACAAGCAAAGTTTCCCCTCCCGCCCCTTTTACCTAGTGTAAGCCATCTCTTCTCAGATGTGGAATGCAGTCCATAGACCAGACAGATAACAGAGGGGACAATCTTCTTCCTATGAGAACAATGAAAGCCCTGCCCCCTTGACAAGTTTTTCAGGTTTTTCCCTTATCTTAATTGAAGATTGTCCCTCTCTGCAATCTACATGGGCACCTCCCTTCTGTTCTGGCTGAACAGTGTGACATCAGTAAAAGGGGCAGGAGGGGGATACTTTGTCATTGATTTACTCTTCAACTACAACTCTGACAGAATTGAAATAACACTCTCCAAAGTCGAAATACTATGATGATTAATTAGAGCCACTTTTATTATGAAACATTACTATCCCTTTAAAGGGTCAATAATGTACCAAAAAAATTCTTCCAGTTTTGTAGAGCTTCAAAAAATAAACTTTATGGCACAACTCTCATCTCTCAAACTGTGATGGTTTGAGAGATATTCACATTCAAAGTTCCCCACTCCCTCCCCTTCTCCGGATGCCAGCTGTAAAGCTGACAGCAGGAGATTCAAGTTGTGCGACTCGAGGAGGCTGTTCAGCAGAGCCGAAATTGCATTATTTAAAAAGAATTACTTTATTGGAACGTCTTCAAACTGTGCTTGCAAACCAGGCACACTTTGTAGACCGTTCCAATGAAGTAATTATTTTCCAGTATTGTTATTTCGGCTCTGCTGCAAAGCCCCGGCTGGTCCCTGGACCAGGATCTCCTGTTGTCAGCACAGCGCTGACAACAGGAGAAGGGGAGGAAGGGGGGAACTTTCAATGTAGGATTTTTTCTATAGAGTTTATTTTTTGAAGCTCTACAAAACTCTAAGAATTTTTTTGGGGGACATTTTTTAATGGAATTATTATTCAGTTACTTTTAACTTAAGGACCAGAGGGGTGTGCAATTCGTTGGACACTCCTCTGATGCTTAAGGGGTTAACAAGCATGCTACTTTACTTGGTTTGATTACCTTCTAGGAAGAACATCCCATTTTAAAGAGTTCCAGCTTCTCTCTTAGTTAAGACTACTTAGAAATGTAATGATTGCGCTGCCAGCACCCTAAATCGAGAAACAGATCTCCCCCATCTTCAAATCATATATAAACGATTTTATTCATTTCTTTCTTTTGTGGCGCCACATGTTGAAAGCTTAATTAATCAGTTCCTTTAACTGGGCATGCAGCATTAATGGAAAGGTTTCCAGCAATGGCTGGGAGGACTACTGTACACAAGTGACTGTGCTCCTGAATCAATTACAGGTCTGTTATGAATAAGCAGGACCAGTCAAAACACATTCATCAGCTACTTCTGAAATTAGCACACCGGAGATCGTCCAACTCTTAGCTTTAAGAATGTTTCTTTGTGAAAAATGTTTCCCTACTTTACAAATGTTTGAGCTCCAGATTTAATGATGTCTTTAAAGACATTTATATTGACATAAAATGACGAACTTCAAAACAAGCAAATGAAATAATTAATTGGGGGAAGCGGACACGGCCAACTGCTGACTATGGCAGATGTTAGGTGAACATGCTCCTTCAGCCTGACATTCTGGCTGATCTGGGTCCTCAAGCTCACGCTTCTAAGAGACACTTCAATGGAGAGGATCTCCAAGCAACAACAGAAGTCCAGCAGAAAAATGGTGGCTCCTCATTTGCTCACAAGTCCCCAAAATGTACCCAAAAAAACAAGATAGCACCCTTTCCACTCCGACCCCCAGTTCTGCATCAGAATATTGAAACATGGACTCCCCAGGAGATAATAATGACTACAACACTAAATAATAATTGCTAAGTTACACATATTAACTAAACCTTGCTAACTAATACTACTTCACCTTTATACCAAAAATGTTTATTTTTCCCTGCAGAAAATGCTGAAATTGCAGTAGTTACATGTTTTTGAGTATAGCACCATTTTCTTCTGTGTTTCATATAATGGTGTGGGTTTTTAGTGCCTACTTGTAGGGTATCTTCAAGCCTTTGCATAGGAGTAAGAAAGTTGGGAAAGTAACAAGTTTGATGGTGCTTCTGAGAGTTTCTGGTTACAGCAGAAGGACTAATGCACCCAGAAAACATCAACCACAATCCAATAATTTAACAATTATTGCTGAACCACGTAAGTTCAGCTATATTCATAGAATAAATAATGCACAAACATTAAATAAAACAGTAACCTTGTAGGCATCTCTCATCCTGGTGTCCCATTTATAGATGCCGGTTTACCCCCTCTTTCATTTGTACCATGGACAAGTCAGAGGGGGGGATGTACGAATGCAACTAAAGATTACGGCTGCACTTAAGGGTATGCAATACAGCATATGATCTCTTGCAGACACACTCCGTCACAGTTGTGCTTTAATACCACATTTCTCCTGGTATGCCTACCCAAAAGCATACACAGGAAAACTGACAAGATTGATGGAATTCCCTGAAATACCCATTGATTGCATCACTGCCCTCCCCTTGGAGCAAGCTGCATTAAAGTGAGACTTTAAAGGGGATGTATCACCTTATAAAAAGGTATTACCATATACTTTGTTAATAAAAGTTATACTAGGAAAGCTGTTTTTTTTAAATGTAACTACTTATAAAGATATCGCCTCTTTAAGTGCAGAAGAGCTGTGCCAAAGAATCAGCGTGCCCCATTATGCTGATTGGCACAGCTCTTCTGCACGTCCTATTTATCCTCCCACCTCCCTCCCAGCTGCCCCAGGGAGCGTGTTCAGTGTGCTGTGAATAGCTTCTAGCGTTACAGCAAGCTCCGGTAAGCATTATACTGAGGTTGCAACCTCAGAATAATGCTAATCGGAGCTTGCTGTAATGCTAGTAGCTGTTCACAGCACACAGAAGAAAAGAGTGAACGTGCTTTGCTGTGCACATAATGCGGAAGTGCACCGCACTGAATATATAATATCTTTGTAAGCAGTTAAATTAAGAAAACAAAAAAACAAAACTTAATTAGTATTACTTTTATTAACATGGTAGCATGTACATTTGCCCCAATGTCCTCCAAATTTAATTAGGAGTACCAAGTAGGGATACTTGATGCAGGAATCTTAACTTGTATATAATGACTTTCGATCTGGCCTTCCTCAAGGCCAGATCTACAGCCACTACAACCTCTACTCACTATCGTTTCCTTTCTACATCATTCTCACATCCACTACCCCATCAGGACCTCATTGCTCACACAGAGCCTTCTTCTCCCAAATAGACCTGCTAAATGTGTGGACCACTGCACTCAAAAAGCACTTCTATCTCCCACCCACTGACCGGCAGTTAACATGGCAGGAAGCATGTACACCCCACAGCACTTACGCCTTTTGTCTTCCAACCTATTTTCCTCTCACAAGCAAGGTCTCTGATAATTTTGCCTGTACTATACATCTCTGATGGTTTATTCCCTATTGTACAATGCTGCAGAGTAAGTTGGTGCTTTATAAATAAAGGATGATAATAATATTAATAATACATGTTATACGAGTTACTGGGCAATGTCCAGACTGGAAGAATGCCTTTTCTTCTCATCACCCCAGGGAAAGAACAGCACAAATAAGTTCCTCTGTCTTACATTCACCATGAAAGAAAATGGTGCATCTTAGAAAAAAGTAAAAACATAATGTGAAGGAAATTGTTCATTTTTAGTTAAGACATTTTTAAAGGGATATGTCTGCTTTAAACTGAAACACAGTAGTATCCACTCCCTAAAGTGTCTGATGGTAGAGTGTAGCATTGGGGCATTTTAAGGACCCCTGGAGAAATTGTGAATTGATATCCCAAATATAGGAATACATTTAGAATCAATTTGCTTTTTCGTTTGTGCATTCCAACAGGAGCCCAAACACAGCGTAATTCAGTTGTCCAATTCTGACCTATCTGGCCAAAATTACCCAGAGTGCCCAATTATGGGCTACATCACTGAAGTTGGGCTGACCAAATTGGTGATTTTGGTTGGTCACACACACATTGTCTGTATTTGACCTGTGTGTGGGAAAAGCAGATACAATGATGTGTGGTGCACCCATGACATTCACTCTCCTTTCTGATCATAGGATTAGCCCTTTAATTTACTAATCCCCATACTGTAGCTATGCTAAAAATAAATGTATTGCCGCCAGTGTCATCTCTCAAAACCTTATTTCCCCTCTCCTCCCCTTTCCGGCCAAATAACGATGTAAAAAATAAAATGAAAACACTATAACACATATTTGCTATATTGCCTAGATATTAAGGCTAACTTGTTTAGGGGTGATAGATCCCCTTTAAAGCTAACCTAGGCCCTAGGCTACTAAAAGCTCACTAGAGCAGCGGTTCTTAACCTTTATAGTCCAGCGACCCTTTGATAAAATTTCCCAAGTTGTGGCGACCCCTAACAGTAAAATTATTTTCATTGCTCCTTCATCACTGTAATTTTGCTACTGTTATGAATCGAAATATAAATATCTGATGGTTTTAGGCTACCCCTGGCAAATCGTCATTCGACCCCCTAAGGGGTCCCGACCCACAGGTTGAGAACCACTGCACTAGAGGTTATGACTATCCCAAAGACTGCTAATTGGATAGCCTGTCCTTTACTGAAAACCATAAAAACATTCATTGGCTCACTTTGAAATAAAGGCTCTTATGCAGAAGGCAAAAGATAAGCAATTCTGAGGCAAACCAACTGCACCATAAGTATGGGAAGTAAAATTTCCCATTGATATAGCAAAGAAATGCACAGGAGACATCTTTAGCATTCATGGTATATTCTTTCCTTCACTAATTGAGAATGACCCCAGGATGATTTAAGGTATGCAGATGTTCAACATCAATATGCTGTGCAGTAATGTATTGTCAGAAGTGGCGTTTGAGACAGACGACACTCTACTGTCACATCATCATTTATTAACACTTTAAATGCCAGAGGTCTACGTAACGCATTGCAAGGAAATACACTGCGTACCCCTCTGGCATTCAAAAGGATAAAATGTGAATCACAGGATAATAACAAAGGAGAAGTGTACTGAATGAGTCAGTTCTTGTTTCCTATCTTATAAAGTACATGGATCTCATGCGTAACACAAGTGGTGAGACATGAGGTAATATTAGAGCAATAGTCAGATCATGCTATTTATGCCAAATACAGATTACATAAGTAATTCATTTCACCACTTCAAGATCATTCCCTTCAGTAAATCAATTGTATCTTTCTTTTAATTTTATCATTATGCTTGAAACCACTTTCTTATGGTTTTGGTAAATTTCCCAAAATAGTGTCTGACACAATGCGAAATCTTGAACACTATGGTGTACGTAATTGCATAGAAAATCTCAATGAAGTGCAGGAAGGGGCTCTTTATGTCAGTTACTAGTGGGAGACACAAAAGCGAGTGGAACAGACTTACAGTGCTGCCTGCTAGATCTGGTACTTTCACTCCTGCAGGCACTAACCGCAGCAGAGATCAAGGTCATTTCACTCTTCACTTCCCAGATCTCTTACATTTATTTAGTCATTCATTCCACAGAGGAAAAAGTCAACACAGTAATCCAAAGAGCAAACATGCCATACCCTTAAGAAACCTGAGCACACCACTTCAAAATAAGGGAACACGTTCCTTTTACTCTGTGATTTAGAAGAATTTGAGGAAATATCAAGACTGACAGGAAAGAAGAGCCTCATAGTTCCAACAACTGTGTTATAGATCGACTGTATACAAATATATATGGATCAGGAGTTGCTTGATTTAAAAAAAAGACAATGGTTTTAGGGCAACAATAACATGGATGAGGTGCAGGTGAGATGGCTCAGTTGGTTAATGCACCAGCTGTAGAATCTGTTCAAAAAACAAGGTCACAGGTTCTAGCCGGCACGGTCAGCTCAGCCTTTCACCCTTTTGAGGTAGATATAATGAGTCCAGGACATTCTTGAAAATGAGAGACAATCTCAGTGTATTTTTCCTGGTAAAATACTTTCACACAAAAAACACAAAAGATGGTGCCCTACTGGCAGACCTGTTTCCCTGGAAGCAAACTTGCCGATGAAGGCTGTGAACCCTGTTGTACAAAAAAGGGAAGCAAAATGGGTGTCTGAAAAGAGACCCTCGGGGCTCACTAACTCCGTGAGAAGAGACTGAACTGCAAGGCTGAAGAACTCAATGGCAGTCGTGTTGGGCTCCATGCACACTCTCCATACACCTTCTACTTTGGCCTTGAAAGCCCCCCACAAAGGGTCTAATGGGGACCTGCATGCACAATCCATTACATTTGTAACAGAAAGCCACATACTGGGTTATGTTCCAGCTCACTGCCAGTAGGGGGTGCTGGGTGTTTCCTTCCCCTTCCCGTCTAGTGACTGACAGGAGCTGTTTTGGGCTGCAAAGTACTTCTCAATGTGTTTCACAGCCCTCTGGATATCAAGTAATGAAATCATGAAATGCACCAAACTTACAACAAGAGCCTGGGCTTTAAAGGGATAGTAATACTTCATTTTTACAATTGTCATTCGAGTTTGTATTAAAATTCTATGTGTAATGCATTTATTCTGGTTGTCTGTAATTGTATGGTTTGTCTGTAAAATTGCTGTAAAGTTTCCCGTCCCTTTTCATTGCGTCATGCCTTGACCCATTATTTCAGATTTCTGGTCGCTTGTTAAGACGGATGGCAGAGAGACACAAAAACTTTGCTGTACGTACTGTAACCCAGCCCCCTTTGTATGATGTAATGTCTTGAAATCCCGTCCCATCTTACAAGACACGGAACTACATTCAGTCACGTGACTGTAGTCGGAGCAGAGCAGAGCGGAGCGAGATAGTCAGCGAAATTGTTAGTAAAATACTTGTTTCATAAGCTAATTTCGTTCTGGAGAAAATAAACCTCGCTGCGTACATATTCTATATGAATCTGTGTTCCGTGTGTTCGGATACGCACCAATATGTTGCTTCACGCATTAATATGCGTATAACTGAAATCCAACCCTCTCAGCACGAGTGACCCTTGCAACTGTCTGACGTCCAGAGAGTCTTAACCCTTTGAGCGCCAGAGGGGTACGCAACGCATTACTCTCTAGCATCCAAAGGGTCAACAAAAAACCAAATGCACATTAAAGTAGGAACGATTAACCCTTTGAGTGCCATACATAATCAGATTTCAGGTAGTTTACTCCTTCCAGTGACATCTTCCCAACTACTGAACAAATGAAATTTGGTTTCTGTTTGTAATGCTGTAAATAAATTCAGAATGGTTTAATTATATTTACTTACACTTAGTAGTAGACAGTGAGGAGCCAGCTACATCCAGGCACACGTTTTAGACCATTCCAATGAAGGGATTTCGTGTAAGTAACGAGATCTCGGCACTTCTCAAGCGCCTCCGTGTCGACCGACACGAATCTCCTGCTGACAGCTTTACAGCTGACAGTAGGAGAGATCAAACTTCAAACGCCTCTATCTCTTAAACCATAGCGGTTTGAGAGATACGTTTTTTTGCATTTAGCTCAGCTTTTTAAGCTCTTCTAAATGCAAAAAACTTTTTTTTTTAGACATTACTAACACTTTAGCGCTTTTTAGTTTAATCAATGGGAATTTTTATTTTCCCCTTATCATGTAGCTGGCTTGCTTCAAATGACTCTAGTTTTATAAGTACATCAGTCTCATTGATTCTTCTAGAAATCTCTGAAGTCCAATGAATAATGATGTAGCCGGGCGCAGCATGCAGTATTATTCATGTGTACTTATTCCTGGAAGTGTACTAGGACCTCAAATGTAACTGCTGAAATAATAATAAATTCCAAGTGATAACATTTGATACAGCAGTTCAGATTGGCATTAGCATCAAAGGCACCTCTGTTATCACACACATTTTAATTCCCATCATAAAGATCAGCCCTGCATTCAATTATGTCTATCTCCCAATCAGTCAAAGTACATAGTGCGCACACCAGGAAAAGAGTAAATGATTAAGTTGGTTCCTTTGTGATAAAGAAGCAGTCTGCTCCTCAATAACCTCTACTGGAAAGGCTTTCACGGGGCTGCGTCACCGTCTCCCTAGAAACATGCCGATCAAAGCAGAGTGATGTCGCATGACTCAGAAATGCTGAATGAGGAATTTGATGGGGATTTTTATCATTCTGAATAGCCAGGAGTAATTCCCTTTGACATCTTCCACTTCCTGTAAGTCACATTTACGTTTAGCTAATAAAGGGGAATCAATCGCCTCAAGTGTGTAGTAGAAAGAGATAAAAAAATATTTTTATTCTCATACAAAGTAACAAACATAAGAAAGAGAAAGAAATGACACTTATGTTTGCCTTAAAATCTCTAATTGGAGAATAAATTATATAAAACCCTCAAATGATCATAAACATATATATATATATATATATATATATATATATTTATGGAATAACATTAAGACTCTTTATCAAAGCACACATCTACACATGCCGTGATATCATCTAGTCTTCATTTACACCAATGCACTCATATTATCAGGCTGCTGTACCTTGTAAGCACATATTTGGCTGAGTGTGCATTGTCAGTATTATTCCATTAATCAGCAGAAATATATTTTTGCTGATTATTTGGCCTAATCCCATTTATTCCCCCACTGGAGATTTTTATAACACACTAATCACCTTTCTCACTTTTAGTATCATCTGAATTATTTATTTTCTCTTATGTGTTTTGATTTTGTGTGTGAATAAAAACACCTTTTGATTGTATTTTACTGTTGAATATATGTGCAATGTTCGGTTTTCCTATTTTACATTCCTGAGGGGTCTGGGAAGAGTAGTACAGCTACACCGAGAATTGAGTTGACTTGTGGTATAGGGACAGTTCTATAAACTGGACTCTCCGTCTTGTTTTTCAGTGCTGTACCAGGTGGTAGTGCCAGTATTTTTTTTTTGTTACAAAGTCTAATTCTAGATTAGTGTTTCTCAGAGTTAGCTCTTGGGATGCACCAACAGGTCAGCTTTTCAAGAGATCCCAGGGGATTAATCAGGGGCTCAGTCATTGTGATTGAGTGTTTTGTGCTTAAATAGGGACACTCTGAAAACCTGACCAGTTGGCCTGCCCCAAAGACTGGAGCTGAGAAAAACTGATCAAGATCACACCTACTTATAACAAACAATGGGCTTCAATAGACCTGAATGGGTGATAAAGGGATGCATGTTATCAATCTTTATCAGATTTTAAACCGAAACTGCAAGAAATGTTCTAAATTAAACTATTACAGATGTAAATGATTGATGTGTAAAGGACACTTACCTAAGTAAATAATTCTGTTCAGCAAAATAAGAACCACTTATTACAAGGGTATTATTATTCTTTATTTATATATCGCCAACTAATTCCGCAGCGCTGTACAATTGGAGATAGTTATCCTTTAATGATGTTTACCCCTATTTATTCATCAAGGATTGAACGCATGACTTTTTTTTTTTTTGTTAAAGTATTTTACCAGGAAAAATACCTTGAGATTATCTCTCATTTTCAAGTATGTCCTGGGCTCACTTTCTCAACCTCAGAGGGGTGAAAGGCTGAGCTTCACTTGCCGGGACTAGCACCTGCAATCTTGTGGCTTGAACAGATTCTACAGGTGGTGCCTTAACCAACTAAGCCATCTCACCGGCCAACATACACACCAGCAATACCGGCTCCTCCAGGGAGGAATCACATCATCATCATCCTCTCAATCCCATTCTTACACACAGTTGAAAGTCTGATGTTGTGACTGTCTTTTCAGGTCCTCTGAGTTGTGATATTGGTATAGCCACTACTGTTTATGGTGGAATCAGCTGGTGACAAGTCAGTAACATGCCACCATAGTTATGTTAATTGTGTCCTAGGAAACACTGCCCCTTTAAAGAAAACACAGTTTGTATCTGTTCCCAAAGCTGCAGTTGATTTGCCCCAGAATTGGTCCACTCTTATTTTAAAAATATGCCCCAATGCCTTGGTAGCACAATACATATGCCTGGATTTATCTAATAACAACAGAATACACAAAGAATTAGAGTCTACAAAAGAAGTAATATTAAACTTTTGGGTGTAAAACTGATCTAGCTTCCAAGAGTTTAACCGTTTCAGTGCAAAGCTATGCGTTGTATACCCTCTGGCATACAAAGGGTTAAATACCCTCAACATAAGCATTTTAGAAACGTTTGTTTTTCAGTTCTACACGTGGCATTCGAGTGATTGAGGATGCTGGACTAATAACAAGTTGGTAAATACAGGAGAACACAGAGGTAGAAAGACAAAATAGGATTACATTGCTGGAAGCATAAGGTCTGGTGCATCCAAGTCCTTGTGTTTTACGGTTATCAACAAAGGATATATGATGAAACAATAATCACCATTTGGTTTGTGTATTTGTTTTGTACTCGGGTTCATCTAGCCAAAGGTCATTGCAAAGCACATTTTGAGTCTGATGTACAAAACAAAAGATCGGAGTAATTCAGGGACAAATCTACTGCACTACAGGAGAAAAATAAAAATTCACATTTTTTGTACAGGTCTTTCAACCCATAGACTGCTACAGATATGTCCAAAGCTTTGCTCTGCCAAAGCAATGCATTGGAGACCTCTCAAGCAGTCAAAATCCCATATAAATCTATGGGGATTTGGGGATTTCCATTTGTCCCCTACGGAGCAGCTGATCTGCCCCATAAATACTCCTGATTTGTATAGTACATTATAATTAAAGGGGACCTATCACCCCTATATCAGTGTGTTTAAATGTTAGGTTATATAGTGACTAGGTGGATTTCTTAATTATTTTTTTAACCCTATTTGACTGAAAATGAATGTTTAAAGAGTGCACTTCCGTACAGACTGCGGTTACCAGCTTTGTACCGCAGTCTATCACTCTTCCTCTGCTTCCATCCCTCTATCCAGCCTCCTCCGATGATGGACGCTTTCTATCAGTAAGCTGGAGCGATCTCATTGGCTAGACATCGATGTCTGCCAATGAGACTGCTCCAGCTTACAGACAGAAAGCCTGCGTCATCGGAGGAGGATGGCTAGAGGGAGTGGAGCAGAGGAAGAGTGACAGACTGCGGTTACAGAGCAGGAAACCGCAGTCTGTCAGAAAGTGCACTCTTTAAACATTAATTTTAGGCCAAATACAGTTAAAAAAATAATAATAAAGAAATTCACCTAGTCGCTATATAACCTAACATTTAACACACACTTGTATAGGGGTGATAGATCCCTCATACCTAGCACATTTTAAATGGCTAAAGAGGGGCACTTGTGTTTAGGTTGTGTTGATGAAGGCGTGGCTGGTAGGTGGGACATTACTGAGAATTTGTACGTTATTTCATCACCTTTTGACACCTCCTTGTGTGCCTGAATAAATGATTTAGCACAAGACCAAATTATTTTATAAACACAGATACTGAAGTTTAAACAAACATTAATGTGAGTTTGATTACTGTGTAGCAATGTGATACATTTACATACACACCATGCAGAGTGATCTCCTAAACAGAGGGACACCAGAATGGGACATGGGAGGTATAATATATATATATATATATATATATATATATATATATATATATATATATATATATATATTTAATCTAGGTTAGTGGTGTTAGTCCCGTGGTGTAGAGGCCAAATGAATGAGTGCCGCAATATGTAATAATACCTTTTTAATTGGACTAACAGTCAATTATATTGACAAGCTTTCAAGAGAATCACTCTCGAAAGCTTGTCTATATAACTGAATGTTAGTCCAATAAAAAAAGGTATTGCTACATACTGCGGTACTCATTATATACACTACAAAGAAAAACCAATAGGGGAGTGCCCCTAATCTCTTAAAATGAAATAATATTTATTGGACAAATAGCTAATAAACAATATATAATAAAAGTTTGACACATGCAGTGCTGCTCTATATGAAATCCAATATCAGTACTAGAAATCAACTAATACAAAATGTATGATGATATTTAGAAAAATGGCACTAAAAAATGTAAAAAATTGTGATATCACTAAAAATAAGTCAATGTTCTCATATATATCGCAGTGACTCCACATATATCTTCACCCTGATTAGGTTATATGGCCAATGTACAGCTATAAAAGCAGGCAGGTATAGCGGTATTCTGATTTCTTCTCCTAGCCAGTATGAGGAATATACCTCAGATGTTGTTCAGGACCGCTAGCCATAGATTTTGATGCGCATCACAATCTCTAATAAATCGCCAAGCCATGTAGCTAATAATATTTGGCTACTGCTGTCATTGGCAATAATATTGGTGTAAATATATGTAATGGGCTATCACTATGTCAGTGTCCTCTCTATTTGTGTGTGTGTGTATACCGTAAAATCTTGGGTATAATACGCACAATTTTACCCCACTTCACCTTATATGAAGTGGGGGGTGCGTATTTTACACAAGAGTTTTTAAATAAAATACAAAATTGAGGATGGTAGATACCTTCTCTCCCTCCCCCCGGTGCTACCCACTCTCAAAATAAGACTTACTAGGTTAAATTTAAGTCCCCACTGAAGTTCTCATCTTTTGAAGAGCAGGTAAAATACAAACTACCAGTATGTAAAGCTTTCTGTACGGGCGGCATGCTTCCATTTGCCACCTGCTTACTTCAATGGGATTTCAGGACCTTCCATCTCCAGCCAATGCCCTGTGAGGATCTCAAGGTCCTCACAGGGCAATACCATAGGCAGAAGGTCCTGAAAGCCCATTGAAGGAAGCGGGTGTCAAATGGAAGCATGCCGCCCACACAGGAAACTTTACATACAGGTAGTTTGTATTTTGCCTGCTCTTCAAAAAATGAGGACTTCAGTGGGGACTTAAATTTAACCTAGTAAGTCTTATTTTGGGAGCGGGTAGCACCGGAGGAGGGAGGGAAGGTATCTGCCAGCCTTAAACATTTTTTTTGTTTTCCCCTAAAATCTTGGGCATCATATACACCTGTGTATTATATATAGGTGCGTATTATACCTGAGACTTTATGGAATGTCTGTTGCATGTGTATGCCTGTTGCCTGTGTGTGAGCATGTCTATTTCACGAAGGTGTGTCTGAACACGTCTGTTGCATGTGTGTGTGTGTAGATCGGTCAAATTTGTCTACATGTGTGCATCTCCAGTGTGTGTGTCTGTGTGTGCAATGTTTTTTGCATGTTTCAGCCGCTCACCGTGTGTATGTGTCTGCCTGTGTGTTGCACTTGTCTGTGTTTATCAGTGTGTCTACATTTCAGACACATACTCCCAACGGTCATAATATGACAGGCAGCACCGTCCCACATTGCTAGTGATAATATAAAAGATTAGTACAGGGATATGGAATACAGACTTAGTCAAATAACTGAGACCACTTGTGCAGCGATTAAGCTGTAGCAGCTGCTATGTGACTGATTGCCAGCTTAATAAATGGATCTGTATTTCAAAATTATGTTTATTTCAATACTGGTTACTGGTCCATCTTTGGGAACCCTTATATTATTCAGCTTGACTGATAGTAATTTATTATCTCAAAGCATTAAGTACAAGTTCATATGTATACACAATACATAAACAAGGTCAGATCCGTGATTAGTCTCTGATCAAACAACATAGTGTCAAATCTGTTGCCAGATTGTTACAGCCTCTTGTCAAAATAATAAGTAGACACTTGGCAATCGATCTACTCCACTCAAATATGAGAGCTAAAAGTCTAAAAAGAGTAAAGTGAAGGCCTAGTATGGAAAGCGAACTCTTCCATATAATCAGATATAAATTGACAGTGCCGTATCCCAGAGCAAGGAGTCCCCCAATAGCTGCTGCTACACGCCCTATGCTTTTCGCCATTTACACTAAAGACTTCATCAGGGAAAATATTCCATCTGTATGTTTACACTTTGTGTATATATATATATATATATATATATAATTATATCCTATATAATAATTAGCTAAGTTGTGTGTAACGCCCGACATGCTCAGTAGACACTGCTGCGCGTGCGGCAGTCATGCGCAGTACATACTGCCTGCGCCGCGGCTGATACAGAGCTGGGCGCTCCGAAGGAGCGTCCAGCTCTGTATCAGCAGTGACGCGGGCAGTCTCTGCTGTGCGTGACTGCCCCGCGACCGGCTGCCAGAGGCACTGTGGCCCGTGTAACGGGCTGTTCAACTAGTATATATATAATCTGGGACATATTTATAACCAGTCATCTAATGGGGAGTATCTGCGGGACCAGCCTCCTCTATCTGATTGGCTTGATGCAATATGCACAAAAAGTCTATCTTCTACTGTGCTGCCACCCTATTTCCAATTCTGGAAGAGATTACCACAAATAGTGTGATATGATACAAAATATATAATACCAATACTAGAAAACAATCTGTGCCCTTCGTTTCATAAGAGGATAGACTTTTTGTCCATATTGCATCGAGCCAATCAGACAGAGGAGGCTGGTCCTACAGATACTCCCCGTTAGATGACTAGTTATAAACATGCCCCAGATAAAAAGTATGTATACCAAGTGTTTTCCTTGATAAAGCCATTAGTATAAATGGCGAAATGCATAGGGCGTATAGCTATTGGGGGACTCCTTGCTCTGGGATACGGCACTGTGACTGCGTATCTGATCTTGATGACAATATCTTGCTGTTATGAAACTAAGGACACAGACTGTCTTCTACTTTTTTGTACTGTATATTTTGTATCAGCTCACACTACTTGTGGTAATCATACAGATTTCTTACGGGATTGGAAATGGGGAGGCGGCACAATAGAGGATAAACTTTTTGTCCATATCGCCTCGAGAGGGATTAAATGTATATATATCAAGCATAAACATACAGACGATAGTTTTGGCGCTGATTAAGCTGTTAGTGTAAAAGGCTATACATGTAGGGTGTACAGCTACTGGGGGGACTCCTTGTTCTGGGATACCACATTATCATTGTATAGCTGATTGTATGGAATAGTTTCTTATTCATACTAGGCATTTACTTCACTCTGTTTAGACTTTTAGCTCTAATATTTTAGCAAAGCCAGTTGATTACCAAGTGTCTGCTTGTTATTTTGACAAGAGGCTGTAACAATCTGACAACATATTTGACACTGTTATCTGATTAGAGACTTATCATAGATCAGACCTGGTTTATAGACCGTGTACACATATAAACTTTGTAGAAAAAAAAGAAGGCGCTCCTAGTGTAATAACGTTTAGGTCATACACAATCCCTCCTTTCGTCACTTTAAGAAATTCACTCACAATGAAGATGTTCAGTGTAACACATATATGTTCACTGAAATATGTGCCAGAGGGTTTCTTTGCAACTGCCCCTCAAACAGTAACTTTAAACCTGTCCCTGCTCAGATCCTTGGAATAGGGATGGTACTTCAATCCAATAATCTCAACATTCAAATTACACATTCTTGTAAGGATCTCCAAAAAAGCTGCTATAGTCTCACAAAATATATTTAATTAATAAAAATAGGGTCATACCCTTTTAAAATTACCTTAAAGGGATAGTAATACTTAAAATGTAAAAAAAAATATGTTGCAGGGTTTATCCCCCTGAGTAAAACAAAAGTACTCCCACTGCTGAGAGGTGTTTCATTCAAAAGTTATTCATTTTCAAAGTTGAATTTTTTAGGTGCAATATCACAGTGGCCTGAAATTGTACAGTGGCGCTGTTGCTACAGCATCCTATGGAGATTTATGGTGCCGGGACCAGAGCTGTCCACTGGATCGTGTAGCAACAGCGCCACTGTACAATTTCAGGCCACTGTGATATTGCACCTAAAAAATTCAGCTTTGAAAATTAATAACTTTTGAATGAAACACCTTTCAGCAGTGGGAGTACTCTTGTTTTACTCAGGGGGATAAACCCTACAACATATTTTTTTTTACATTTTAAGTATTACTATCCCTTTAAAACAATATACAGGCAAGCAAATTTTACCAACGTTTCGCAGTTATCTAACTGCTTTCTCAAGAGCTAGCAGAAATTCAAAGACAACCTTATAAACTTGTACTTAATGCTTTGAGATAGTAATTTATTATATACTGGTTCCCAAAGACGGGACCAGTAACCAGTATTGAAATAAACATCATTTGGAAATACAGATCCATTTATTAACCTGGCAATTAGTCTCAGAGACGCTGCTACAGTTTAAGAGATGTACAAGTGGTCACAGTTATTCAGTTATGTCCGTATGCCATATCCCTGTACTAATCTTTTAAGTTATCATGATCAATTTTTGCTCATTTTTAACATTTCCCCGCTTATCTTTACACTAATGACATACATGTGTGTTTTAATATATTCACTAATAAAGGTGTATGTTTTATCAGTTGTTTGATGCACTGGTATCCAGAGTGAGCTGACAGGAGCTAAACTGATCTCTGGGCTGCAGTATCATATGGTCATATTAAACTTGAAAGAACCATTTGATTTACTGTAGCCTTCGTCACTTTGTTACATAGTGCTCACATTGGCCAGCCATCAGACACATCCCTCTGACATCAGGACTGGCAATGAAACATAGACATGGTGCCATTTAATACCTCTAGATTACAGTCTCAACACCACTTGCATCAGAGTTTGTAAATCTTTATCGTTGGATCATGTTAGTCTCTTATTCTGACTGGTAATTTAGATATAAAGCATAACTTAATAAAGATGTAAAACTCCAACCTCACATAGCATTATGGATGCTCCTTCAGTAGCAAATTGGGAACAGGGCCGGCGCCACCTATAGGCGAGGTAGGCGCCGGCCTAGGGCGCACAAGTCCTGGGGGCGCGGGCATGCAGCGGAGAAGAGCTGCGCCCTTACCCACCACACAGGAACGCAACACAGTCAGGTCTGTGTTGCTACTGCACTCATCGCGGTTGCTCTTTAGTAATGCAGAGCGCACTGGGAGTCATGATGTCCCGACGCGCTCTGCATTACTGAAGAGAAGACGGCGCTGGAGCTGCAGGTATGTTATGGGGGCAAGTTGGAGCTGAGGGGGCATAGTGGAGCTGCTGGGCGCAAGTTGGAGCAGATGGGGGGCAAAGTGGAGCTGATAGGGGCATGTTGGAGCTAAGGGGGCATAGTGGAGCTGCTGGGCGCAAGTTGGAGCTGATGAGGGGCAAGTTGAAGCTGATAGGGGGCATAGTGGAGCTGATAGGGGCATAGTGGAGCTGGTGGAGGCAAAGAGGAGCTGGTGGAGGCAAGGTGGAGCTCATAGGAGGCAAGTTGCAGCTGATAGGGGCAAGTTGGAGCTGGTGGAGGCAAGGTGGAGCTGATAGGGGGCAAAGTGGAGCTGGTGGGGGGCATCTCTTACAGGCATCTCCAGACTAGGGGCAGACTGGCCCAGGGGACAGAGAAAGGACAATCATGAATATTGTAATATATAAGTAGGCGGGGTATAAAGGGGTGGGCCACAAGGGGAGGAGCCAAATGGGTGGCAAAATTAGGTTTTGCCTAGGGTGGCAAAAATCCTTGCACCAGCCCTGATTGGGAAATTAATATTTACAAAGAAAAATGGGTCATTTAAAATTAAATGTCCTGCTTTTCCATATAATCTAGTCATACACTTGTTTTTCAAATAGATATGTAGTTAGCCGTGTCATAAAGCTGAAAGACGCCTGTTTATTTTAACATACTGGGCAATGTATGCAGAAAGGAAAAGCATATAATTTCTTGAGTGATTGCACCATAGGGTATAATAACTCTCACTGATTTAAATAATGGTTTTAACCATTTAAAAATAGGAATTTATAGTTCTCCTTAGGAGTGTAAATAGAACCTATTGAACCCTGCGATAAAGTGTGATACTGGGCCCCCTCCTCACATGGTCTGGTGCTCACATAGTTAAAAAAGAGAAAAGGGAAGGAGCTCACCTATGCTGTCCGTATCTTATTGGCTCAAAGCAGTTATGTGTGTGATGATGTCAGTTGCTACCAACCAAGATAGGAAACTGGTCTGATTAAAAGGAGGTGCAGGACAGTGCACAGTGTAAAGGCCCCGTGGATGCTTAAAGGGATAGTAATACTTCGTTTTAACTTTATTTTATGAAGAATGATATAAGTCTTATCTCTCAAACCTTTATGGTTTATGAGATATTCACAAGCAAAGTTCCCCTCCCCGCCCCTTTTACCTAGTGTAAGCCATCTCTTCTCAGATGTGAGTCTGGTTGTATGACAGTACAGATAACAGAAGGGGACAATTTTCTTTGTATGAAAACAATGAAAGCCCTTTCCCCCTTGACAAGTTTTTCAGCTTTTTCCTTTATCTTAATTGAAGATTGTCCCTCTCTGCAGTCTACCTGGGCATCTCCCTTCTGATCTGGTTGAACAGGGGGGGGGGATACTTTGTGAATATCTCTTAAACCATAAAGGTTTCAGAGATAAGACTTATACCATTCTTCATGTTTTTTTAATGCCTACAAAATAAAATAAAGTTAAAATGAAGTATTACTATCCCTTTAACTCCATCATAACTGCACACCCTGTTATGCCTCTAGTTCCCATGTTATGGTGCAGTTGGTATGCTCCAGAATTGGTAATCTTTTACTTACTATGGCCAACATTGTATAATAATAATAATTATTATTATGCATTCCCAGTGCTAAAACAAACAGCCATACCTGCTTATTTAGATACTACAAAGCAATGCTTTTGGAGATGTCTCTAGCATGCAACTTCAGAACAACTTTGGAAAGACACATTTTCCAGCACTGGGGGTGCCCCAGTTTTCATAATTAGGTTTTCCTGCCCCTGCAAGACAGGAAAAATAGACTTCCTTGCATTGCCGACTCGCTGCCTGTGGATAAACAAAACAGTCCACAAGTCTCATGAGAAGGCAGTAAATGGCATCTGCATTCAGCTGCATAGAAGGTACAAGCAAAGCTGTGTGGGTGAAAAAAAATTCAAGTGTTCACTGGAAAGAATGACTTCACATAAACAGATCTCACTATAAGATTAGAGCCCAGAATGACTCACTCTTTGTTATGAGAGACAGCAGTTCACACCCACAGCACAAAGACTAGCTCACCCTGCTGTCATTGATTACTCTCACAGGTTGCAGTGCTTGGACTGGAATTCACAGAAGCAGTGTGTCAGCAGATAGCACTGACTAGTCGTCTCACCCTCTGACACAGCCAAACAAATAGCGAAAAACACAAACGTGTAACCTTGCACAGGTGTCTTGTTAGTATTCTTGCATCATATTATCAAGTGTCAGCATGTTACAATGGGAGTTACATCCAAGTACAAATATACAGATGTAGCCATTAGGGCAATATGTTAAAATCAAACAAAATGGAACCTGGAGTAATTCTGGATTAAACCATCTGCACCATAGAGGACAAATAAAAATGTTAATTGATTTGATTGGGGCTTTTAACCCCTTGAATGCTAGAGTGACCTTCAATACATTGTGAAGCAACGCATTGAAGACCTGTCTCGCATTTAAGTTCTTAACCCCTTAAGGACCGGGGAATCCGCGTCGCGACCCGACTGAACGACCACGAAGCAATATCAAAGTGCCATGGCACCCTGGCTGAGAATCACTGATCTAACCCAACTGATGCAATCAGATGCAGGTCAGATAATAGATTATATTAAGCTGTGATTGGTTAAAACATTAATCACACACATACAGTACCATATCAAGACACTGATATGACTGTCATGCCTGCTTCCAGGACTGAATTAAGATTATTAAATGGACAAAGGCAAAAGAACAGAATTCATGGGTGTCATTGTATTTTTCTGGCCACAGTCAGGTAAGCGGGTGTTATTATTAGGATACTTCTCCTTTAAATATCTGTGAACTAAAAAGATCAGTGGTGGATGAAGTGCAAAGCTTTGCAACTCTAAATAACTGCGGCAGGTCATGAAAAATTCATCTGCTCCTCACTTGAGACTCTGTGTTTCTGAGATATCCAAGAGATTACACCCTTAAATCACAGAGAAAATGGAGACCAAGACATCAAGACTTCTTCTAAGGGATCGTTATATCCTTACGTCAAGTCGTGGAACCGGACATTACTGGCACTGTAGACTGCAATGAGATCATCAATGCTCAATTAAGTGTCCAATGATCAGAAGGAGAAAGAGAAAAGCAAACACATAATTATTAAGGAAGGCATTACACAGACATTCTCTCCTTGGCATTAGTCCAGGAGACAGGCTGATGTAGCACTGACGATGACATTGTGAGTCTGGCCCAATCTACTTTATCAGATTGCATCTACTTTGTAAGCCCACCTTAGCATTACACAATTTTTAATGCATATTGATTTAGCTATCTGCTAATGAAAGTGCCAGACAGGAGGGCAGGAATCTAACAATACCAGTTTTTCTTTTGAACTGAAGTGGCGCCATTGTCTCCACTTTGTAAGCACAAATATCTGCTTGTGTTTCCATAAATTGCTCATTTTCAGAGCTTTAAAACAAAGCAGAAATAATTTGGATGTAAGAGAAATTTCCAACTCATTGCTTCACAGTTGTACGTATTTCTACCATTCAACAAGTTAACCCAGTTACATTTACCCTCTGTTCTACAGAAGGATGTGAAACGCATTGGCACCCAGCGTACTCATTTTGAGGTATTTTTTTCTCTTTTAAAATTTTTTTATGATGTTAGGGAAATGTACCTAGATTGGAAAAGGAGAGAATAGCATACTGCTTCAAAATGCACTGGATCACACGTAAAAAGACACAAGAGGAACTATTCTGCTGCAAATCATTACTCACATTGATTTAAATGGAGTTTTAACCCTTTGCAAAGCAATGTGTTGCGAACCCCTCTGGCACTCAGAGGGTTAACCCATGGCATGTTAGAGAGGTCTCCAGAAACCCAGCTAGCATTCAGGGGGTTAAATGCCACATTTTACCTTTTGAATATCAGAGAGGTGTGCAACACTTTGCAAAGCAATGCTTTGAACACCACTCTGGCACTCGAAGGGTAAAATCACTGGGATTCTTTCCTTTCTTCCCTGTGGTATAGTTGGCTTGCACCTCAATTACACCACTTTTATTTTTACACATATGCCCCACTGTGTTCACATGTTCAGCACTGTTTTAGTTAAACCAAGAATAAACATGACTATTGTACCAGTTTGGCTATCATGGTCTATTTGCTAACCATAAGGTTTTGTTCACATGATCGACTTGGTTGCCCTTTGTTTTAAAGGGATAGCAATGTTTAGAAAATAGAGCAGCTCAGATAGTTTCCTATACTGAATAGTCCTGATGTCTGACTCACCTCTTTATCACCGCTTAGTGAATCTCCCCCCAACTATGCTGAAACCTAGATATGCCTGACACATTACAGCATTCAGGTTGCAGTATGTTGCATTACGGTGCATTAAGCAAGACAAAAAATTGCCTGTGTGAACAGTGCTACTGGAGGCATTATGTTTCATAAGGTTGTTCTTAGCAAAACATTAATATTGACTTTGCTGTGAAAGTAAAGCAACAAAAAAGCAATAAGTAGATATCATTATGTGCATACCTGGGAACTTTTTCTTTTAGAGTCCCCTGAGGGGACTCATGTGGGGCCGGTGGGAGGACATAAATGATGTGATTTGTACCACAAAGGGGTAGGGCTTATCACAGGTGTGGGTGGGCTTAACAGCTGTGCAATAAAGTGGGCAGAACAGTGTGGGGAAAGAGGAGAAGTGGGCAGGAAATGGGAGGAACAGGTTGGTAAGGAGCAGAAGTGGGCAGAGTTTCATATGAAACTCCCCACATTGGAGAATCAGCCTATCTTCCTGGAGACCTGGTAATTCACTGCAAAAAACGGAGTCTCCAGGACAGATCCGGAGAGTTTCCAGGTATGATTATGTGGTATGGAACTGTTCATAAAGGTGACTATTACAGAGCATGTTGCAGGCTAGTACAGCTTATGAAATGTTTCCACAAATACAACGTAGTATGGGTTTCAATAGAGTCACAAGAGACCCTCACAAACATTATGTGAAGTTACTTTTTCTAAGTCATGTTTGTATTAAAAAAAGGGATTCTAGGAGAACAAGACATAACACAACACTTCAGTAAAAACACAAAAACATGTTCATTCTATTCCATGCAATAAATCTATTGATACAAAGAGTTGCCCTTGTGAAAGCAGTCTTAATGTTACGTATTCTTCACAAAATAAGTTAGTTTTCATCTACTACACATTTTGTTGTGTGGCATTGTAATAACAGACATTTCTTTGAGGCTTTTATTTGATTTTATAAAATGTATCAGAGATGCAAGAAGGAAAAACTGAATAAAAAGAAGTTAAGTGAGTAAAGCATTTCCCTTGTGATAAAGTTGTCTGTGAAGTGGCGTATACCCAGAGAGGTTGTTTGAACTTGTGCATGCCAAATGATTGCAGAACTATTTAAAGGGTCAGATTTACATCCCAGGTGTTCCTAGTCAAGGCACTCTAGATGGCCTTACCATGACCACAACCCACTCTGCACATGACACCGCCCCCAGTCCCATCCACTGTTTTCTGCCACAGAAAATAACCTTGGCCTATTACAAGTAAAATGTATTAACCCATTGACTGCCAGACAGATCTACATGACCTGGCACAAGTGAGAAGGGCTGAGACTGTACCAGTACCGGAGCACTCAGTCTCAGTCTGGAATGAATGATAGCAGCGTGCACGGAGGTGCGCTGCTACCAATTAACCCATGACGGTCCAGGATTGTCATGGGTCCTTAACGAGATACTACCCATGACGGTCCTGGACTGTCATGGGTCGTTAAGTGGTTAAATCCATCATTCTACAGTGAGAAAGATTATTCAAATGTGGAAAACATTCAAGACAGTTGCCAATCTTCCCAGGAGTGGACGTCCCAGAAAATTCACCCCAAGGTCAGACAGTGAATGCTCAGAGAAACTGCAAAAAAAACAAGAGTTACATCTCAGACAGGCCTCAGTTAGCATGTTAAATGTTAACGTTCATGACAGTACAATTAGAAAAAGACTGAACAAGTATGGTTTGTTTGGAAGGGTTGCCAGGAGAAAGACTCTTCTCTCTAAAAAGAACATGTCAGCATGGATTAGGTTTGCAAACTTGCATCTGAACAAACCATAAGACTTCAGGAACAATGTTCTTTGGACAGACGAGACCAAAGTGGAGATGTCTGACCATAATGCACAGCTCCATGTTTGGCGAAAACCAACACAGTATATCAACAAAAACACCTCATATCAACTGTCAAGCACTGTGGTTTAGGGGTGATAATTTGGCTTGCTTTGCAACCACTGGGAACCTTGCAGTCATTGAATCGACCATGAACTCCTCTGTATACCAAAGTATTCTAGAGTCAAATGTGAGGCCATCTGTCCGACAGCTAAAGCTTGGCCGAAATTGGGTAATGCAACAGGACAATGATCCCAAGCACACCATAAAATCTACAACAGAATGGCTTAAAAAGAAAAGAATTAAGGTGTTGCAATGGCCCAGTCAAAGCCCAGACCTCAACCCGATTGAAATGCTGTGGTGGGACCTTAAGAGAGCTGTGTATAAACAAATGCCAGCAAACCTCAATGAACTGAAGCAACGTTGTAAAGAAAAGTGGGCCAAAATTCCTCCACAACGATGTGAGAGACTGCTAAATGTGGTTCTATAAGCTATTGAATCATAAGGTGTACTTACGGTAGTTTTTCACACATGACTTCTCCATTTTGTTTTTATTTTTGTTAAATAAATCATGAAACAATGTAATATGTCATGTGTTGTTCATCTGAGGTTGTATTTACCTAATTGTTATTATGTCCTGATATGTAAAACCATAGAATTCAAAGAGGGTATACTGTAGCACTAGGCCTATAACTTGGCACTTTTGTACAAATAAAGTTGATTTAAATATTTATTTTATTAGCAAACAGGAAACTATACCCCTTTGTTATCAATACAATACAAAATGAATGCAGCCATCAAACAGGCGGATCTCTGATCAAATAGCCCATGACTGAAAAAAAATCCCCCCCTGCACTTGAGTGTCAGTTACTGAGTATTTCCTGCTTCTTATCCTCAATATACCAGTCCACTCATTCTTCCACACCTTTTACATCTGCATGCCTTAGCCCATAAGACTGTATGAATGATTACAATTGCTATTTTAAGGGTACAGTGCCCTTAAAACAGCTATGCTGAAGATATTTGATGTGTAAATCAGCTTTGGCTCCTTTGTACATAAGCAGTTGTATGGTGAAGAAACACTCTTTTCAGTTATTATACACTGAAGCATGAGGAACTTCCATCTGCACAGCTAATTCACGTAGCATTGACAAGAGCTGGTAAGAGAACTGGAGGACACTAACTATGCAGACACAGCAAAGATTATATCTAACCCTGACCTCTGGTGATAGACACTAATATCTACCAGCCTTGGGGCTTTATTGAAGAAGCTAAAGAGAAGGAATTCTGGGGCAAACCAATTAGGGCTTTTAACTCTTTGAATTCTACAGCAGTCTCCATTGCATTGCCCCTTAATGTACTGGAGACCTCTCAATAATTCAACAGCTTAAAATCCCCATTTAAATCAATGGGAATTTGGGAAATGTTTTATTTGTTCCCATTGTGCATTTCATTTGCTCCAAAACTTCCCCTTAGCTTTCTGAATACAGCCCTTAAAGGGTTAGTAAACCACCCAAAAAACTTGGCGAATTGATAGGAATAATAAAAAAACATGTAATGCCCTTATTCCCATCTCTCAAACCGTTATGGTTTCAGAGATGTAAGAAAATAAAGACCTCCGCTCCCTCCCTGACGAACTGTAAAGCTGTCAGAGGCAGAATCCGACTTTAGGAGGCTCTTCAGGAGCGCCGTCATCAGGATATATAACTATAATTACTTCATCGGTATGGTCTACAACGTTTGCTTGCAAGCACACGTTGTAGACCATTCCGATGAAGTAATAATCATAGTTAGATCTCTCTGACAGCTCTCCTGAAGAGCCGCTCTCCGGTCCCGGAAGCAGGATCTCATGACATCCACTACACAACGGACGCATTAGAAGGGGGTGGGAGCAAAGGTCTTTATTTTCTTACATCTCTCAAACCATAACAGTTTGAGAGATAGGAATAAGGACATTACATGTTTTTTTATTAGTCCTATCAATTTTTGGGGGTTTACTATCCCTTTAATTTCATTGTATTTGTTCCAGTAACAGCAGGGATAGGGAAGAGTCAGCAGTCCAGATGTTGGAAACTACACCTTAAACCTCTGTCACAGCCATTGGCTGGTTAGGGATTATTGAAGTTAGTCTTAAAGGGATAGCAATACTTCGTTTTAACTTTATTTTATTTTGTAGGCATAAAAAAACATGAAGAATGATATAAGTCTTATCTCTCAAACCTTTATGGTTTAAGAGATATTCACAAGCAAAGTTTCCCCCTCCCGCCCCTTTTTCCTAGTGTAAGCCATCTCTTCTCAGATGTGAATCTGGTTGTAAGACCAGACAGATAACAGCAGGGGACAATCTTCTTTGTATGAAAAGAATGAAAGCCCTTCCCCCCTTGACACGTTTTTCAGCTTTTTCCCTTATCTTAATTGAAGATTGTCCCTCTCTGCAGTCTACCTGGGCACCTCCCTTCTGATCTGGTTGAATGGGGGGGGGTACTTTGCTTGTGAATATCTCTTAAACCATAAAGGTTTGAGAGATAAAACTTATATCGTTCTTCATGTTTTTTTAATGCCTACAAAATAAAATAAAGATAAAACGAAGTATTACTATCCCTTTAAAAAGCTAGAGTGCCAAATATTACCTGCCCCTGAATTACAGTGATTTAGAATTCTGAAAAGCCTGATAAAGGAAACTGGCAGACAAATGAATGTATGTTTTCAACGCCCACCCTGCACAGGAAGAATTGGGGTCTTACCTAGAACAGCTTTATATCAAAGCTCATCTCAATTCTTAGATGAAAATCAGCACTGCATTGTATGGTATAGTGAGTAAAACAAACAAATTCTCCACACCGCTCCTCTTCCCACAGCGGAAGCTCCCCACCACAAGCATAAACAAAATGTAGTATCTGTTTTACAAAAACCGAACACTAGCAAGACAGCCAGCACTTCAGGAATGGAGTGGTAGAACACTGTCTACAAGATCAAAGATTCCATCTTCTGTGATGAACGATGCAAGGTTTGCAGCATTTCATGTTCATGTTTTCAGTGTCAAGAGGAAATAAGGTACACATAGGGCAAGCAAGCAGGGCAACAAAAGGTCACATTTAATTAACAGAAATATATTACCATGAATATGAGCCAAGATGTCAATTACATACTAGAGTCCTGGGACAACATATCACAGCCCACCATGAATATGCACTAGGATGCCAATTTTATACTAGGCTTTTGGATACTGGAGCAATAAAGTTGCACCATGGGGGAAAAACTAAACATGATCATTGAATTAAGTGGGACCTTTTACCCTTTGAATACTACTAATGTCTCCATCACATTGAAAAGCAATGCATTTAATATTTTTCTAAAATTTAAGGGGGTAAATAAATGTGCTCCATATGCTGCGGATTAGCGCCTCCTTAGTTTACTGAATACTGCCCTAGAATAGCAGGATCCTTCCTTCTCGCACAATAACACAACCTGTGTCTCAACAACTCAACTGGGCACATTCCAGCAATAAAAAAGATACTGAGGAAAGGGTAGGGACCTAACAGTTCAATAAATGTTTTGAGTATCTTACATCTGGTATACGGTATGTTAGTGTTTAATAAATGAACATAGCAGCTCAGAATCTACTTATATACAGGTGGTATTATTCCAGCGATAATAAGGCACCAGTTTAATTGTGTCGTTTGGAGCTTTTAGCACAGGCATCTCTCGCAGCTTATGTCACAGGCCAGTTTAGCTTGCTGCAAGATTCTAACTATGGTACTTTAATGCATCCACCACTTGACAGTATGAGCCCCAAGGAAATCAAAATGGAATCACATGCAACAATAGTTACATGTCATCCCTTTCAACAAATAAGTTGCCTGCATAAAAGGTCCCTTAGGGCCCCACTCATTATATTACTGCAGAGTAGATGTGACCTATGCTCAAAGAAAACTTTTAAGGCCATATGT
The DNA here is from genome assembly GCA_037306005.1 of Rhinophrynus dorsalis. NCBI lineage: Eukaryota > Metazoa > Chordata > Amphibia > Anura > Rhinophrynidae > Rhinophrynus > Rhinophrynus dorsalis. The sequence continues at coordinate 307,232,501 of CM074720.1, read as the reverse complement.
TTAAAGAAGTAGCGAAAAAGCTTTTGTCGTTTGTAACGTCATTTCAAAGTACAGTGTCGTTGGGCTTATTAATTTAATATTTTCAAAGAAGGTTAATTGTGGTCAGAAATATGTCGTTTTGTCATTGAAGTATGATTCCTGACTGAAATTGTCATATGTAATGACAAAAATGTAACTAACAACAAAAATGTCGGTATATAGGTATGGTAATTGTGCCTTTGTTGTATTTTCCTTCAATTATTATAGGGTCCTCACATTCAGAACTTCACATTTCCTCCACTTTTTTCTTAATGTACAAACTTTGTCTTTTTCAAGACATTTTTTGTCGTTAGATAGGACAAATTTTCTTTTCCTATATACGACACTGGAGAACAGTTTAGGCACGCCCGTGCCCCACCCTTTGCTAGGCAATTCTGGAGTTGTGCCGTACACAATGGACATTACTAGTTTTTTGTCGTATACTCTATAGAAAATATGTTGTTCATGCATACAATTACTTATTTTTGTCGTTTATACAACAATTTTTTGTCATTATCCCTTTGAGCATATGGCACTTAGTGCTATTGTTCCTTCCTAACTGGCAGGATTTGTTTTGAGTGAACGTGTACAGTAAAGCCTTACTGGGCACAAGGTGGTCTATGGCATTTCCATGCCGATTTCACATGGGGGTAATTTCTTCACAACCTCCAAAGAAGAGCCAACACAGGTGGTTGTTGGAGACCTCTCAAGTATTCAAGTGGTCAAAATCTCCATTTAAATTGCTGGAAAGTGTGATGTAGTTTTTTTTTCCTAGAACTGTTTGACTTGACCTCTATGCATAAAGCTGACAGAATCACTCTGTTTTTTTTTAATACAGATTGTCAAAAAAGTGTTAATTGTTTCTCTAACAAATTAAAGTTCTCCTGATCCAGGGAGACCTTTGAATATTAAAAACACAAACAAAAAACAACCTATCAGGTCGAAATGGTAATAGCTAAAGTTATCAAAATGACCTGCAAACCGCACATAGTGTTCACACTGCCCTATAACTGTCAAGTAACACTGTAACATAGCAACAGTCCACAAAGCTGCAGAGAAAAACATGAAAGGGAAAAAAATAACCTCAGAGCAGGATGTACATTCAGGCAAGCGGCTTCCTGGATACCATCAGTTTTACTGCTGTGGAGCTGTCAGAAAGAAACCCTGTAAACTGCTGCCTCATACTACTGGGAGGTCACTGGCTGCTCTACTTTCATTTGCTGCATCAAATCAAAGGCCTTTTTATCACACATCGAGCATGTTCTTGGGAGGAAAGACAGGCGAATGCTAATAAGCTTAGAGTGGATAGATAGATGGATAGATAGACAGATAGATAGATAGATAGATAGATAGATAGATAGATAGATAGATAGATAGATAATGTTTTGTATACAGATTGTACTGCTATTTACTGAAATTCCTATCAAGCTTACTTAACCCTTTAAGGACCAGAGGGGTGCACAATGCATTGCTCTGCAGCACGATGCCTATCCCTCTGGTCCTTAAAGGGTTAACCAAAGAAGGCTAATGGGAGCCTCTACAAGAAATATTTAGAACTAAGACCTCCGTTATCATACAAATATTTTGCATACCTCCCATGTGTCCCTTTTTGGGAGGGACAGTCCCTATTTAAGACCCAAATCCCTCTTTCCCTCACTGGTGTCCCTCTATATAGGAGATTAGACTGTGTGGTGTACATATAAATGTATCACATTGCTCCACAGCAATAAAATCACATTAATGTTTGTGTAAACTTCAGTATATGTGTTTATAAATTGGTCTGTATAAATAAAATACTTTGGTCTTGTTCTGAATCATTTATTCACTTACACAAAGAGGTGTCAATAGGTCATGAAATAACTTACAACATTCTCTGTAATGACTCACCCACTAGCCACTCCCCCTGCAATTTAAATGTATATGACTGGCACTTCATGTTACCGTGTTGGTCTTTCTTTAGGATCCAGTTGCAACTGTCAGAAGTGGATTGTGTCCTGAGGTCCATGTCAAGTAAAATATGAAAGTACAAATCCTGATTACATATTACAAGGTGTATTACACTGATTTCGATTCACATTATTATTAATTTTTTTCAGCATTTATAACTGTATTCTAGTGGTACCACCAGTAGACTTTTTAGATTGATTGTTTAAAATAAATGTTTCTGATATATAGAGTTTCAGAGATTTATACGTGTTTTTTTATGATTACAGATTGTATATTTATAATTATGTTCCTATATGCTCATTTAGGGGGGTATAGGGTGTACTAAGGAGTATTTACAATACATCTCATTGGATCTTCTATATCTATTACGCTCTCCCTGATATATATATGAAAATACAAATCCTAATTACATATTACAAGGTGTGCCTTTTAATCCATCCATACTGTATGTCAGTGGTAGTCTATCACTGGACCTCTAGCTGTTGGAAACTACAGCTCTCATCATCCTCAACTAGCCACTGGCTGATAGGAGATGATGGGAGCTATGGTCTTCAAAAGCCAGAGGTCCAATGGTAGACTACCCTCTTGTACGGTAATGCTAGATTTTATAATTACATATATAATTTCATATATATATATATATATATATATATATATATATATAATATATATATATATATCACAAAGGACATGCAGGAGGCAGTAGGACTCTTAAAGCAGCCTTACAAGGTACAAGTTACAAGATAAAAGCTACTTTATATTATTCACAGATTCAAAATGTCATATGCAAATACAAAATAAGATATTGTGGGAATCAATTTTCTTTTGTGCTCTGTGTTTTCCAACAAGGATGCTGTATTCATTGGCTCGATTCACAGGGGTAATTGGAGCGCAGCATTGAGGCTTGTTCTACCGACCTGAGCAGCCCTGTGTTCTCATTAACCTTTTGAGTGCCAGAGAGGTATCCAACGCATTGCAGCACAATGCATTGGATACTTCTCTGCAACCCAAAGGGTTAATACAAAAAAAAAAATAAGGGGGGGTACTATCCATATCTGAAACAGCTATACATGGGTATTATTATGTTTCATTTATAAAGCGTCAACATATTTCATGGCACCATACAAAGGGGATGGGGGGTATTATACAAACCAAAAACAATGTAACATGCATTAAAAAAACAAACCAAGTGAAGAGAGAACCCAGCTCCTAAAAGCTTACAATCTAGAAGGCTGACGCTCACAATATTACAATATCATGTATGTGAACAATCTGCATGGTGGCTCAAAAGGCAATCACACAGATAGATCTTCTGTATTGTAATTTCCCAAGTTTGCTTAGAATGTAGGACATTCTGCCTTCTCCTTCTGCCTTCTCCTTCAGAGCTCCAAAAGCCTGGGATAACCCTCCTGAAATAATCAAATCTTCTCCCAGTTAGTAATGTCTTTTTAAAACATAAAATATTGTAGCTATTAAAAGAATAAACTAAATGATCCCAGACCCATCTCTCAAACCTTTATGGTTTGAGAGATAGAATGTTTTAAAGATCCCCCCTCCTACCCCTTTCCCTGACGTCAGCTGTAAGCTTACAGCAGGAGATCCTGGACTCTTTAGCAGAGCCGAGATACCAAAATCGAAAAAGAAATACTTCATTGGAATGGTCTACAAAGAGTGATTGCAAACCAGGCACACTTTGTAGACCGTTCCAGTTAAGTATTTACTTTTAGATTTTGCTATTTCGTCTGTGCTGAAGAGACGCCTTGAGTTGGCCAACACGTATCTCCTGCTGTCAGCTGTAAAGGAGAGGGGAACTTAAAAACATTTTATCTCTCAAACCATAAAGGCTTGAGAGATGGGACTGGGATCATTTAGTTTATTTTTTTACAGTTACAATATTTAGTTTTGTTTTAAAAAGACAATACTATCCCTTTAAAAATAAATACTTCTATATATCTAAAACCAGTATGTTACTATATATATATATATATATATATATATATATATATATAATCTTTTTTTTTTAATGTATGTATCTATATTTATGTGTGTATATATGATTCTTTATTTGTGTAAATATGTAGCCCGTTACTGAAAACTATCCAGGACATACTTGAAAACAAGTATGTCTTCCTGGTAAAACATGTTCTAAATAAAATAAATATTGCACAAAAATTACTGGTACATTGATGTTGCCCATTGTGTAAAATAATAGATGGAAGGGAGAAGCGCAAGCAAAACAGTTTCCCCGATCATGCAGGGAAAAAAGTACATGCAATTTCATTAATGTAATCTACTAACAAGTTATGTATCCTTTTACACTTGTATGAGTGAGTATTAAACATTATTTAACAAAATACCAAATTTTATTTTAGCTTTAATTTTTTCTTAATGCCAGAGTGGTATTCCACACATTGCAAAGAAATGTGTTGTGAATCCCTCTGGTACTGAAAGGATTTAAGGGGAACTGTACCCTACAAGTAAGTGGCTCTTAATTTGACTAGCCTAAGTAGGTGCCCATCATAGAGCAATCATGTAAATGTATATATATATGTTTTTGTATTAGAGCTGCAGTTGGCTGCATATAGTGATCTCTGCTGGTCTGACTCAAGGCAAAAATCAACAGACTTCTATAGACCTGAATGACTTTTAAGGGGCACTATGCTTTATAAGACTGTAAACTGAAACAGAGGACTATAACAGATCTAATTCAAATAAAAACAGTAAATTGAAATAATGGACTTCTGTTTAACCCTTTGAGTGCCAAAGGGTTATCCAACGCATTGCAGAGTAATGTGTTACCCCTTTGGCACTCAAATGGTTAAAGGGACAGTAATGTCCCATAAAAACTTTTTATAGTATTATAGAGCCTTAGAAAATAAGCAGAATGGTGCAAACCATATTTCTCAAACCGCTATGGTTTGAGAGATATAGGGATTCAAAGTTCCCCCCTCCCTTCCCTTCTCCTGATGTCGGCTCTAAAGCTGACACCAGGAGAAGCGAGTCGTACGAATTGAGGAGGCTCTGCAGCAGAGCCGAGATCACGTTATCTATAAAGAATTCATTCATTGGAAAGATCTACAAATAACTTTTGAAATACAACTCTGATACCATTGACATAGCGCTGTACATGGTGACAAAAATATATTGATGAATCTGAGCTCCATTTATTTTCATCTATTACTATCCCTTTAAGGTGTCTAACTCCCATGCACAACAACTAGGGTTGTCACCTTTTCTTCAAAAAAATACCGGCCAAGGCATTCCCTCCACAGACTTAACATTGGAAAGAAGCCAATTTTTTACCGGCTGGGTGGCAACCCTATCAACAACCTTAATCATCCTAATAAGCACAGTAAATGCATTGTAAAAGAGAATTGTGCTGCTTTGCAGAATCAATAATGCAAAACAAAAAAAAAATATCTCTATATCATTATCTTGCTGCAAATGCTATTGTTAGAGTGGAATATTGAAAATATTCTTCATACAAGTTGCCTGCGGCTCTCTGCTGCCTGACTGTAATACCACGGATGGGCTACCCATTATCTTCACCTTCCCATTCATACACAGAATGCTTCTTCTACGCTCTGGTCTGCAGCATCCAATTAGCACTGTAACAGCAATATAAGTGCCTGCAGTTATCCTCATGGACTTATCAACTAAAATGCTAATTGCTTGAAATTTACTCATTACACCATCCAGCAGACAATCACAGCTCATAACCAATTACAAAGCAAAACAAAATTACCTGACAATGCAGAGGCAGTGATGAGAGTTTAACTCCATCGCCACTACTGGGGTTTTGTGTAGATCTGTTACTGATAATGAACAAACATAACATATATGTGTCTGACAAGCTCATGTTTGCATTCATTATAAAATAGTGTTTGTCTGATCTCAGCTGTTTAGAGCAATAGGGCTAAAACAGGGATGGACAATCTGCGGCTCTGCAGCTGTTGAATTACAACATTGGGTGGCTGTTCATTAAAGGGATAGTAATACTTCGTTTTAACTTTATTTTATTTTGTAGGCATTAAAAAAACATGAAGAAAGATATAAGTCTTATCTCTCAAACCTTTGTGGTTTGAGAGATATTCACAAGCAAAGTTTCCCCCTCCTGCCCCTTTTACCTAGTGTAAGCCATCTCTTCTCAGATGTGGAATGTAGTCCATAGACTGGACAGATAACAGAAGGGGACACTCTTATTCCTATGAAAACAATCCCTGCCCCCCTTGACAAGTTTTTCAGGTTTTTCCCTTATCTTAATTGAAGATTGTCCCTCTCTGCAGTCTACCTGGCCACCTCCCTTCTGCTCAGGCTGAAGAGTGTGACATCAGTAAAAGGGGCGGGAGGGGGATACTTTGCTTGTGAATATCTCATAAACCATAAAGGTTTGAGAGATAAGACTTATATCATTCTTCATGTTTTTTTAATGCCTACAAAATAAAATAAAGTTAAAACGAAGTATTACTATCCCTTTAACAGAATTTTAATCCAACAAAACCTTAACAGCTGCTAATGTAGTGGGCATTTTAGTCCAACAGCTGCCCTGCACTCAGAGTCATAACTACAGGGAGTGCATAGGGTTCAGCTATACCTGGCCTCAGCATCCAAGGCACTCCATCTTCCCCAGGGGTTTGACAGGTTCTTGGTATGCACCTATGACAATATTTTGTACAGGGGCCCAAAAACATGCTTGCAGTGTGGCCTCCAATGATAAGTTACAACATTTCCCGGTGATTTAAAGAGGGAATGTCAACCGTACAAATTTTCCCTTTAGTGGGGGCATCCATCTTGACAAGATTTGCAGAATTATTCCTCCCCATTAATTTATCCATTCCCCTTGGTGGAAGCAGATTAGTTCCAGCAGTCTCAGGAGGAGAAGGTTGGAGAAGAGAGATGATTTCAGCAAATCATTTTACTAGCTGTGCTGCACAATATAGCAAACTCAGCTCCACTGACATTAAAGACTCCTTAAAGTAGACTTGTCACCTGGAGTTTAGTTGAATTTAAAGAGAATTAAAAACCGCCTATATGTTCTGTTTGTTTGAAATATAATTAATTTTTGAGAAATTAAACTTGATTTGTTAAAGGGATAGTATGGTCAAATATTAACTAAACTATATTGTAGCCATTACAAAATTAAACTAAATGTCCCCAGTTCCATCTCTCAAACCTTTATGATTTGAGAGATATTCCAGACTAAAGTTCCCCCCTCCCTCCCCTTTCTCTGACGTCAGCGTTCAAGCTGACTGCAGGGGAATCTGGTCCCGGGACCGGAGGATGCTCTTCAGCAGAGCCGACATTGTGTTATTGAGACAAAAATCCTTCACTGGAATGGTCTAAAAAGTGTGCTTGGTTTGCAAGCACACTTTGTAGATTGTTCCAGTGAACAATTTCTGTCTCAATATCACAATCTCGTCTCTGCTGAAGAGACTCTGCTTGGTTTGAGAGATGGGACTTGGGACATTTAGTTTAATGTTGTAATGGCTACAAGATACAGTATATTTAACATCTGACCATACTATCCCTTTAATGGCATAATGTAACAGTGCATGCTAATTCATTTCTCTGCTCGTCGAATGTGACCACGCTGTGCTATGAATGAATCTAGGCTGAGCTTCAAAAACATAACTAATTAGCATACTTTGCACGGAATTAGCACAAAGTTCCACATTGTGACATCAAAATATAATTTTGATGGTTAATTTCTATAATAATGATTTTACAGAAGAATTACTATTATAACAAAGGCATATATTCATTCTTTGTAAAACAAACTAAAATATCTTAGTGTGACATGTCTACTTTAAAGGAGCAGTACAGGGTCAGAACTAGTTCAGTTTAGGTGGATCAATACCCCATAATGAATATGTCATTGCTACTTCTTCATGAATCTAGCAGCTTTTCTCTTACAAAAATCACTGTTTTCGCCAAGTAGGGTGATGTCACAGATTGTTTTGCTGCTCATGGGATTTTCACATACAGCCCACTGTAATGTTGTGTCTGTTATGTACTGCTTTTCACAGGCTGCAACATCGCCATCTAGCTGCAAAACATATTGAACTCAAGCTTTCAGTAAAATGACAAGTCATTTTTAAAGAAACATCTCTAAGTATTGGGAATACCTTGTTTTGTTCTATAGGAAAAGTCCAACTTTGTTTCAAGAATAGGGTATAACCCTTTGAGTGCCAGAGGGGTACGCAACGCATTGCTTTGCAATGCATTGCATACCCCTCTGGCACTCAAAGGGTTAATGCCCCTTTAGCTACTAAACTAAAAATCTCTAAAATCATTCTGCTTATTGAAAAACTTATAATGCACTGTTTAAGCATTTCAGTGCACAGAATGGATTATAGAATATCTAACACTCTATACAGCCTGTCAACCATTTTAGGATAGGTTGGTGATTGGTTCACAAGGGTGCCTGTTCATTGCAGCAAAATAGCATGTTATAAATAGACAAGGCACACACACTAAAGACCACTACAATAATTCCTGACAGATGAAAGTGCTTGGTGTATGCAATGTTTAATGTCTTACCCAATTTGCAGAAAAACGTCAAAACTGCAGCCAGCAGTGTATAAAGCACACAGAAGTGCATACATATACACGTATTCTATTTGATCTGCTGTATGTCTTAAGCACTATTCACACACACATCATTAAAGGATGACCTCAAGACACAATGAGGGTGATGTACTAAAAAGGATTGGAATTCTGGGGTAAAACCATTGCACCATAGAAGACAAATAAAAATTCCCCAAACATATCCTTGGTTTAAATGTGTCTTTAACCTCCTGAACATTAGAAAGGTATCTAAAGCATTATGTTGAAATGCACTGGAGACCTCTGTAGCGTTCACTGAATTAAAAGCCACGATGTAGTCAGTTACACCATTTATTTGTCCTTCTATAGTGTAACTAGCAATGTGGGACGGCGTTGCCCGTCATGTTATGACCGTTGGGCGCACGTGTGTGAAATGCAGACACACTGATAAACACAGACATATACAACACACAGGCAGACACATACCATACATCCCAAGTGTCCCTCTTTAGGAGGGACAGCCCCTCTTTGAGGGCCAAATCCCTCTGTCCCTCTTTCCCACCCTGTTGTCCCTCTTTTTAGGAGGTCAGACTGTGTGCAGGGCAGCTCCACCTATAGGCAACGTAGGCGCCGGCCTAGGGCGCACACGTACTGGGGGCGCGGGCATGCAGCGGAGAAGAGCTGCGCCCGCACACACACCACGCCGGGAACCAAAACACAGTCAGGTCTGTGTCGCTACAGCGCTCCCTCATCTGGTCGGATCTTTAGTAATGCAGAGCGCGTTGGGAGTCATGATCTCCCGCCGCGCTCTGCATTACTGAAGAGAAGACTGCGCGGGAGCTACAGGTATGTGATGGGGGGCAAGTTGGAGCTGAGGGGGCATAGTGGAGCTGAGGGGGCAAGTTGAAGCGGATGTGGGGCAAAGTGGAGATGATGGGGGCAATTTGGAGCTGTTAGGGGAAAGCTGGAGCTGAGGGGGCATAGTGGAGCTGGTGGGGGCAAGTTGGAGCTGATGGGGGCAAAGTGGAGCGGATGAGGGTCAAAGTGGAGCTGAGGGGGGGCAAGTTGGAGCTGAGGGGGGGCAAAGTGGAGCAGATGGGGGGCAAGTTGGAGCGGATGGGGGGCAAAGTGGAGCAGATGGGGGGCAAGTTGGAGCGGATGGGGGCATAGTGGAGCTGGTGGGGGCAAGTTGGAGCTGGTGGGGGCAAGTTGGAGCGGATGGGGGGCAAGTTGGAGCGGATGGGGGAAAACTGGAGCTGATGGGGGTAAGTTGGAGAGGATGGGGGTCAAAGTGGAGCTGATGGGGGCAAAGTGGAGCTGATGGGCCAAAGTAGAGCTGGTGGGGGCACGTTAGAGCAGATGGGGGGCAAAGTGGAGCTGGTGGGGGCACGTTGGAGCGGATGGGGGGCAAAGTGGAGCTGATGGGGGCAAGTTGGAGTGGATGGGGGGCAAAGTGGAGCTGATGGTGGCAAGTTGGAGCTGATGGTGGCAAAGTGGAGCTGGTGGGCCAAAGTGAAGCTGATAAGGGGCAAGTTGGAGCTGGTAGGGGGCATCTCTTACAGGCATCTCCAGACCAGGGGCAGAGTGGCCCAGGGGGCAGAGAGAGGACAATCATGAAAAGAGGTGGGGTATAAGTAGGCAGGGTATAAAGGGGTGGGACACAAGGGGCGGAGCGAAATGGGCGGCAAAATTAGGTTTTGCCTAGGGTGGCAAAAATCCTTGCACCAGCCCTGACTGTGTGGTGTGTTTTACTTTGCTCTCCAGCAATAAAGCAATAAACTTCAGTATATGTGTTTATACATTAGTCTGTGCAAATAAAATACTTTGGTCTTGCACTAAATCATTTATTCAGTTACATAAATAGCCAGTAATAGGTCATGAAATAACCTAAAAATTCTTACTAATGCCCTGCCCACCAGCCACGCCCCCAACAATATCACCTAAAACTAACGTGTCCCTCTTTGGCCATGTGAAATGTTGGGAGGTATGCACATACACACAGTGAGCGGCAGAAACATGCAAAAGACACGCACACACACAGACTCACTGGAGATGCACACATGGACACATATATGTAACAGAGATGGACACAAATACACATGCAACATATATGAGCAGAAACACATGCACTCATGAGTTGTGCACCCCTCTGGCAGTCAAAGGGTTAAGATATACAGAGGCATGTCAGAGTTAAATAGCAGTGGGAAGTGTGTTCATACCTGGGAACTTTGACTTGTGGAGTCCCTAGAGGGGACTGATGTGGTGCTGATGTGGAGAGACAAATGGGGCAATCTGGGTTAAAAGGGGGCGGGGCTTAATCGCGAGTAGGGGGCGGGGCTTAACATAAATGTGGAAAAGTGCTAGTAATAGGCTGTGGAAGGAGGAGATGTGGGAGGGAAATGCAAGTTTACAATGTGAGGGGTTTGAACACACTCCCTGAGGGCTAAAACTTGATACCCAAACCCGTGGCAGTCAGTGAGTTAAGTGTGAATCTGATGGCTGTCTGTCCTGTGTCTTGCATGCCAAATGATGACAGTGAAGAAATAATTGAGCAATGAGGGCCTACCTTAAACCTTTGAGTGCCATTTTGTTCTTCTGGTGCTGCACTACAGGTCCTGCTGAGGCCACTGGGAGTCAAGGTGAGTGAGTGTGTGTGTGTGTGTCAGCCATATTTATTTCTGGCTTTGTGTGTGTATGTGGTGCTGTGTGTGTGAGTGGGGGCATGTGTGTTTGGTGCTGTGTGAGTGGGGCATTGTGTGTGGTGGTCTGTGTGTGTGAGTGGGGCATGTGTGTGTGTTTGTGTGGTGCTGTGTGAGTGGGGCATGTGTGTGAGTTTGGTGCTGTATGAGTGAGGCATGTGTGTTTGTCTGTGGTGTAGGAGCAAGTGGCGGCCATATTGTTTTTTTCTGACTTTGATAGTGGTGGGCGGGCTGCATAGTGGGGGAGGGCCAACTCCCTGCATGATTGAATCACCCAATAGGAATAGTAACTCCTGCTTTATGCCTCCCCTGGGTGTGTTTTGGAAGGCACAAAGTCTTCTTTTATATATATAGATTGGTTTGCCCCAGTTCTTCTCACGAGTCTTACAACACTATTTGCATTATTAACCCTTCATGCATGCCAGATGGTGCCTGCTGCATCAGTAGGTGCTGACCTCTGGATAATGCACTGTAATATTTCATACTGGTATATATCATCATCATCATCTATCTACTTCCTGGATTTCTTCCCGTTTGCTAATGCAACAATCAGTTAATTCAAAAACTAAGTCACATCTATCTTTATAAAGCCTGCCTGTAACAATTGTTCTGTTTTTCTTATTGTTCATTGTGCTAACCCCTACTCTGGCTGCTTCTTTTGCATCTATTTGTTTCTCCTTCTCCATCTCTTTCCACTCACCTACCTCTCATGCCTGGAACAATATACAGTATAAAGAAAAATGTATTAATTAAAAACATCAACTTGGCAGATGGCCCAGACTACTACACTTTGAGCTAGAATTTGCACAGGCTAATACAGCTTTTTGTTTGGAACCCGGCAAATCATGGATGCAATTCTGCTTCAAAGCATATTTCTGTATCAGCAGACAGCAATATATGGTTTTCTTGTTGAACGAGAACTCAGCATTGTTAGGTGGCTAATGGCAGTTATCACCAACTGTAGCTGGAGAGCTATAGTTTACTCATTCCTGTTCTCTACTTTCGACTTATCGGATGCTAGAGTTAAAGGAAGACCTACAGTAATGTTTCTAATCTAAAAAGCATGTAACATTCACAATAGCTATATAAGCTTCCATACTTTTATAGTACTTAAGATATATTAAATTTCATGTTCTACTTTTCAGGAGGTTGGGATGTTTTCTCTTCGCTTCTGTATAGCCCAAGAGGGTGGCCCTTCTGAGTTTCGTATTTTATTTATTCATAAAAAAATAGTTTTTTTAAATTTTGTTTTCAAAATTAGCTAATGCACATAAAACAGGCCTGTAGGGCTTAACCACCTGCTTGTTGCTTCTTTGTTGACTGACCCCACATAGTTCTCAAGAATGGTTCAGTTTGGTCATAAAAAGAGTTAAATATCAGTAGTCTCTTTGAACAGAACAAGTAGCACTAGGCCGATAACTGGGTACTTTTGTACAAATAAAGTTTATGAAACTTATTTTTATAGCCAATGGGTTATAACTGACAATTTGTAATCAATAAATAAATGAAAGCGGCCTTCACACATATTCATTTCTGATCATGTGACTCATCATGTGACTCATGATTTAAATAAATGGATGCAATTGCTATACTGTATGGTGTAAAACACAGCAGGATGTGAGGAGTGTAAGTCTGCTCCAATGTTAAAAAGCCACAGATTGTTCTTTAAAGCCCTGAAATTGCTGCTTATTGGGTCAAAAAACGTCCACCTTAAAGGGATAGTAATGTTTCAAAATAAAAATAGCTCCATTTAATCTTCATAGTATTTGGACCATGGAAAGTGTTATTTCAATACTGTCAGAGATGTATTTCAAGAGTAACTGAATGATAAAGTACCCCCCTCACCTACTCACCTCAGAACAGCAAAGTGGTGTCCAGTTGGCTTGCTGAGAGGGACAATCTTCAATTAACATAAGGGAAAAACCTGTCAAGGGGGGTCAGGGTTTTCATTGTTCTCACATTAAGAACATTGTCCCCTGCTGTGAGCTGTCTGGTCTTAAGACCAGATTCCACATCTGAGGGGAGGTGGCTTACACTAGGTAAAAGGGGTGGGAGGGGGATACTTTATCATTCAATTACTCTTGAACTACAACTCTGACATTACTGAAATAACACTCTCCATGGTCCAAATACTATGAAGATTAATTGTAGTTGCTTTTATTTTTAAACATTACTATCCCTTTAAGTTGAAACACAACCTGCAAGTATGTGACTTTCAGCCACAAACTTTGCTGGTTGAGCTTGCAGTATCTATAGTTCCTCTGTGACTCTATGGGACCTGAGACTTACATGATAAAATACTGAACTGTGAGACTTCAGTCTTTCAGTTTAGTGTCTTCCTGTGGGACCAATGAGGGAGCATCATGATTTCCTAGTCATTCCCCACTGTTCTGCTCACCCATACGTCCACTGGGGCTCACAATGCAGATAAAGCTTCATCAGCGAGTCAGCAGCAGATCTGCAGATGGAGCTCAATCAGAGTGATAGTTGCCCTTTAAGGTCCGGAAAGTCAGGAAGCTAAAGAAAAGCAGTTTTGAAGAAATCCAGTTTCATCACAGGAGTGCAGAAAAAGAATTCCCACTGATGTAATTGGGGCTTTTAACCCCTTGAATGCTAGAGATCTCCAACACATTCAAGGGATTAAAAGCCCCAATTAAAACAAAGGGAATTTGTAAAAATGCCCCCACCCTCTTTGGCGCAGCTGTTCCTTTCCAGATTTATACATCTTTATCTTCCTGATTATGAAGCAACATGCCAATGCACAATAATGATTACAGTGTTACATGTAGAGCCTGCCTTCACTGTAAGGTTAGTGCATCTAATTAGAGGTATGCTGCATGGAGGCTCATTAGGTATATATTTTCATGCCTCACATGAACCAGGCAAAGAATTATGGGAACAGAAACAGTGCTAATAGTGGGGGGAGAAGATGCAGTAAGAAACCAGCACGCATACACTGACAGGTATGTGCAATTCACTGGAAGCTTTATTGCTGTTGAAGGATTCTATAGATTATTTACTAGAATTAGCAGAGTGAAGACACAGAGATACCCCAGTCAGAGATTAATAAACAGATTAATCTTCCAGTGCCAGAGAGAACAGCAATGCTTTTGCTCAGTAGCATGAAGCCGGTCCCTTGGGCACATAACTGATTCACACTGTTCTATTTATTTATTTTTATTCTGAAATGCGGTATGTGGTGTGTGCCACATAGCCCCTCAAACCTTTCTTATTTCATCTTTAAAATGGCTAAAATGTTATCTGTTGGATAAACCTCTGATACTCAAAGGATTAAAATAAGTCAAAGACTTCAGTGAAACAGGTATACAGAAACATTCAAACACTGAACATTTAACAGTTCAATTCTGAGTCCAAAGGATGCGACAATGAGACTGATGTACTAGGGAGAGATTCTGGAGATGCACCACAGAGGGCAAATACAAAACTCATTGATTTAACTAGGACTTCTTACTACTTAAATGCTAACAGGTCTCCACTGCTTTCTGACATTCAAGAGATTAACCCTTTGAGTACCAGAGGGGGGTATGAAATGCATTGTGAACCCCTATGGAACTCAAAAGGTAAAAAGTACCGATTTGAGGAATTTTTATTAACCCCCCCAATGGTGCAGTTATTGGGCCCTGGAATTGCTACAGTTCATCTTAAGACATTAGCCTCTATGCCTTTTTATAATATTATACCAACACATTGGAGACCTGTCTAACACACAAAGAGTTAAACACCCGAGTTCATTTTATTAGAATTCAGAATCAGACATAGAAATGAATATACTGAATTGATGCTGCATTAATCCAAGTGTGCATGTTGTACAGGATTAATATCCATGACCTTTGCATCAGAAAGAACTGTTGTTTTTTTTTTGCTTAAAATAGCACACAATATAAATTATAATTTGTTTTGTTCCCATCGGATATCTATACAAGTTCCATGAAACAGAAAATAAATTAAGAGTGTGTGTTCAGTAAAAATATTATTTTGGGGTTTATATTGAGCGCGCTTAACAAATAATTCAGTTAAAGGAGAAGTAACACCTCCAAATAATAAACCCCCACTCACATACAATGGCCAAAAATACTAATGGCCCATATGAATTCTATTGTTGGATCTTTGTACAACAGATACCATCTTCAGGCAGTAATGGATGTTATGTCCATGGAGGCAGACATGACAGTCACTAGCAGGACCACAGGACACATACTTTGTTCATTTTACAATGAGTTGTGCACCTCTCTGGTCCTTACAGGGCTAAATAGGCTCATCCATTTTGCCTGCTTTAGTCTGAAAAAACTGCCTCTATGGATATGACATCCAGGATTGATTGAAGATATTATCTCTTGAACAAAGGTACAAGAACAAATTTCAGTAGGGCAATTGAGATTTTCTGAAAAAAGCAAGGTAAACAGAGTGTTATTATTAGTAGTGTTACTTATCTTTTAAATAAATAGGAGCTGCCTTGTAACTTTTAAACACATTGATGAATAAAGGTAAAATTTGGTCATTAATAAATCAATGTAAACTCCCATAACCCCTTTAGTTTCAGCCCATGTATAAAGACTGGGATAAAGTAACACTTCCCAGTTATGAATGTTCTTGATGTCAGGAAAAACGAGGCAAGTCTACAGAAAAATCTATAGAAAGGATTTATTTAAATTTTGGAACTGAGATAGAACATGTAGTGGACATGGTCTTTTTATTTATCGGTTGTTGATGAGTGACCCCTTTTCCAAGTTATAAAAAAAAAATAATAATCTTAATAATAATAATAATAATAATAATAAAAAAATGGTTGCCCATGCATTTCAGCACATATGCTGAAGAAATTTGTGTTAGTTAAACTTAAAATCATTTAAAAGTTTTTATTTTATCAATCAAAGTGAAAATAATTGTATTTGAACAATATGGTGAAAAATTTTACAATTTAGCATTTGTCGATCTTGCATGCAAAGTGTACTCAATCAAATTTTTTAACAGAAATTCCATTAAATAATATATGTATATATATATGTTATCATAAGAGCACAGCTTACTTGGTCATACAAGATATGAAATAACAAAAGAGGCTGAACAAAGATTGATTACAAAATGTTTGATTACATTGCTAAAAAAAAATGTTAAAATAGAGAGTGCAAAGAGTGTCTGAACAAACAAAAGACTGGACTACAAAAAATGTCTTACAAAGAAACCTCTTACATACAAAGACAAAAAACATACTTTAAGGTCAACATTATAACTCCCACTCATTTGATCCAAAGGAAGACAATTCAAGTTACATTTCAGGGAGAGGAACGTGGTATTCAACGTAGTGTTGT
Source organism: Rhinophrynus dorsalis (assembly GCA_037306005.1). Classification (NCBI taxonomy): domain Eukaryota; kingdom Metazoa; phylum Chordata; class Amphibia; order Anura; family Rhinophrynidae; genus Rhinophrynus; species Rhinophrynus dorsalis. The sequence goes on along the minus strand of CM074720.1, from coordinate 307,215,961 downwards.
AATAAAGAACTCAAAGAGAAATAATGGAAATGCACACTCATCTCTCAACTAGATGATCCGGTTTGTATACTAAAGGCTGCTGGCCCATTCTCTCGATCTCAGCAACGACATTCATTTATGTACAATTATATAATTCAGAGTAAAACTGCAAGGTAAATAAATCTGGGTAAAGCATTAATCATTCTGTTGGAATATAATTTGTGTTCTGTTCCAGCCATTCATTCTATAGATTTCTTGAGTCCTAATAACTAATCCTTTGAGTACCAGAGGGGTGGCCAATATTTTTTAATAACCCGTTGAGTGCCAGAGGGGTAAGCAATGCATTTCAGGGTATGTACTGAAGTGTATGATCACATTAATGTATACTACAACACCCTGTCATTAATATAACTTCAACACAAGCAATGACCAAATGTTTCCCCTATTTCACTCACAGAAAAACACAGTAAAGTGATGTCACTTTCCTCTACACATTGTTGGTACATGGTAACGCAAGTCACAGAGGAAATGAAATCTCCAAAAGGGCCACACTTCTCCACTACCATCCCAGTGTAGAGATGATTCATTTTTGGTTTAAGCAGCTTAGCAAATTGCCTTTAAGCAGGTGTAACACAAAGAAATTGGTTCTAACATTAGTTTTAGTGAAGGATCAAACCAGTACATATCACTTTCTGTCTATTGATCTGCAAACTGTACCTTAAAGTGATAGTAATGTCAAATAATATTATTTTGTATTGTAGATTTGCAGCAAATCCCATCTCTCAAACCACTATGGTTTGAGAGATATTTGCATTGAAAGTTCCTCCCTCCGTCCCCTTCTCCTGACATCAGTGCTTTAGCTTACAGCAGTAGATCTCCGTCCTGCAACCAGCCGGCAGCTCTTCAGCAGAGCCGAAATTGCGTTATTTTAAAAGAATGACTTCATTGGAACGGTCTACAAAGTGTGCCTGGTTTGCAAGCACACTTTGTAGATCTGTCACAGTGTGTGCCTTACCTCAGTTCCCGGGTCGCTGTTGAGCGCCTGGTTCTGGGAATGATGCTCCGGCATCAGTGCTCAGGTCTCTCCTGGCTTGTGGTCTGGCCACGTCTGGGGTTTTCAGCAGACTTCCATGTCCTTTCCCTAAGTAATGCATGGAGTTCAGGTGAAGCGGGCTTGGGCACGAATTGTGACATATCTCGTGGTTCATTGCATTACATTCAGGCGCGAATCTGTGGATGCTGGCGTCAGTCTTATTCCTTGAGATACTGGAGATGCCACCTTCCTACTCTCTCTGGCTGGGTATAAGAGGGCTCTGGTCAGTGTGTTCAGTTGCCCTTACGTTGCTGTCTGCTGCAGTTGTTTATTTTCTTTTGAGCTCTCCATGTATGACCTAGGCTTGTCTGACCATCCATTCTGGTGCTGACCTGTGGCTCTGTCTGACTATTCTTCCTGTGTTATCCTCTGGCATAAGTAGACATCCAGTCTGGTGCAGACCTGTGGCTCTGGCTGATCACCCGCTCCCTGTATGACCTAGGCTTATCTGACCATCCATCCTGGTGCTGACCTGTGGCTCTGTCTGACTATTCTTCCTGCGTTATCCCCTGGCATAGTAGGCATCCAATCTGGTACAGACCTGTGGCTCTGGCTGACTTCCCCCTCTGATATTGACCCCTGGCTAGTCCTAGTAACCGATTGACCTTTACCATCGGCTCTGGCTGATCATCCTCGCTACCTCTACCCAGGTGGTCTCTACCAAGTTTACTGACTGCAGGCGTGAGTCAGTAAGAGTCTCCCTTGTTCCTTATCCTGTGGGAGAACTATGTTGCTGCGCATTTGTGGTTACCTTACTAGCTACTCTGAGACTACCGTTGGCAGTCTGCCTAGTCTCGAGCAAAGAGGTTTACTCCAAGTGGTCTTCTATTTCTGGTAGGAATCGCTGGCTTCTTCTGTTACCCTCTGCAGAACATCACACCACCACAGCTAATATTTTTAAGAAATAGTATTATATCTTATATTGGCTGACTTGAGATTACTGTAATACTAAAGCTGGCTGGATGCCAGATGGCAATGTTGCTAACAGTTTAGTATAAGAAAAATGTTTTTTAGCAGTAATAACTTTGGAGTGGAGCATCTCCCAAAAGCGGAAGTACCTTTGTTTTACTCAACAGCAAAAGCCAAATACATTTGTGTTTTATTAAACGCCGCTTTACAAGTGCAAATGGGCTTCCAGTTGACACTGACACATTTTGCATCCTTGACAATTTCAGTAGAGCATGAGTCTAACATTGAAGTACAAAAATGAGTCAGTATTCACTAAATCACACCTAGCTCACAATAGCTGCTGTCTATGTGTGTTCCTTCAGTCAACAGACAGACATTACACAGATCCAGTGCAGCAGCAGATTCCCAGAACACCATCTCAAGATGACACTTCTCATAAGTGTTTTCGTTCTTTCAGGACAGATAAATGGATGCTTTCCCTGTTGCCCTGTAGATTGAAAATGTGCTGCGCCAACTCAAGTGCCAGCAACAAATGAGGACAATCAATGGCTGAACATAATGTCTGTCAAGTGTAAATAAATAAAGTATCTTCAGATAACTCCTATTACCTTTCTGCTTAGTCTGACTGCTTTCTGTTAAAGTAGCCTTCAAACTAGCAACCAGTGAAGTGTTGGTTCAGTAGGCACAGATTAACTGCACTGCTTCATCTCTCTGAATGTTAAGCATTTTTTCCCCCAATGTTAGAAAATATATATTTTAATCATCTGCGATATTATGTAATATGAATGAATGAATATGTTTATTTATATAGCGCCACAAGTGTACACAGAGCTTTACAATTTAAGGGTTTAGATAGTACAGGGTTACAAGTGCTTTTTAAAGAGAAACAGTGGAAGTGGGGTCCCTGCTTTAAAGCTTACAATCCAAAGTGGTAAAGGAAGACACACATAACACATAAGGGTTAAAGGGATAGTAATACTTAAAATGTAAAAAAAAATATGTTGTAGGGTTTATCCCCCTGAGTAAAACAAGAGTACTCCCACTGCTGAAAGGTGTTTCATTCAAAAGTTATTAATTTTCAAAGTTGAATTTTTTAGGTGCAATATCACAGTGGCCTGAAATTGTACAGTGGCGCTGTTGCTACACCATCCTATAGACAGCTCTGGTCAGTTGACCATAAATCTCCATAGGATGGTGTAGCAACAGCGCCACTGTACAATATCAGGCCACTGTGATATTGCACCTAAAAAATTCAACTTTGAAAATTAATAACTTTTGAACAAATCACCTTTCAGCAGTGGGAGTGCCCTTGTTTTACTCAGGGGGATAAACCCTACAACATATTTTTTTTTACATTTTAAGTATTACTATCCCTTTAAATGCGGAATACAGTGCTAAAATTCTGATCAGGATAAAGGAATATCATTAAAGTAAGTCAAATATAACTGCCCTGAATGTACAAAGTCAGTATCTTCCAGCTTGTTGAAGTTTATTTGAGGAGGTGTCGTTTTACAGGGATAGTAATGTTTCACAATAAAATCTGCTCCAATTAATCTTCATAGCATTTGGGCCATGAAGAGCATTCTTTCAATACTGTCAGAGTTGTAGTTCAAGAGTAATTGAATGATAAATTATCCCCCTCCCACCCCTTTTACTGATGTAACACTGCTCACCTCAGAGCAGCAAGACTGTCCAGATGGATCACTGAGAGGGACAACCTTCAGTGAGCATAAGGAAAAAACTGAAAAACCTGTCATGAGGAGCAGGGTTTTCCTTAAGCGCACTAAAGATTGTCCCTCTCTACGACCTGTCTGGTCAAGTGACCAGATTCCACATCTCAGGGGAGGTGGCTTACACTAGGTAAAAGGGGAGGGAGGGGCATACTTTATCATTCAATTACTCTTGAACTACAACTCTGACAGTATTGAAATAACACTCTCCAAGGACAAAATACTTAAGATTAAGTGGAGCTACTGTTTTTGTGAAACATTACTATCCCTTTAAAGGAAAAGTGTTTGATGCAAGAGAGTTGTACACACAATAGGAGCTGAGAGGTTGTTGTTGCCTGATCATAAGTGGATGGATAGGGTATAAAAGGAGATCAGAGTGGAAATGTATGAAGGGTTGGAGACCGGTCTTGAATGAGAGAAACAATAATTTATAAGAAATACAGAGTTTCATAGGCAGCCACTGAAGTGACTGGAGGAGGAGGGGGCAAGGACAAACCTAGGTGACAGTAAGGTAACTCGTTCTACAGCATTCTGTATCGATTGTAATGTATGGGGTTGTGAGGCAGGAAGACCAGAAAGAAGAAGGTTACAGTAGTCTAAGCAGGATAGCACAAGTGCTTGTGTAAGAATTTTAGCTGTGGCGGGACAGAGGAAGTGTTGGATTTCTGCTATGTTACACAGGAGAAAGAGGCAGGATTTGGTGACAGCATTATTATAAGGAAAGAATGAGAGAGCTACATTAATAACCCCAGGTACCATGTTTCGGACCCAGGATTTATGGTACAGCCATTTAGTGTCACCTGGAAGAGCACTACTGGGTCAGGACTAGATGGGATGCGATTGGCTTAAAGCCAGTGTAGTGCCTTTAATTAAGAAAGGAACTAAAACAGGACCTGGGATTTATTTGGGACAAATGCCACTTGTGAATTTAAGGGAATCATTCTAGGAGACTCACTGCTAAAAATCTGGGAGAACTTGTAAACTTGGAAACAGTGACCAGTGTCAGATAGCTGTAGCAAAAGTAAACAATGTCCTGTCTTGCATAAAAATTTGTATTAAAACAAGAGTGGATAACATAATGTTAGCACTGTACAAATCATTGGTGTAGAATCAGAGAAGTATAGACTGCCATAGGAGATTGCTGCCTCTAAAGTGGAGTCAGGTTGAAGCAGGAAAGTTTTAGGCTAACTGTAGAGAGCGGGATAAAAAAGAGATCATGTACAGTGTTATGTTTGTTAATGAGGAAGTTAGCATTCCAGAGAGCACAGGGAAAAGGAAGAATTGTGGTTGAAGACAGGGAATGGTGATAATGTTTGAATTGTTCCTGTATTGACTGTATGTAGAGCATTTGCGAAGGGAAAGGTGGCCAGCGTGTGTTGAGATATCTGCAGCTGATATCCCAAACTATCAAGCAACAGATATCTCACCAAAGCAGAAGGAGAGAGAGAGAGAGAGAGGAGATGATATAATGATTTTTGTACACTGGGTTTCCAGGTGGTGTGGAGTAAAACAGGAGTGGAGAAAAGTAAAGAGTTGGTGTGCAGACGTGAGTGTGGATAAGAGAAGTGAAAGAGAAATGGGAACAGAGAAGGGAGGATAGGGTGGAAAGTAGAAGGAGCCAGGTATTTTAGTGAGGAGCGCAGATGTTGAGAGAATAGTTAAAGCGGAACTACCACCCCTTCTAAACTTGCCCCCAAATAATTACCCACCTGGCAACTAGCTGCTCAATAGTGCTAGTCACCAGAATTATTACTGCGTTATTTAGACTTCCTACTGTTCCCGGGACTGACAGCTAGGAAACAGCGCAGACATCTTTGCATAGTGACGTCTGTGCTCCTGCACTGTCAGTTCCAGTCTCCTCTAGGAGGCGTTGCTAGGACCTGCATGGCACTGGAAGGGACTGACAGCACAAGTGTCACTATGGAAAGATGTCTGCTCTGTTTCCTGGCTGTCAGTCTCGGGAACAGTAGGAATCCTCAATAACGCGGTAATAATTCTGCCGACTAGCACTATTGAGCAGCTAGTTACCAGGGTTATTAAAGTTTAGAAGGGGTGGTAGTTCCGCTTTAATTTGATAAAGCAAATAAATCAGGCATCCACACTTTTCAGTGAACAGTTTAACACATTGAAAAGTAATACACTGGAGATTTTCAAAAATAATATTCAGCAATATCCGTTTATATTTTTTGCAGTGATCTGCCAAGCATTATTGGGAGTTTGTGAGTTACATAAAATAATTTGGGAATTTAAATGCTGTTTTTCATTTTTAATAAAAATACAATTATTAAAAGTACAGTTAAGTACAATTAAAATGTGCAGAGCTTCAGGATTAATAACAAATGAAAGCAATATATTATAAAATAAATACCATATGTCACAGTTTTTATTCTTAGACAGCCAAGTTTTTTAACTATTCAAGCTGGGTCTGCGCCATCAGATAAACCTAGATAGCGATCATATAGAATTGTTAGAATGTAGAACTAACGCAAAAGAAAAGGTACGCTTTCAACACAAATGTATAGGGTTGAATCAGAATGTAACTCCGGGCAAAGAAAGCATGTTTCTGCTAGCAGACAAGAAAAGCACTTATTATTGATATAAGGAAAACAAAATATCCTAAACTATCATGAAAGGAATAGTAATGTTTCATAATAAAAAATCTCTAATTAATCATCATAGTATTTGGAACTTGGAGAGTGTTATTTCAATTCTGTCAGAGTTATAGTTCAAGAGTAATTGAATGATAAAGTATCCCCCTCCCACCCCGTCTACTGATGTAACACTGCTCAGCCAGATCAGAAGGGAGGTGCCCAGGTAGACTGCAGAGAGGGACAATCTTCAATTAAGATAAGGGAAAAACCTGAAAAACTTGTCAAGGGGGGCAGGGCTTTCATTGTTCTCACAGTAAGAAGACTGACCCCCTTCTGTTATCTGTCTGGTCTAGCAACTAGATTCCACATCTGAGAAGAGATGGCTTACACTAGGTAAAAGGGGCGGGAGGGGAACTTTGCTTGTGAATATCTCTCAAACCATAAAGATTTGAGAGATAAGACTTATACCGTGCTTCATGTTTTTTTAATGCTTACAAAATAAAATAAAGATAAAACGAAGTATTACTATCCCTTGAATAACCTTAGCTGCTAAAGACATCTCCAGCTCATTGCTCTGCTTTGGAAAATGTCTCTAGCATCCAAGTGCCAGTCAACCTCCTTACCACATTTTCTTCTATGACTCTAAAAGGTCCTTATCAGTACAAATGTATGTGCATTTTGGTCCATTAAAAACACAGAAAAACTTAGCAGCAGTTGAGAGAGAACATATGGTAGAGGAGAAGCACCATGATTCTTCTCAAAAACACTGCTATTTATTTTCTTGATCTACTCCTGTTTTATGCCTGTTAACTAAACTGCTTACACTAAAAGGCCTTTCCTTAATGCCCCTTGCTACAAAGGGCAGGTAGAGTGGCTGTGTATGGACATTCCTTTCCTCTACACCTGGTTTAATGCCATGTATTAAGCAAGTCACAGGGTAGATGGTGTAACTTTACTCCATTTTCACAAGCATGTCATGGGGCAGGTGTAAGGGGCTTGAGGATATTAAAGTCTTATCAATGCCAGAGTGTGCGCTATAATGCATTATAGCCATCATACATGTTAGGGCATACTCTGCTATTGAAGGGTAACACTAGTATGGAGCTGTGCTGGAAGATTCCTACAATCAACCCAGACAGACTATTCACTGAAAGAATATGTCAAGGATAGAAGAGTGTTATCTGTGAATAAAGCTTGAGATAATAGCACAGCTGAGTAGCTTTAGGATTACTTGGGTCTCTCTGCCAGCTGAAAATACATCAGACACACACACATATATATATGTGCACAGTATATATATGTACTGTCTATGTAGTATATTTTGCTTTCTCTCTCTATATTATATATATATATATATATATATATATATATATATATATATACACACACACAAAGAAAGAGAGATGGAGGCAGATAAAAAGCAAACTATATTACACAGCTAGTACAACAGATAATTATCACACGTTCATGACAGTGGAAAATTGATGTTCCTGATTAATATGGAGGACACAAGCTGAATCCCATTGCAGAAGAAAATCCTATCACTAACTTTATCTCCAAATTACTCAACAGATGTCACATACAGTATTATGAATACAAAATCTAATTCCTGATACAGATCTTATGATCAAACTAGTCTTCCACAGCAACTAGTAAAAATTTAGTTTAATTTATAAATAAAATCTGCCTTTATGCTGCATAATTCATTTTTTGTAAAATAAATAGTTTTTGAGAAATTAAACTATGTAATCTTTGGTTGCACAGTGTGGCCTCTTTATGCTATTAAGGCAGGCACTCAGTGTGCAGGCACCATCTAGACTTATTTGCAAAGCAATGTTTTGTAAACCCCTCTGTTCCTTAAATGGTTAAGCACCCCCACAATGAGAAATGCTTGTCACTGTTGTGCATGTGGGCCAAAGGCCATCAGAGAATGATTGAAACTGTAGTCCAACAACAGCTGGAGCACCACAGGTTTGTCACTCCTAGTCTATACTCCTGGATCTGTAATGGTGCTTGCATACAGAATTACACAAAACTAAATCTAGATATCATTACTGCATGCTTCTTTTGATTTTTCGAAATCTGGAAATCCTGAATTTGCCCCTTCTGTAGAAATATGTTGTTTGTTGTGCATTTGTATATTGTATAAATGCATATTTATACAAACTGTCTGAAATCAGATCTGAAATCAGAGGTGTGCTTAGAAGTTGGTATTGACCCTTGCTACCTTGGTGCAATCCCAGCCTAGAACCAACAGTAGTAATCTGAAGTCAGACGGCTGAGTCAGTCCTGCGTTCTGTTTATATGTAACAGATCTGATTATGGTTAATGAATAATGACTCACATTCCAGGAGTTTATAAACCAATAAAGCACACACCTTTGCTTTCTTCTACCTGAGGAAATTGAGACCTAGTTCAATAAACAATGCTGTATGTTATTTACTGTTAATATTCTATATAAAAATTTGCTAAAACGTGTGTAACGAGACAGTCATGTGCAGTAAAGACTGCTGCACGTGCTGCAGTCATGTGCAGTAGAGACTGACCGCGCCGCGGCTGATACAGAGCTGGACACTCTCTGTATCAGCCGTGGCGTGGGCAGTCTCTACTGCGCATGACTACCTGGCGACTGGCTGGCAGTGACACTGTGGCCCGTTTAACGGGCTCTTCAACTAGCATGTTAATAAAATAGGCCAATGTTCTGATATTAGATGCTGAATATAAATAGCATACCATCATACATTAATTTTAGGAGAACATTTTTAAAAATAAGAGGCACACAGGCAGTTTAATATGGCTAATTTTAACATGTAGATTTTCATTTAGTAAAGAATAGTTAATGCTTACAATTCAACTTCAATGCAATTTGCTCCTATACAATATAACATGCTGAAACATTTATAGATATAGATATAAAATAATAATAGCTAGTATTTATATAGCGCCTTTCTCCCAGTGGGACTCAAAGCGCTTTCAGCGCACGCTCTCGGAATTAACCAAATCGGCAGCTGAAATAATAGATGTTATTATTACCCATTCAATGGTGCTCATTTATCGACCTTGGAAGGATGAAGGGCTGAGTTAACCCTGCTGGGAATCGAACCTGCAACCTTGAGGTTGGAATAAGGCTCCATAGTCAGGGACTTTACCACTGAGCTATCTCACAGTACTAGAGAGAGTACCAGATATATTCAATCACCTGTGCTTGCTTTTATCATAGACAGGGATGTGATCTTCCTCTTACTCATTTCCTGATCTGTCCTTGACACAACAGAGACAGCCTCCTGCACTCACACTGACCGATGCTTATTGGTTCTTTCGACCCTAAAAGACATCTCAAATGGAGTTGAGCCAATTGTCAATAATCAACCAGAGTAGTGTGCAGTCTACAGTGTTCTAGGCTCAGAACACAGGAGTTCAAGGCAAACTTCTCCCTATTACCCTAACTTTGGTCTACCGCGAATCAGAATAAGTTTAGGTGATGCAGACTCTGGTGGCCCTTTTTATGGCACTTGTAATACATTTATCATAGCTATTTGTTTATCATTGTTTCCTTTTATGTGTAATGCCGATATGGCATTCACCAATGCTTTTAAGACCTCTCTAGCATTCAAGCAGTTAAAAGCCCCATTAAGATCTATGGAAATCTGGGAACTGAACTTTTACTATTATACATGATGCAGTTAGTTTTCTCTAGAATTTCTCCACTTTTCTTTGTAGTACATTGTGCTTCATTACAGTGGTCCTCGCCTTCTCTTTGTAGTACAATGTGCCTCATTTTCTCTTTGTAGTACAACGTGCCTCCCTTTTTCTTGGTGGTACAATGTGCCTAACTTTCTCTTTGTGGTAAAATGTGCTTAACTGCCTCTGAGTAGTACAATGCGTGTCACTTTTTTTTGTAGTACAATGTGCATCACTTTCTCTTTGCAGTACAATGTGCCTCACTTTCTCTTGTGGTACAATGTGCCTCACTTTCTCATTGTAGTATAATGTGCCTCACTTTCTCTTTTTGGTATAATGTGCTTTGTTTTCTGTTTGTGGTACAATGTGCTTCACTTTCTCTTTGTAGTACAATGTACCTCACCTTGGGAGCGCTGCTGGCTGCACATGTATATAGAGTGTCATGTGACCTCACAGGTAAGATATCGGAAAGTGATATTTCCACAATTTTTGAGAGATGGGAGGAACAGCAGAGCAGATGACTGTTGGATGACATATTGGCCCATATGTATAAAGGCAAATTGCTGCAATACTGGGAAAAGCCAGCTGCACCACAAGAGACAAATAAACATTCCTCACATCCCCACTGATCTAAATGGGGCTATTTAATCAGCTGAATGAGAAACAATGTGTTGGAGACCTCACAAGCATTTAAGGGTATAAAATCTCCATTCACTCTGCTTTTATGCATAAGGTCCAATCACACGTTTCTGAGTGTTTAAATTACAATTAAAACAATGAGTTTTAAAAAAAACAACAAACAAACAAAACACTTATCTCAGGTCTGGTGATGGGAAATACACTGTAGAGAGCAGCACAACTGCTTGCGTTACCTTGAACTTATAAAAGAGATTGCTAGTTAGCAGTATATTGAAAGAAAATTGTAGGTGTTTGAATAGGTTCACAATCGCTCAACAAATAAAATCATAAGAGTCATTCCCAATTGCTCTTTGACAAACATGAAATAAATGAAGGCTTTAATAAACATAAGTTTCATGTAAAGCTATTTTAATTAACATTCCTAGTGCTTACTTTATACCACTGCATATCCACTCATGGTGTAAAGAAATCATAGATGCACTCAACTGCTGGAAGTATGCTTTCATTTTGGAATGAAATGTGAAGTAGGTTTTTATTAAAGAGAACAACAAAAATGATAGAAACACACTGCTGAATAATATTGTCGCCCAAATACTGAAGATCTGCTGCATGCCAAAAGATAATGGAGGGATGTAGTCATGAGAATCAGTATTATAACATGTGCTGGCACAGATTTATTAGTCATACACCTGCCTAATACTAATTTACTAAACTACTTCATCTAAAAAGTATCCTCTTAACTATGCTTGCACCAAGGGGAAGGTAGTGTGGGGTATAGGTATTTCTGGGAATATCATTCATCTGCGACGTAATGCCATGTATTAAATAAGAAGCAGAGGAAATAGCTTAAATTGACCCTATTTCAATGCTAGAGGGGAAGAGTTCGGGGCTTGGTGGCATTAAAGTCTTACCGACAGCAGAGTGCATGCTCCAGTATGCACCAGAGGTAATATGCTCAATTACATTACCTGAACTACATGTGCAGAAGTTACAGGCTAATGAGAGCACAGTTGTGCTGGCAGATTCATACACAGGGCCGGCGCTGCCATTAAGGCAGAACAGGCAGCTGCCTTAGGGCGCCGCAATGGAGGGGCGCCGAAAAGAGGTAAGTTGTTTTTTTTTTTTTTTTTTATTACATATATATCTGCCTGGGTCTCTCTGCGGGCTGTTATAAAGATGCCACGAGGGAGTGCTTGGTAGTGTAAATCAGCGCTCCCTCGCAGCGTCTATGTTACACACCGCAGAGAGACCCAGGCTCTGTAGTAATACAGAGCGCTGAGAGATGACATCATCTCCCAGCGCTCTGCATTACTGAGAGCAGCGCGCGGGAGCCTCAGCTCTGTGCCGAAGGAGGCACAGAGCTTTAAGCTGTGGCACGCTGCTAGACCACCAGGGACTCAAGGTATGGGGATGAAGGGGGCATTATGGAAGGGTCAATGTGGAGGGGGCATTGTGGAGATAAAGGAAGCATTGTGAAGGGGAATTGTGGAGATGAAGGGGTGATGTGGAGTTAAGGGGGCATTGTGGAAGGGTCAATGTGGAGATGAGGGGGCATTGTGGAGTGGAAGGGTCAATGTGGAAATGAGGGGGCATTGTGGAGATGAAGGGGCAATGTGGAGGGGGCATTGTGGAGATGAAGGGGCAATGTGGAGGGGGCATTGTGGAGATGAAGGGGGCATTGTGGAGATGAAGGGGCAATGTGGAGGGGGCATTGTGGAGATGAAGGGGGCATTGTGGAGATGAAGGGGCAATGTGGAGGGGGCATTGTGGAGATGAAGGGGGCATTGTGGAGATGAAGGGGCATTGTGGAAGGGGCATTGTGGAGATGAAGGGGCAATGTGGAGGGGGCATTGTGGAGATGAAGGGGGCATTGTGGAGATGAAGGGGCATTATGGATGGGTCAATGTGGAGATGAAGGGGGCATTGTGAAGATAAGGGGGCATTGTGAAGATGAAGGGGCAATGTGGAGATGAAGGGAGCATTGTGGAAGGGGCATTGTGGAGATGAAGGGAGCATTGTGAAGATAAGGGGGCAGTGTGAAGATAAGGGGGCATTGTGAAGATGAAGGGAGCATTGTGGAAAGGGCATTGTGGAGATGAAGGGGCAATGTGGAGATGAAGGGAGCATTGTGGAAGGGGCATTGTGGAGATAAGGGGGCATTGTGGAATGGGCATTGTGGAGATGAAGGGACAATGTGGAGATAAGGGGGCATTGTGGAAAGGACAATGTGGAGATAATGGGGCAATGTGGAAGGGACATTGTGGAGATGAAGGGGCAATGCAGAGATAAGGGGGTATTGTGGAAGGGGCAATGTGGAGATGAAGGGAGCATTGTGGAAGGGGCAATGTGGAGGTGGGGAGAGTGTGGAGGTGAATATGTGGGCGGGGCAGGGGATTGTGGCAAGGTCGGGGGGGGGTCAGGGGATTGTGTCCGTGTCGGGGGGGGGGGGGGAATCAAAATGCACCTTCGCCTGTGTATACAAAAATCCTTGCACCGGCCCTGTTCATACATTCCATAAATGTATTTAAAACCATGTCCAAACCAGAAAGGATTAACCCCTTGGATACTGGAGAGGTCTACAACACATTGGGTTTAAATGCATCATTCTAAATTCATGATTAAAAAAACCAAGGCTACACATACTAAACTTTGTTGCTGTAATTTAGCAATATGTTGCAAGTCTGTAACATCTTTGCTGTATTCATGTGACTTTTATAAAAAGGACAATTTTACTGTAACTCATTCTGTGGAGGAACATTAATTAACTGGTCGCTAATGTGCACACAGAAGTACATGTATTAATAGGTCAGTAATGCGCATGCACTGTAAGACACACACACACAGAAGTTAATTTGCAAATATGTGATGTATATATCTTTCAAATGTTTTGCAACTCTTAGGCAAGATACTATCAAAGCATTGAGTTGTTCTATTTTAATACATAGAATGCAATCATATCTAGAAAAAAATTAAATATTTGACTTTGTTGCACAAGTTATTCCATCATTATGCACAGAAGTTGAAAGATATATTATTACATTCTGAGATTTAACCAGTTGAGATTTGACAGTGTAATAAGCAAAAAGAAGACCTGGGGGTAGATACACTATGATTTGATATGGGGTCAGGCTGGTCATATTGTGATGTATTTGCACCAATTCCATTTATTATGTTTATATATATGTACCAAGATGTCTTTACCATCTTATCCCTGTTGGCCTGGTTTATGATGTTGCTGTGACTACCTCAACAATAACTAATTTGAATATTGAAGTGCAGCTTAATGAGCCACTGCCATATTCCTGTGGGTGTGTTTACATGTTATGTGGCTATCTGCCACATGCTCTGATAACTGGCTCTGCTGTCTCACAGTTCCATCTTTGTCAAACTGAGATACTGAGATCGCAAAATTGGGATCTTCTCATAGCTTACTGTGGTGTCACAGAGGACAGTTTGCTATCTATACTGGAGAGCAGCAACACCACCAGACCTCCTTTAATCTTTTGAGTGCCAAAGGGATGTGCAACACATTGCTCTGAACTGTGGCGCTGAAAAGTTTATAATATAAAGGATCCCCTTGCCCCCCTTTACAGTTCATTCCCAGACACAGAAAACCAGCAAAGCAGCTATTAAAAGTAACAGCTTCTCTGCTGATGCTGTCTTTACATGAACCAGCTGATTAGCTGTTTGAAGTCCACAGCTGACTATACGCTAAACAGCTGAATGGTGTAAACAGAAGACTCGTAAGGCACTGCTCAAGGCGCACCTCCATGCATCTCCCTCCAGTTCTTCAGAGTGTATCAGTTTACCTCTTTTCACAATAAAATTAAACAAATCTGCAGCAAACCAAAACTGCCCATTCATTAAAATATGGCTTTTAACACACTGAATGCTAGACTCCAAAGCATTGTGACTTTTGAAAATGTTTATTTTGCCTCTATAATGCAGTTGGTTTAGCCCACTATTACTCCAAGTCCAAAGGGAAGGTTTAATGCATTAAAGGTAGAGTAATGTGTGTTACTTCTGTAGTTTATTTTAAAATTACAATAGAACAATTGCTGATAAATTACAATGTTGATAGAGAACATTTAGAGAAAACAGATCATATTTGTATAGTTTATGTTGAAACTACAGGGTCACACTCAATTTCACATGTAACCTGCAATGACTTAATAGAGTTTTGTGAAATGTACAAGATGCAGAAGAATTTAACCCTTTAAAGACCAAATGGGCATTCAACAAATTGCAAAGCAATGCATTGAACACCAATCTGGTCCTTAAAGGGTTAACAGCAAGGAATAAACACCTTAGCTGTGTTGGCTCATAATAATGTCAGTGAACAAAGAACATAATAAATTGAAATGGACAGGGAATTTCCATAGAGCACCAAAATTACACAGCACGCATTCAACTGATTAAATATGTGAGTCAATTGTACTACAGTATAGAAACAAGCAGTAACATGTCAGATATATAAATACTGTTAAATAACATCATGTAATGTTCTTCACAGTAAATGAAACCCTAGTTTATATAAGGTCAGATGCATATGCCAGTGATACCTAGACTACTAAAGTAGAGGAAATATACCCTTGCCGATTAGAGCCCTGTGCCCCACACCTCTAATAAACTGGCAGAGATCGATATCTAGCCAATGAGACTGCTCCTTACAGACAGAAGCCTCTGTCATTGGAGGAGAGCAGAGGCAGACTTACTGACTGCGGTTTCAGAGCGAGTAACCACAGTCTATGCGGAAATAGCTGGGGGACAGACTTTCTAAGTTAAATTTACAACAAATAAAACTTAAAAAAAAATGAATAACGTTTTAGTACTATTCGATATATACTCTGTTATAAATAGGTGACAGATCCAACTTTAAAGTGAAACTAGATAAAGGCATGTTAATTATGTCAATGTTTCTTTTATTTGAAGGTTGTAATTACAATATTCAGAATCTACAACTCTTACTTTCTAAGGTCTAGCAAAGAGTTGGGGAAAAATGTAGCCCTTCACTTGTCATTCTACATCAACTCCCAGCATCGTCAGTCTGCTATTAAAAGTTTTACCTCTTTTTGACAGTTATTGCTGTAATAAGTTTTAAATGAAGCATTTCCCAGCAGGTACCCTTGTTTTACTAGACAAAAAAATACCCTTAAAAAAAAGAGATATAATTTTTTTTCATAATAAAAATATTACTACTCACTAAACACAATGCTGTGTACATACGTCTGGAACTCAAATTGTTACATAAAGCAGCAGGCAAGTAACACTGTAAAACTGCAAGTTATTACACTCTCAGGAAGAATTACACATGAAGCCTGCCTGCATTTTTCAAGTACAAAAGCTACAGTCATCAGTGTGGAATGCACCTTCCCAGTTTTATTTCTTCTCTCTATGATTAATGTGTAATATAAAGAAATTTCTTGTCATCACCGAGATAGAATTTGCTGCTGTGGTCTCCAGCTAAAGTAAAAAAAAGGAAGAAAAAAAAAATGGAAAAAAGAATACAATTCCTATGGTTTTATACGCAAGCTGCATATCTGCACAAAGGTCTCTTAAGTCCAGGCTATAAAAACCTGCTTAAGTCTTTATTTAGCCATTTTATGGATCCTTCTTCTAGGAACCCGCTATGCAGACGTACCAGTCTTTTTTGGGTTCCTATTGTTTTACATTCTTGTCTTTGTGTGCAATCCACGTGGCTATTTTTAGCTTTGCTCAGACCACTTCCAGCATAGTGTAATCTTTTCCTATGGCTGTCAAGTTGGCAATATTGCTCTGTGCTTTGTATAAATGAAGCAAAGAGCAGCTAAAAGGCACTAGGGCATGAGAAGTCAATTGTTGGACCTTCAGCTTTTGGAGACTACAACACTAACATTCCACACTGCTCTACATTCCAGCGGCTGGTTGAAGATGATAGCAGTTGTAACCCCAACAGCTGGAGATCCACAATTGGCTGCCCCTGTGCTAGGGTGTTAGTTAGTTTATACAAAGAGAAAAGCATTTTTTTATTTTACATATGTACAAAACAAAAATCTACTTTAAAGCACTGTAAAGCAATGATAGGCGGAGGCTTTTTCAACACCTCTGTATTTGCAATTTAACCCCTTGGAAACTAGCTTTGCAATGCATTGGAGACTTTTGTACCATCCAAAGTCATAGCAAAAAAATAAGTTGTTTATTGTTAATCCCTGCGGTGCAATGCGTTGGATCCCTCTCCAGCACTCAAAGGGTTAAATGTTAGTGAACCTACAACAGTACTCTCCAACAGATTGCAAAATGCTATTAGAATCCAAAGCAGGCATGGGCAACCTCAGGCCATCTAGCTGTTGTGGTCTACAGCTCTATTTGCTGACTGGCCAGGAATGATGGGAGGTGTTCTCCTCAACAGCAGGAGGGCGTCTGGTTGTCTATCCACAATCCAAAGGGTTAAAGGGAAACTGTCCCATATAGGAACATATAGGTAATTTTGAAAGAACTTTTGAAATCAAGTATATTTATATTAGTACTTTTTATTAAATATTAAATAGGTGAATTTATTTATTTTTTATAAGATAAGTGATTTTGAACGGTGTCAAAATCAACTATATTTATGTTAGTAGTTTTTCATTTAATACAATAGCTTGAGATATTTAGCTTTATATAGTATTAGTTTAGGCAAGTTAGACAGTACCCTGCTCTCCATCCCAACTGCCACTCCCAAATGTCCACTACTAGCTAATTTGCATAAACTGACAAATAAACAAAGGTAAATATCTCCAGTATTTCCAGAAAAAAAATATTCTTTTAGCCGTCACTTTTTAACATAATTTTTCCCCGACAAAATAAAAATGGTCTAAACTTGGAGAAGACAAATAAAAGTCCTGTTAACAGGAGTGAGAAGCAGTAGCATTGAGTTAAGTGGTAAAAAAAAGTCTTTGAAAATGTGTCGTTTTAAAAGACAAAAATTGTCTTTGCTTCTTTGAAAATTTTCGTTTCAAATTATAAAATGAAAGACATTTATAACGTCAGACTTTTTATCGCCAATATTCATCAAGATCTTCTTAATGTGATTTTTAATACTTTGTGACACATTTTCAAATGTGACGGATTTAATTATAAAAATATTGGCCTTATTTTACCACCAACTCATAGGGGGAGATTCACTAAGCGGTGATAAAGAGGTGATAAAGTGGAGATGAATTCTCCAGTGATATCTTCTCCAAGTCCTATGTTATTCTATAGAACCTATTTACTAAGATCTCCATAGTTGAAAAAAGCTTAGTGATTAGGCTCCATAGAATAACATAGGAATTGGAGAAGTGATAAACTGGAGAAGTCATCTGCACTTTATCACCTCTTTATCATTGCTTACTGAATCTGCCCCCAGATCTGACAGTGTTTTCATTATGATGACTTTTTGAACATCTTGCCCTTTAAAATCTTTAAACTGCAAACAGATTAAATAAATTCAAACAATCTCCAAATCTCCGTTTTTTTGTTTATAAAATAAATGTGTGCATATATTCTACATAATAACATCTGATAAGTAAATAATCAATAAATAATCAAATTTCCCTCTGGAAAGTAGAGATGAGCAAACTGAATGAACCGTGTCTTGGGCAAGGTGACCAAATCTCCATTTTAACGTAGGACATTTATGAAAATGTAATTCTGAGCAGGAAATAGTGCAATACCGCAATGTTTTTCATAAGCATCCTACATTAAAATGGAGATCTGGTCCCAGTAGTCCTGGATTAAAAAGGAAAACATGTGGGATGCTTGTAGCTTGTGAAGAGATTGAATTGATTTCTCACAGTGATTTATTTCTGTACATATTTATAAGAAACAAATCTGCTTGTGAATGAACCTTATCAAGGTTGAATATATAAACAAAAATGATAACATAGGCAATATCGTACACACCTGTTGAAGCACTGTATGTGGCTTGCCTGAAACAAGATAAGGATTTCCATAAACTCTTAACAAGCTTTTTAGAAAAACAATAATTTATCCAGTTAGCCATAAAGTGGTTTACAGTTTAAGTACAGTGATCATGCCACATGCTTGCTATACAGATCGTCTGAAATTCCTACATCTTAACAAGCAGTATTCACACTTGACTTTGCCTAGGAATTCTCCCATGTCGACGTTCACAGAAAGAAAAGCATAGCAAATTGTGAAGCATACCAACTGCACCATAATGAACAAATAAAAGCTTACTATAAGTTGAATGTTAGAGAGGTCTCTGACATACTAAAAGGGTTAAAATCCACCTTTAAATCAATGGGCAATTTAACCCTTTGAGTGCCAGAGGGGTACGTAAAGCATTGCTCTGCATTGCATTGCGTACCCCTCTGGCACTCAAAGGGTTAAGGAACAGTATGCATTCGCTATGCTTCAGTTCATTTGCCGAAGGACTGTTCTTCTTACCTTTCTGTATACAGCCCTTAAGTATGTAACATGGTATTCAAGGGGTTTACTACACAAATGAAATTCCTTCTGAACTCACACTGCTTACTGTCTGTAATTGTACTGTGTTTAGGCACTCACATGTTTTACTCTCCATAGAGTACACTTTCCTGTGACATCATGGCACCCTCATCATCACATCAGCCCAGCTCATTGTACTCGAGTGAGTGGCTGGACATGAGTTATCTATGTAGTTTATTAGCACAAAAGATATACACACACACAATCTCCCTCTCTCACATGCAGTCTGACACACAGCCTCTCATTCTCTCTCTCAAGCTCACACACGCAGTATCTCTTACACTCACAGCCTCTATCACATACAGTCTAACACAGCCTCCCTTTCACCACACAGTCTGTTTCACATGTGCATAGTCTGCCACACCCAGTCTTTCACACACATGCACACACGTTCATGCAAACACATGCATACAGTCTTTGTCGTACCCACAGTGTCTGTCACACATACAGCCTCTCTCTTTTCCACATATACGTAGTCTCTTTCTCACACAGGCATAGTCTCATTACACATATACACATAGTATGTCTGTCACTCACACCCACACATGCACTTACCCTTCCCTGACGCTCAAATTATCCATCCCGTTTCTGCAATACAATGATTAATGGAGTGTCTCTCCCCATTCTGGCACTAAAAAAGTTAATGGTGCAAAAAACCCACCACGAACAAACACACAGTCTGGTACTCAATTGGTTAATTGTGCTGCAATTCCCCTACTCTGGCAAACCCCCTCTTTATCCATTTTGGCACTAAATGGCCCTACTGAACAGGAGGAGGAAGGTTTTTTTACCATTAACTACGTGAGTACCAAAAAGGGTGATAGGGAGCCATGACAGGAGAGCAAAGGAAGGGAGAGGTGGCCATGGCAGAGGGAGGGCAGAAACTATGAGGAGTCCTGCAGTGATTCGCCCCTGCCCAAGCCATAGCTGTACTCAGATGGGCTCTGGAAGGTGGCTGGATCCTGCATACAGCGTTATGGAGGGAGGAATTTACATAACTCCTCTCTACTGCCGCCCTGGAGTGTATCTGGTAGTGACAATGAATCAATTAGCCTTATATTATATACATTTTTATATTTTAATCACCACTATCACCACTTTCCTGCTGATCCCCATAAGGTTCCTTTAGGACTGAAGTTTGATCTATATTCTCAGAAGTGACAATCCCCTTTGATTGATTTTTTTCTGGGAATGCTGATCCTCTGTAAGACCTTCCAGCTTCTTATTAGTATGACTGATCAGCGGTGACATATTGTTGCTGCTGTTAATGGTAATTCATTATCCTACAAAACTCTAAGTTACCTGCTCCTAATCAGTATGAGATGTTCCCAGGTCTAATCCTTCCATGTTACTGTATGGTATCTTGTTACTTGAATCTATCCCAGATTTTACTTGGCTCTTTTTATTGTATCTCACCTGTTTCTGCACATAGAATAGCCCTTTTTTAACTTGTCCCAGTTCAGTCTAGCACGTTAATATGTTTCTGGTCCTGTTCCCTCTGTGGATTTGCTTAATCCACAGCCTTGTATATCCTGCTAAGTCCCCAATCCTGTCTCCTACTTACTCCAGATGGCTGTCCAGATTCAGGGGCTCAAAGCCTAGTAGAAGCAATCACTGCCTGCCTCATACAGATATCCCTGTAGCCTTGAACCAACTCACTTAAGAATATATGCAGAAATTACCACTGGCCCCTCTCCAGATGACAGATTTCTACAACATTCCAGGTACTAATGACCTTACCCTCAGTATATGCATAGATCAGTTAGGATTCATGCCTTAAAGGGAAAGTATTGCATAATATGGAAAATATCTATTTTGCAAGGTTTTATTGCTGAGTAAAACAAGGGTAATCCTGTTGACGCTTCATTCAAAAACAGCTTTACTTTGGATGCAGTGCTTCCAGAGCCTGTAATTTTAAGGCTGAGTTTAACTGTTAGTTTCTTGGGCAGAATACAAGGTGGCACTGATAAACTACTTCTGTATGAGATGAATATAGTCTGCATTCGACCATGTAGGAGGAGTGAGTCCATGTAGGAGATGAACTAAGTCAGGGGTGAACAAAATAATAATGAATTTTGTAGCAACAGCATTTTAGTAGACAGCTGAGTTTTAGGAGCTTATACTTGTGTATATAAAATACTCAAACAAAATAATATATATTATTTTTAGATATTTAGATGTATAGATTATGCTAATCAATGCATGCCAGGCAGGCACTTCCTGATGCTTAATCCTTTCAGTGCTAGGGAGATGGGCAATGTATTATTGAGGGAGTGGGGAAGTAATGTAGGGTTAGGACAGGAAGTGCCTGCACAACAGGCCCAAATTAGTATACAACGTTCATAACTCAGAAACAAGATTTCTAAATAAAAAATGTCTAATACAACACATCACTGATTTGAAAGCGCTATCAAAATCCCCAAAATTGATTTTAGGTGATAGTGTCCTTTTAAAAAAATGTGACTTGCAGTTTTACCTTGATACAGGCCCAAGCTGTAAAATTGTGTACAATACAGCAATGCTATCTAGATCAACTGAAGAACCAGTGTAGATCTCTGTAGGAAAAAAAAAAAAAAGAAATGAAACGTGGACAAGCACTAGAGTATGAGTAGCTTTATTGTACACATCATCATTTTAGTGAAGGATGCTCGCATTCCCTCTTTCCCTTTTATAGATCTGTTCAGCTAGTTCAGCATGCTCGCCCCACCTCTTTCTGTAAAATAGACATTACCTTATTCATGAAGGAATCTACTCTGCATTCTTCTGTCTGGCTCTTGAAAGGATAATTTTCATGTAAGTTTAATTATGTTTTTTGTCTGCCCTATAGCTGCAGGATCCTTTAGATGGTCATCTGATCCGCAGAGTCTCTTCTCCTAAATTCAGTAAAGAACAGGAGGCCCCGTGGTTTCAGCGAGGATGCAGAAAATGGTTCCATGCAGCACAACTATAAACAAAATACCATTTGGGCAATATGCACAAAGAAAGAGGAAATAAGGGGTAAACAAACTGTACCCCAGCAAACAAGTACAAATTCCTCAAATTCCCATTGATTTAAGTGTAGCTTTTGACCCCTTGAATGCTTCATCAAGCCCTTGATGTCTTAGTATGAAGTCTGCTTGTCAACGGGTGAATGACAATATACAAATGTGGAGCAATTCTAGAGAAAACCAACTGTACCACAAAGAGCAATTAAAAACAAATGATTTAACTGTTTGTGTGCCAGAAGGGTGCTCAACACATTGCACTGCAATTCATTGGACAACCCCCTGGCACTCAGTGGGTTAAAAGACCCATTTAACCCCCTTGAATCCTAGAAAGCATTCCAAGAAACTGATTCAGAAGGCATTGGAGAACTCTCTAGCATTCAAGGGGTTAATGCATTGCTTTGTCCTATAGGCAGTTACTTTGCCCCAGAATTTCTCCACCTTTGTTGGCCCTTGAATTCTTACGCTATGAGTTATAAGGAGATTGGTAAAAATGGCTCCTTTATTGGCTGAGTAACTTTACAGTCCAACTTAGATCTCTTAGTCAGGAATGTTTGACGAAGAGACCTAAGTGGGTTTGAAAGCTTGCACTCTAATGATATTCAGTTAGCCAATAAAGGTACCACTTTTACTCTACCAACCTCCTTTGTTTTTCCATGGCTAACACAGTACCACTTTTTATATATATAATTATGTATGAGCAGGGGGTTCTCCATTTTCAACATGTGCCACATTTACTAAGCTGAGAAATAAGTCTTTGGGTCATGTTGCAGTTGTTCACACAAACATTTCTTATTCACTTTTAACCCCATAAATACAAGACACACCCCTCTGGTCCTTTAGGGGTTAAAAGTGAATAGGACATTGCAAGTCACTAATGAACATGTAGAAAAATGAATGGGGCAGCCAGAATCTATAGGTTCTATATCAGAAAGGTGTTTTTTTATTTAGTATACCAGGGCTTATAATCTTAAAGGGATTGTAATACTTCATTTTATCTTTATTTTGTAGGCATTAAAAAAACATGAAGAACAATATAAGTCTTATCTCTCGAACCTTTATGGTTTGAGAGATATTCACAAGCAAAGTTTCCCCTCACTGACCAAAATGGTCAAGTCTGCCATCTAGCTGTCAGATTTGGAATTCGGTCCGCAGACGGTCGTGGCTCTGCAGCAAGGTCGAGATTGCGAGATATAAGAAGAACTACTTCATTTGAATAGTCTACAAAGTGTGCCTGGTTTGCAAGCACACTTTTTAGACCCTTCCAATGAAATAGTTATTTTTATATCTTGCAATCTTGGCTCTGCTGAAAGCCACTGGTTAATCTGAGGACTGGATTCAAAATCTGACAGCTAGATGGCAGACTTGACCATTTTGGTCAGTGAGGGGAAACTTTGCTTGTGAATATCTCTCAAACCATAAAGGTTTGAGATATAAGACTTATATCGTTCTTTGTGTTTTTTTAATGCCTACAAAATAAAATAAAGATAAAACTAAGTATTACTATCCCTTTAAGGCTTTTTATGACCAAATCATGTTACTGAGATACTCCCTCCCCAGGGAATTAGGTTCAGAACGCCATACAGAAATGTTCCTGAGTATGATTATTATAAGTTGTAATCCTATTCAAATCCTTTTGTATAGTATGGTTAAACACTTATAGGGATAGTAATGTTTCATAATAAAAGCAGCTCTAATTAATCATCATAGTATTTGGACTTTGGAGAGTGTTATTTCAATTCTGTCAGAGTTGTAGTTCAAGAGTAATTCAATGACAAAGTGTCCCCCTCCCGCCCCTTTTACTGATGTAACACTGTTCAGCCAGATCAGAAGGGAGGTGCCCAGGTAGACAGCAGAGAGGGACAATCTTCAATTAAGATAAGGGAAAAACCTGAAAAGCTTGTCAAGGGAGGCAGGGATTTCATTGTTTTCATAGAAAGAAGATTGTCCCCTTCTGTTATCTGTCTGGTCTATGGACTGCATTCCACATCTGAGAAGAGATGGCTTACACTGGGTAAAAGGGGCGGGAGGGGAAACTTTGCTTGTGAATATCTCTTAAACGATAAAGGTTTGAGAGATAAGACTTGTATCATTCTTCATGTTTTTTTAATGCCTACAAAATAAAATAAAGTTAAAACGAAGTATTACTATCCCTTTAAGTCCTTTGCTACTAGCCAGACCTGAATAGTTACTCGCCACTGCAAGCCATAACATACCCACCACGTCTGAATTTCTACTCGCCAGGGCTAAATGTTCACTCGCCATTGGCTAGTGGACATTTTGAGCCCTGAGTATGCAGAGACTACAAGGAACCTTGATGTGTCAATGGGAGTCTTGACCACTGACATGCGATTAAGCAGGAAGCCTCAGAAGCGAGTGTAAATCCACTAAATAGTCTCTGGCCCAGTGCATTATGCAGTAACTAAACAGCAGGATAAAGGGAATGAGTGATTTTCGATCATCGCATCTCGCACGATAAATATCAGTTTTGTAATTATTGTATCTTGTTGTGCTGTCTGTTTAGGTCCTGTTCACCTACAATATTTTACAGCACTGAGGAACAAGTTGGTGCTTTATAAATAAATGGTAGTAAGGACATGTGCATCTAGGCGTGAGAATGACAGTGTTACAAGAACTAAAAAAATATTACCTAAACAGATAATTTCATATCAGTTTGTCCTGGAAATATACCAATTACAAAACAAAAAAATCTTAATATTCAAATTTAGACAGCGTTACAGGAATTTTATAGAAAAATTGATGTCAGATTGTCATGCAACAATGACTTTTTACCTACTTCCTCTGAAAACACAGTTATGTGCAGTGAACAGTAAGACAGATTTTGCCAAGTAGTCATTTATCACACAACATGATTTAAAGTGGGGAAGTTTCATAAAAATACACATCAAAAGGTAATTTAACCCTTTAAGGATCAAACAGGTGTGCAGCTTCTGATCCTAGACCCTTTGAGTGCCAGAGAGGTACGCAATGTTAAAGGGATAGTAATGCTTCACAAAACAAAAATCAGCTCCAATTAATCTTCATAGTATTTGGGCCATGGAGAGTGTTATTTCAATACTGTCAGAGTTGTAGTTCAAGAGTAATTGAATGATAAAGTATCCCTCTCCCACCCTTTTTACCCAGTGTGAGCCACCTCCCCTCAGATGTGGATTCTGGTCACTTGACCGGACAGGCCGCACATTTTTCCTTGGAGGGGAATACGTTAGCATTCACTTACTCTTGAACTACAACTCTGACAATATTGAAATAACACTCTCCATGGCTCAAATACTATGAAGATTAATTGAAGCTGTTTTTATTGTGAAACATTACTATCCCTTTAAGAAGCAATCTCTTGCATACTGCTATAGCTCTAAGTGTTAAAGGGCTAACTAGTACTTTTTATATATTTGCCAGAATATTTAACTGCAATTTTAAACATAAAAATTCTCCTAAGGGATAGTTTATACTGGTATATTTATTGCAGAGCTTCTAGGTCATAATAAGAAAACATCCCACCCACCCAAGAGTTTGGTATCATGTCATATGGGTCTGTCACTGCATTAACACGCCTACAAACTTGTAGTATGGGTTTCAATGGGACTGCAGTGCAATCACACAAATAGGTTATGGCATATTCAGTGTGATTTTGGTCTGTTGTTTATGATGAGAACCAGGGACGATGGGAGAAAAAAAAAGCTTATAATGAAATTGCCTTAAAATGCTGCCTCCCAAGTTTTTATATTTATTTGCTCACCCCGAACATCTATACCTATTAAATGACCATTACCAGCTAATGTCTTGTAATCAGCATTAGCCTAATTGCAGCTCTCCTGCTTTCATTCTCCAAAGCCTGCTCTTTTTCTCCCCCTCCCCATACACACTATGTATTTTTGTGTAAATGATCTCACATGACTCAACAAATCCATCTGCCTGTAGCAGGCCAAGTTCGGAGCCTTCCCAGGAGGGGAGGAGAAGAACTGCTTTGTGGAAAGGACCTGGAGCTCTGCCCTTTCTCTGGCTCAAATTACCCGCCTGTCAGCCTTGACAGATCTGGCTGAAAATAAAAGGAAAAAAAATGTCCCGTTGAAAAAGCAGATGAATGAGCTCAGCAGTTCCGTAGATAACAGAGGCCCCTTTAGTGCTCTCCCTAAAAGTTACCCTGTGAGTGCCAGAGGTCTGTTAGTGCAGGATGTGTTATAGTAGTGGTGGATGACTGGAAGCCCTGGGGCTGTATGCAGCCCTCAGAGGCTTCTCCTGAGGCCCCCAGTCTATCCCTCATGCAGTGGGATTATTTTCCCGCTATCACATCCCCACACACAGCTTAGGCCTTATACCTCAGAATGTACCTCTCTACCTCTCTTTAGACTTTAAATGTTCCATTTAAATCCCTTGGGTGTTAGAGAGGTCTCCAATGCAATGCAGGGCAATGTGCTGTGACCTATCCAGCACCCAAGGGTCTAATTTGCTTTGTTCAACCCTTATTCAGAGGCTTTACTACCGATGGTGCAGCGGGTACAGTTGTGAAGCACCCAACCCGAGATGTACTGTCCTGCAACCCTTTGTAATTACACCAATTTCCTATCATTGCCGAAGGTTTCTAACATCATCACACACAACCACAGCCAGCCACTTAGTTGCTTCTTCTCTCTGTCTTTTCTGGTCATGTGAAGAGCTTCTGAGATTCTCTGGTGGTTAATTTGGGTTTGTGTTTCTGTATGATTCAAACATTCTCCAGATGGGCAGAGGGTTTTTCTGTAGGCTCTAGATATGCCTTTAACCTTTTTAAAATGTTTAACTATAACATGTGGCCCTTTAGTGGAATTCAGGGCCACATATGAAACCTTTGGGGTCAATCTGGCTGCCCATCACTGTCCTATAGGGTACAGATGCTGACATGTGTGTCAATGTAATGCCTTGATTGCACTGCACATCCCTCTGGCACTCATAGGGTTAACTCTCTGCACACGTTATTTGCAGCCCCTATCTAAGAGACTGAACTAATAGGCCAAGGAAAGAGATACTCCTGCCAACAATGAAAAAAAAACAGTAGGACATTACTAGGGGAAAAGGACGGATTTGAGAAGCTAGCCGATGATGTCAACATGATCTTTTGCCAACAAAGAGCTAAGTCATTTATGTCAATGTATGCCCGGCAACCACAGTTGGGTATTAAGCATTTAGCTTGGCAATGACATAACAGTCTGTAATGCGAGGCAGTATGCAGAGGCCTGGCTCTCAAATCTCTCCCAACCATTAACCATATGTTTGGCTTCTCTGCTTTCAGAGCGGGTGTTCCAGAAACACCATCTGGTTTTCTGTGCAATGAAAGTCAATGTAAAGCCCACAGTATTTCCCTCTGCGGATAGAGTCTCTCCCTCCCATTCTCTCTCTCTCTCTCTTTTCTTTTATAAAGTTATTTCCCAGACAGAGTTTCTTTTCATTCACTGAGTTTGAAAGCAAACTTTACCTCATATAGCATCCTGTCCTCCCGTCCCCCCTTCCCTCTGGTTCCATTACTATAATTACTCAGGAATGCACAGAGCTGCAGTATAAACAAGGCAAGCAGAGGCATTCCCATTTGTAGTCTACACAGAGGAGGGCTCCCTCGTACACACAGATAAGGATTTGTAACTAGCAGTGCTGATATTTGATGCGGACTGTTTAAAAATAGGCACATTCTTGGCAGTTGCTACAGTTGCTGTGGCGCCCTTGACACTTCTTTCACACTGAGAGAAAAATAATAATAATAAAAAAAATTATAACTCCCACCCTGCCTTGAATATTGGAAAAAAAATTCGAAGCACATTTAGAGTGCATTACATCAGTATCCGAGCGGAGCAGGGTATACAGTTTCAACAATAAACTTCATAACAGGGTGTCAGATGAGAGTAAAGAAACCTCATCATTGTATCAAGCGTGAGTTGTCTGGGAAATATATTTATCTTGCTTAGGACTGTTTCAAATAGCATTAACTATTGTAGGACCAGATGGTGTACAATGCATCGTACTGTACATTTCTGTAGTCCTTAAAGGGTTAAAGAGGCATATCTGTTTAAAAACAAAGTGTGTTTCTTTTAAAACATGATTTTTAACTAAAGACACATGTTTCATAATTCACTGGATTTCTTAAATTGTGTTTCACAGGTAAATAACAAGATACAAATATGGATTGATTTTGGAGAAACCATCTGGACCATAGGAAACAAATAAATATTCCCAAAATATTCATTGATTTAAAAGACTCATTAGTGAATTTGGTTAATGCACCAGCAATAGGATCTGTTTACACCTCAGGGCTGCAGATTCTAGTCCCAGCAAGGTAGTTAAATAAGTACCCAGGACATACTAGACAAAACAAGAGACAATCTCAATGTATCATTCCTGGGAAAATAATAATAATTAAAAAAAATAATTCAAGAAATAGTAATTGTCTGTAGGTAAAAGTGCATTAATCGTTCTATTATACTCAATAAGTATGAACCACTATATCCATTTCCCTGTGTCCAGCCTTTATTATCTTCTTGAGCATCCCAAATAGCTGTGCCTCTTACCCTCTTCCAGTGCTATGTTAGATTTCCTCTGTGAAGCTCTCTACTGTCTTCTTAAAGCAAAATAAGCATGCTTACTGTGTTTCTTTTGTGCACATTTGTCCTCATACCACATAGTTGAACATCTTATGCACTGATTTGTGCTCACAATACAAGAGTGGTCTCTGATTCACAGGAAGTGGTACATATAATCACTATTGGTGTTGCAGTTGCAGTTTGTGTGTGCGTGCAAGAAAGTGAGCGAGTGTCAATGAAT
Source organism: Rhinophrynus dorsalis (assembly GCA_037306005.1). Taxonomy (NCBI): domain Eukaryota; kingdom Metazoa; phylum Chordata; class Amphibia; order Anura; family Rhinophrynidae; genus Rhinophrynus; species Rhinophrynus dorsalis. Next base: position 307,187,079 of record CM074720.1, on the reverse strand, counting down.
GAGTGGGTGATGTGACAGTCTGTGTCATTAAGTGTGCATGAAAAAACAGAGCGTGAGTGTCAATGAGTGCTGTGTGGCAGAATATGTGGAAGAACACATATGCTGCAAAGCTGAGGACCATCAACAAACCCACCCAACCCCAAGGACATACACAACTTTTTTCTGTTAACCCTTTGAGTGCCAAACAGGTGTCCATCGCAATGTTACTCACAGAGTTCAGAAGTTACAATTGGCTGATTATTGGTACCCCCCAAAAAAACACAAAACAAACAACAGAATCACTCCTATATTTGGAAAGCGTTGTGCTGCAACTTCAACTGTGAGTTTTAATAGGCAGACACATTGAGAGAGTTTGTACAGTGACTTAGAGCAGGGGTGGGCTACGTGAGGTTCTCAAGCTGTTGCCGAACTGTATCTCCTATCAGACATGGAAGTTGTAGCCCAGCCATTGCTGGAGGGCCTCAGGTTGAACATCCCTGCTTTAGACTCACTGGATAGTAACAGGACAGATTTATTCAGTAATTATACCATTTAGGTCTCCAGCAGTTTTGTACAGCAGTTCCCAGCAAGGACTCAGATCCATTAAAATATCTACTTGTAGACAAATTTTTTTTCCCTTTGGTAAGAAAGTTCGGAAATCTTTGAAATTAAAAGATAAAAGTGTCAACTGTTGGCTACTTTTTATCAGACCAATTATACAAGCTGATTAAAACCATAAACATCCATATTAGATGCCATTTTTTTTAAATTCTTATTTTATTTAGAAGGCTCAAATGGGCATGCACAGCTGCCTCCAGACGAATAGGAAAAGTGCATTTATATTTATTTACATATATGGGGGGTTTATGCAGCCATTTTTTTTTACAAATATTGGGTAGGAGCACATCATATTTAAAATGGTATGAGCCCTAATACATTTTTTTTGGTGCCAATGTCCCTTTAGCCAGTTAGGTCATGGGTTGGTGAAAATATGAGAAATGTGGGAGTCTTGCTATACTGATGCATAGATGGATATAAAATATGCTCACAATTAAAGTGATAGTAATGTTTTACAAAAACAGCAGCTTCAATTAATCTTCATAGTATTTGAGCCATATAGAGTGTTATTTCATTACTGTCAGCATTGTAGTTCAAGAGTAATTGAATGATAAAGTTTACCCCTCCCTCCCCTTTTACCTAGTGTAAGCCCCCACTCCTCAGATGTGGAATCCAGTCCATAGACCAGACAGCTCACATCAAGGGTCAATATTCATACTGGGAGAACAATGAAAAACCTGCCCCCCTTTACAGATTTTCAGCTTTTCCCTTATGTTAATTGAAGATTGTCCTCTCTGCAATCTACCTGGACACTCGCTGCTGCTCTAGGCTGAGCAGTGTTACATCAGTAAAAGGGTTGGGAGGGGGATACTTTATCTTTCAATTACTCTTGAACTACAACTCTGACAGAATTTAAATAACACTCTCCAAGGCCCAAATACTATGAAGATTAATTAGAGCTGCTTTTATTATGAAACATTATTATCCCTTTAAGAAACAAAAGTGAATATTTTCAGAGCAGGGTACTGAAAAAGTCTCCAACAAGTTGCAAAGCAATGCACTGGATATCTGTCTAGTAGCTCTGGGGTAAAATTAAATTAATTAAAATTACCTGTTAAAAAGGTGATAATATTTGCAATTAACTTTAACTTTTAAATAAGGCAAGATAATTACTAAGGGGATGTTCTAATACCATTCTGCACTAAAACAGGCACTGGAAACCAATTTCTTAGTGCTACACCTGATGTCAATTCACTAAGCTACTTACGCTGAAAATATTCCTCTGTACACCTGTTCCTCCAAGGGGAGGGCAGTGGGGCAGTATATGGGTATTTTCGGGTGCCTCTTCCTCTTTGCTTTGTTTATCTCCATGTACTAACAAAACAAAGAGTCAATTGTGTAATTTTACACTATTTTCCTGCATCTGTTATAGGGAAGGTGTTTGAGGCTCGACTGTATTAAAGTCTTATCGACAGAAGAATATGTGCAGAGATCATACTCTCTACAACAATGGCTCTAAACCATGTTGCTGTGGCACTTTAGCTTCCCATGGACATCAGTATTAATGTTATTCTTTATTTACATAACGCCAACTAATTCCGCAGCGCTGTACAATTGGGATTCCGTGAATACTTTCACAAAAATGTTAAAGTTGAGTGCCTAATGTATAATTATGGAAATTATTATGCACAATAAAATGAAAAGGGTGCCCAGAAAGTCCCAGATTGCATGTTAGGTGTGCCTTAAAGGGATAGTAATACTTCATTTTAACTTTATTTTATTTTGTAGGCATTAAAAAAACATGAAGAATGATATAAGTCTTATGTCTCAAACCTTTATGGTTTAAGAGATATTCACAAGCAAAGTTCCCCCTCCCGCCCCTTTTTCCTAGTGTAAGCCATCTCTTCTCAGATGTGAATCTGGTTGTAAGACCAGACAGATAACAGCAGGGGACAATCTTCTTTGTATGAAAACAATGAAAGCCCTTCCCCCCTTGACAAGTTTTTCAGCTTTTTCCCTTATCTTAATTGAAGATTGTCCCTCTCTGCAGTCTACCTGGGCACCTCCCTTCTGATCTGGCTGAACGGGGGGGATACTTTGCATGTGAATATCTCTTAAACCATAAAGGTTTGAGAGATAAGACTTACATCGTTTCTTCATGTTTTTTTAATGCCTACAAAATAAAATAAAGATAAAACTAAGTATTACTATCCCTTTAAGCAAAACAAAGACTGCAGGCCACTGCTGTAGAACATCCCCAGAAATGCAGGAACAGGAGAAGGAAACCAATGACCAGAGCACAAAATCAGTTGCACCAGCAGTTTTATACAATCCTCCCCTGGAGTATGCTATCCCTTTAAAAAACACAGTTGCTTTACAGTCATAGAAAAAACATCAAATGTAGTGTAATCCATAAAATGAAATAAACAAATACATAAAATAGTAATTCCACTGAGTGACATTATTCTTCACTGCAATTCTGGCCCCTCCAACAGTAAAGAGATGACTCAATTTCCTCTTCCCTCCCCACGATAGGACAAAGTAAATAAAACAATGACAAATTCTGGGAAAGTTCACAAATCTGTGTGCTCCTCAACTATTAAACTGCAGCAGACTGTACTGAGGTTTTATTCTATGCCCCAGAGCAAGCTGAAAACAGAACGTAATAAAAGGAAATGCAGGTAATTAGCAGTACAAAACTTCTGAACCCCTTGAGGAAAACAGCTTTCCTCTGCTTGTGTGTGTGGTTATGGTAAGGAGAAGAATGCACTTTTCTTTTTCAGCCCAAAGCATGCAGAACATAGCAATAGCTTTAGTCACGCACGATGGGTCACCAACCACTGGGCCACCAACAGCTACAGACTGAACCTACCAACCCATAATACATCCAGTATTCAGGAAGCTAAAGAGGTGCAATTTTGGAGCAAAGCTGCTGCACCATAGGGGACACATTAAAATTCCTATTGATTTACTGTGTGTATGGGCCTTTTTTTACACAACTTTTTATTCGACATAAAATCATAGAAAAATGACATGGTGATCCTGGTGTACAGACTTAGACCACTAATATTAGTTACATTAAAGAAAATAATGTGAGGTTTAAAATGAAAAATCCAGAGTCATTTTGTAGCCCAACCTAGATGCTCAATCCCCAGCAGGCCCACACCCATGGGAGCGACACCTCAGGGACTACCTCAGGAGACCCTGACAATTAACAGTGACCTTGTCAAGGACAAAGTAAGGTGACATATGTCCAGATTTTACTTTTAACACACAAACAAAATGAATGACAAAAATAATATGCAATCAACACAAATAAACCAGTCTTGTCTGCCCCCTCCCGGGTCTGCCTGAAAATAGTTTAACCAATAATTACATTAGTTATATATTATGTATGGGTTTTCAACCCATATACAGTAAACAACTGTACTGAAGGCCTTTCTAGCATCCAAGAGGTTAAAATCGCCATTTAAATCAATGGGAATTATGATGTATCCTCTGTGCTGCAACATCGTCTGGTTTGCACCAGAACTGCACTTTGTTAGCTTCCTGAATACAGAAATCATCATTATGTCTAAATCATTTGGCTGATACAAAATATGCCAAGTAACGGAGTTAGGTTTACCCCTTGGATACTGGGCAGGTCTCCAGCAAGATTCATAACACAAATCAAATCAATGTGCTGATAAATATGACGCTTCTGATGGTTTTTAACTAACATTCTTTTAACCCTTTAAGGACCAGACAGGGGTGTGAGGGGTTGAAAAGTGTTGCACACTCCACAGCTCATTAAAGGGTTAAACAAGATATACAATGATCTCAGTTCTTTCAAGGGTATGTATCACCTAACCAAAAGTTTGCCTTAATCTCTTTATTTTAGCTATTCTAACAATGCTGTGTTGTTGTTTTTTAAAAAAAAAACGCTATAGAAATGCAGTTTGAGAGTTTGCTTTTTCTCTCTTGACATCTTCTCCTCATTCTGACTGGCACCATCATGCCGATGAGAATACAGGAGAGTTCCTCCTCCCCGCTGGTCTGTCAGTAAGCTGGGGCACTCTCATTGGCTAGATATCGATCTCTCATCAGAATGGGGAGAAGACGTCAAGAGGGATAAGTAAACCCTCAAACTGCATTTGTATAGTGTTTTAAAAAAAAAAAAAAAAAGAAAAAAAAAAAACAACAACACATCATTGTTAGAATAGCTAAAATAAAGAGATTAATGCAAACTTTTGGTTAGGTGATACATCCCCTTTCAATTTTTCCTCTATTTTGTCACAACAAAATACATTGTTGACTAAAGTATTTATATTATTCTGTTTAAAACCCTTGCAACACAAAGGGGGAGATTCACTAAGGTGTGAAGAAGAGGTGATGAAGAGGCGATAAAGTGGAGATAACCTTTCCACTTCTCCAGTTCCTATGCTATTCTATGGAGCCTATGCATTAAAGGGGAACTGCCACCCCACATAATCTTTACCTTCACTAAGTCCCCATCTGGCGACTAGCTGCTTAGTAGCGCTATTCGCCAGAATAATTACCTTATGTAATAGATTTCTCCTCTCTTCCATGGGCGACAGGCAGGACGGAGCGCGGCCATCTTGCCATTGTGACGTCCGCGCGCCTGGTCTAGGAGGCGTTGCTAGGAGCTATTTGGCTCCGGCTGGGACTGACAGCACAGGCGCACGGACATCACAATGGCAAGATGTCCACGCTCCGTCCTGCCTGTCACCCATGGAAGAGAGGAGAAATCTATTAAATAAGGTAATTATTCTGGCTACTAGCGCTACTAAGCAGCTAGTCGCCAGATGTGGTCTTAGTGAAGGTAAGTATTGTGTGGGGTGGTAGTTCCCCTTTAAGTATGCTCTTGTTTTAAAAATCTTAGTGCATAGGCTCCATAGAATAACATAGGAACTGAAGAAGTGAGGTCACTGGACAGCAGTGTATGAGAGACTGAGCGGCCGGCTTAGAGCTATCTGTGTGGGGGCAGTTATAATATCCCCCACAAGCATTACTGGCAACTGAAATATGAAGTAGCTAATACCCAATATATGTACCTTTTGTAACGACTTATTGCTAATCACCTTTGGCATACTATACTATGAGTCTCTCCCCTTTGTGTTTCTTTTATATAGTATATTACTGGAGAAATCATCTCTCATTTACCACCTCTTTGTCACTCTATACTTTTTTCTGGAACTGTGATGTAGTCTATACATTTTTTAGTGCTACTAGAACTACTAGTGGGACTTACCTTTATAAGCTTTCTCATTGAGACCGTTGAAGCCTATTGTCTATTGTGAACTAAATCATCAAATAGAGGCAGCTGCGCACACTATTAACCCTTTGAGTGCCAGAGGGGTATCTGGAATGGCAGATAATCTTTCGACCCATCTAAGCTGCCCATTTTTTCTTATAAAAACCTCAAACCTTATTTGGATCTTGGTTTTGCTTTATGTTTAGCATAGCCTTTATCCCATGCATGCTTAAATTCCCTCACTCTATTAACATCTACCACTGATTGGCTATTCCACTTATCTACTGCCCTTGTAGTCAAGTAAAACTTTCTTACATTCATCTAAGCTTCTATCCCTCTAGTTTTATAACCTCTTGTCCTTTCTACTTGATCGAAATGTACTTCCCTCCCGTACTTTGTTGAAACTCTCTCTTCTCTCCTCCAAGTCATACATAATATCAGAGTATTTAAGTAGGAAGGATAAATTGAGATTTTCTCTTGTTTCATTTTCACATTTGTCTTGGGGTATAGATATTATTACTCAATTTAATGGTACTCACTCTATCTACCTTGGAAGGATGAAATGCTGAACTGACCCTGTCATGCTGGACTAGAAGCTGTGACCCTGAGGTCTGAGCAGATTCTGCAGCTGATGCATTAACCAACTGAAGTATCTCTCCAGCTTTACTAAGGTTACATAGCTAGGTGTTAAACATTTAACCCCTTAACGACCGGCCGATCAGAGCGGCAACGCGACTTAAGGACCGCAAAGCATATTTTTTATTTTATTTTTCCGGTTCCGGACTCCCCGAACAGCGTGCAGCCGCGGGTGGAGCCCGGAACTCCATGACAGTCATAGTACGTTATGGGTCATTCAGTCACATCGACCCATGACGTACTATGACTGTCAAGGGTCATTGAGGGGTTAAAAGACCACTTATTCCACTAAGTAGAGTTTAAACTCAAAATGCTAGCAAGTCCCTGATGTTTCATACTGTACTCTTATTCTTTTCTTTGAATACTAGATATATAATTCTGGAGCAAACCAATTGTACCACCAATTAATTACACGGATTTACTATGAATACTAGAGGTGCAATTCTGCAGCAAACCAATTGCATCGTAAAACAATTACATTGATTTAAAGTAATTATTTATTTGAATTAATTTAATTTATGTAATTACCATGAGACCAGGATATCAATAAACTATTTCATGCCATTACAGAATGAAGTGACCAGGTACATTTCTTTATAGAAAATCATTCCTTGATGTATTACAAATGTGGATTAGAGCTGTAGCTAGAACAATGTAGCATGTCAGTGCATAGGACTGAAGTGAAGTTGCTATATATACCTTCAGCGTTCTAGCAAAGTATTAGATATGAGGAGATAGCGCAGCGGAAAAGTGTTACTTCATATTATTAAAATGCCTCCTGGAATTTTCTTCAAACATGTGAATTGGTTTGCTGGTGAATTGGCTTAAAGCGGAACTTTCACCCAAATAAAAATAGATTTAATCCGATGGCTCTCAGTCTACTCTTTTTAACGGCTATATTTATTTTAACAAAATCAGCATATTTAGAAAGTTATTTAATGTAAAAGAAATACCTGGTGACGTCCATCCGCTGCACACACTACGGTACACTTTGCACCGCTCTGCTCTCCAGTCCATCCCCTTGCTGGCCAGAGCCCATATGCGTATGTCCTACACATTTAATGCAGGCTTATTACTGGGCTCTGGCCAGCAAGGGGATGGGCTGGAGAGCAAAGCGGTGCAAAGTGTACCGTAGTGTGCAGCGGAAGGACGTCACCAGGTATTTCGTTTACATTAAATAACTTTCTAAATATGCCGATTTTGTTAAAATAAATATAGCCGTTAAAAATAGTAGACTGAGAGCCATCGGATTAAATCTATTTTTATTTGGGTGAAAGCTCCACTTTAAAGGGGATGTATCAACTTATAAAAAGATGTTACCATCCGTTTTGTTATTAACAGTTATTGTAGGAAAGCGGTTATTTAAAAAAAATCTACCTAAGTGTAAAGATATTATCTCTTCTGTGCTGTGCACTTCCGCAATATGTACACATCACAGCTTTTCAGCACGTCCTATTTCTCCTCCCACCTCCCTCCCAGCTGCCCCAGGGACCGAGTTCACGCTTCCCTTTGGTGTGCTGCGAACGGCTCCTAGTGTTACAGCAAGCTGCAATTAGCATTATACTGAGGTTGCAACCTCAGACTAATGCTTACCGGCGCTTGCTGTAACGCTAGGAGCCGGTCACAGCACACCAAAGGGAAGCGTGAACTCGGTCCCTGGGGCAGCTGGGAGGGAGGTGGGAGGAGAAATAGGATGTGCAGAAGAGCTTTGCCGATCAGCATAATGGGACATGCTGATTCTTCGGCAAAGCTTTTCTGTGCTTGAAGAGGGAATATCTTTACAAGTAGTTAGAATTAAAAAAAAAACAAAAACACAGCTTTCCTACAATAACTTTTATTAAAAAAGCGGATGGTAACACTTTTTTATAAAACGATACATCCCTTTTAATGTATACTTGAAATCTAAGTATGTGGATTTGTGATGGAATTTCCTTTCTTGTCCTTTCTGTGTATCTTTTAAAAATGTTCATATTTTTAATTTTTTTAAACCCTATGGGTGTGAAAAAATAAAATTAAAATATAAACAAAAACAATTTAACTATGGAGACTACAAAACAAAATAAAATAATGAGAATTACAAGAAACATTGTAGGCAGAATTTGTGATTAACCCCTTAACGACCCTTGACGGTCATGGCACGTCATGGGTAAGAAGTGCCTGAACGACCCATGACGTACTATGACCGTCATGGATTTCAGGGCTCCCCGCGCGGCCGTTCGGGGAGCCCTGATTCGGATCGTCAAAAAAAAAAAAAAAAAAAAAAGCTCCGTGGTCCTTAATTGACCGCCGTGTGCCTACGCGGCTGGTCATTAAGGGGTTAAGGTTAATGCTATGTGAGATTTTTGGGCATATGTCACTTATTCAAAAACAGGTTACAAATGCAACTGTGAATGATTTTCTCTTAATTATTAAATGAAAGAGCAACATAAATGAAAAATTAGTGATTCTAGATAGACCATTCAGACAAATTCAGTAGTGACCTTTTGACCCATATGTATCAAAAAGATTGCCAGAAACAGATCCAAAACGGAGACTATAGGAGAATATGAATCAATGTGTTACTAATTTAATAATAGGTTACAAATGGAATTGTGATGCATTTGCACAAAATTATTAAACAAAAGTTACAAATGCAAAATGAGTGTTTCATGAGACAGATCAAAAGTGAACTCCCAGAAAATGCATTAGTGACTCTTCCAGACATTTGTATCAAACATAGTACAAGTAACATAGACAATACAGATAATAAACCAAAAATGTTGTATGGAAAAATTTGCTTCTCTTATACACAAATGGAATAGAGACTTTACATTTCCATATCTAAAATGAGATTTTATTTGAAAACTGTGTCAATTATTAACATTTGTTTATGGGGATGATATACAGTAATGTCTGAATAATTTTTTGTACAACTCTCCAAGTGCCGTAGTAGGTGTACTCATAGGGTTAATGCTTGTTCTTGAATTTTTCTGTGGATACGTGCAGGAGGAGTTCCTATACTGAAAGCATATATATCTATAGTTGAGGAACTACTGTAGCATTTTATACATTGCAGTGATTTGTAAAAGTGTTATCACCAGGAATATAGAAAATTTAAAGGGACACTATCACTTAAAAAACAATTATTTTTATTTTAAGAGAGCTTTCAAAATCACCTGTATATTGTATTAGCCATTGTTATTTGGAAAGCTAGTTTTTGACTTAGAATTACAGATAATATGAAATAATGCATGCCATGTAAAATATATAGAATATATGAAATAAGGCACGCCATGTAGGTACATCTTGTCTCATCTCAACCCCTCAACCCTACATTACCTCCACCACTCGCTGATGCGCTCAGCACGGCATTGCTCCACACTCCTAGTGCTGAAAGGGTAAACTTCAATGAGTAGGGGAGGTAACGCATGACAAACTAATGACATATTATAATTAGGTCTCTAAGAAGATGTGACAAAGACATAAAAGGCATCTTCTAAAACAGATGTGTCACATCACCCCTGGCAAATATTATATGGAAAAAATATGCTGATGATTTGTTTTTGTCTTTTTACAGTTTTATAATTTTTTGGCAATGTAAAAATTTCCCAGATATTAGCTATGTAATAACTCTTCTTTGCAATGCACCTCTCTTTCCTTGTTAATGGAAGTTGCCATTTTGTTATGAACATCATGTGATGTAAGGAGCCATGCCATACTAATTTTCAAGGAAAAAAATATTTCCCACTTTGAAGGATTTATAGCGTGGTAAGAAGGAAGATTCAGATTACTGAATTAACATTAAAGTATGATTTCAAGGCAAATGGAGAGGAAGAGAAGAAAAAGAGGATTGAAGATGACTGAAGAAAAGAAGAACATCTAATCAGAAAAGATACACAGGTAGAAGAGAAGGGTAAACAAAGAAAGTAGAGGAAAGAGATCAGAGAAAATAATCCTTCATAAGACTGAACAACAGTGAGAAAGGAAATTGAAGAAGAGAAGAAAGACGAGAACAAGTAAAGCAGAAGTTAGAGAAGAGATAAAAGACTGAAGAAGACTGAATAAGAGACAGTATAAATTAGTGATAAGATTTTCACCAGCAATGGAATCCTAAGTTATCAAGAACCTTTATTTCTCACAGTCATTTATGTGTGCTGATTATCTGCTGCTGTATGTCAATATAAAAAAAAAAAAAAAAAAAAAAAAAAAAAAATATATATATATATATATATATATATATATATATATATACAAACAAAATGGTGGACAGCACTCCCTCTAGTATGTCATTTAATATGCCCAGGTGCACAATCACCACAAATGAATGCAAGTATAGAGAATTGGGCAGCACCCGTGGGTCATCTCAAAGCAATTTATTTGTAGCTCAAATATTGCAACATTGATGGTCAACGTTTCGGTCCACCACGGACCTTTCTCAAGACCTTTCAAGACCTCTTGAGAAAGAACCGTGGTGGACCGAAACGTTGACCATCAATGTTGCAATAGTTGAGCTACAAATAAATTGCTTTGAGAAGACCCACGGGTGCTGCCCAGTTATCTATACTTATATATAAATATAGTACATGGAAATAAAGAGGGGCAGCACCAGTGGGACTTTTTAAGATATGTTTATTAAGCAAATACAGCATAAAGTTGGTCAATGTTTTAGTCTTGGTAGGGACCTTTTTCAAGGTCTGTCCATTCATTTCGGGGATCTGTGCTCCTGGGCCTTAGATTCATTTAGAGCGAGTGCTTCCAACCCTCCATATATATATATATATGTGTGTGTGTATGGTGTGTGTGTGTGTGTATGGTGTGTGTGCGTGTGTGTGTATTCAGCTCTCCTACTACAACATGACTTTAGAAGAGACCTAAGTGGTCTTGAACCCTTGCACTCTAACGCTACTCATCCAATAAATGCAATACTTTTACACTAGTGGTTTTCAGGTTTACCTAGCAAATTCACAGATCTACTAATTGATCTGTCAATGCTGATGTGAAAAAATTATTTTACCTGCTGTGTTTCTGGGTCATGACAGTTGACCGTGATCTGATGAAATAAGCATTTTATGTTAACCTGAAGATGATGGATCATCATCTGTGCAACATGAAACACATTCTTTGGAATGGCTATCAGTAAGTCCGATTTTAATACTTTTGTGTTACAATACTTAACACTTTAAGGACCAGCCGTCCTTAAAGTTTTAAAATGATTTAACAAAAACATGTAGAAAGCCACTGAATGAATAAAACTCTGTGACTGCTTGCTTTACTCAGAATACATGTTGTGCAATTCTGTTTGCAAAATCCATTGTAGATTCCAGTGCACAGATCGGCTGAGGATGATTGCACTTCATGGCCATCAACACTTGGAGGAATGCTACAGGATGCCCACTCTGGCGCAGTCACAGCACTAGCAAACATTTGTCATTGCTGAGGTGCTAACGCTTTGCCCTTATGTGGTCTGGTGGGGAAGGGGGCAGTAGTAGTGCCACAGCAGGGTTTCTGGGTAACTGTAAATCTACTTTCAATTTGTTGTTCATCAGCCCAGAAAACATTTTTTTGAGTGATTTTGTAGCTATCCAACCAACCATTAACGTTTCCATTTATTTAAATGGGAATTTTAACCCCTGCAGTGCTTGGGGTTCCATTTGTCCCTTATAGTGTAGTAGGCCTACACCAGAAACACCATCACTTTAGCTGCTCTGTCAGCACTAGCCCAGTCCTACACTGGTACAAAAACAACAGTTACTCTGTAATCCTGACTACATATTATATATATCATATACAGTATATGAGCCTGATACTATTCATTCTCCTAATATCACCATTTGTTACATCCATATCAGTAAATGTACAGGCTTAGTCTCTTACAGTATGTATAGACAAACCACAGTACAAGCAAGAGAGTCTGCAGAATTGAGGAGCAGCACAAACTATATACTTCCTGCTAAATATCCAGCACAAGGGAATGGTAATCATCCTAGGTCTTATACACAAGAGGTGCGATTCTAGAGCAAACCAAATGCACTATGGGGGGCACATAAACAGCCCCAAAACTCCGGAGGACTTAACCCTTTGAGTGCCAGAGTGGTACGGAATGCATTGCTTTGCAATGCATTCCGTACCACTCTGGCACTCAAAGGGTTAAATGGGGCTTTTAACCCACTGAATGCCAGAGAGGTCTCCAATGCATTTCTTTGCAATGCATTGGATTACTCTCTATCGCTCAAGGGGTTAAAAGCCCCATTTAAAGAAATTAGAAGCTTTACTTGTCCCCTATGGTGCAGCTGGTTTGCTCCAGAATTGCCCCTCATTTCTTTTGTGAATAAGACCCTTCAATGGTAATTCCCTGTGTATCAGGGCATTATCCTTGGCTGTAGGCAGAAGGTCCTGCAAGCCCATTGATGGATGCGGGCGGCAAAGGGAAGCGTGCCGCCCGCAGGGAAGCTGTGCATAACGCTTTATTTTGCCTTATCCACAGAAGAAGATGCGGACTTCAAGTTAAACTTCAAGCTAGTAAGGCTTCTTTTGAGAGCGGGTTTGCCCCGGGGGAGGGAGGGAAGGGATCGGCCAGCCTTTATAATTTTTTAGCAAGGGGGGAAAACATGGGTGCGTATTATACATAGGCACTCTTGTTTTCCCCCAAAATCTTTGGTATAATATGCACCTGTGTATTATACACAGGTGTGTATTATACCTGAGATTTTACAGTATATTGTTTGGGGATATATCTGTGGAATCAGAACTTAAGTAGTGTTTGTGGTACCCTGGATACAAACCTAGACATTTCTAGTAATTAAAGGATACAGGTGTTGTTATTTTGCTTTAGTTGACACTTGTGGTACCCCTTGTGTTTCAATATTTTTGCATATATTGTCCTTGAACTTTTTAATATATTTTATATTGTTATTTTGGAGATATTTGGTGTATTGAATAATATCTAGATGCATCATTAAAATATGTTATCATTACTGAATAGACTCTTTGTCTCTTCTGTTGCCACTGTTTTCTGATTACAGTTTAGTATCTGCAGCTACTCAAGCGCCAGACCATATGTGACATATATTATCACCCATGTGTTGGGAAGTGGGCGGAACAGGGTGCGAATGAAGGGAAATGGGTGGAACAGCGAGAGAAGGAGGGGAAGTGGACAGTTACAGATGAACTCACCACTCCTGGAGGATCAGTCTCTGCCCCCAGATACCTGGTAATTACCTCTAAAAACCAAAGTCTTTGGGGGAGATCTGGAGGGTTCTCAGGTATGCTAATAGATATAGACAGGCCTGTACAGTACAACAAATTGCAAACATTGTGAAGTAATACCAGGGAAACCTATCCATATCTTTTCAGTGAGTCATGTAAAATAACATGCCATGACATAGGAAATCTCCTGCTTTATTACATCTGAAGTACACTATTAAGTATTACAGGGAATATGCCACTATATGTTTAAACGAGACACAATTTAATTGTTATTTTTGTCTAATGATTAAGCAAATCAACTATAAAATATGTAGTAAATGTAAAAATTACCTCATGGACATTTCAGAAAAAATACTGCGTGTGTCTCATATTTCACTATAAACAGGAATAGTCCCCCTATACACTGAAACTGTAATGGGAAACGCAAGTCATTGTTCTATCCCTTCATTTGGTTCCTTGTAACGTTTTTTTTCATTTGCTATCACCCAGTGATTGCATGTATCATAGGAGTAAAAGGGTTAATGTACAGTACTCATTCTCAGGGAACCCCCCTTGCAATGACCAACAGCTGTAGTAATATGCTTTACCTGATGGACACCAATACCAAATTTGTTCATTAGACCATGAAAAATTGTTTAACCCTTTGAGTGCCAGCACAGAGTTAAATAAAACACCTCTAGGTAAAGAATTATTTTCACAGTCTTACACAGTGCAATCCCTTGATTCAGTGGAGGGTAACGTGACACCAATTAGCTGCTGCCAGACTACAACTCCTGTCAGCCCCTGCCAGCCATTAGCTGGCAACAGCTGGAGGGCCTCATGTTGCCCATACCTTCCTTTATTGTCCAAAAAGACATTCCAGGAGGAACTGATTTCTTAAAAAGGAACTCAAATTCTGTGTTTCACAATGTGCACTCTCTTCTGTTAAGCAGGCTTTTGCACTCTGCATGCTTCAGTTTGCTAACAACTGTCATGTCTGCCCCCATGACTTGGACATTCAATAATGTCTGAAGATATTATCTCTTGAACAAATTATTTTGAACAGGGAAAATTCATAGGATCCATTAGGATTTTCTGGGCATAATAAGGCAAGTGTGTATTTGTGTGTGTGTTTGTGTGTGGGAGGGTATTATTAGCTGTTACTTCCCTTTTAAAGAAACACACTGGTAAATACAGGGAGGGGTTCTAATAATATCATTGCCATGGCATAATAAAGATGACAGCAGTTTCCTGTGGGAAAGTATATTACATTAACCGTTTAAGGACCGGAGGGGGCATGCAACACATAACTAATCAATGATTTGCAAAGCCCCTTGGTCCTTAAAGGGTTAAACAACTAAGCTTCAGTGAAAGTGAGGTTTTTTACTAAAGTCTCCTGACAGAAAAAACTTGCACTTTATCCACCAAGGTAGAAGTGGAGACATTCTAGTGTAATAAACTGCACCAGATGTATGAAAGAAAAAAAAAAAAACACCATTGACTTCAGTTGGGAGTGGTCTTTTATACATAACCACTTAACGATGGTGGACGTGCCTGGATTGTCACAACTTTTTGGTCAATTAAGGACCAGTGATGGTTCAGGCATGTCATGAGTAGAGTACAGAGAGCCTTCTCATCATGCCAGGAGGCTGAAACGTTCTGCCCCAAGACCAGAGCAGTCAGTTTTAGCCTTTCCCTCGGCGAGCCGGTACATGTGGTTGCTCAGCAAATAAAATGGCTCTGGTCTTATGGTGTACAAAATCCCTGGTCTTTAAGGGAATAAGGTACATTGGGAGAGATTCATACAAAGTGTTCTTGTTCATATTTGCGAAGAACAGGTAGACATGGCCTTAAATAATTGAATAAGAAATATATGGAGAAAATTCTGTTGCTAAATTGTAGAAAATAGCGACATTTCTTTATACACTAGCTGAGCCACTTTTCACAAACGTCTCTACTTCATTTTATTAAATGTACTACATGGCGTATGTTCTCCTAAACTGTCTTTAATACTTTTATAACAAGAGACAGTCTCATTTAGATCAATATGGAAGTTCATTTGTCCCCTAGTGTGCACTTGATTTACCCCAGTATTGCAACTCTTCCTTTGTGTGAACAGCCCATAGAGTTCTATTGTTTAAAAAAATGGGGCTTTAGGAAAAAAAAAATATATATATACGCAATTCTTAAGCAAACCAATTGCACCACAGGGACAAATAAATCTTCCTATTAAATTTAAATGGGGAACTGTAACCCCATGAATGCTACAGACCTATTCATTTGTGCAGCTGCTTTGCCCTGGAATAGTGTCTCGTCTCTTTTGTGAATAAGGCCCATGGTTGCCTGGATACCAGCCTGATTTATAATCAGTTTTCACCTCACTATTTTTAGACAGGAGACTTCATAAAGCATAATGGGGCTTTATATATAAAAGTAAATTTGAATTATTCTGGAGGAAACCAGTAAATGGGGCTTTTGACCCTTTGAGTGCCAGAGGGGTGAGCAACACACCCACTGGCACTCAAAGGGTTAATACCTTAAATGCTAGCGGTGTCACTGTTGCATCACAAATAAACCACTATACACCTCTCTAGAATTCAAGGGGTTAAAAAGCTCCATTTAACGTACTAGAAATCTTGGAGAATGTTCCTTTGTCCTCTATGGGGAATTTAGCTTGCTACAGAATTGAATTGCTTTCTTTTATACTTAAAGTCCATTGCGACTTATGAAAATGAAACATATGGTGTCAGTTTTCCAGGAGTAAAGATGACATACATGGTACTTATAGATACCATTTAACATCATTTTACACAGTCATTCTTTTGGAGTTAAAACTGGATTTAACAATGTCATTTTGTTGTATTGTCATTAAATTGTATGATTATTTCTGATATTCCGTGATATTAATTAGTATAAAAATTAACATGATCGCTTAAAAATGCACTAAAAATATTAGGACACAAATAACTACATTTTAATAGTTTTTTTTTCTTCTATTGCCCTGTGTTTGCCCCAGTTTTGCACAAGGAGACTTTAGAACTGGGGCAATTTTGGAACAAACCAACTGCACCATACGTGATTAATGAAATGTCCCCACATTTCCACTGATTATAATGCGTTGGAGAATTCTCTAGCAACCAAGGGGATTCAAGTATCATTTAACCCTTTGAGTGCCAGAGGGGTATCCAACGCATTAGATACTTTAGATGCACCGCTGGCACTTACAGGGTTAACAGAATATGAATTTTCATTTACCACTATGGAGGATAGTTTGCCCTAGATTTGCTGCAAATCTTAGCACATGAGCCTCACAGGGTTTTCATTGTGGAAGTGATCACCTTCAAGGCCTTTCAATTCCAGGTTTACCAATCACATTGCAGTATTTATTGATCAATCACTGTTTCAAGATCATCTCAAGTTCTAATTACCTTATGTTGTTCCAATATGCAGTCATTTATTGGCACACCGTTTGCGCAGTGCTGTCAAGCCGAGAGTTTAATGTATCCCGAAGACAAGTACTTCTTGTTCGAACTTCAGTTTATCTGCAAGCATTACCTGTAGAAAGGTGTACATTATTAAAATACATTTCTGCATTTTAGTTTGACATTGTGCACTTCATATTAATGAAATAATTTAACCCTTTGAGTGTCAGAGGGGTACGTCACGCATTGCCCCTCTGGCACGCAAAGGGTTAAGTAATTAGGAAAATCAGTAAATTTATATTACGAAATTCAAAGTTCAGGAAGAGCAGCATGTCCAAGTACACTGTTGTTTGCATATGTAAGGCAGAAAAAAAAGATAAAAACATGTCATAAATGTGTCCAAGATGCACACATATAGCATATGAATATACTTGTGTGTGGCCCACAGATTCCTGTAGGATCTGCCAGCCTGAGACTGATGGATGGGAATTGCAGATTTACCTGGTATTCTTTCACTTCTGAATAAGATACAATCCTTCCATTGATGAATTGACAAAAGGCTACAAAATTAGAGGATTTCCTTACACATTCTGCCATTCATACTCCATAAAAAAGTGAGGTGGCAGCAGAGGAGAAAGTATTTGAGATACGGCAAACACTGTAAAATGTCATAGGGGACTGTTTAATAGATCTGCGCTATGCCAGTGCTGCACAACTGTTTTTACTTAAAAACGGATGTGATCGCGTGTAAATTACAGCCTGTGCAGGAGAAATGTTTTCTGTGTCTCTCATACTTTCAGACTGAGTATTGCCCCCTTTTTTTTCCCACAGCCAAATAAGAGGATTTTAGTTTTACCTGTTAAATCCTTTTCTCTTAGTCCATACAGGTTACAGATAACTTTAGGTTACTGGTAACTTTGGGTAGGCGATCCGCCCCTTTAATTGTAGGCAGGAACAATTCTAGAATTGTATGCAGGGGGTGGAGCCTATCTTCCCTCCTTGGCTGCTGCTAGCCAGTCAGCTCCAGAAAGATTTGAGACACTAACTATTGACTAGATAGTGGAAGGGAAAGAAGACTCCTGTGAGCATGACCCCGAAGGACCCCCACGGTCTGCCACAGGAAACCCAAGCATGGTCCCTTGACAGGGTGAGAGACCAGTAACCTGTATGGACTATGAGAAAAGGATTTAACAGGTAAGATTAAAATCCTCTTTTCTCTGTTGTCCAATACAGGTTACTGGTAACTTTGGGATGTCCAACCATTGAGTTTCCCAGAGGCGGGAAGTAAGGCAAGGACCAGGCGGAAGGCCCCCAAAGTCACCAGAGCAGATATGAACCATCAGATCAGAGATAGCCCAACAAACAAGGGAGTGTCAACGGACACTGAACAGGGGTAACAACACCCCAACTGTTACACAGCACACTGAACTACAGCCAACGGAGCTCAAGTGAAGGAAGAACCAAGAACCGAAGAAAATCGTAGACAGGCAAGACTGCCTCCAGGATTTTCCTCCCAAAGCTGGCGCCAGCTGATGCCAGCATATCAACACGGTAGTGCTTCCAAAAGGTGTACACAGACGACCAAGTGGCAGCCTTGCACAACTGACCAGCGGAGGCCTGATTCTTGTAAGCCCAAGAAGCCCCAATAGATCTTGTAGAATGAGCCGTGACCCGAAAGGGGACAGGCTTCTTCCTCAGCTCGTAAGCGTTACGAAGAGTGGACTTGATCCAAGAAGCAATAGTCACTTTGGATGCAGGTCTACCTGCCCTGGGACCCTCAGGAATGGTGAACAGCTCGTCGGATTGCCTGATAGAATCAGTGTGACGCACATAAAACTTGAGACAACGCACCACGTCTAACAAGTGGAGATCCCTGTCCTTGTCAGAGGTGGGCTCAGGGCAGAAAGAAGGCACCACAATCTCCTGATTGATGTGGAACTCCGAAACCACCTTCAGGAGAAACTCCTGAGAAGTGCAAAGCACCACCTTGTCCCTGTGAAACACCAAATAGGGTGGTTTACAGGACAGAGCATGTAACTCTGCAACACGGCGAACAGACAAGATAACCAGGAGAAAAGCAATTTTCCACATCAGCAGGCACAGAGGAATAGTAACAAAGGATTCAAACAGAGGACGCTGAAGAACGCCCAAAACCAAATTAAGATCCCACTGAGGAGTGGGATTCTTGAAGGCAGGACGAGCATGAGCAACACCCTGGAAGAAAACCTTGACATCAGGAAGGATGGCAATGTGCCTCTGAAAGAAAACAGAGAGGGCAGACGTTTGAACCTTAAGGGAACTCAAACTGTGGCCCTTATCCATACTGTCCTGCAAGAAGGCCAGGGCCATAGGCAGATCAAATTCCTGAGACGGGTCCTTATCAGCATACCAAGACAGAAAAATCGACCAGACACAACAGTAGATCTTGGACAAAACAGGTTTGCTGGCACTAAGCATAGTAGCCACCACACCAGAAGAAAAGCCTTTCTTCTTCAATATTGAGGATTCAATTTCCAAGCTAGCCAATGAACATCCTCCTTCCACAGGTAACCCTGTAGAAGAAGATCCGGACGGTAAGGGAGCAGGAATGGCTCCGCCACTGACAGATCTAGAAGCTACGGAAACCTAGCTTGGCAAGGCCAGTACAGAGCAATCAGAATGACTGCACAGCGTTCCAGTCACAATTTCCACAATACCCTGTGCAACATTGGGAGGGGAGGAAAGATGTAGGCCAGAGGAAATAACCAAAGAATGGACATTGCATCCATCGCCAGAGCTAGAGGGTCTCTCCACCAAGAGCAGAACCTCGGAACCTTCATGTTGTGTCTTGTCTCCACTTCTGAACAATGAGGTTGAAAACCTCTGGGTACAGTCCCCACTCTCCGTTGTCCACTGTGTGTCGATTGATGAAGTCCACCATGATGTTGTCTATGCCAGGAATGTGCACTGCGGATAAGGCAGGAACGTGTTCTTCTGCCCAGGACAAAATAGCCTTGACCTCTAACCAAGCTGCGAGACTTCTTGTTCCGCCCTGCTTGTTGATGTAAGCCACGGCAGTGGCGTTGTTGGACTGTACCTGGACTAGACAGTCCTTCAGCTGAGATGTCCAATGACGAAGGGAGACCCAGGACCGCTCCACCAGCCAGAGAGGCTGGCATCTGTTGTCACTGTGTTCCAGAAGGATACCAGGAAGGACTTTCCTTTCAGCAGATTGGAGAGGTCGAGCCACCAGGACAAACTCAGTTCCACATGAAGAGGGAAGAACACAGACATCTTAAGAAGATCTGGCTGACCCTTGCACACCTGGAGCACAAACCTCTGGAGTTCCCTGGTGTGCACCATGGCAAACGGGACCGCTTCTATGGTGGAGATTAACTTTCCCACTAGAGAGGACAGCTTCTTGGCTGGAACTGGCTCTTGAGCCAGAACCGCAGAAACCCTGTGGGCAATCTAATGAGCTACCTCATCCGTGAGAAACGCCATGCTCTTCTGAGTGTCAAAGAGAAGGCCCAGTTAGACCAGATGCTGGGATGGGACAAGGTCTGACTTGTCCAGGTTGATGATCCACCCATGATGGGTGAGAGCGTGAATGCATTGCTGAACCTGCTGATGAAGAAGTTGCAAAGAGGGAGCTTTCAGAAGCAGGTCGTCCATGTATGGAGTAACTCTGATGCTGTCCAGATGGAGGACGGACACTAAGGCTCCCAGGACACGGTTGAAAACTTGAGGAGCAGTAGTCAGACCAAAGGGAAGAGCTGAAAACTGAAAATGCCCTCGGTTGCAGGCAAATCGGAGATACTGCCGGCTCTCTGGATGAATGGCGATGTGTAAATATGTGTCCTGAAGATCCAGAGATGCAAGTAATTCCCCCGGGGACATAGCAGCAATTACCGTCCATAAAGACTACTGGTGATAATGAGTCCGGATCACAAAGGAATTGAGATTGTTCAAATCCAAAATGGGACGACAACCGCCGTCCTTTTTGGAGACAACAAAGAGGTTTGAGTAAAAACTTATACCTGTGTCCTGAACTGGAACCGGTTCTAGAACATCCTTGTCCAGAGGAGCCTGAATAGCGCTGTTGAACAGCTGGCGTTTCTTGGCGCCTTGAGTCATATTAGAAGGAAGGAAGTGAAAGGGAGGAAGAGAGACAAAAGGGATCCTGTACCTTTCCGTCACCACTTGTAAAACCCACGGGTCCGCCACTGAATCCTCCCAGATGCTGTTGTAGTGACGCAGATGACCACCCACAGCAGAGTGGGGACCCGGGTTTGTTGAGTCATGCTGAAGAAGGCTTGTAAGCCTTGGGCTTGGAGGAGACCTTGGGCTTCCATTGCTGTTTGGGCTTGGAGGAGGTACGCGTAGCTGAGGAACTGTCTGGTTCGCCGGACGTGTCTCAGTCTGAAAGGAATGAAAATACCGGTTACGCTTAAGTGGCAGTTTCTTCCTGGGAACCAAGGGTAGAAAGGTACTCTTACCCCCTGTAGCTTCACTGATCAGATCTTTAAGATCAGGCCCAAACAAAGAAGTACCTTGAAAAGGTCAAGAGAGCAATGCTTTCTTGGAAGCAGTGTCAGCAGACCAGATCTTGAGCAAAAGAGCTCATCTGGCAACCACAGACATGGTGGAAACCCTGGCCACCAAACGGATGGCATCAAATAAGGCAGCAGAAACATAGTGCTGGGCCTCAGAAATGTTGGCAAGAAGCCGCAACATATCCGAAGTAGGAGCACCCTGATGGACAGCCAGGGTGAGCTGTTCAGTCCAGACCGCAATGGCCCGGTTCACCCATGCTGCAGTGAATGCTGGACACGTGGCAGTGGCAAAAATGGACTTGAGGGAAACCTCAAGTTTCTTGTCAGTCCAGACCTTCAGAGTAGACACATCAGAAACTGGCAGGCAGTAGACTTAGACAGCCTGGAGATAGGAGCATCCACTTTGGGAGGATGAACCCACTGCGCAAGCGCTGCCTCAGAGAAGGGATAAAGTTTGGCAAATTTCTTGGACACAGAAGGTTTTCTGTCCGGGGGTTTCCACTCCTCAAACACAAGGCAGTCAAGAGTGGGGTTAGGTGGAAAGCACATAAGGGGCTTTTTAGGCTCCTGAAACACATCAGAGGGGTCAGAAGGAACCTCCTGAACTAAGGGAATGTTAAGAGTATTCAAGACAGCCATGATCAGGCCCTCAGCGGAGGGCTCGGGATCAGCCTCAAAAGGATCCACAGAAAACTGACAGGAGCCCAGAGCAGAACATTCCTCAACATCTGAATCCACCAGCAGTTCCTCTTCAGAGGAATCTGACACATCAGGTACTCCCTGAGGTTTGGGCAGGGAAGACTTGACTGATGGGAAGAGTTGCAATGTAGACCTAAGGTCCCTGGTAGCAGTCTTGAACTCTTGCACCCAAACTGGCTCTAATGCATAGCTGGAGGTCCCTGGGAGACTCTCAGGGACATCAGAACACGCTGGGCATAAACGACCTGAGAATTCTCTAGGTAACCCTGAATGACAGGAACAGCAATGTTCAATGGGGGAAATGGCCCAAAATGGCTGCCGCGGCAGGAGTCAATCAGAAACGAGCGCGTGAAGCAAGAGCTCCAACAGTGCCCTAAGCCCTCCGGGCCCCCCAACACAGTAGAAACATGAACCGGATGATAGAGCAAGGGCAGACAATAAAAATGAGCCATCTCTGAAGTCACTAAGTGGAGCGTTTGCAGAGATATGTCCCAAACTGTACAGTCCAATAGGAGAGAATGGAGCAATGGTGCCTATGCGGTAAAGCGGAACTCAAATTTTACAAAATTGACACAGAAAAATACAAATGCATGAAACATCACTACAACATGTTAGGATACCCAAAAAAACACTGAACCAGTAGGAAAAGTGTCAGAACCCCCCCCCCCCAAAAGAAGCTGCAGCCAAGGAGGGAAGGTAGGCTCCACCCCTTGCATACAATTCTAGAGTTGTTCCTGCCTACAATTAAAGGGGCGGATCGCCTACCCAAAGTTACCAGCAACCTAAAGTTACTGGTAACCTCTATTGGAAGACAGAGAAATCAAGTTATTATATCCTGTCATATGTGTAACAGGACGTAAAGAGTTTGGCAATGTTGGCATAGCGTTGATCTATTACACAGACCTCATAGACTTCTCTCACTTCCACCAATTAACCCCTTGGATGGTATAGGTATTTCCAAAGCACTGCATCGAAAGGATTAATGGTTTTTAAATTGTAGCAAAATATGTCTCGTGTACGGCTGTGAAAAAGAAAATAGGTACAATGACAAACATGCTGCAACAGTATTTGTGTATTTAAATGGACACTAAAACCAATATATATATATCTATATATAAAGGTGTCACAATTACCCTTCACAAGAAGCAAAGTATCCTGGAAAATCCTAAACTTTTCAGGGCAGGTCTCTGTATGGATAATCCTGCAGTAACCCACCCCGCAAGTCCAAAGCAGAAGCCATCTCCTATGCATGACAGGCTCTTGTGCTTGTGTGTGACCTGTTCCTCTATGGCTGCGCTCCCAGAAGTAGCTGTATGTCTGGGAACGTGCACACTTTTATTTTTTCGAGATAGAATGTTTCAACTGGCCACCTCACATCCCAGGAAAGCAATGGCAACAGGGTACTAGTGGGAGCCAAATAGAGCCCCAGAAAAATTTAGGAGATTCCTCAATGCTTATCTTTTTGTATAAAGGTAACAGGTAAACCTTTATATATTGGGCTTCGTGTTTCTTTAACCATTTGAATGCTAGAGAGGTAACCAATGCAATGTGTTACAAGAAGATTAAATTGCAAAGCTACTTCCTCAAAAAGTAGATTCGTGTAATTTATTTGGTCATTTTGAATGATTCTCAAAATGGTTAACTAGATCGGAAAGCACACATTTTTTTGGTTCTTGAATTCATCAGACAGTGTCAAACAACCATTTTCCATTCACAGTCTTTAATTAGCTCCATATATAAACAGGCCCCAGTACTTTTCACTTATTCCATCTACAGTAGTTCTGATCTCGTAGGTTTTCCATGCCAGTGTTTTTCAACTCCAGCCCATAAGGTCCACTGACAGTGCTGATTTTAAGGTTAGTCAGAACTCTGATTAAGTGCTCATATTTATAGAAAAATGTGTTAATTGGGCTTTAACTAGGCTCCCCTATTTTCCTTGTAGACCTTGTTTTGTTTATACACATTTTGAGCATGTCCTTTTTACTGAATACATTATAGAACATCATTTACTATGATGAAGTGCAACATTATGCCTGAACTCAGCAAATGCCGAGTGGCAAGATTAGTGCACACCAACAACCCTAAAGTATCTGCCCCCACTCACCTGCGGGTGGAAAACTAACTCCCCAAACTGGTACGGGTGTCTAACAGCTGAATATTCCCTGGCAGGGACCCACTCCCACACAACTCAAGTAGCGCTGTGACTAGACTACATAACCCAACTAACAGGGACGGAGGGAGGGAGGAAGACCATAAGAGCTTTGCGGTGAGGCTGTCCCATCTCCTAAATAAAAGTGTGCGAACAGCCTCACAGGGAATATTTAAAACATTGCCCAGTACATCCGCCCCAACCTGAACTGGTCATTAAAAACCCATCCAAGGCAAAAGATTGCCGAAGGATGAGTCTGTGCCCCTGCAGTCATGCCCACCTCCTTCCAGAATGGTCCTGGGATGGGCTTTTTACATGTTCTTATTGACAGAGGGGTATTTTTGCTGTAAAGAGAGCAGTATTGCTAGCAGAGTTTATAACTTATTCTATTATTTTACTTACCCCCCTCCATAGTCCTCCCAACTACACCCTTTTCGGGTGATTTATTTGTTCTTTTGTTTGTATCACAGTTTTTCAGGTTTTCCTTACCACATCAGGCTTGAAATATTGGCTCTGCCATTTAGAGTAAGATAAAGTCAGGCTTAACGTTGTGATTTGTCCAGACTTTATGCACATTGCCTCTTTAAGAAAAAAAAAGCCAATGGAGGTCATCAATGGAAGTTACTTTGGACAGATCATGCATAAAAAGGCCATGCACACTGGCAGTAAAACCCAGACCCTCGTAGCTATCTGGAGAGAGACAATGGTTAACCCTTTGAGCACCAGAGATGTATCCAACTCATTGACTTGCAATGCATTGTATGCCTCTATCTTACACTAAGAGGGTTAAAGGGGAGAGTATCTAGAAATGTGTTACATATTCATAAACACCTGTCACTCAAGAACAGGAAGTATATGCTCATCACCCATGCCATCAGTGAAAGGAAAACAAATGGAGACTTACCCATGTCTATGTGAATCAAGCGTCTGTTCTTAGAACACACATTCCTTAATAAGTTCAGGATTTAGCGGACCGTAGCATGCCATTACTTTGCATATTTAAAAACTTGCTATATGTCATATTAGCGAAAAGACCAGCAAATGTAGAGTTAAAAGAAAAAAACAAAAAACAGACCTGTGCTCCTCCATACAAATTATGTACCCTGTATAAAACATATATTATACCACTGTGTTCATTTGAGGTTTTTGTTGTATAGTTTGTCCAATATATGTTTAAACTCGCTTACCACATTGCAGTACCCCATTTAAAGTTAGTCCTATCTAATACACATAATTATCCCCATCTAATTTAAAAATGCCCCTAAGGAATTTTTGTAAATAACACATTGAGCTTAGTACCTAGTTAAAAACAAAATTTCTAATACCTATATGATAAGACTCACCTGGTTTCAAACAGTGTTTGCTTGCAGTGAGTGGGTGGAAGCCCAGGAAGACCGGAGCTCCATCAGTCCCCTTTATAGGACTTTTCCACCCACTCCCATGGGGTTTGTATATTACCTTAATTGAAAAAAGACATAGGCCAAGCAAGCCAAACAGAAGGACAAATGCATTGCCTTTAAAAACTTATCATATGCTAACTGAAATAACTGTGCAGTAACAATGCTGTTTCATATGCCAATAAAGCATTTCAGTTATGTTTCATATGCCATTAAAGCCTTTCTAGTGAAGTTTTATATGCTGATATGGGTTTTCAGTGACATTTAATAGGGTAATTAGGTGCTGTGCTGCACCAGGAGTCTTTCACTTTTCCAAAAAATAAAACTGTGAACATTTCCTAAACTATACATTTGCTGGACTTTTGGTTAACATGACACATCGTTTTGAATGAACATTTCAAATATGCAAGATGACAGGTCCAATTTAATCCCTTGGAAGACAAAGAGGTCTTCAACACCTTGCATTACATTCACCAGCTGGCAAAATGACACCTATCACATTATTTTACATTTTAAAACTAACCCTTTGTTGGTGCCCAATGTATTGGACACATCTCATTCAAAATCTTCAACAGCATTCCAGTGTAATAGCTAGGATTGACAGAGATGACAAACATCCATATTGTGAATGGACAAAACACCTCTCCCTTGGAATGCAATGGTATCTCTACTACAACCCTAGTAGCTCTAGCGTTTAAATGCCTGTTCTTTGCCCTCTTTTATGACTTAGAGAAGCACACTTGGACTGTGATGGACTTATTCTGCTCAAGATGAATGGAGCCCATTCTGCCTCATTCACTATTTAAAAAACACATATCGGATCATGGAGTGATGTTCGGGCTGACTATTGAGTATGCATCAGTTTCCATGGCATCCAGAATGTTAATGCACAAATCCAACAGTTACAGAAATAATGAAAATTCATGTGAGTAGGCGGCTGTGCAGTAAGATGAACCTTCCTGGTTTCTCCAATTAGATTCAGTGTTAACTTATTACAGGTAAAAACTTTACGATGCAATTCTCGTTACACAGTAAGTGAGATAAAAACTACCATCATTAAGCAATCATGCAGTTAAATAAAGAGGGTAATTTTCTGTATTCTTTTTTTAAACTTTTACATAGATACTAATAAATAGGGCAGCATGAAGCAAATAGAAGCGTGATTAACTGACGTTACAGGGATATACACGGAAAAAAACGAGTAGGCTTAACCTGATGAGTGCCAGACCGGTGAGGAACACATTGCTTTACAGTGCTTTGCATATCCCTCTGGCATTCAAAGGGATAAAGGTAGATAAAGGCACAGAGTTGTGCCTATTCCACCTAACCGAACAGTTCCGTACAGTATGTGCACTGATCCAATATAATTATAGGAGGCACTGATATGAAACACAACTGTTCCAATACAGCAAAAACACTGATAATCACTGCTATACTCCAAAACTACAAATTAGAACAATTTAGATCAGGGGCACACAGTCTTGCTAACCACTTCTTATTTAGAATGTAAGTCATAAAATGTAAATATTAAAAAGAGTAAAAAAAATGCAGCTGATAGACAAAGAAGTGTTGTCACTTTTATTGTAACACTAGTGTTAAAGCCAGTCTATAAATTAAAAGCTGCCATTTCTCAACTCTTTGGGGAAAGTAGTTTCATACTCCTGGGTTAAAGTCACATACAAGTCAAAAACAAATAAAATATTTATTCAGCTGTCACAGGATTGGAAAAGCTTTCTCGTCGTGGGAGGTACTGGATTCTGTACATGAGCAGGGCATGCTGTAATGTTAAAGGGTTATTTGATCTTATTATAAGAATGAGAGATGGTACAAGTGGTTATAGTCCCGCCCAGTGTGGCCAGAATTGCATAAATATCAAAAGAGAAAAAGCACACCCCAAATGAGAGAAATATACCATACAGTTCAATAATCTGTCCCAGACAAGTTATACTAGCATTTAACCCTTTCAGTACCAAAGGGGTACACAACACATTGTCACTCAAAGGGTAAAGGAGTTACTGTACTGTGCATACCACACAAAATCATGTCATTTTGGATCTCACAAGTGATGTATCCTCTGAGATCTGAACTGTCTCAATTTTGTAAGGCATGCTCACTACTATAGAAACGTCTTAAAGGGACAGTAATGTTTCAAAATAAAGGCAGCTCCAATTAATCTTCATAGTATTCGGGACATGGAGAGAACGCACATTCCTAAAGATGGGGTCCACGTGGGTCGCAGAAAGAGACAATCTTCAATTAACATAAGGGAAAAACCTGAAAACCCTGTCAAGGGGGCAGGGTTTTCATTGTTCTCACAGTAAGAAGATTGTCCCTTGCTGTGAGCTGTCCGTTCAAGAGACCAGATTCCACATCTGAGGAGTGGTGGCTTACACTAGGTAAAAGGGGTGGGAGGGGGATACTTTATCATTCAATTACTCTTGAACTACAACTCTGACAGTATTGAAATAACACTCTCTATGGCCCAAATACTATGAAGATTAATTGGAGGTGCGGATTCTGAACATGAACAGGGCATGCTGCAATATTAAACAATTATTTGATCTTTGGCGATGCAGCATAACAAAAGAATATTATAAGAATGAGAGACGTTACAAGTGGTTATAATCCCAAAATGTGTTTTGCTCTATGTGAGCGTCTGTCAGGTAAGCATATCCTTATTGTTACTTTGTATTTTATCCCTCATTTAGGTTTCATGTTATATGCTAAGTATTGCTAATGTTTTGTACCTTTTAACTAAGTGTCAATAGGAGCAACTTCTCTGGTCTTCTCCTCGGTAGGGACCACATGCTACTGCAGCTTAATTATGGCTGTGTAGTACTTGAGTGACTCAGTACCAGACAGAAGACTTGGGTTGCGGCACTCAGGAACTTAACATTCAGTATGTCCATGATATTTGGGATTGTTTGTTGATGTATCCCTCACATTTAGAGTCACTCCTGTATGTGTGTGTCCTTTGAACAAACTTTAATAGGAACAACCTCTCTAGTAGCCCTCTTCCCAATAAGGAATTCATACTTCCACGGTCCTTTTGTGGCCAGGTAGTATTTGAGTGAGCTGTTACCAGATGGAGGACTTGGTGATAAAGACCATAATACTCATCTTGTACCATTTGTGTCTGATCATGCATCCAGTATTGTTCTATGCAGCTTTCTTTGTTATTTAAAATATTGTAGTTCATTAAAATCACCAAAACTGGAAATGGCTACAGTGAGAGCTCTGCTCGAATTTGATCCAGGCATATGTGTCATAAAGTGATTACACATGATTCTATTAATAGAAATACCACTAGAAAAGCTAATTATCTGAGCCAGCAGGAGTACAGACTGATGTGGGTAATTGGCAGCCCCTTCAGCTGGTGTTGGACTACAGTTCTGATCATCTTGAGTCAGCCAGTAAAAACTGAATGCTACAGATTAATCTGAGAATAAAGGATATAAGATATTTAAAGATTTCCATTACAAGTACTGCTTAAATATGTAATTTACAATGAAAATCAAAGCTAACAAAATTACAGAAAAGGAATGCGTTTTCCCTGAACTAAAATATTTATGTTTATATTAGAAAGGCTAGTTGTACTTGAGTGAAAATTCCCCATTAAACCTGAAAACAAATCCCCAACAGCTTTTACAGCAGGACCTTTTCCAAATATGCAAGTAGTGACCCATTGTTTATTTATTCAGATTTGTTTTTGAGCAGCCAAACCCTTATGAATGAAAACTCTATTCAGTCCTGCCAGACATTTGTTGTTCACCTCTGCAGCCTATCTACAAGCCACAAAAATGCGCAGCTGATGTGAAAACACTGTTGACTTCAGAGTAACGGAATGGCAGAGGACTGGACCATGTGACTTCACCAATCACAAACGCCCCATTCAGGTGTCCATGGAATGTAGCCTAACACACTGACTACCCATCAAAACAGTACATTGGTTAAATGGAATTTAAAGTGAAACTTTCACTTTAAATCAAGTTTGCATATTTGAAAACTATGTATCATGCTAGCCAAAAGACCAGCAAATGTACAGTAAAGGAGATATTCATACTTGTTACCATATGCTAATGTATGTTAATTGTGGTACCTGTGCGGTACCAGTGAGGTTTCATGGGCTAATTAAACTTTTCAGTGAAGTGTCTTATGCTAATTAAATATTCAGTAACATGCCAAATGCCAATGAAGTTGTTTCATATGCTAATAAAGCTTTTTCAGTGGTGTTTCATAGTCTAATAAAGCCTTTTCAGTGACATGAAGCTTCACCAGGAGACTTTTACTGTCACTTTTCCCAGAAGTAAAAGTGTGAATACCTCCTAAACTAGACATCAGCTAGACATTTGGTTAATATGCACACAGGCAGTTTTGAATGAAGTTTTCAAATATGTAAAGAAAATTTAAGGTGAAATGTCTACTTTAACCATTTGAATACTAGCAATATCTTCAAGACATCGACTCACAATGCACTGGAGAACACTAATGTTTAAAAAGAACTCAGCAGAACCTAAGATATAAACATTGCATATACTTTCTCTCTACAGGCTGGAGTAAGGCTGTACAGTACTGTAAATTAGACAGGCAACATATAGCCCCGTACAATTTAATCTGACCCTTGGGTCTGTCTGTACACATTCAGCACTGCAGTAGTACAGAGTTATTATCACGTCTGGCTTTATCTGCAGAGAAAGAAGCACAGATTTGCTACAATGTAGTAGTACAGAGTGAAGCGAAACATTTTTGTACAGCAGCACTGCTGTTAACAGGGTGTGATAAGGCGAGCATCAGCAGACACCTATAACTCTGTCACATTTTGCTATTGGATAGACAGATAGAATAGATAGATAGATAGATAGATAGATAGATAGATAGATAGATAGATAGATAGATAGATAGATAGCGTGGTGGTAGGCATACACTCGCAGGTATTTTTTAAAATAAAAACTTTATTGTAACTATCAATGTTTTGGTGCTGTAGGAATATTTCTCAAGATAAATATAGCAACGAAGGGGTTAAAGTACCCCCAAATTAACCCTTTGAATGCCAGCAGGCTATGCGCTCTGGCACTCAAGGGGTTAATGGGAATTTCTATTTGTTCCCTATAGTGCAGTGGTTTGCTGCAGAAGTGTTTGTACATACGGCCTGAAGTCTTATAACTAAAACAGAGTTTGATGGCATATCAACTGCATGGATCTGAGACAGAGGGAATCACAATAAGCCCTAAAAGCATTATTCTCCTCTGTAACCCACTGTAAGAATCATCTGCTATGGACAAGTTGGGTAACTGTTGGTTTTTGCCCTTCAGATGGTACATTCACAGCTGTAAAGAGGCAACACTACTACTACTGTTCACGGAGTAATGTCCATCATGTGTCTCCATGTTCTTGTATTTATTGTGTTTACAATGCTTCTTTGTTCTGTCAGATACACAACATTCCTCCTATGCACATGAGTAGGAAGTATATTGGATAACACTGGCTAACAATCTTCTATTACAAATATTACTTCTATATTTCTTACTGCATGCAGACCCTGCCTCAAGTATATGAATGACAAATAATAAACCAAGGACCACCGGCACAAAGAAAAAGTGTAGAAATTCTGGGGAAAACGGAGGACACCACACGGGACAGATAAAGACACCCATGGAGAAACAACACATTTTAACTTCATTAAATGTTGCATATTTGTCACACTTTCACTTTAAATAGACTGTTTTATTTAAAAAAAATAAACCTAAAAATGTTATGTTTAGTGCAGAGCAAAGAATAAAAAAAGAGATGTATTGCAATCAGTATGTATAGAAGACAGGAGGCTCTTGTACTAAGAGGAATTGGATCAAGTTTGCGGCATACCCAACTGCACCATAGAAGCCCAGTCAAATACCCACTGATTCATAACTCCCAAGTGTCCCTCTTTAGGAGAGACAGTCCCTCTTTTAGACCCAAATCCCACTGTCCCTCTTTCCCACCCTAATGATCAGTTTGTGTGTATAAGAGTGTATCACATTGCTCCACAGCAATAAAACTCACATTTATTAGGTAACACAAGGAGGCGTCAATAGGTCATGAAACACACTAAAAATTCTCTTTAATGCCCCCCAGCCGCACCCCCTACCACACCCCCTAAAACACAATTGTTCCTCTTTGGCAATTTGAAATGTTGGGAGGTATGCTGATTTAAACGGAGCTTTTAACACGCTGGAAAACTCTTTAGCCTTCAGTGCGTTAAAAAGCCTTATTTAACCATCTGAGTGCCAGAGAGTTATCCAAAGCATTGTGCTGCAATGCATTGGATACTGCTCTGGCACACAGAGGGTTAACGCATAGGGTGCAGTGGTGTGCCACACAATTGCTAAATTACTGGGTATATACATGTACCACATGCAGGTAAAAATGGATGTGAACCAAAAGCCATGATCAAACTGATTCCACATCTGGCAATGACATTAGGGGGACGATTCAATAAGCAGTGATAAGGAGGTGATGAAGTGGAGATGACTCCTCCAGTGATATCACTTCTCCAGTTCCTATGTTATTCTATGGAGCCAATTCAGTAAGATTTCTTCACCTTTGGAGATCTTAGTGCATAATCTCCATAGAATAACATGGGAATTGGAGAAGCGATAAACTGGAGAAGTTATCTCCGCATTATCACCTCTTTATCACACCTTTACCTCCCCCCAGTTATTTCTACTAGAGCCAACATAGTGCTGTTCAGTGGTTACTTCAAATTAATAATGCTGCTAATTTCTCTCAATTATCAGGGCTTCTGTATAATGACACAAGTGGAGCAGTTCTAGGGAGAAGCCACTGAATATCCACTTTATCGCCTCTTTAGTGAATCTCCCCCCAGTTACCTTTAACTGTTTGAGGACTAGAGAGGTGTGCAACACTCAAAGCGTACACTATAGTGTATAATACTACAATGAAACATCATTTTCAGATTCCAAGAAATGCTTTGCATTGTCTTTGCATTTTCGTTCAGCGTTGAATACCACGTCTGTTATTTTGTCATGCACCTGGATTAATTCAAGGGTGTCTAAATAAGATGTTCGTTTCTCCACAGCTCAATAAATCAGACATTTTTGGGGAGTGGCAGTGTGGCTATAAGTAGCAATACAATACAATATTTGATTTCCAAACTAGCTGCGTATCTGCGTTCTAGGCTGCAGACAAGATGATAAATTAATTGATAAACAGAATAATTGTCTAATACTTTATCATTGCCAAGTAAAATCAGACCTCAGCCCACGCCTGTTCCCTAAGATTTGTTTATAAACATGTTGCTCAAGGAAAATAAAAGGAGCTCTGGTACCTTTTTAATTAAAAATGCTAGAGGCAGGATTTAATAATTGCATCTATTCTATACGTTAAAATATGTAATGTTACATTCATCCTATGATATCAGTCGGGCGGTTCATAAAAAAAAGTAATTTCAAGATATAACCTTATTTCGAATGATGTAATGAAAATTCTTCTTGCCATAGTCATGTTCAATAATTATACTTCTTTTTTAAACAGCAATTATCACATTTTAATAGTTATGCCCCTAGGGAAGCAGACAGTAAATAGTATGGGGCTGCTCTGTACATCCCCAAAATGGCTCATACTGATGGAGTCAGAAAATGGATTCCCACTCTCAGTTAGTAGGGGGCAGGACTAAACCTGGAAGTCTGGGGCTCAACGCTACAGGTTTCTGTGGTTGCACACGCAGCCCCACAGACTGTTAGGGCTCGGTTAGAATTACTATTATCCGTTTACTATGGTGCCATTTGCTTGCTCCAGAATGGCTACTCTTTTTCTTTGTGGATACAACTCTTCACTCCACCTCTCATTTCTAGCTAGGTTTCTGCTTGGAATGGAGTTTTTAAAACTTTAGCACCTTTGTTAAAATTTGTCCATAGTCTCTTATTTAATCCCAGGGGAGATCTACTGACGAAGAAGCTAAATTGCCCTTTGACACTGAAATAAACAGATTAATCTGCTTAGTTTATGTGCATAAAATAGCAAAACCATAGGACCATTTGAATGCTGGGGGCGTTAGTCTCAGGTGAGGCTTCACTGGCTCAGAGCTTAATCATCCGTCCATCCTGCCACTAGGCAGCCCGATATAATATTTAACTTATTTTTTTTCCGTAGGTACTGGTGGAGAGCAGTGTTCTCCTCTGTTTCAAACAGCACAGTGGAGTGATTTCTACATGTACTTCCAGGTTATAACCCAGTAAAACTTCGAGTGAGATGGAAGGGATGGCTTACTGTACTGTTTGAAATGGAGGGCAGTGCTAGAGCTATGTTTTCCACCACTACCTAGAGGAAACAGAAGATAAGGTAGAGGGGGCAGTCAGACTGTATTTGGCAATGTGTGGCTACCAGTGGGAAGGGGAACAATTTCTTTCTGGTGGGGGGTCATTGTAAAATTACTTACTGGGGAGAAAGCAACTCACCAGCTATGCTGTTTTCCACTGCAGATTGACTTGTTCACTCACAAAACCCTTTGGGAATTTGAGTGGCTGTTTATATCTTGATGTAATGGGAACTTGATACACTAACCCAAAAACTACAAATTAAATGAGCATAACAAAATGTTTTGTGTGAAAAGTCCTTCTACAGCCCTGCACTAGAACTGTGTGTGTTCATTTACACTGACTAAAATAAGCAATGCCAAACAGGTGCTTTCTTAGGACCTCAATAAATGCCAGAGAACAAATTTACTGCCACTCTTTGATAAATCAGTATACAACAAATATGCTACATTTCTGACACATTTGCAATTCTGTCTTTAATACAGTGACCCTTTCATGGGCTGCCAAAAGCCAGCAGAAGTTTTATGACTTTGTTACAAAAACCAACAACATATTCTGCAGCATAGTAAAATAGGGTAACAAAAAACAGGCAAAAATGAATAAGACTGGATATATTAAAATGTGTATTCAAACGGTAGCTCTCCAACCTTTAGTCTTTTCTTTTCTATTCTATGCCACTGGCTGGCCAAGAATGATAGAAAATGTAGTCCAACGACACCTGACCTATCTGGGAGACAAATCAATAGAGTTCAGACACTAAATTATTGCTCAAATTAGCACAAGAAAAAGCCACAAATGTGAAAGGTTGCACAGAAAGGTGCGAGTGATGACGCCATGTATTGTAAGCAAGAGTTTCCTGTCTTGGTACTGAGGTTTTCTAGCATTTGCAAATCATGGAAAAATTGTGTACAGCAGTCATGTAACAAGTTAACCCACAACTGCTCCTTCTGCTAACCCTAAAGGCGAGCTGCAACAGGTTACTTATTAAATACTGTAGAGTAGATGTACTCACAGTAATAGATTGCAAGATATTTGTGGTCCATATCTATATCCTGAAACAGTGGTTCACAAACGTTTTGCAGTGGTGGAACCCTTTGGTTTCACAAAACCTTGGAGAAACGTTTAACCCTTTGGATGCTACAGAGGTTTCCATCACATTGTATCGCAATGCATTAGAGAACCCTTGAGCATCGAATAACCCTTTGAGTGACAGAGTGACAGAGGGGTGTGCAACGCATTTCTTTACAATACACGGAGAACCCCTTTGGCGTTCGAAAGGTTACCAGTATAAAACGTATTGGAATGGTGATCTGTACTAAAACTAGCATAAAGACCAATGTGTTGAAATTCCAAGGCAACCATTCCTACAATCTTCCACAAAGCAAACCACAAATCCACTGGCAGTCAAAGAAGCACAATTCCACCGGTGCTGATTTACTAAATAACCCTTTCAGTGTTAGAGGGGTACGCAATGCATTGCTTGCATTGTGTGCCTGGTTTGCAAGCACACTTCGTAGACTGTTCCTGTGAAGTAATTCTTTTTATGTCTCTCGATCTTGGCTCTGCTCTGCTGAAGAGTCTCCGACGGTCCCGGGACCGGATTGCCCTGCAGTCAGCTAGAGCACTGACTGGGGGTCATTTACTTTAGTTTTTTAATAGCTACAAGATTATGTTTTATTAAAATGTTACAATACTATCCCTTTAAAAGCTAATTGCAGTGGGCTGCACGCACAGGATTATTCATTTGTAACTATGGTGCAGTTGGTTTGTTCCAAAACCATACCGCTTTAGCTAATTGCATATAACCCTTGGTTCTTTCCACATACAATTATGTTCCTATAAAGAAACTCCTATAATAAAGCTGGTTACCTCTCCAGCAATCAATTTATAAGCCCCATTTACATCAATGAGGATTTTATGTTAACATATGGTGCTGTTTGTTTGCTCCAGAATTGTTTTTTTAATTATGCACAATTAAAAAAATATATATGTTTTGTCAGTAAACCCTGGTGCTCACTGGAACACATTTTGAGGACCACAGGTTAAAGTAGATTTCTCAAAATAATTTTTGTTGAGTCCTCAAGTGGCACAAATCCACACAGGAGCCTGGACTGTATTAAGGGTAGACCTTCACAGTTTAATGATATATATATATATATATATATATTTTCAGCTGAATCATTAGTTGTCTGAGGGGTAAGACCGTACAGTTCGGTGTGGGTCGTGGTTGGTGGCGTTGTGTTCCCTGGAGCCTTTGGTCTGCTGCACTCCTGGCCACTGCTTGAGTCTGCAATAGCGTGCCACCTCCTCTGTTGACACCCACATG
This sequence comes from Rhinophrynus dorsalis, assembly GCA_037306005.1. Lineage (NCBI taxonomy): Eukaryota > Metazoa > Chordata > Amphibia > Anura > Rhinophrynidae > Rhinophrynus > Rhinophrynus dorsalis. The sequence continues at coordinate 307,150,648 of CM074720.1, read as the reverse complement.
CCAATGGAGTTGTGTCATCACGCTCCCTGTCTCCGTGGCCTCTGGCATGGTTGCTAGGCAACTGTCCATTGGAGTCTGGCAAACATCACAATTTTGCATGGATAATATCAAAGTATTTTAATAGGAAGTATATACTAAGATTGTCTCTCGTTTCTCATTTCCAATATGTATGTACAGTATCTCACATAAGTGAGTACACCCCTCACATTTTTGTAAATATTTTTATTTTATCTTTTATGTGACAGCACTGAAGAGATGACACTCTGCTACAATGTAAAGTAGTGAGTGTACAGCCTGTATAATTAGGGTTGCACCGATACTGATACTGGTATCGGTATCTGTGCCGATACCAGCATTTGCGCGAGTACTTGTACTCGTGCAAATGCGGCTGATGCCAGCACCGATACCCTGTGTCAGGGTCAGTGCTGCAGTGAGGGAGCCCGGGGAGCTGCTCACAATGCTCCCCGGTTGCCTCTCTCCCTCCTGTAGCGTCGGAGCGTTGCCGCGGGTTACCATGGCAACGAACCGACGCTGACTTCTGCCAGGGCTCGCGAGAGAACAGCGAGCACCCGGCAGAGGAGGGTAAGGGAGGCAAGATGGGACATTGAACGGGTGGCGAAAGAGGCAGAGAGGGGGGCCATGAGGGAGAAAGAGAAAAAAAGGGACTAAGAAAAAAAAAAAAAGGCAAAAGGAGTAAAGATCAGGAGACTAAAGGAGGGGGACAAAGAAGAGGCAAAAAGGAGGGGGGATCAGGAGAGAGCGAAAGAGGCAAAAGAGTGGGATCAAGAGTCAAGGAGGGGGACAAAGGGGGATCAAAAGGGAGAGAGAATGCCAAGGCAAAAGGAGGGAGCTCAAGAGGGGGAGAATGAAGTAAGAGGTGGGAATCAAGAGGGGGAGAAAGAGGCAAAAGGGGACAGAGGTGGTGTGTGTGTGTGTATATATATATATATATATATATTTCAAGTACTCACCAATACTTATATATATATATATATATATACGCTTTAAGTACCTGGAAAACTGGCAAATGACCGCAAAAAAAAAAGTATCGGTAATTGGTATCGGTGAGTACTTGAAAAAAGTATCGGTACTCGTACTCGGTCTTAAAAAAAGTGGTATCGGTGCATCTCTATGTATAACAGTGTCAATTTGCTCTCCCCCTCAAAATAACTCAACAGACAGCCATTAAAGGGACAGAAATACTTAAAATGTAAAAAAAAATATGTTGTAGGGTTTATCCCGAGTAAAACAAAAGTATTCCCACTGTGAAAGGTGTTTCATTCAAAAGTTATTAATTTTCCAAGTTGAATTTTTTTAGGTGCAATATCACAGTGGCCTGAAATTGTACAGTGGCGCTGTTGCTACACCATCCTATAGACAGCTCTGGTCCCAGGACCATAAATCTCCATAGGATGGTGTAGCAACAGCACCACTGTACAATTTCAGGCCACTGTGATATTGCACCTAAAAAATTCAGCTTTGAAAATTAATAACTTTTGAATGAAACACCATTCAGCAGTGGAAGTACTCTTGTTTTACTCAGGGGGATAGACCCTACAACATATTTTTTGTACATTTTAAGTATTATTATCCCTTTAATGTCTAAACAAAAGTGAGCACACCCCTAAGTGGAAATGTCCAAACTGGGTCCAATTAGCCATTTTCCCTCCCCAGTGTCATGTGACTCGTTAGTTTTACAAGGTCTCAGGTGTGAATGAGGAGCAGGTGTGTTAAATTTGGTGTTATCACTCTCACACTCTCTCATACTGGTCAGTGGAAGTACAACATGGCACCTCATGGCAAAGAACTCTCTGAGGATCTGAAAAAAATAATTTAGGCCCTACATAAAGATGGCCCAGGCTATAAGAAGATTGCCAAGACCCTGAAACTGAGCTGCAGGACGGTGGGCAAGACCATACAGCGGTTTCACAGGACAGGTTCCACTCAGAACAGGCCTCGCCATGGTCGACCAAAGAAGTTGAGTGCACATGCTCAGCGTCATATCCAGAGGTTGTCTTTGGGAAATAGACATATGAATGCTGCCAGCATTGTTGCAGAGGTTGAAGGGGTTGGGGGGGTCAGCCTGTCAGTGCTCAGACCATACGCCGCACACTGCATCAAATTGATCTGCAATGCTGTCGTCCCAGAAGGAAGCCTCTTCTAAAGATGATGCACAAGAAAGCCCGCAGTTTGCTGAAGACAAGCAGACTAAGGACATGGATTACTGGAACCATGTCGTGTGGTCCAATAAGATCAAGATAAACTTATTTGGTTCAGTACAAAGACAAGTGTGTCTTGCCTACAGTCAAGCATGGTGGCGGGAGTGTCGTGGTCTGGGCCTGCATGAGAGCTGCTGGCACTGGGGAGCTACAGTTCATTGAGGGAACCATGAATGCCAACATGTACTGTGACATACCGAAGCAGAGCAGGATCCCTTCCCTTCGGAGGAGTATTCCAACATGATAACGACCCCAAACACACCTCCAGGACGACCACTGCCTTGCTAAAGAAGCTGAGGGTAAAGGCGATGGACTGGCCAAGCATGTCTCCAGACCTAAACCCTATTGAGCATGTGTAGGGCATCCTCAAATGGAAGGTGGGGGAGTGCAAGTTCTCTAACATCCACCAGCTCTGTGATGTCGTCATGGAGGAGTGGAAGAGGACTCCAGTGGCAACCTGTGAAGCTCTGGTGAACTCCATGCCCAAGAGGGTTAAGGCAGTGCTGGAAAATAATGGTGGCCACACAAAATATTGACACTTTGGGCCCAATTTGGACATTTCCACTTAGGGGTGTACTCACTTTTGTTGCCAAGGTTTAGATATTAATGGCTGTGTGCTGAGGGGGACAGCAAATTTACAAACTTACTTTGCATGTAAACAAGTAAAGTAGGAAGAAAGTACTCACTCATACACCTGTCAATGACCACGAATACAATCCCACAGATAGTTATGAATATGAAGAAAAAAGGGGGCAGCATGCGTGGGAATTTCAGATTTATATATATATTTCATACATACATGCATGCTCCCTGGATTCAGTTCAGACAAAAACAAACATGGAAAGACAACAAATAGTAACACTCACAGGTCTGGTCTTGAAATTAGCAGTAGCTCAATGTTTCTTCCTCACTGCTGGGCTATATCTTCTTTTTTAAACATAAGACATGATGTTTAAAAAAGTGTGAAAGTTCAGTAATATTTTTAGATGTAGCGTTTAGCTCTTAGTTCAAGTCTTAACCCTTTGATCTTGTTTTCCACACGGCTGGCATTCAGTGATAAAAGTGGTTAAAAATCATAAGAGTATATAATAGCTACCTACATGTTTTCACAACTATGCCACAGAACAAACACACACTGTGTGCTCCAGCTCTACCGATACACTAAGAATGGTGTACTAAGAAAAATGGTGCAATTATAGGGTAAATCAACAGTACCATAGGGAACAAATAAAAATCCCCATTGAGTTAAACCGGGCTTTAAAATAAGAACTAACATCTTCTAATAATAATCTCCCACTTACATTACTATGACCAGAAAATTCTAATGGCCCCTGTCACAAGTGAGGGCTATAGGCCCTGCTGAGACTGTGGGGAGAGTGTGGGAGTGAAAGGGTTAACAATACCGGACCCCTGGTTCCCTGTTACTATTCCTAGCAACCACCAAATTAACCCCTGAAATCCCTCCTGCACAATCACTCCAGTACTACAATTTGCTGCCTCCACCAAGACTTTATATCTTGGTGTTACTCTTAGGTTACTCCAAACACAACAGAATACAGTATAAAATCACCTTAATAATCAGACATATATAATTAACCCTTTAGTAACGTGTGCTACCTGAGCTTCTTTCAGAGTAGTGAGTTCATATTAGAGAACAGAGAGGTGATTAATTGAACATTTAATCTGAAAAAAGGTTTCACAGTGCTGGTTACAAAAATACAGAAATAAAGGACATACAGAAATAAAGATTACACATAGCAAAACAGTCCATAAAATAAAATAGGAGAAACATAAGAGATCCCTATACACAATTACTGATATATTAGGTGTCCTTGCGGGAACTTCAGGTGTTAAAAGCTCTCCTTCCAGTTGTTGCAAAGAAATTCCCTGTTGTTTATCCACAAACCCATAATAAATAGGAGTCCACAGTTGCTTCTAAGAGGCCAAACCCCCTGGGTGTTGCCTGGGAGGGTCAAGGGTTTGGCTTGACAGTTTATGGCCCACTCAATCAGACCTGTCAGGGATGTTACTGCGGAGTTCTACATCAAAAATCATAAGGCTTCCCAAAACATGCAACCCACAGTACACTTCTCTAATGTTATAATAATCATATTCCTCATATCTGTGTGAATATCTGGACACCAAACATGCTGGGTCTAACTTGTTGCAAAGTGGCTATTCTTGTAACTCACTGCAGGAACACCTCCCCCCGGCACGTTTAGTACCCACCACAAGGGTAAAACCTGTGCATTCTGAATATATATTTGTATTGAACCATTTTACACTATATATACATGTTCTCCCTATTTCATAATATTTGACTGTCCCCTGGATGAACCCCATCAGAGCAGAGGGTCCAATATATTTTATGACACTCTGTTCTGCTCCGGTGATCTACTCATTCAGTTTCTGGTGATGTTATCTACTCAGCTAATTTTATGGCCTAGGACTGGTGCACTTTGAATAATATACAGGTCAGCAAACAAACAAACACATTGTACAACCCAGAGGGACAACTCATGCCTTGGCATGACAACCCCTATGAATGTTGCCTTATGTGGCAATGTTCAAGAGATATCATCTTCATTCTGTGCTGGATGCCATGTCCATGGAGGCAGACATGACAGTTGCTAACAGTTTTTTCCAGCTCAGCCAGGCAGATTACATGAGCCCTGCTGAGCAGCCCCACTGCTACCTCTACTAAGTTGATATCCATCAAAGCAGACTTATTCCTACTATTCTTAATAGCATGGCCACAAACATAACTGAATAGTGTACGCAAGGGGTCGTATTTACAAAAGACTAATTCACCCAATTTCCACAGATTTAGATTGGCATTTTGACCCTTTGAATGCTACACGGGTCACCTCTAGCATTCAAGGTATTAAGATCCCCATTTAACTCAATGGATGGTTTAGTTCTGCCCACAGGACAGTTGGTTTTCCCGAACTTCCTATTAATTGTTCAGAGTTCGTGATTTTTACCAGTTACTAGCTTTCTGTTTTTTTGGGGGGTTTTTAAGTTCCTAATCCATTTTTAACAATTTTTTTCTTGATTGGAGTTATTTTTCCATGGTATTCATTTATGTAACTCAATTCTAAAACATAAAGAGTCAGGTTGACATTCTCCATAGTAGCCTTTAATGCCAATAACAGAAAATGTTGTGTGTGATGTGCCCAATCCACAACATTTCGGTACATTCAATGCAGCATAGGAAAATCTCACTTTCAAATTCCTCATGTGAACTAAACCTAAAAGAACAAATTTACTCTTCTTTTGAAAGTATTTTGTTGTTAGGTAATTACAAGAAGCAAATACCAATTTCATTATAATCTCTTACTCAGTAAAATACATGTACAGCAATGACATTTGATATTTGCAGTTTTTGCAATTATATAAGAATATGGAACGAATGACAAATATTTGCTACATTATTCTCTTTTGAATACAATTACATTGGTAGCTGCCATAATAGATTCTGCTTTAAGATATTTTTTTTCAAGGTGGCTCCAAAACCCAATTTTTCTGTAGTATCATTTGAATCATGTACAGACCCCATTAACCTGTTATTTTCTTTGTTTTTTTCACTACCCCACCTGAGAGCACAAGCCCCAGGACACAAAAGGTTAATGTTCTTTCAACTGTTTAGTTTCATTGTTCCCTGTCTCTGTTTCTCTAGTGGCAAGAACGGTTCTGCCGTCCAGCTGTTGTAAAACTACAATTCCAGTCATTCTCAGCCAGTGTTCAGATGAGGATGATGTATTTATTATTCCAACAGAATGCCAACCCTTGCAATAATACCACTTGACTAGGATGACCCCTCTGCTGAGGGCGAGATGAACCCTCTTCTGGTTAGGATGCTATTATACACAGCATATGCACAAAAAAGTGGAGATCCATGAACCAACTCCACCCTAAGGGACAAACAAAAAGCTTCCATTGATTTAAACTGGGGATTTCAAGCGCGAATGCTGGAGGTCACCAAGACATTGGGAATCAATGCTTTATAAACCTTTATATCATTAAAGGGGTTGAAACCCCATTTAAATCAATAGAAATGTGGAATGTTTTTGTTAAGTTTCCTCCAAGCACCTCCCAGTTAACTTTCAACTACCTCTAGCCCACACTAATGTGACAAGGCTCTCCGATCCCCTCCAACTCCCCTGCATGATCCTTGCTCCAGTCCCCTGTCCACTCTCAAATCCCCTCCAACACCTCCCCAGTAATATGACCCAGGTCTCTGATCCCCTCCACACTAATGTGACCAGTGGCTCCCCTCCAACCCCCTGCATGGTCCTTGTTCCATTCCCCCCACCGCTCCAAACAAATTTGACTCAGCATTTTCCCCTTCATCACCAACCCCCTCCATACCACACTAATGTGACGTACAGCTCTCAGCTCCCTCTACTTCACCCTAATGTGGATCCCCAGGACATTAACACTTTGGGTACTTTAGAGGTCTTGAATCCACTGCACAGTAATGCACTAGAGACTTCACTTGTATATAAAGGTTTGAGAATAAAGCCCATGGAGCCACTTTGCTGTGTTCACTACATGCTTGTATAGTTCCAGGGAGGAGGACACACATGTCCCTCCACCACTCACTGAGCTGGTTACCGAGTAGAAGGAACATGTGGAACGATACACAGCAATTTAGAACTATAACATCTTAAATACTGATCACTGTTTTGTACATTGTGTGACATTTGGTAATAGTGTGTATGGTGTTATACTGTAAGTCCCGTAAAAGGATAAGCACAGCACTCTGGCTTGTTTAAAGTAAACTCCAAGTCTGTGTAACATGTGCTAAGGAATGTTTGGAATGTGGATTGACTTCTGCTGTGCTTCACTGACCAATCAGTTGAGGTTATTATGGACCAGTTAAAATGTCCATTTTTCAAGCACTAATTTGTATTTTAATCTTGATATGAGTGTCCGGAAGTGTATATAAGCAGTGTGTTTTATCAGTAAAGGCTGTTCTGTTCTACCCTCCTTAATACAAGTCTCAGCTGTATTTCTAGAGGGGACCTGGGCTGGAGATTCTCACCTTAGCCACTGCAGGAGCCACGCCGGTGTACTGGCGTAGGGCCTCTGGAAACCCCACCTGGGGTTCTGCAGCTAAATTCACTAGCTCTGCCAGTCTGCCAGGGGGCAGCATCCTGTTGTTCCTGCCTGAGTATCCAGGACCTCCAGGAAGCAGCAGGGCTCCAGCCGACCATGGAAGAGGGGCAGCAGCAGCGGTGGTTCAGGAACTGATGACCCCAAAAGGGCCTGGTAAATCTTGGTACAGTCACACACTGCAAGAAGCAACCACAGCAGAGAACAGAAAACGGAGATCTATGAGCTTCATTATTATCCTTTTGGAAAGAGAGGTCTCCAATGTATTGTTGTGCAGTCAGATGCAGACCTCTCTTGCATCCCATAGGTTAATGCACAACAAAGGTAGCAGACAGCATGGTGATGTTCTGAGGCTACCAGTGGAACAAGGTTGGGCTGTCAGACATTAGTGTGGTTCTGTGGTACCCAGTGGAACAAGGCTGGGCTGACAGACACTGCAATGTGCTTCTGTGGCTACCAGTGGAATGAGGATGAGCTGGTAGACAGTGTACAGTGGTTCTGTGACTACCAGGGGAAGGAGGCTAAACTGGCAGACAGTGTAGTGTACTTCTGTGACTTCCAGTAAAAAAGGCTGGGATGGCAGAGGTTCTGTGGCTACTAGTGGAACAAGGCTAGGCTTGCAGAGTGTAGTATGGTTTTGTGGCTACCGGTGGAACAGGACAGAGCTGGAAAACACTGTACAAATAAAACTGGGATTGTGTCCTTGAATTTTATTCTATGTACAGCCTCTAAAATATTTAATACAAGTTGTATGCAAGGATGAAATGAACACTTAATGAAAGTCTGCACTGGGGGTATCTGTGCTCCCAAAGAGGAGATGGAGTACTCTTACATTTACAATACTCAACTACTGTCCAATGAAATATATCATTTGACGTTACTGTAATTGATGTAGCACCTTTCTTGACTGTCTCTTATTTAGGGTTTCTTAAGACACACTTGTGGTGTTTCTTTGGGCAAGTGTACGTCCTTCGTTGTATAGCATATCAGCCACCAGCATTGTTTGTGTGAAAGGTCTGATGGAGGCTCCACAGGCTGCAGTGCAGCCCTTTTTTGCTGAATATTTTCTATGCTCATGTGAACACATTAAAGATACAAGTTGCTTAAATACTGCAAGGTGATGATCGCTCATGTCTAAGACCATAGCCCAGCACAGAACCTATCACCATGGATGATATCACCAAAGTATCATCACTGTGCTGGTGGTGTCACATTGAGACCAGGGATAGTTAGTCTTTGGACCACCGACAGTAGGTTGGCCCTCCAACAGCTGGAGGGCCAAAGTATGGACCTAAACCTGTTCAAGACAGATAAATATGTATATTTCACATTTAACAAATCACACAATAGCTCACTGTTGATTTTAACTATTCTATACAGCTGTGAGCGAAGTTTGAATAGAAGTAAAAAAATGACTGCTCCCACTCAAAGAGTGAAACAAAATATTCTCACCTCCATGGCACCTACTCACTTATTACACTCAGTGGAATCAGGAGGGGGAGAAATCTTGGTATGATTAAGCGTGGTATGCCACATTTTCCCTTTCTCAAATGAAAGTGGTTTACTGCATTAACATATTCTGTTACCAAATAGGGTTGTATGCAGAAAGCTTAATTATAGTAAGTCTGGAGCAAACCAACTGCACACTAGGTGGTACATGAAAGTCCCTATTGATTTAAATGGAACCTTCAACCACTTGAATGCTACAGCAAGGGATTAACCATTTGAGTGCCAGAGAGGTATCCAGTGCATTACAGTGCAATGCACTGGATACTTCTCTGGCACTCAGAGAGTTAAAACCCCTATTTAATTTGATGGGGATTTTTGGAACTTTATGGTGCAGTTGGTTTCCTCTAGAAATGCTACCCTTTAGTTCTCTGAATGCAGCCCTTAACCCCTTTACCCACTGAGAGCCAAAGGTCTTTGGCACTCAAAGGGTTAAAAGACATTTTCAAAGAGGATATTTTACACCTTGCCCAGCGCTGTGGTGGGTAATAATTTAGCAACAATACAGTCATTAGGTAGGGCATTATATTTCCAAAGAGAATTCACTGGTTATCAATCATCCTATATAATAATTTGCCAATGTATGTTTGTCAGAAGCCGTCATGTTCAGTAGAGGCGGCTGTGCACGCTGCAGTCATGCGCCATACAGGCTGATATGGACCAGGCTCTCTGAATTCTGACTAGAGTCCTCTCTGCACACCTTCCTGGGACCAAGCGGTGCCGTGTCGTGGGCAGTCTCTACTGCGCTTCACTGCAGTGCCGCCACTGACGAGAGGATCCGGCCACCAGCCAAGGTTGCTGGGTGGCACTGTGGCCCGTATACATGGGCTTTTCAACTAGTAGTTATATAAATCGACCAGACAGACCAGATTATCTTAACCCCTTAAGGAACAGCCACGCACTCACGAGGCGGTCACCACGGAGCATTTTTTTATTTTTGAATCAGATTCCAGACTCCCGGAATGGGGTGCAGCCATGTGGGGAGCCTGGAATTCCATGAAGGCTCAGGACCATCATGGGTCCTTAAGGTGTTAATGTTTTTAGTGTTTTCTTTAACCTCTTAACTATCTTGGATTTTGGTTTTGACTAGCAAAATTGTTGGGAACCTTTGCCTGTTCCATTATTCTGTAACATCTCTTCTGGTGGCAAACGTTATTTGGACAATCTATGCTAACTGAGTCTTAGGAGCCTGTGAAGGCATGAATATACAGCGATGTATATAAAAAATAACCACCAGAATATAGGAGCTAGAATTAACATTTTTGGAATTATTATCCTGACATATTTGTAGAATTAAAGTTGTTACATAGTATAACTTAATTGTCCTCGTTGACATTCTGTAATATTGAAGAGAACATCTAATAAACCACCTTTAAAAGCCAGAGAGGTACCCAATGTGTTTGCAATGCGTTGCACACCCCTCTGGCACTCAAATGGTTAAAATAGTCTGTTCTCCATGAGATTAGCATATGAAAAATGCTTTAATTTATGTAGAAGATCTATAATCTGTTCTTAAAATTCTTCAAGTATGTAGACATTGCAAAATTGTTTGTTTATGCACATTTCACTGTGTACAGATGTAGCTTCCTTAACTGCAGTATGATTTAAGCCATCTTGATTCAATAAGCAACTTCCATTGACTTGCATGAGGATCTTTGCTCACTTAACATAGAAAGTTACAGAGAAGAGAAAATTCATGGACAATAAGTACTGGTGTATCAGTACATCAGAATTTATACTCATACCTGGGAACTCTCTGGATTTGCCCTGGAGACTCCAGGTTTAAGAGTGCATTACCGGGTCTCTGGGGCATAGCTGATTCTCCAGATGTGGGGCGTTTTCTTCTGCTGCTTCCTACCCAGTTCCTCCTACTTTACCTTCTTCCCCACCCAGTTCCTCCCACCTCCCGCCCACTTTTGTGATGCCACAAAAAAGCCCCGCCCCCACTCACGGGTAAACCCCACTCCCTTTGCCGCAATTCGTGTGTGTGTGTGTGTGGTTTGGGGTGGTAATAAAAGTGTTAACCTTGTTAACCCTTTGAGTGACAGAGGGGTACGCAACGCATTGCAAAGCAATGCGTTGCGTACCCCTCTGGCACTCAAAGGGTTAAAGGGAACGTACCTTTGCAGTAAGTGGCTCTGAATTTGTGTATCAGGACTTGATAGGCATGTGTAATTCATAGAGGGGTCAGGTGTATGTATTTGCTGCTTTTTGCATCTGCATTCTTGTGAGAATGTTTATTTTATTCTAAGGAAGCATGGCTGGAGCGCCTTGTTTATGGCTAATCTCACTCAGACTGATAAAGTCTATTTTTTATTGTGAAGAACTGGGAACTAAATAGAAACCTAAAATTGGGAATTCCATATACAATACCAAAAAACACATAAACAAACATACATAGAGTGCCCAGTTTATTAGATATGCTGAGCAATAGCAGACATAGGAACATTTGGCCCTCAGAACAGCATCCAGACATTGAGGCATAGATGCCCATTCCACTGTATAGACCAAGAAGTCCTGTATGTTTAAGCCCCTGTTATGCTACTGGAACCATTCCTCAACAAATTGCTACTTTTGACACAGTGCACTGCCCTACCATAAGAAATGGTATCAAGGTTTATAATGAAGGAATGCACTGGATCAGCAAAAAAAAGTAGCATTCAGGTGTTGCTACACATGTATGAAGGGCTTTAAGGTGTGCCACAAACACACGTCCCACAACATCACACCACAACTAGCTAGCAGTGTTGACAAGCATCATAATGGGTCCGCGTTGTGTTACTTTCGTCATATCCTGGGCTGTTGTTAGCGGGGGACAACTGGTACTGGGATTCAAGTGCCCGATGGTGTGCCCACTGTAGCAATGGCTGCTTATTGTTTAGCTTACAGGAGTGGGACTCAGTGAGGTTGTCTTTTGCTGTAACTTCAGTAACAAGCGCATTCTGATATGGCCCCACCCCTTGCACGTCACTTAGCTTTCATTTGACTGATTGTGGCCTGTCTTTTAGACCCACTTCACATGGGCAACACCAACATAGCAATGCTGCACTGTCTGTCACATGTTGTGAAAGGGTCTATTCTGTTCAATTGTGCATTTCACATGACTATTCCTCCCCATGAACACACCAAAGTCCAATAAGGTGCAGCTTTCCAGTATTCCCTCAGGAACACTGTACAGTTGCATTAATGAAACTCTGTACTGTGACCTATGGGCACGTCTTCAGACATCTTAGATGTTGATTGAGATTCCAATAAATTGGGCGAGCCACTTGGGCACAGGCCAGCAATACCGTCTGCCGCTCATGTGGTCTGACTGTATGGTACACCTATCCTGCATCTTGATTGGTTGTGAACTCAGGAGAACGAGAATAAAATTACATGGGTGGCAGAACTGCTTCAGGAGGCTGCTACAGTTTTGTTACCCATGTGAGCGTTATGTTGCTTACACAGCACAATTCTTGCAACCCTCCAATGGATTTTCTCTTCAATAAGCTGTAACCAGCTACATGAGTGCAGTTGATTGGATGTTTGCTGGTTGTTATACCATTCTCTGTACACTCTGAACAATGGATGTGACCACCCCTGCAGGGTGACAATGTCTTTGATGTTTACACATCTAGTGCCAAGAATCATACAACTCTCAAAGTCATTTAGGTTACTATGTTGACCGATCTCTCACTGAAATACACACAAACACACAATCCCATTATATCTTTATATAGCCTGGTAAGGACACAGAACATTCTCACTGAAGCAGTGGTAATGGACTTGGATAAGAGCAGTACCTACTAAACTTGCCATTTAACATGGTAGTAACATGGTTGATGAGTGCAAAAGAAAGATATGTGTGCACCAAGTTCAGCCCATGCCATATCATGTGTATTGATCCAGGTGTATTTAACTGCTGTAGGAAGGTTCCTACTATCAGTGGAATCCAACATAATCAACAAAATTTATTGCCCTGTGTTATGAATGACTGCTGATTGTCTTCTGTATGTAAAGTCCTATGTACTTATAAGTTATTCAGTTCTCATTCTATAACATGCATGATGAAGAGACCTAAGTGGGCTTGAAAGCTTGCACTTTAAAGCTATTCAGTTATCCAATAAAGGTATCACTTTTCCTCTACTAGTCTCCTACTTTATCCATGGTTAACGCAGTACCACCCTATGGTAATTTATTCTATTAAATAAGTTAATCCTTTAAAGGGTTAAGAGACACTTACTCTACAGGCATAGTTCCCATTTAAGAAAGTCTTTCTGAGCGACATTGTACAGAAAGGGAAAGTACTAATATCAACCAGTTATCTCCTTTACATCCTGCCTTTCATTACAAGAAACAGAATTAATAATATCAGAAAAACACATCAAGATAGGATAGATATCCTATGGATGTAATTTTGCATAACAGTGGAAAGTGTGTACTTCTAATACAAATAAAATAAATGGCGACATAGGGTAAACAAAACATAAAAACCATATAAAATAGACTTCAATTATCTCCTGCATGCCTACGTGTGAGACTCGTAAAAAAGAATTAAGAGTAATTCTGGGGCAAACCACCTGCACTATAGGGGACAAACAACCATTACCCAAATTTCCACTGGTTTAAATGGTGTTTTTAATCTCTGAAGGCAAAAGAGGTTTCCACAGCTTTAGCATTCAAGGGATTAAAATCCTTTTTTAAATAAGTGGAAATTGTTATTTGTCTTCTATGGAGCAGCTGTTTTCCTCCACAATAAAAAGTGCTACCCATATTCAGAGGGGTACACAAGGCATTGCTTCAAAAGATTTGTGCACCACTCTCGTCTTGAACAAGTTAACAGATTCAACCCCAAGCACTGACCAGTCACTGTAAATCTCCTAAAATAGAAGCATAGAACAGAGCATTGTATTTATTTCCATAACAGCATATCTTAGACCAATGTTTCTCAGATATTTTGAAGCCAGGAACCAGCTGGCTACCTTCCTAAACTGACAAGGACTGCTATTAATGTCCAAGCCATTTCTACTGAAGCACAGGGTCACATAAACGGGGTGATTTTCTAAAAAAAATAAAGGTATCAGGTAACCTTATACATGATGGACAAAATATACAGTCACTGGTAAAAGGTAACGGTCACTCTCCTGTCTGAAAACCAGCTCTGCATTTAAAGCACTCCAGGGACCAGGAGCTCTATTCTATTGTGCGTTAGCACCAAAAAGAGTTTTGTCTGGCACACACATAGCTGTACCTTTGGAATTCTATTCCTGGTCGCATGAACTCATGTTGTGCAAAAACTGCGGTCGCGGCTAAAGTGTGAGAAGTGGGAACATCAAAGCAAACTAGTCAACGCTAGATACACCACCACCACAGTTGCTTCCACCACTAATAAATAAAAACAAAAATCCCATCCCCCTTGGGCCGTTGTCTGAGCCAGTTTGAGCAGAAAATGAACAGGGGTTGCTTTTATATGGTCAACCTCTGTTTGGATTAGATTCCCATGTTCCCACTGGCTGGGATTTGGGGTTTACACAGGGCACACAATGTGCCCTGGCATAACCTCACCCCACAGGCAATCAGCATGTACCTGGAGGGGTCACAGATAAGAATAATGTCACCTCTCCAATTATTCATTGATTGACTAGCTGGAATGATGATGGGAAGCATAGGGCATGGGTTAGTGTTAGGCGTCGTGGGGCCCTTTGAAATCCAGGGGCTATGCAATGCTTTGCAATGTGTTACTTACCACCCTAACGCTCAAAGTGTTAATTTTTTTGGTCATGATGTTTAAGGGGTGGTGTGTTAGGGGGCATTTGTTCTTGAGATTTTGATGAATTAATATGAGGGTTTGGCCCCCATTTCAGTTTATCAGTGGGTTGCTAGTGTAGGGTTGCACAGCTGCACATGCATGTGTGTGTGTGTGTTTCTACTTATTCTCTATCAGTTGTCAGTGTTTTTAACACGTTTTAAGGCAGTTTGTCACAGCAATGCAATAGAATACCAAACTGACTTAAACTACCACCTTTAGTTTAATTTCCCTAACTGCCCTAAGAGAATAGAACCCCACCTGGATATTGCCAGGGAATGGTACAGAGCCTGTGGCTGAGAAATAATGTCTTAGATCTTCATACAACATTCCAAACATTATATTTGATACCCAGTACTGCAGGCCAAATGGTAGAGCAGCCAGGGTCAACAGCAATGAGAAATAAAGGTGACCGGCTGAATGTAACCCAGTCATTGTGGTTGCAATGTCCAGCATCCTTTGCAGTCCAGACCACATGGGTGACAACTCTGATGCCCAAAGAGCACTTCAGCTAGAGCGATATCAGAGGTACACATGAAGTAATGGCCAAAGATTTTTAACCTCCTGGATGAGTTAATGCATTGGAGACCTCTATCATACAAGGGGTTAAAACTTCTCCGTGACCTAGTCACTAACTCCTTAAAACGCATATGAATTCCCATGAGCTTTCTCCACAGTGCACTTCATGCTTTTTCATAGCCAGCCATGTTATATCTTAGCAACCATAGAAGAACATCCATGTCATCTAGTCACAAACCCAGGAATCTAAAGTAACTGAGAGTTCAGAAATGCTTTGAATACAGTTTGATATTGTTGCAGTCTCACTTTAGAAATATTTTTGCATATTTACCGTATATTGAAAATTTCATGCTTATCTGGCATACTAGGGAGCAACTTGGTGTATTTTTAAATGGTTTACATTTATTCCCCTTTCGATCGCCATTTATTTTGTAAATTTTCCACATCATTGGTAGTTGTTGTGTGCCTCAGTCTATAGGGTTTCTAGCGTCTCTTCTCTAGTGTAGTATATAGGTGTTGTCACAAGTGAGGGTTATAGGCCCTGCTGAGCCAGTGGGGAGAGTGTAGGAGGGAAAGGGTTAACAATACCAGACCACTGGTTACCTGTTACTATGCCTGGCAACCACCAAATTAACCCCTGAAATCCCTCCTACACTATCACCCCAATACTATAATTTGCTGCCGCCACCAAGACTTTATATCTTGGTGTTACTCTTAGGTTACTCCAAACACAACAGAGTACAGTATAAAATCACCTTAATAATCAGGCATATGTAATTAACCCTTTAGTAACGTGTGCTACCTGAGCTTCCTTCAGAGTAGTGAGTTCATATTAGAGAACAGAGACAAGAGCTGATTAATTGAATATTTAATCTGAAAAAAGGCTTCACAGTGCTGGGTACAAAAATACAGGAATAAAAGACATACAGAAATAAAAATTACACATAACAAAACAGTCCATAAAATAAAATGGGAGAAACACAAGAGATCCCTATACACAATTACCGATATATTAGGAGTCCTTGTGGGAACTTCAGATGGTAAAAGCTCTCCTTTCAGTTGTTGCAAAGAAATTCCCTGTTTTTAATCCATAACGCATATTAAATAGAAGTCCACAGTTACTTCTAAAAGGCCAAATTCCCTGGGTGTTACCTGGGGGGAGGTTTGGTCTGACAGTTTACAATATACACATGTTCTCCCTAATTCACATTATTTGGCTGACCCCTGGACAACCCCCATCAATGCAGAGGGCCCAATACCTTTTATGACCCCTATGTCCTGCTCTTGCAATATCTGCTCATCTAATTTAGTTAACACATTAAAAGGTACAATAAAATACACAAAATAAACAAATTATATATACCAGGGCCCTGCAAAGGCCAACTCATGCCTTGGTATGACAGGTGTATTTGCTCTGATTGCACCTACTTAGTAAGGGATTCATAATTATATCAATACCACATTGATTCGGGGGGGGGGTGATGCACTAAGATGTGATTAAGAGGTTATGAAGATAACATAACTTCTACAGGGATATCACTTCGCAAATTCTTATGTTATTCTACAGATCCTAGGCAATAAGACCTCTACCACTTGTGAAATCTCAGTGCTTAGGCTCCATACAATAACATAGGAATTGAAGAGTTTATCATACTAGAGAAGGGATCTCCACTTGATCAGCTCTTTATCACTCCTTAGTGCATCTCCCCTGTGGTGTGCTTATAGTTCAATACTCAGCACGTAAAGATGAAAAACTGCACATACGCATACTGGGAAACTCTTATGGTTGGAACCTGAAACTCAGAAATTTGACTCACATCTCAGTGTCTCACAGTGAAAGGTTATTGATGTGCTTTTCATTCTCCAAATTGGTGCCATTTCTACCAGAGGAGCAGATGCAAAGGCCCTGCTTGTCTCGTGTGTGTTCAAGCAGTGATAGCTCCATGTTGCAGCACGTTAACCCATTGAAGGTCAGAGTGGTGCAGGGCTCATTCTGAAGGCATGTACTGCACACACCCCTATTGCTGAAAGCAAACACGGCTCATATACCTTCTAGAATATACACTATTGGGATATTAAGGGTTAATATTTAACCCTTTGAGTGCCAGAGCGGTTCAGAATACATTACAAAGCAATGCATTCCGTACCCCTCTGGCACTCAAGGGGTTAAAAGATGTCAGAATCATCTCATTTTAACATAACTCAAGTATAACAGCAGAGGCAAATGAAAATGTGTCTGATTTAAATGCTGCCTTTGACCCCCCTGAAAGCACCAATTAAATTAAATGCTGAATTTTAATTTGTTAGCGATGGTTAAAGTTGGTTTACACATGCTGCCTGTGAACCCAACAAAATATCAAGCTTAATAAACAAGATCTTAAGATCCAGCACGACAGAAAGAATTCCTGCCTTTACCAACTTCAACGACACATGTTCCAGTCCATGTCCCCATTATTATTTTTCTGAGGATCCTTTCCCTTTAAACGTTAACGAAATAAACTGCCTAATAGGTTTTGGGTTGCCATGACAACAAGAAGAGATTGAAAATGATGAAAGAAAATACATTATTTGTGTGTTATTTAACCATTTGGGTGCTAGAGATGTTTCCAAAGAACTGCAGAGCAATGTATTGGAAACATCTCTAGCATCTAAGAGGTTAACGCATCATTCGCTAAAAGGCTGATGTACTAAAGAGAACTAAAGCAATTCTGGGGCAAACCATAAGGGCCACATACACACTTCCATTGCATTAAATGGGGCTTTTACCCCACGAATGCTAGAGATATCTCCATTGAATTTATTGTACTACATGCCTCTCCATTTTTCAAGGGTTAAAAGCCCCTTTTAAATCAAAGGGTCCTTGTGCTGCTGAAAAGACAATCCAAATCCCCCATATTTATGTTAGTCATTTTTATTTTCAAACAATAGTTTCAGAGCTCTTTACATGTATTTCTTTGTCTGTTTATGCAGATGATGTAGTATATCCTGGTAGGAAGTGGCAGTTGGTAAAACAGCAGTATAAGGCATTTGTGAGTCCTCTAGGCATGCCTGGTGAACCTGCACTAAGTGACCAATAAATAAAGCTGTATACTTTATAATCTATTGTTTTGAATAAAAATGTCTAATAAATATAATTTGCTTTTGATAGCTCTTTTCAAATCACTTAGTTTTTACAAAGTGACAGTTCCATTTTAAATACACCTAAAATACTGTTGATTTCAAGAAAAAAACAACTGCACCAACAAGAACAACTAAAAATTCTTATTGCTATAAGTGGGGCGTTTAAACAACTGAATGCTAGGAGAGGTCTCCAACACACTGCAAAGTCTCTCTCTTTTAGAGCAATGAGAATTTGGGAAATCTTTATTTGTCCCCTGTGGTGCAGTTGGTTTGATCCAGAATGCCTATATGTTATAGAGGTTTCCCTGCTGAGTAAAATATGGTCACTCCCACTATTGTCAGTTGTTTTATTCAAAATTTATAACAGTACAAATAACCAGGGAGTGTATTTACAGCATGTGTACTTCCTGAAAGTTCTAACTGATAGGAACTGACAGGAAGTATAATAGCACATTATATTGAGTACTCTTTGTCACTTACTTTGCTCTCCATTAGACTCTAACAGAATAACTAATTGGAATTTGACCACTAGAGGGCATGGATAATGAAAAAAAAACAACAACAACTTGGGTTTAAACTGTAATAACTCTAGAAATATTCATCTCTCAGCAGCTGGAGTACCCTTATTTTACTCAACAGGAAACACCCTATAAAACATATTTTTATTTCATAGAAAAACTTTTACTGCTCCTTTGAATCAGCTTCAAAATGTTATAGCCCCCCTACCTGACGAAGGGGGCGCAGCATATTACACATTCCTTTGGCACTGACTGTGGGGATTACAGAGAGCAGATCATCAGGCTCTAAAAATGGGTGTGACTTTCTACCAAATAAGAAGATAAGTGTTTTGATATGAAGTTAAAGATTTTGTTATTTATAAAATGTAGATGCAATAAAGAAAATCCAATTCAGCGGATTTATAGCTATCTTCAAGATAAAGTTAAAGAGCAATATTTTCCAACCTTTTACTGAGACTTGCAAACTACAACCACAGGCTTTATTATTAGAAGTAACAACCCTACTGATACCGATGAGTCACTAGTATTGGCGGAAACCAAGATTCCCCCTCTCTGGCACAAGTTACACATCACAGTTCTGAGCTGGACAAAACAGAAGTGTTCAAAGTATGAACACAAATACTAATGCACAAGTAAAAACAGAAACACAGTTTTTAATTATGAGTACAAAGCAAATGCATTAGAAGGCAATGAAAGTCAACCTTTTACTAGTTAATCTCATGACTGGGAGTAGCAGCATTATAAACTTACAGCTCTCAGTGTGCAGGTTCCTCCTCGATTTCTTCCTAGAGCAAACATTGGTTCCTTTTGGTTGCTGTGATGTCACGCCCACCTGAACAGCCAATAAGGAAGGAGGTGGGAAAAGAAACTGGGGAATGAGCTGTGCAGTAATGGTTGTAACTTTATAATGCTGTTACTTCCAGAGTTGGGAATAGAAGAGAGGTTCAAGTAAGCTCTAGTGAGTAGGGCCCTCTTCTCCTTCCGTGTCCAATGCCTTTTAATGTTGATTATAAATATCCAAATATATTTTACTTATTGAACAATGTTCTGTTGTCTTGTATAACTGTTATACAGTGCTGCAGAATCTGTAGGCACTTTATAAATAACTATTATTATTCTTTAATTACTATTAGACTGAACTCTTAAAAATATATATTTCACGTTTGGGTCTTTTGCCATCCTATCTGCAGTAACACTTTAAGAACCAGAGAAGTGTGTAAAGTATTTGTTTGCAATGCATTGCTGAACCCTCTGGGCCTTAAAGGGTTAATATTCTAGTAAAGTAGGAGGCAGAAGCTTACATAACCCTCTGGCTGCCAGAGGGGGTATGCAACGCATTGGACATGATTAACCCTATGCTTGCCAGTGGGCTATGCTCTGGCAAGTAAAGAGTTAATCATGCCCAATGCATTGCATTCCCCTCTGGCATTTAAAGTGTTAATCATGTCCATCACTTGCCCTGGACTCTGGAAATGGGGCTACTTTTAGCAGATTAAACAGCCAAACAACAAATAGGAATCTAGAAAAGGATGTAAGTATTAACTCCATCAACTAGTTAAAAAAAATAAAAAATAAATAAAAATAGGAACAACTGTATTGCCAAATATTGCCAAATAATCAACTGTAAACAGTTTAATGTCAAAGAACAAACAGAAAATGAGATGGTTTAACCCCATCGCGATGATGGACTTACATGTACGTCCCACAGAATCTGTCACTTAGTGATAGAGGACGTACATGTACATCCAGGAAGTCGTTCAATGAAATGGGGAAAAAAAGTTCAGTGGGCGTTAAGTGCCGGCCGAGGGGTTAAGTAAGGTGAGATGGCTCAGTTGGTTAATGCACCACCTGTAGAACCTGTTCAAGCAGCAAGGTCATGGGTTCTAGTCCCGGCAAGGTCAATCAGCCTTTCATCCTTCTAGGGTACCTAAAGTTAGTCCAGGACATATCTGAAAATGAGAGACAATCTCAGTGTATTCTTCCTGGTAAAATACTTTCATACAAAAAAAAGTAACAAAGAGCTTGTGAGTGTCATTCCTATTTGGCCACTCCTCTTATTATTCCTTGTACACAAAACAGCAATAAGTACTCAGTGATTGACAGTCTACTTCTGCATGACTGTACGGATTCTTTCCAGGTCATTCACCCTGATTTCCTGAAAAACACTGTGAACTTTAGCTACTAAGGACCTGTTCTTTCCTGCCTCCAAGGCACAAATCCACAAAGTCTCCTCCAACAAAATGCCACCTGCTAAGAATATTCATGCAGCATCCCAGTCACAAGAAATATATACAGATCACATGAAACCTGGAAATATAGGATATTTTGAGAAGATAAACCACAGTCTGATTTTAAGCAAAAAGCCTATTTAGCATGCAAGAGAATTGGTGCTTTTCCTTCCAGTAGTAAAATGGATCATAAGGGTGACTGTTGCTGTGGCTAACTGGAACTTTCTTCAGGATTGTGATTAAAATGTGAGTGATTACAGCTGCTGCGTTGGGGGAAGGGCACTGGCAAGCCTTTGTTTGATGCACAAATTAAATCAGCTAGATTGATTGGTTGATATCCTACGTAAGCCCTAGCAATTGGTTGGTGCAATGAGAATAATAATAAAAAAAAAAATCTGCACTGTGCCACCATAGGCTGGTTTGTAGTGTCAACATGAAGATTACTGGGAAGATGTTAATCAAACAATTTCAGTGAGGCAGAGTCCTAAAAGCTGCAGTTGTTGGCCAAAACATCACATCTAGAAGAAAAATATAAAAAACCCTCCACAGTTTGCAATATATATAAACCACATGGATGCTAGGGAGATCACCAACTCACGGTGCTTTGGAGACCTCTTTCACACCTATGGGGTTAAAAGCACCATTTAAAATAAAAAGGAACCCCCTTTTTTCTTTGCAATGTGTTGCATACCCCTCTAGCACTCAAAGGGTTAAGAGTCCAGTCTTGCTCTGCGTCCTGCCACCGATGCAGTCATGCACTGTAGAGACTATCCGAAAGCACAGAATGCTCCCAGCATTCCTACACCTCCCAGCATTCTGTGCATTTGGGCAGTCTCTACTGCGCATGACGGCTTCTGACAAACATTCTAGCAAATTATTATATAGGATCGTGCACTTGGTTTGCTCCTCTTTAGCTATCAGAATTGCATTTTTAGACCCTAATTCCACAGGGGTCATGCATTGAGGTGTGATATACATGTGATAAAGCAGAGATAACATCTCCAGTGACATTGCTTCTCCAGTTCCTATGTTATTCTATGAAGCCTATGCATTAAGTGGGCAGTGGATGTGTGTGCAGCAGGGCAAATGAGTGTGAGGCTGTTCTATAACAAGCATATTGACTTAATCCTTTGAGTGCCAGAGGGGTGCGCCATGCATTGCAAAGGGTTAAACCTCTGAGCGTTAGAGGATTAACCCTTTGCGTGCCAGAGGGGTAGGAAACGCAGAGGGGTGGAGGAGGGTATTGCAGTCTAATTGTACATATTGCTCTTATTTAATCCTTTTATTACCAGAAGGGTGTCCAGCATACTGGAAGGTCCTGCACTCCAAGGGTTAATATTATGTAAGCATGATGGTCTCGTGCCCCCCCCCCCGGCTCTCTCCCCCACTGCCAGTGAGTTTCTACACATTCTGCTTTGAATGTCTTCACCCACTTTATACCCTCTCTCTGCCACACACTCTCCCACCTTTTGCCCCTCTCTCATACATTGTCACTCTCTCTGCTGCCCTTTGCCTATTTCTTCTTCTCTTTGCCTTCCTCTCATCCAATTGGTTTTTGCTCTCATTTGGGTTTCACACATGCAGACAACAGGTAATAATAAATAATTATAATAATAATTAAAACACATTCATATATCGGGGCTCCCTTTTTACAATTATGACAGGGTCACAAAAAGTCTTAAAAGAGCTCTGACTGCAAACGAATAAACTAAAGAATTTTAAGTGACCCGTTGATACATATGGCACTACAGTCCTAACATTTCCTTGTCACAGACATTCCATAAATGAACAAAAGACACAGCCTTGTGCACATTCATGCTCTCAGAAATGTTGGGAGTCACAACATGCCCGAGAAAATCAAGCATAGCTAAATAAACTCAAAGCAGAATCTGGAATAGTCCAAAGTCTGTACTGTGGAAGCCTTATTTACATCGCTGTTAGGGGAAGGGCCATGGATGAAATCCCAGAAAAATAGCTTGGTGCGTGCTACAGGAGAAGGGAACAATGCTCCCTTTTGTTACTCTCAAATGATGCAATTGTTCTACATTCAGCACAGGAATGAGCCCAGTGCAATCAAGGTAAAGGTCTGAGAAGGATGTGTGCACTGTATTATGTACACAGTACAAAAGAAAAGGACTTCACATTCTCCCAACAATAGGCTCTCTTTTTCCGTTAAGGGGCACGTAAGTCAGTTGAACAACGATCAGATAACTAGCAGTTGCACTTTCTTTCATTCATGCTGTGGATGATTTAGAGAGGGCAGCTCAGGGCTGAACCAGACACGTGAGTCAGCAGCAGCTGCCTGTAGGAAACTGCTGACAGGCTGTATTGTTCTCCCATACACAAACCACTACACAAACACACCTACCTCATAAATAAAAGATGTAAATTGGACACCAGGAACACCTCCACACTTACTGTTCCTGTTTTCCATGTCAAGGTCAAAATTAACCTCTTTGCTGACAAGTCTGTAATAAAAATCTTTGCGAGGGACAAGCAAAGAGGCATCCAATTATATTGTAAAAGAGAAAATACAATTCTTATTGTGAATTTGAAACAAAAGAATAAAAAGCTTGGCTTATTTAATACATCTGCTTTCCTGATGTCTTCAATGATTAACCATTTAAAGACCAGAGATACGTAAAAAACATTCTTAAAGTGGACCTGTCACCTTGAATTTTGTTTACATATTTGAAAACTTAATTCAAATGGCGTACGTCTTATGATAATCAAAAGTTCAGCAGATGTATAGTTTAGGAAATATTCACACTTATTTCTGGGAAAGTGAAAGCGACAGTCTCCTGGTGCAGCAGTCTCATTAGCATATGAAATATCACTGGAAATACTTAATTAGCACATGAAACATAACTGGTACTACAATTAGCATATAGTACCAAGTATGACTGTTCTCTTAACCCTTTGAGTGCCAGAGGGGTATGGAAAGCATTGCTTTGCAATGCGTTCCGTTCCCCTCTGGCACTCAAAGTGTTAACTGTACATTGGCTGGTCTTTTGGCTAAAATGACAAACAGGCAGTTTTTAAGGATGTTTCCAAATATGCATACTTGAATTAAGGTATAAACACTTAGCCATTTTTTTTCTTCAAGTCACAAACTCTTGACAAGCTAAATTTTCTGGAGCTATTCACAGATGAAAAGGAAATCAATCCTGTACCACTATGACAGCTACAAAGAGATGCCTCTTCTGGAGTCTAAAAAGATTTACACAGACACGGGTGTTTAGAGATTCACCTTCAGTGAAATTCAAAGTAATCAGGAACTTGCATTTCTGAGGGTCATGAATGTACAATGTCATGTATTTTGTATTGAAGCGGAACTACCACCCATCTTTAACTTTGTGGCAAATAATTACCCATCTGGCGACTAGTTGCGCAGTAGTGCTAGTCGCCAGAATAATTACCTAGTTAACCCCTTAAGGACCGGAGGTTATGGGACATTTCCATCCCATAACGTCCGCATAGGGGCACTTTGACGAGCCGGTACACGTGACCTGTCACGTGTATCGGCGCGTCACTATGGGGCTTGAAACAGATCGCTCCGATCTTGGAGCGGTCTATTTCATGCCCTATTTTTACTTACAGCGCTCCCGGTAGAGCGCTGTAAGTAAAAAGTACATGACGTACCAGGACCGTCAAGGGTCGTTCGCGCAAATTTACCCTTGACGGTCCTGGTACGTCAAGGGTCCCTAAGGGGTTAATGAGAATTATACCCTGCTCCGGGGCTGACAGGCAGTAAAGAGCGCAGACATCTTTCCATAGTGACGTCTGCACGCGTGTGCTGTCAGTCCCTTTTGGAGCTGAATAGCTCCCAGCAACGCCTCCTAGAGCTGGCTGGGACTGACAGCACAGGTGCGCAGATGTCACTTTGGAAAGATGTCTGCTCTCTTTACTGCCTGTCAGCCCTGGAGCAGGGTATAATTCTCATTAACCAGGTAATTATTCTTGCGACTAGCACTACTGAGCAGCTAGTCGCCAGATGGGTAATTATTTGCCACAAAGTTTAAGACGGGTGGTAGTTCAGCTTTCATACTATAACATGCCTGCTGAAGAGAACAAAGTTGTCTTGAAAGCTTGCATTCTAAAAAGCTATGCAGTTAGCCAATAAAAGTATCACTTTTACTCTACCAGGTTCCTGATGTTTGTACAAATAACAAGTTACCACCTTTTACCTATACAACAAAACAAAAGGCTGCTGCTTCTTTCCACCATGTACACTGAGTCAAAATGAAACCGAAAATGGCGGCATTTCTAACTTGCTTCACTCTGAATGCAGTTTAGATATTTTATAAAAATGTAACATACAGCTTATATTATTAGCACCATATAAATAAAGGGCAATAAATAAGCAACTCATTATTATATACCCATCATTATAAAAGGCAAGCCAACAACAGCCATGAAATGAATGTTATTTCACAAAACAACACAACAGCATACACACTTGGATGTTTTGGGTCATTTAAGCAGATGGATCAATCAAAATGTTACTCTGAAGAATGTTATTTTTAAAGCCACAAACCTACACAATAACACTGTAGAGAACTTCCTCTTTTATATTACTACAAACATATGAAACTGAAACTCAATGTACATAAACAAAGATGGTAAGTTAGATACAAATATATACAAAACACAGCAATGTATGCAATGCTAATAATAAACCTGAACTCTGTAAAGAGATTCCACTGATTACTAAAGCAGATTCCTTTGTAGCCCACAGAGAAAATGTTGTCTAATGGTGATACATTCCAAAACTATGTGCCTTAAAGTATAGGTGCTTATTCATGAAATAAAAAAAAAAAAAACATAGTGCTTTTTTCCACTAAATAAAAATAGAGTACTCTCACTGCTGGGCTATTTTTCATTCAAAAGTTATTACAGTCAAACAATTTTAAGCAACAGCACTCTGGGAAAGATTGAGTCATTGACTAAAGCTCTCCATAGTAAACAATAACTGGAATTAGCTATCTGAGTGGAAAGGAAATTGCATTCATCTTTGATCTCTACTGTGGAATACAAAACACACATTATTATATATAAAATCACCACAACCTAAAGAACAAGCAGGCTTCAGAAGCAGTTTCAGTATAATGGAACATATACAGACAGCACAAAATGTTATAGAGCGGCAACCTTTCATTGTGCAAAGTTTCATTGACTACGAAGAGGTATTTGACTCATTAGACAAACATGCAATAATCAATGCCCTGATCAACCAAGGAATAGACAGAGCTTACATCAGTACCCTCCAATAAATATCTGAAAATGCAGCTGCATCAATACAGGTCAACAATGACAAAGTCCAGATCAACATAGTAAAAAGGTGTCCAACAAGGAGACACAATCTCCCCAAAATTATTTTCTGCTTGTTTAGAAAAATTTTCTGCAAACTAAATTGGAACAAAAAAAGGACAAGATCAATGAAGATTGTCTACATCACTTACATTTTGCAGACAATATCATACTCTTTGCCAGTAGTTCAGAAGAACTGCAAGAATGCATTAAAGATCTAGAACAGGAAAGCAAAAATCTTGGTCTGAAGATGAATATCAACAAAACACAAGTCATGTTTAACAGATGTACCATACCAAAAACTAGATGGACAAGAACTAGAAGAAGTGGACAAGTATGTTTACCTCGGACCGGAAACGTCAACAGATGGATACACCATGATTGACTGACGAATAAAATTGGGATGGCAGGAATTTGGAAAACTTAGCTGTCTTTAACCCCTTAAGGACCGGCCGTGCACGCATGCGGTGGTCACTTAAAGACCACGGGGCATTTTTTTATTTTTTTTTAAGAATCTGATTCCGGACTCCCCGCACGGCTGCGCGCCGTTCGGGGAGCCCGGAATTCCATGACGTACATGTACGTTCTTGGTCCTTTAGGGACCGCAACCTCATGACATACATGTACGTCATGGGTCGTTAAGGGGTTAAGAGAACTGTACTACTCTGCCTCAAGCAAAAGGTTTTTTTACCAATGTGTCCTCCGGTCCTAGTCTTTACATATAGCTGTGAAACATGAACACTGAATGCCAAAGTCATACAAAAACGTAAAATAATCCAGAGACGTATGGAACGTTGAATTCTGAATATAACAAAAAGAGACTAAAAAAGTATATGGGTTTGTCAGCAAACAAAGGTTTATGACATCTTTGAAAGAGTTAAGCGCCTACAATGGACAGGTTACATTGCAAATTTTCAAATGGATCATTTGATACTAAATGCCCAAGAAAAAGACCAAAGACAAGGATTAGCAAATGTGATGATGCCCAATGGTAACAGAAAGCACAAAACTGAATTGCTGGAAACTTGATGAGGACAAGCTTTAATTCAGAAAGGCAGTGAGATACAGTTTGCTTTTAAAGGGATAGTAATACTTCGTTTTAACTTTATTTTATTTTGTAGGCATTAAAAAAACATGAAGAATGATATAAGTCTTATCTCTCAAACCGTTATGGTTTATGAGATATTCACAAGCAAAGTTTCCCCCTCCCGCCCCTTTTACCTACTGTAAACAATCTCTTCTCAGATGTGGAATGCAGTCCATAGACTGGACAGATAACAGAAGGGGACACTCTTATTCCTTTGAAAACAATGAAATCCCTGCCCCCCTTGACAAGCTTTTCAGGTTTTTCTGTTATCTTAATAGACGATTGTCCCTCTCTGCAGTCTACCTGGGCAGCTCCCTTCTGCCCTGGCTGAAAAGTGTTACATCAGTAAAAGGGGCGGGAGGGGGACACTTTGCATGTGAATATCTCTTAAACCATAAAGGTTTGGGAGATAAGACTTATATCATTATTCATGTTTTTTTAATGCCTACAAAATAAAATAAAGTTAAAACGAAGTATTACTATCCCTTTAAGATTAACCTTCTGAGTGCCAGAGGAGTGCACAACTACTGACCACAACAGAAAATTGCTGCCTAATTTAAAAACATTTGAGCTGTAATAACTTTTGAATAAACACTCTCCCAGCATTAAGAGCAGGAAAACTATGACAATATATTTTTTTGTCCATAAAAAATGTACTGCTCTTTTAAAGTCAAATAAATAAAGACTTAATTAGTAGTTACATTAATAAGTACACAAAAATGACAAACTGGAATACAGATCACTTCACCTTTCAACGCAGCTATTATTTTAACCCTCTGCATGCCAGGGGGATACATGTTGGGTACCCCCTCTGGCACTCAAAGGGTTTTAATTAAACTTTGAAACAAAAAAAATGCACCTTATTGCCTTTCTGTTCTCTGAAGGAAAAAGAAGTATATTTCTATATTTTTTAA
Organism: Rhinophrynus dorsalis; assembly: GCA_037306005.1. Classification (NCBI taxonomy): domain Eukaryota; kingdom Metazoa; phylum Chordata; class Amphibia; order Anura; family Rhinophrynidae; genus Rhinophrynus; species Rhinophrynus dorsalis. The sequence goes on along the minus strand of CM074720.1, from coordinate 307,122,321 downwards.
AACAGATGTACTACAATAAAACAGGTAGATTATTTACAGTAAACGCATTTTGTTGGAGAAATAAAAATCCTAATCTTAGATGATATTAAATAAATTATATATAAAGTATTTTGTATCAATACAGGATGATGATATAACAGATATGTTTTATGCCATAGCAGAGTTCAAAGATGAATAAAACCTTTCCACTCAGAGATCTGGGGGCTGGATTCTATTGCAGGCGCTAAATGTTAACACCAGTTTTATCAAACATTTTCCTGTTGAAGTCTATAGGGAAAACTGGAGCTAAAAGCAGTGATAAAATTCGCACCTGCAATAGAATCTAGCCCCCAATGTCTTACAAATGAATGAATGCATGAATATGTTTATTTATATAGCACCACAAGTGTATGCAGTCTTTACAATGGCAATAAAGAAAGAGGACCAATCTAGCAGCAAAGCTTAGTCATCCTTCTCTGTCCTGATACCAAAGTCATTACTAGGTTGAAGGTCAATATCCATTTAGCCACAGTATTTATTTTACAACCCACTATATTTTGGCACATTGCATAACAAAACTATCTCATTTTAGCCACACTCAATATGGCCGAGTACAGGATGCAGACCCATTACATGTCAGGATGTTGATTTTATATTAAAATCCAGAAAAGCCTTTTAGGCATAAATGAGCTTCTCTCTGTGCTTTATTTCAATATACAGCTTTATTTATATTGTATATTTCAGTAACATATGAAAGCACTGCACAAAGAGGACACAATCCAGGGAATTAAAATACAATAAGAGCAGCAACAACAACAGACAACAGAAGAGGAAGTTGAAGCTCATAGAAGCGTACAGTTAAATGGTGACTCCATTACCTCAGCTCATAATGTTAACCCTTTAAGGATCGGAGTGTTACATATATTATTGGTCCATGAAGTTGTAAATATATACATATTTTTAAAGCGATAGTAATACTTGGATTTAAGAAGATTTAATATTGTCCATATGAAACAAATAAATTAAATGAAGTAAATCCCATTGCTTAAAGATCTGTATTCTAAGATTTATACGCTTTTAAAGTCCCCCCGCCCCTTTTACAGATGTCAGCTCTCTAGCTGACAGATCGAGATTCTGGTCATGTGACCATGGGAGGCAGGTACACTGTCTAGACCATTCTAAAGAAGAATGTCTTTTAGATAACGCTATTTCAGCTCTGCTGAAGAGCCATCCGGTCGCATGACCAGAATCTCGATCTGTCAGCTACAGCACTGACATACAAATTTAACCCTTTAAGGACCAGCAGTCCCAGGGTGTGTGGTCCTTTAAGGACCAGATAGCAAAGTCTGATGTGCCGGCACACGTGACTGATCACGTGTGCCGGTACGCCGAACAGGGGACTGAGATGCTCCGGTCTTGGATCGGTCAATTTCAGTCCCCGCAGGAACGCAGTGAGTAAAATATATGTGACGTGCCATGACTGTCACTGATCCTTTAGGCAAAAACAGTAGTGGCAGTCCTGACATGTCACTGGACTTTTAACGGGTTAAGTAATGAGATTTACTTAATTTCATTTATTTTTTTCATATGAAGAGTATTAAACCTTCTTAAATCCAGGTATTACTATCCCTTTAAATAACAGATTACAGAACACACACAACCGCAGACTGATGGTTGAAACACTAATTTGACAAACATGTGCCCATCTCTGGGGTCTAAGGGTGAAGGGTCAAATTCTCCGGGTGACAGTCCTGTGCTATCAGCTATACAATCGGCACCAACTGACTGCTTTTCTTCTAGTCCCTAACTTGGTTCATAACTACCAGAAAGGCAGAGGGTGAAGTGCTGTGCATGGACTAGTTGAATTACCTTTCTGATAGAAAAAGCAGGGACATTTCGCCAGATTCTATATTATGGGAAACATTAATATTTCAGAGACCTTGGGGTCGGATCATTTTGAAAGTTCCCAGGTATGCCACATAAACATTCAGAAGATGTACATAATGTCTATGAAGAATAGTTCTTGTGGGTCTTTTCCCAAGTTGCATAAACAGCAAGTGTTTTGTGTCAACATTTTTCAAGAAGTTAAAAATGCATTGACATGAGAAACTCACTGTTTATTACATTTTTTTTGGGGAAAAAAGGAGCTTTAAATGGATGGTAATGTTTCCACAAAAACAGCAGCTCCAATTAATCTTCATAGTATTTGAGCCATAGAGAGTGTTATTTCAATAATGTCAAAGTTATAGTTCAAGAGTAATTGAATGATAAAGTTTCCCCCTCCCTCCCCTTTTACCTAGTGTAAGCCCCCACACCTCAGATGTGGAATCCAGTCCATAGACCAGACAGCTCACATCAAGGGTCGATATTCTTACTGTTAGAACAATGAAATCCCTGCACCCCTTGACAGTTTTTTCAGATTTTTCCCTTATCTTATTTGAAGATTGTCCCTCTCTGCAATCTACCTGGGCTTCTCCCTGCTGTCTGAGCTGAGCAGTGTTACATCAGTAGAAGGGGCGGGAAGGGGGGATACTTTATCATTCAATTACTCTTGAACTACAACTCTGACAGTATTGAAATAACACTGTCTATGGCTCATATACTATGATGATTAATTAGAGCTGCTTTTATTATGAAACATTACTATGCCTTTAATGAGGGAGATTTATAAAAGTGGAGTAAAGAGAGAAGTGGCTGTAATCTGTGCTAAAACTGTATTATTTATAAAGATAAGGCTAGTTTTGGAAGCCTTAACGTGACATAGTTGTGTTTTTTGGAAAAGTGATGGTACAGCTGGCAAAAATTCTGGCGCTGTGAATTTATAAAGAAATGTCGCTAATTGTGACAATTTAGTGACAGAATTTTTGCCAGAATCTTAACGCCAGGTGTAATCTGTTCTTAAGCATTCCAGGAATTATCAGAATAGTAACTCCATATTTATAAAAACACCCTTATTCATCTATAAATCAGACCTGATGTCATCGCCAGTTGCAGTGCCTTACGGACAATACTTTCAACAGCAGTGATAATAATAATAATAAATCTCCCCCTTTGTCCCTTGGCATTGTTTTATATACATATTTGATATATTACACAGAATACAAACAATACATTTAAGACAGTGTGATCAGAGAAAACAGGAGTAATTATGTGACAAACCAAATGTACCACAGAGGGAGGAAACAATTCCCACCAAATGAAATGTGGGAAAGCTAGAACTCAGCCACTCTGGGAGTCTCTTGCTCACACTCACACATAGTAAGACTAATGTACTAAGAATGTGATTCAATGTTGGCAAAAACCAGCAGCACTAGACAGAATAACCAAACAATTCTCATTGATTTAAATTTAGCTTTTAACCCTTTGAATATTAGAAAGATCTCCAACACCACTGCTCCAGACCTGTGCACTACAGTATGAGCTTGTTTTACACTCCAATACATCTTGATTATGGGACATACATAAGGAGAAATTCAATTAGCTAAATTCTGCAATTCTGGAGCAAGTCATCTGCATTAAAAGGGCAATTAAATGGGATGTTTACCCCTTGAATGAGAGAGAGTATGTGTTTGTGTATCTGTATATGTGTGTGTGTGTGTGTGTGTGTGTGTGTGTGTGTGTGTGTGTGTGTGTGTGTGTGTGTATATCTGTATATGTATGTGTGCATTTGTGTGGTATGTGTGAGTATCTGTATGTATGTGTCTGTGAGTGTGTGTGACTGGATATACATGGGAGTGTGTGTGTGTGTCTGGATGTACATGGGAATGTGTGTGTGTGTGTGTGTATATATATCTGCGTGGTATGTTTGTGTATCTGTGTGTGTCTGGATATACGTGGAAGTGTGTGTGTATATGTCTGGATGTACATGGGAGTGTGTGTGTATGTCTGGATGTACATGGGAATGTGTGTGTGTGTATATATATCTGTGTGGTATGTTTGTGTATCTGTGTGTGTGTCTGTGTGTGTCTGGATATACGTGGGAGTGTGTGTGTGTCTGGATGTACATGGGAATGTGTGTGTGTGTGTGTGTATGTATATATATATATATATATATATATATATATATATATATATATGTGTGTGTGTGGTATGTTTGTGTATCTGTGTGTGTGTCTGGATATACGTGGGAGTATGTGTGTGTATATGTCTGGGTGTACATGGGAGTGTGTGTGTGTGTGTATATATCTGTGTGGTATGTTTGTGTATCTGTGTGCGTGTCTGTGTGTGTCTGGATATACGTGGGAGTGTGTGTGTGTGTGTGTCTGGATGTACATGGGAGTATGTGTGGGTGTGTCTATGAGTGTGTCTGTAGGTTTGTGTGTCTCTGTGAGTGGGCCTGTGTGTGTGTGGGTTTGTCTGTGTGTCTACGAGTGGGTCTGTGTGTTGTGGGCTTGTCTGTGTGTCTATGAGTGGGTCTGTGTCCGTGGGAGTGTGTCTGCCTGTCTAGGAGTGGGTCCGTGTCTGTGGTGTGTGTCTGTCTATGAGTGGATCTGTCTGTCTATGAGTGGGTCAGGATGCAAAATGCTTGTAAAGCTGATACCTTTATTGGCTAACTAAGCAGATTTAGAATGCAGGCTTTCAAGACATCTCAGGTCTCTTCCTCAGGCATGTTATACAGATAAATATGAAAACTATATACAAGTACACATTGCATTGTTTATAATGGAAATCAGATAAGAACATTAGTCCAGATACAAATTCCTTGATCAGTCAATGGTAGAGGATGTGATTTAAATAGCATTCTTCCTCTGAGTCCAGGTATTTATCATTCCAGAGGGACTGTCGTAAAAGTTAATTCACTGTGTTTGTGGGTATTTCTGTCTGTCTATGAGTGAGTCTGTGTACATGGATGTGCCTATCTATTATGGGGTTCCATCTCCAAAATGCCCACTGAGTTAAATGGAACTATTAGCCCCTTGAATAGTAGATGTATCTGATTCACTGCATCACACTGTGTTGGAGACATTTCTAGCATCATGGGATTACAGTCAATGGGAATTTTTATTCATTCTCTGTTTATAGTTAGTTTAGTCCTTTGACTTTTCATTTTAAAAAAGATAAGCATTGAATAAACAAGACAAAGAAAGCATTATCGATTGTAAATTAGAAAAGTAATAATTTGAATATTTGGTTACAGGACGAAAAAAATTGCTTTTCAAAGTCACGCTGTTTTTGCTTTGCAAAGCATTGTTAACCCCCTGTACACCAAAGAGTAGAAAAAATGAGGCCTGGAAAGTGAATTCTACCTTACCAAGAAAAAAATGCATTGTTCAAGAAAAAATCCTTCTACAACACAAAAATAACCTTTTCCGCACAATAAGATGCATAATTTAAATCAATTCCATAGATTTCCTAGAAGATAGACTATATGCCTGTACGGATAATATGATGGTGCAGAATAAACGTCATTCTTCCCTCAAGAGAAAGGTTAATCATCTATCAACAGCCACATCCAAGCATCAACAACATCTCTGCAGTAGCTTGCTAAGAGGCAGAATGTAACAGGGACATTACGTTTACTAGAATCCCCACAGGTGGATGAGTTCATTATTTTTGTAACAAAGTAATTATCCATTCCGGTTAAATATACTCAACAGATTAAATCTACTGTGAAATTTGTTTGAACCGTATTGAACAGAGCTGAGGAAACATATTTTGCTGATGATGTAAAGTAGTGACACTTGAGAAGCAGCACTGACACCAAATGCATGGAAAAGAATTTCAACTGAAAAAGCTACTTAACTGTTTGAGTGCCAGAGAGGTATCGAACACATTGCGTTGCAATGTGTTTGATACCCCCCTGGCACTCAATGGGTTATCATTCCTCTTTCGTCTTGGCAAGGTATGCAAACTACAATTCTGAGACATAAATTCTGACTATCAAGTACGAAGAATGCAATCTACCACCTGACTCAAGTACATGGAAATAATGTGATTACATAGATCAAGGGGGAGGCTGCACTTAAGTGAGATAAAGATAAGTCCCACCAAGGAGGTAAATTCTCCAATAAGGATAGTCAGCTAATGGCTGGTTGGGGGATGATGGGAGTAATCCCCAACAGCTACAAGGACTGACAACTGACTACAAGCACCCTATAGTATATGCACTGAAAGCCACATAGAATAAGCCAGGGTTCTCCAAGTTCAGTCCTCAAGGGCCACCAACAGGCCACAATATAAGATTTCCCTGTCTATGTACAGGTGAGTCAGTGAAAATGATTAACTAACCTGTGCTTAATCAGGGAAATCCTTAAATCCAGTCTGTTGGTGGACCTTGAGGACTGAACTTGGACATCTCTGGAATAAGCTAAAGAGGTGCTGTTCTGGAGCAAACTTGACTACACCATAGGAGTATTCAAAGTTTCATTGGTCTAAATGGGGATTTCAACACATTGATTGTTAGAAGTCCCCAATGCATTAAAGATTTTTCTAACACCGAGGAGGTTAAAAGCCCCATTTATATAATTGGAAATATTCACATGTCCTCTATAGTGCACTTGTTTGCTCCGGAATCGCCCTTATTTAGCTTACTGAACACTGCCCTATGATCTCTCCAATCTGAAAATAAAATTCCATAAAATAACAGAGGAATTTCAGTATAACCTTAATGCGGGGCTAGTCAATTGTTAGATCTGTAACTCCTATATATTCTCTAAAAAAAACAGCTTGTTACGGATAATGGAAGTTGTAGGTCCCAACAGCTGGAGGTCCAACAATTAACTATGCCTACCTTATTGCATATTCCTCAAGGCATTCATCGGACACTAGATCTTAATGCCAGGTGTCTCCCCATTACCATTCGTAGATGTGTCTATCCCCATAGCTCTTTAGAATCATACATTTTCTCAAGCTAATAAAATGTCACTATCCAGTTACATTCTACAGCAAAATTCAAATGCATTAAACAGTAAATCTATATTCTGTGTGGGTGACACATACCTAGACAGGTCTTTATGCAAAAATAAATAATAAATATAAAAAATAAAAACATAAATCTTTAACTTTGCACACCTCACTTCCTGGTCATTATTGTACAAAGCACTACAGGAAGTGAGGAGTGCAAAGAAAAATGATTTCCCCCAGTCTGTTCAAAAACAACACTGGAAACTAACCATATACTATGTTACAAGCCATAATACAGTTACAGATTACACTGCATATGATCCATACTTGTAATTATTTGGTACAGTTCAGCACAAACCGGTAACTGTTTTAGGAATAGAGAAATACTATAATTTCTAGTGAAAGGTACTCATCCATCAATGGATGATGCAGCATGGATAGGATCTAATGACACCATACTGTGTGAGTAAAGCAAGCAGGCAGCCTCTAGACCAGCAATTCTCAGCTCCGGTCCACAGTTCACACCAGCAGGTCCATTTCTGAAGCTATCACTAATTAAACTGATAGTAACACTTACATTTAACACTGCTGCATCTTGTAGCCCTTTAAAAAAAGAAATTAAATGCCCGTAGTTCCATCTCTCAAACCTTTACGGTTTGAGAGATATCTGCTTTCAAAGTTCCCCCTTCCCTGATGTCAGTGCTCTAGCTGACCGCAGGGGAATCCGGTCCCTTCGCAAGCGGCGGCTCTTCAGCAGAGCTGAGATTGCATTATTGCAAAATAAATCCTTCACTGGAATGGTCTTCTACGTGTGCATGGTTTGCAAGCACATGTAGAAGACAGTTTCAGTGAAGGATTTTTTTTTCATTAATGTGATCTCAGCTCTGCTGAAGAGCCTCCGCTGGTCCCGGGACCGGATTCCCTTGCAGTCAGCTAGAGCACTGACGTCAGGGAGGGGGGAACTTTGAAAGAGGATATCTCTCAAACCATATGGCACTGGGGGCATTTAATTTTTTTTTTAAAGGGTTACAAGATGCAGCTTTGTTAAATATAAGTGTTACTATCCCTTTAAGCACTGACGGACCAATCACAATGACTGAGTTGCTGATTACCAAACTGTGAATAAGCAGGGATATCTTAAACACCTGCACTTCTGGTGTGTCCTGAGGACTAACATTAATAAATACTGGTATAGACTAAGAAGAACTGGAACAATTCTGTGCAAATCAGCTCCATCACAACTAAAAAAATAAAAATCCAAGTAGATTTAAATAGGGCTTTTAACCCACTAAATGGTAGAGATTTTTTTCAGCACATTACTTTGCAATGGTTTGGAGAGCACTCTAGAATTCAAGAAGGTAAAAGACCGATTAAGTCTGAGTACCAGAGGGGTTCACAACGCATTGCCCTGCATACTCCTCTGGCATTCAAAGGGTTTAAACAAACGGGAATTTTGGAAACTGCTACCATCTCCAATTATGCACTTTTTCCCTCTAGAACAGTTCCAATTATTCCCAGTACAGCAGTCTTGGTGACTCCCTTCAATGTAACCTCACTCAGTTGATTACAGGACCATTCAGGCATGCAGTCAGGTGACCTTTCTATGCTTACGGTTAACTCTTCAGTCTCTTGGTCACAGTCTCTCCCATGTGCGCACACACACACACACACACACACACAAAAAGTGACCCTGAAGGAGCGGAACTGCAAAACAAGTAGAGATCTTCTGTTCATGCAAGGTTTATCCTCTTAAGGTAAGCACTGTAGCACTGAAAGGGTTAAAAAGGATTATGTAAAATGTATTGTGCAGAGCAGCATTGGAAAAACCAATGCCCAGGGTAGCTGTGCAGCATGGATTTTTCATAAGCGGTATCTTAACCAATTAATTGCTAGGATTTTCACTTCTTAGGGAACACAGGTTCATGAGTCAAATGCCGGAAAGCTAAATCCTAGGAAAAGTAAGCCAGAGCTCCTTAGGTGATTACTATAATGTTTACTCTTTGAGTTCTATTGAGTGTGTCTGAGTGTGTGTGGTGGGGGATGATCTGCACAATAAGCAGTCGGCATTACTTATGCATTTGTGGCACGTGTAGCTATGGCACTAAGTTACCAGATGCATTGCACGCATGCACACCCCCTTCGCTTTTGCACATTCAAAGGGGTGAATTTTTTGGTGATATTACCTACAATTTAAATGAAAGAAAGAACCCATCAACACTCCTTATGCATTTGCCTCATACTTTGAGTTCCCACATAGTGGGTATACTGTAGCTAGAGTGACACATTTCAGTAACCCACCAGGCAGAGGTTAAATCCAATAAATAACAATTAAGAGAGGCCTCCAAATCTGACAGCTGCCACTCTCTCTCTCACACACATGCACAAGAGCCATGCTGGAGTTATTAACACAGCCGCTCCTCCTATGTAGGTGCAGCCACCAGCCTGCAAAACACACACACACATAATACACATACTATGACAACAAGGCTGAGCTGCTCTCCAACACTGAGGCATCTCCAGGCAATCACAGCAGCTTATTCATTAGAACCGCACAGCTTTATTTATAAGGACGGAGTGGAGCAATTCTGTGGAAAAGCAAATGTACCACAGAGAACAAATAAAAATAATTCTTTAAATTGGGTATTTAACTCCTTGAATGATACAAAAGTAACCAAACCACTGCAAAGCAATGCAATGGAGATTTCACTAGCATTCATGGGATTAAATAAATGTGATTTATTTTCCCCATGGAGAAATTGGTTTGCACCAGAAATGCGCCACTTGTCTTTGACCCTTTGAATGCAGGAGAGATATCCAACACACTGCAATAATTTGTATATATTTCTGGCACCTAAAGAGTTAATATATATATATATATATATATATATATATATATATATATATATATATATATATACACCCCTTTGTTGTACATATGCCAACATAAGCAGTGGAATAGCAGGTTCAGACAAAGGCTTTTATATGAAAACACACTGAAAAGGGACATATAAGGGCAGTAACTCTGGCCCATGTTTACAAACAATGAAAAGCACCATTCAAATCAGCAGGATTTTCATTTGTTCCATATGGTGCACCTAAGCTGTTTTACCTCTTTTTCCACAATGACACAGAGGAAGAGAGGTTTCTACTAAGAAGAGGTTGCAATCTGCAAAATAATGGAATCTGTACGTTAACCCGTTGTCCTGTAGAGGTTAATAGGAGAGGGAACTTTTCCTTACCAAATTTACTGAATGTGACAGTAGGCATATTGAGGCATATGTATCAAGCTAAAAACAAGTAACTGGAGCAAAACAGCATCACCATATGTATCAATGAGAAATCCCAACTGCTTTCAATGACAGCGTTCTTTTAAGATACAACAACATTACTCCAAACGCACTATTTATTTGTCTTGGCAGCTAAGTCCCATTAACTCTATGGGGGTACATATATATATTAACCCGAGTGATGTCGGATAGCTATTAATTTGTTAAAACAATAATTTCAATCAGTAGTAATTGTATATTTTCCATGGTGCATGTAGCTGGTTTGCCACAGATTTGCTAATGAGTAATACAATGGGATGCAAGGCATAAAACAATGCGTTGCACCTCCTTCTAGAGCTCATTGCAAATTAACTATTTCTGCCACCTGTCTGTCCATTACATGAATACCATTCACATGATATAAGCCGCTATGTGATCTATCTATACACTGATGTGTTATGGGGAGGGGAATGCGCTGGAATGACTGGGCAATACTTTGGACATCGCATTCCTGAGCGTCCTGAAAGGCTGCCCCAGGGGCGGTAAGCGGGGACACCATATCCTACCTGCTTGCCCAACGATAGGATCAGGTGCCACAGTACCAGCCGGAATGTCACAGTGCATGTGTATTAACCCAACAGTGCGTAAATTCTAGGGCAAATCAAGTGCAAATAAACATACCCAATGACTTAAACGGGGTGTTTATACCCTGGAATGCTAAGAGATCTCCAAAGTGCAATGCGTTGTGGACCTCTCTAGCATTTAAGGGGTTAATAAAGCGCTATTTAGATGAATAAGAATGTAGATTAATTCTAATTGCATTCGTATATGTATATATATATATATATATATATATATATATATATATATATATATATATATATATATATATATATATATATATATACAGCAATCCAGCTGTTCTGGGCTACAATTTCCATCATTCCCAGCAAACCTCTGGATTATGGGAATTGTAGTCCTAAACAGCTGAAGAGTCCCGGTTTTCCAACCCCAAAGATCTATTTTAACAATTTGTATGCCACAAGGGTATCCAACGCAGGATACCCCTGTGGCACACAAAAGGGTTAACCCCCATACACAAACACAAACAAACAGCAGTCAATGCACTCACCTCCCGTGCACTTTCAATTCCTCCCTCTATTGGGCACGTTGCAGCGCTCCCGATGTCCTTGCTTGCTGTGTTATATTTTGGTTTCCCAAGCTGGCCGTATGGGTAGGACACATCACATGGCAATATGCCGTGGCCCGCTGCTCAGGCTGTCTGCCTTGTTGTCGTTTTCCTCCAGGAGCCAAGGAGAAGCTTTTTTCTCAGTCAGGATCCACCCCAGTCCTTGGAAAAGAGGAAGGCTCTTTACGAAAGAGGGGACGTAGCTGCCTTGTGCAGTGTGTAAATGTCACTTCTTTGCACAAAGTATCCAGTGAAGTAAATAACCAGATTCCGGTGGCACAAGCTTATGTAATAATGGATGGCACTGTAGTACAGACAGAAGCACTTCCCTGTGTGTTTGTGTATATTATGCCTGTGTGTGTGTGACTGCCCCTTTCTTCATCCTGATTGCAAAGCAGCGTGTGCGACTTGCTATGTGTTTGTTGCTCTGTGAATGGCCCGCCTACCCCAGCCTCTATCTCTGCCTCCCTCCTTGTTTATTGGCGGTGGAAATCTGCTAGGAAGACTCATTACTGACATCTACTGTGTGCTGCTGGCTTGAGTGTGTCACACATTCATTTCATTTTTATTATCTCAGCACACTGGATACATTGTTTACTACTGGGAAGCAGGAATATTGATTCATGCCTTCACATAAATGTAGGTGGCTTGCAGACTTTAGTCATGTTACTTGCCCTGGTTTGCCAATAAAAAGGATACTTTTATGGTTGTACAGGAGGATTTTATGTGCAGCATGTGAAAACGATTGGCTATGTGGAAATATCATGCTATAATTATGCACATGACGAAATAATGAAAAGCAATGGGATATCTTAAAGGAAAACTTCTACCCGAATAATTCGCTCTTAATTTGATTAACACAGTGATTGCAATGCAACTGCACCATAGTCAACAAATAAACATTTCCCAAACGCCCATTGATTTATGGACATTTAACCCTTTTAGTGCCAGAGAGGTATCCAAAGCAGATACTTTTTTTTTGCACTCAAATGTTTAACTGCTTGATTGTTAGAAAGGTCTCCATTCTAGGCATTGCAATGGAAACCTCTTTAGCATCAGAGAGGTTAAAGTTCATTCCAGAATACAAGATGGGGGATTTGTAAAAAACAAAAACAAAAAAAAACCAAACACATTTTAGTGGTTTGTTTTACAATTGCAGCTAAAATACTGAACAATTCATATTTATTAAGGATTAACATGGAGTGTATAAATGTGTTGCTTTCTGAGAAAATTTACCAATGAGTATATATTTCCACATACACAATCTATACACCTTTTCACTTAATGCCCTATATACTTCCATTAAGAATTAAGAACAGAATATATTTCTTAATACGTATGCCGCATTGCAATTCTTCTGTGGACCACTCCCATTTATAATCCATTTTTCAAAAAAGTAAAATGCTTCGGATTAGTACTTTGTGAAAATGGCACTAAATGTCTGTGTGTGTGTGTGTGTGTGTATATATATATATATATATATATATATATATATATATATATATATATATATATATTATATGGGACCATGTGTTCAAATGTAGAATCCAGCTGCACAATAGAGGGAAAAATAAAAATCACAATTGACTTAAAGAGGTCTTTTAACCCCTTGAGTACTGGAGAGGTTTCCAACTCATTGCAAAGCAACAACTTGGAGACCTCCCGAACAATCAAAAGTTAAGAGTGCCATTTAAATTAAGTGTGTTTTAAAATAATGTTTTATCTGCTATGGTGCAGTTGTTTGCTCTAGAATTATTCTGCTTTTCTTTTTCACATCAGCCTTTTAGGATGGTATGTAAGAAAGTGCCATGTTCGCTATCTACAATGTAGTTTTGATGGAAAAATTATTTACGCCAGCATTTTACTGAATCATACTTGTTTTTAGGAATTAGCACATTTTTTTTTCTAAAAAAGCATTCTAAATATGCCCGAAGAGATCTAAAATGTCTTGAAAGATTGCATCCTAGAATGACTTGGTTAGCTAATAAAGGTATCACTTTTACTCTAACAGTCTTCTGTTTTAAAAAAGTGGGCATGGCTACAATGTCTGCCGTTATGTAAGGGGGTTAGTGATTGTGACCAATTCTGAAAAGCACTCACGTTCAAGCATCTGGCTAACTGTGGAATTAATCTAGGAGCATGTGCTGTTCAGTATCAAGGTGTTAGTGTGTTTGTCCTTGGAAACTTGCATTGCTAACAGCATGTAAATAAATATACAACATTCTTTCTTACAAGCAATCCTTAGTGTGAAAGCGAGCTTGGATTTGGCTTTTCCTTAGACCTAGTTCACACTGACGACTGAATATCAATGGTTTGAACAAATGTTTCAGGGTGACACATCTTCCTGCAACCTCAGATCCAACAATGCATTTTCAGAAGTACATGTAATTGTACTGATTTCAGTAGTATTGCACCAAATATCATAGGTTAATGTGATTACTGTGTGATGCTGAAGCTGCGATGCTGAATCTGAAGAAAAGCATTATGAGTAGAAAACTATATACTCATGCAATTAAAATCACATTGGAAAACACATGCTAATTGCATATGTTTTATATGTGGTTTCATACGTTATTTGAGCAGAGCTGGATCTTCCATTATGGCAACCTAGGCTACTGCCTAGGGCCCATGGCAATTTGGGGGGCCTTAACTGCAAGTGATGGGTCACATACAGAGGCCCTACTATTGCTATTGCTGTCCTAAAATATCTTGTGTTAGGTGCCCCTTTTGTTGAAATAGACCAGCATCATGCAGTTGCTCCCACTTCCATTAGGGCAACAATTCCAGTACCTTCTACTAGCACTCTGCTTCAGAAGCACCGGATCAAGAAGTGTGGGGCCCCAAATATTTACCTTGCCTAGGGCCCCATGGAGCCTTAATCTATCTCAGTATTTGAGTGCATCAAACAAATCACCAGTGTGAAGTTAGCCGTACTGTGAGAACGTTCCATAGATAGAATACAATTGTTTAAAATGGATCAGTCACTTAAAAAAACTGATTTTGAAAGACACAGACAGATTTTTTGACCTCCAGCTTTTTGCAGATTACAGCTCCAGTAATCCCCAATCAGCTGTTGGCTGTTTGGTAATTATGGGAGTTGAAGTCCCCGACATTGGGAGGACCACAAATTTACTACTCTTGATATAGGCAATTTTGCAAGATCTTTTTAAAATTAAAAAAACTCACTGAGTAACTATTTATTCAAAGAGCAAAAAAATAAGAGGTCATCCATTACAACTAGAGGAAAGGTGCTTTCAACTAAAACAAAGGTAGGGATATTTTGCAGTACAGACAGTAAATTTGTGGAATTATTTTCTCTGAATGCCGTGTGCACAGATACCGTAGTTCAAAAAACTAATGGATACCTTTGTAGCTCAGAACAATACTGAAAACTATGACGGTTGATTTCACAGCAGATAGGATGTTGATCTTGTGAAAAATTTAACTGCCTTTTGGAGTCAGGAAGGAATTTGTTCTACCCATTTGGGGCTTCAGTGTTTATGTTTTGCTTTCCTCTAAATCAGCAGGGGTAATGCAACATGGGCTGAACCTAATGGACTCATGTCTTTTTCATCCTCATCAACTATGTTACTATGACATACCTTGACCTATATTATTCTTAGCCATTTGTATTTAACCCTTTAAGGACCAAAGGGGTTTGCAACAACACAGTGAAGCAATGAGATGCACACTCATTTGGTCCTTAAAGGGTTAAAACAATAGATTGAGATATGTGTGTCAATTTAAGCATTTCAGGAGCCTTTGAGGCCCTTAACAAAATTGGAAAACTAGGCTCAAATGTATTAATTAATTTAGAGTCAACCCCTGTGCATGCTAGAAGCACTCTTCCTATATCCTCACTCATTGAAGATTGACCTACTTTTCCCATGTTGTGGACTGGTTGCTTACTAATAGGCCTCATACATATTTTCCTGAGATTGTAGCTCAGTATAACGGTCCAACCTTCCACTGTCACTAACATGACAAATAAGAAGGAAATCCACCGGGAACACATGCCCTCCAATCTATATAACTGACTAAGCCAGGTTGACCTGCTTGTATTTAAATGTGTATATCCCTAAAACAGGCCTGTAAAAAATTCACCTGAGGATTTAATTTCCCTAACTTTGTATCTAACTTATGTAAGAATATATGAGTAAGGAACATATATCTTGATACGTTACTCTCCAACAGAGTTTCACCACATCAGTAAAGATGAATACTTTGGTCTAATTACCTAGTGAAAGGTTCAGAATGAACAAGATAAAAGGAATGTATATTGTACAAAATTACACTTCAGTTCTTCAAACAGAATATTCCACAAGCCAGCTTCCTTTCGTCTGTATGCTCATTTTCTCTGGAAAGAGTGGCTATTTCCTTTGAAAAACCTTACATAAGATGCATAAAGGTATATTTGCTATTCATCGTTCATTTTTGATGATGACTAATCCAACATTTTCTTAAATATTATCATTTGACAAATTTTACTACTGATGTCAGATTTAAAGTTGTGCAACTCTCACTGGATTTTTTCATATTATCTAGTAATTTGCAACTCTTTTTTTTTGTTCAAGGCACCCCCTAGAAGATACAGGGCACCACTGGTTACTATATATCTTCAGAGTTCAGGATGAAAGTCTCCCCAGGAGGCCTTCAACAGCTTCTGTCCAAGAAACTTGGTAATTTCATCAGATCATCTTGTCTTTGGTCTTCTTCTTAGGCATTTAGTGTCAAGTGGAATCAATTCCAGAATCTGTTTGGTCCATCTACAGTCAAGTCTTCTTGCTATGTGACCTGCCTATTTCCATTTTAGGTGCTTTATTCTTTCATTTATGTCATAAACCTTTGTTTGCTGTCAAATCCAAGCATGCCTTTTTTGGTCTCTTTTTGTTATGTTCAGAATTTGATGTTCCATACTTCTCTGTGTACACTTAAAGTTTTATAAGGGATTTGGCATTGTGTCCATATTTCACAGCCATACGTAAAAACTGGGAGGATACATTGATTGAAAACTTTTTTGCTTGAGACAGTGTGGCAAATTTGTCTTGAAGAGAATATTACTAAGTTTTCAAAATGCTTGCAATATTACTAAGTTTTCAAAATGCTTGCCATCCCAGTTTTATTCATCACTCAGTTTCCATCATGGTGTTTCCATCTGTTCACATTTCTTGTCCAAGGTAACCATATTTGTTCACTTCTAGTTCTTATCCATCTACTATGATTGTCCTTGGTATGGAAAATTTATTTAACATGAATGTGTTTTGTTGATAATCATCTTCAGATCAAACTTTTTGCTTTCCTATTGTAGTTCTTCAATGCTATCTTGCAGTTCATCAGGACTACTAGCAAAGAGTATGATATGATATGATCTGCAAAGTGTCATGTAGGCAGTCTCCGTTGACCTTAAAGTGATAGTAATGTTTCACAAAAACAGAGGCCCCAATTAATCTTCATAGTGTTTGAGCCATAGAGAGTGTCATTTCATTACGGTGAGCGTTGTAGTTCAAGAGTAACTGAATTAAAAAGTTTCACCCTCCCGCCCCTTTAACCTAGTGTAAGTCCCCACTCCTCAGATGTGGAATCCAGTCCATAGACCAGACAGCTCACATCAAGGGTCAAAATTCTAACTGTGAGAAAAATGAAATCCCTGCCCCCTTGACATGTTGTTCAGCTTTTTTTCCCTTATCTTAATTGAAGATTGTCCCTCTCTGCAATCTACCTGGACACTCCCTGCTGCTCTAAGTTGAGCAGTGTTACATCAGTAGAAGGGGTGGGAAAGGGGATACTCAATCATTCAATTACTCTTGAACTACAACTCTGCAGAATTGAAATAACACTCTCCAAGGCCCAAATACCGTGAAGATTAATTTATTATGAAACATTACATTAATCAGGGCATCAATTATTGCTTGCTTTTTAAAGATTCAAAGGCCTTTTCGTAGTCAAAGAAGGCAATGCATAATGGACGGTTGTGTTCATTATGACGCTCTATAACTTGTTGCATTGTCTGGATGTGGTCCATTGTAATGAAACTGCTCCTGAAGCCTACGTGCTCCTTAGGTTGTGCTGCGTTAAGTATTTTGTCCATTCTTTTTGATACCAGAATGCACAAAAAGGAGAGGAGAGACGTATGGTGTAGTATGTTCAAGTACAGTTGTAAAAGTATTTCCAAAATAAATATTTGCACTCACATTTGAGAAATGTCATTGGTTTCCCAAATAATAAAGTGGGCCTGTGGAGGATATTAACTCTTCCCCACACAGATGACAGGACAATCGGAACTCAATTCCCAAACAACAACAACCTCTGGACCAAGCTTAAAGACACAAAGCACAAAAAAACTGCAAGGAGAGCTGCACTGCTACAAATCAAATGATGCATTGTTATATTGTAATACAATAATGTGGTATACTCACAAAGGAGGTCACACCGGCTCCAAATATTGGACACTGGTATTCAAAAGTTAGTGGGGAAGATCAATGCTTGTTCTCACTGTAACAGAACCTCACAGGTATGCATCCATCAAGACCCTCTTGTTTAGTTTTTTGTCCTCCTGATGAAGTGGTGTATGAACCACAAAATATGTTCATGGATTTTTTCATCATCCTTAGTCTGCTGTGAGAAGTTTATTTTATCCATTGGAGATCTATATGGATGCATACCTGTGAGGTTGTGTTGCAGGGAGAACCAGATTTGATCTTCCCCGCTGGCTTGAATACTAGTGTCCAATATATGGAGCTGGTGTGACTTTCTTTGTAAGTATATCACATTATTGTATTACAATATAACAACATATCATTTGTTTAGTAGCAGTGCAGCTTTCCTTGCATTCTTCTTGATAGTACCTTTGTGAAAACCTTGAAGACACTGGCAATTGGCTTATTGGCTGGTAGTTTTATAGATCTGCCTTATCTTTTTTGTGCAGTAGGATAACTTCTGCATTTTTCCATGTTTCAGACACTTTGCCGAGTAGTAGGCATTTTGTAAATAGTTTATCTAGGGCTTTGAATAAGGGTTGACCTCCAGCTTTCAACATTTCAATAGTAACATTATTAGGTCCAGCTACTTTCTATTTTTCATTGATATTATTTCAGTGTCTACTTCTTCTACCAAAACGTTCGTTCTTTTATGAAACCGTAATCATAGATCAAATGTTAAGCATTCCAATGTCTAAAGACCAAAGGCAGCCTGATATAACCCAGTAATTCCTAGCATCCTCTGCCACTGAGCTGATCTTTCTGCTGCTGTAGGAAGCAGCTCACAAGCCTCCAGGGATTGAGGCCATTGTTTTTGTTGTAAAGCCATGCTGAAGGAATGACCTGTAATCTAGTACACTGGTCCAGTGTGGGTTGGCATTTGGATTGATTTAGTCTGGTGTCTTAGTTTTGAGATATCCATATTGCGTGACCCTGCCAGGACTATATGCTGTAGTGTGGGATTTAAATTGTATTTTAAGTTTTTTATTTTAAAAGCGAATAAATTTATATACGTTTGAAGAACGTTGTTGGAGTGGATTTCTTCTTTTTTTCTCCATTTTTCTCTGTTTACTCTTCCCAAAGTGGAGATCATTATCGAGTGGTACGAATCTGAAACAGGGACCTGCACGAGGGACTTGGCGTGAATATTGGTTGGTTACCGTACAGGGACAGTAAGATATTCCCTGTAAGTCTGTTAAGCTGTATCTGTGCATAAGTATTTATACAACAATATATAAATGTGAGTGCATATATCATTGTTATATTCATTCCATACTTTGAATGATAATGCACTATTGGCGCCTTCTGTATGTTTTTTATTTTTTGGGTATACACATTCTAATCCTTAATTGAGTGGAGGTTTCTTCAGAAGAGCAGCTGATTGCCCAATATAAAAGAAAAAGAGAGCTGAGTGAGGGACAGCTTTAAGATCCCTAAGCTGTGATTGCTGGCTCACATATAAGTGTCAGTTCAGCAACTTATTATGTGAGTATGGTCCAATTGGCGGAGGTATGGTGATCTGAACAAGTTACAATATCGCATAAGGAAGCTCCTCTGTTTTCTTATTCTATTCTGCTGGACTGTAATCTAGTACGCTGGTCCAGTGCGGGTTGGCATTTGGATTGATTTAGTCTGTTGTCTTAGTTTTGAGATGTCCATTTTGCATGACCCTGTCAGGACTATATGCTCCCTATCGCATATTTCTCAGCTTCATTGACACATGCAAACACTCCTGCCACGATAATGTATCAAGAACTTTTCCCCCTACTCTTCCTTATAGAATGCTTTTAGTTCAGAAATATTCTTAGGTCATCTTGCATGCACTGCATTTTTGAGACGTAACTACAGATTTTCAGTAATATTCAAATCTGTGAAGGTCATTCAAAAACCTTAAAGGGGAACTTTCACCTGATAAAAACTTTTTACCATCTGTTCAAACACATAACCAGTATCAGGAAACGGTATGCTTAGGTTTTATTTTTACGTGCTATTAAAGATATTTGATTTTCCAAGACGAGCAATTCCGCATTCAGCGGCACAGTGCATCTTCAGCACAGGTCTCAGGACTTCCCAGCACTATTACAGCCTCCTCCCACCTCCCTCCCAGCTGCCCCAGTGAGCACGTTCACGTTTCACTTCGGTGTGATGTGAACGGCTCCTACCGTTATAGCAAGCTGCAATTGGCATTATACTGAGGTTGGAGCCGTTCACACCACACTCAAGTGAAACGTGAACGCGCTCGCTGGGGCAGCTGCGAGGGAGGTGGGAGGAGGCTCTAATAGTGCTGGGAAGTCCTGAGACCTGTGCTGAAGATGCACTGTGCCGCTGAATGCGGAAGTGCTCGTCTTGGAAAATCAAATATCTTTAATAGCACGTAAAAATAAAACCTAAGCATACCGTTTCCTGATACTGGTTATGTGTTTGAACAGATGGTAAAAAGTTTTTATCACGTGAAAGTTCCCCTTTAAGCTTTCCTTTTCTGAAGTAGTTCATGGTTGATTTTGAGAGATATCCTGCTCTAAAGTTCCCCTTCTCTTGATGTCAGCTGTAAAGCTGACAGGAGATCCTTGTCGGCCGACACAAGGAGGCAATGCAAACCAGGCACACTTTGTAGACCTTCCCAATGAAATAATTATTTTCCAATAACGCGATTTTGGCTGTGCTGCAGAGCCGCTGGCTGGTCCCCGGACCTGGATCTCCTGCTGTCAGCAGAGCGTTGACATCAGCTGAAGGGGAGGGAGGGGGGAACTTTAGCTGGGGATATCTTTCAAATGATAAAGGTTTGAGAGATAGGACTTTCTCCAAATACTTTATTTTTGTAAAATCTATCATATAAAATAAACTTTATTTTGGGCATTACTAACAGTTTAATAATGACACAAGCACTGAGGAAACATTGTAGTTGTAGCAAATTAGACTTGTGTTAGGCCCAAGCCCTGAGGAAACATTGACTTATAGGACTAACACTTGTTTGGCCAAAGCCCTAAGGAAACATTGATTTGTAGGACTTAGACTTGTTAGAAACAAGCCCCCCAAAATGTTATATCTTTTAGTAGGCCTCTGAATTTTTTTTAAAGAACAAGCACTGAGAAAAAATGCCTTATTGGCCTAGTGTCAGCAGGTCATGTCGTGTTGGCCAGTGACCACTGGCTACTGGCCATTGTCAAATGCCCTGATGTAATTGTGGAATTTGAGACTGCTGTTCTTGCTGCTGCTGCTAGTTGTTTAAACAGCAGGATGATTAGGCAGCTCAAATGGAATGGGATCAACAACAGCAGTAACATGGGTGATGGGTGATGAAGGTTCCACTTGCCACGACTAGATCCAGTGATGCTCCTGAGGCAGTATCAGCAACACAACTAGCCTCCACCACTTCAGGTATATGTGGAGAAAAGAAGACGTTGGCCAAGTTCTCCACCTGCCCCTCCTCCAAAATCACGGGTGTGTTTAGAATATACATTTTTCCCTTGAGAGCAGGAACTGTGCCTCTCACATCAGCAAATGCAATGTGCATAGTGCGTGTGGTAAATAAAGAAAGGACTGGGGACAATGGGTACATCTGCAGTCACATCAGACACCTGGCACAACTCTATCCAAACACCTTGACATTTCGGGTCCCCAATGTGAAATCACCCTACCAGGAACCAAGTACTGTTGCTGTCACATGCCCCATTTAAGGACAATTTGCAGACAATTTAATAGTAATGTTGAACCCTCCCTGGCACTAGTTTAACATATTCTGAGGGATGGAATCTCCTCAGATGCCGCTTTATGCCCTGGTTAAGATTAACCTCCACCACACTGCCATGTGTGGTCAGTGCACCACACATTGTGCAGTGGGTGGACACAAACTGCCACATCCTGTTATCTACAGAATGGCTATCACTTGATGGGGAGGTAGCGATGAAGGAGGTGGATTGCCAGAAGATGAAGTCACCCTAGCCAGACGTTTCGCTCATCATCGATCTTTCATCCTCTGGCTAGGTTTCTCTATTCTTCAGACAAGTACTGTGGCTTGTCTGAATTCCCGCTCCATGCTAAGTATTTTGGCTTGTCTGACTACCCAAATCATTTGACCATTGGCTGGCTTGTCTCACTCTCGCTCCCTGAGGCCTAGCTCCCTCCTTGCAGGTTTTCAGTCTCAGTCGGGTAGGTCCTGTCAGTAGTGCAGCAATGCCTAGTCCTACTGGGGATTGTTGTGCTCCTAGCGTTGGTAGTTTCGGTAACACTAGCTTCCTAGGGTGTTCGGTTGTGTCCCTAGCATTTAAGTTGTGGGTCTCCAGTTTCCGCTCCACTGTAGAGTGTGCTTACCACTATTGCTACCTCTGTGGTTCTGCTCTCTCTGCTGGTTCGCTCCAAGCTTGTTCATCAGTCTGGCTAGGTTCAGTGTCAGCACCTGATAGTGGATTGTGCACTGTCCCCATGCCTTACCCCGGGAGGGTTGGGGAAGTGTCTATCTTCAGCTTTGCTTGTTTTTCATTATAATAAAGTGGAATTGATTTTATGTACCTGTGTGAGTCTGTATTTGCAAGTTTCCCGTGACAGTATGAAAGGGCCATGACTTCAGAAGGTACAAGCAATCCACAGGTGCCTAGCATCCTTGTCAGAATGGACATGCAAGATCAAAGAATCGATCAGCTTTCCTTGGCGATGCAAACTCTCCTTAACCGCATAGCGTACCTTGAGGGGGCTGTGCGACAACCAGCTGCCTCTCCTGACCCGGCACCGGTAAAAAGGGCCAATGCTGAGTGCAATACGTTCTGGGGGCTGTCTGGAACTGCTCCACTCCCTCAACGATACGATGGGGTACCTATTCTCTGTCGTGGGTTCATTAACCAGTTGGGCATATTTCTGGAACTGGTACATAATGCATTTCCTAGTGATCCAAGCAAGGTGGGCTTCATGATTTCTCTCCTGTCTGGTAGAGCATTGGCATGGGCCAATCCGTTATGGGAGACAGGGAAACCCATAATCTCGAATTTCTCTGAATTTGTGTCAGCTTTCAGAAGGATCTTTGACGTTCCAGCCCGGGCAATGTAGGCAATCAAGCAACTTATGACTATCCGCCAGGGTGCACACATGGTAGCCGAGTACGCTACTGAATTTCGTACAGTGGCGGCAGAGGTGGGCTGGAACAATGAGGAACAATGGGCTGGAACAATGAGGCTCTAGTGGCCACATTCTCGCAAGGGTTAAGAGATTTAATTAAAGATGAGACGGCAGCCTGTGAGCTGCCTGAGGAGCTTGATGAACTCATCTCCTTTACTATACTAATAGATACTAGTATCAGAGAAAGATCACCTTTCATGGAACGTTTGCGGAGGGCTCCTTCTTGATTGGCGCCTAACTTTACGATCTCACCCAATCCTCCCTTGCCTCCCAAGCCTCCTAGTGCCAAGACAGGCAGGGCCGAACCTATGCAACTAGGGTTCACGCTCCTTTCGGGGGAGGAGAGGGCCTTCTGTGGCAGAGAAGGCCTATGCCTGTACTCTGGTAAGGCAGGGCACTTATTACGGACTTGTCCCATCTGGCCGGGAAACGCTCGCACCTAGGGTTGAGTCGGGGACAGACCCTGGGTGGAGTTTCACAGTCTCTGGACCAGATGCAGACGAAACCTATCCTAGAGGTGATATTGTCATGGGATACATTGTCTATCACGTATCCGGCATTGATTGACTCCAGAGTGGCAGGATATTTTATATATGCAGATTTTGCTACCCAGAACTCGATTCCATTGGTGCCTCGTTCCTCTCCTCTTTCTATAGAGGCCATTGATGGGAGACCGTTGCAACCGTCTCAAGTGACTCATGAGTCATGTCCACTGTCTCTAAGGTTGAGGGTCCTCCACGTGGAGACCCAACGATTTCAGATCATAAAGTCTCCTCACTACGCTATCATTCTGGGGTTCCCTTGACATCAGACACACAACCCCAGAATAAATTGGAAGACTTGCAACATTATGTCTTGGTCTTCTTACTGTTCTACGTCCTGCCTACAGCAGCCTACCAAGATCCTTTGCACCTCTTCCTCATTATCCTCAGAGTATCAGGCTTTCAGTGAGGTGTTAAATAAGGTAGAGACTAGTACTTTGCCGATGCATAGGGCATACAACTGTACCATTAATTTAATACCAGGTGCTATACCTCCCAAGGGGCGTAATTATCCTCTGTCTGTGGAGGAGAACCGAACTATGGAGGAGTATGTGGCAGATGCCCTGTCCAGAGGGATTACCTGGAAGTCTAACTCACCTGCTGTGCAGGATTTTTTTTTTTGTAAAAAAATGGATGGGGAGTTGAGACCCTGCATTGACTATAGAGGTCTGAATAAACTAGTGGTCAAGAATGCTTACCCCATACCTTTGATTACTGAATTGTTTGACCGAATTAAGGGCTCTTCACCAAACTTGATCTAAGGGCGGCCTATAACTTGGTGCGAATCAGGGAGGGAGACGACTGGAAAACTGTGTTCAATACACTCAGTGGTCACTATGAATACTTGGTCATGCCATTCGGCTTGTGTAATTCCAAGAATTTATTAATGATGTATTGAGAGATTTGCAACAAAGCTGTGTAGTAGTGTATTTGGACTACATCTTAATTCATTCCCCGAATCTAGTAGCACATCGGAAGGATGTTGCAACTGTATTACAGTTCCACAAGACTCAGGTGACATTTCTAGGTTATATAATATCCTCTGACAGTATAGCTATGGACCCCCAAAAACTCTCGGCTGTCCTGCAATGGCCCAGGCCAGTGGGCTTGAAGGCCATACAGAGATTCTTGGCGTTTGCAGATTATTACAGGAGGTTCATACGGAATTTCTCCATAGTGGTAAAGCCTATAACTGACATGACACATAAGGAGGCTAACCCATCTATATGGTCCCCCAGTGCGATCCAGACTTTTGAGGATTTGAAGTCTGCCTTGGCTAAGGCTCTGATATTGTCGCATCCCAACCCCAACTGCATCTGAATCAGGAGTGGGAGCCCTCCTGTCCCAGCGTTTCGGTCCTGGTAAAACCCCTTCTTCCATGTGGGTTTTTCTCTAAGAACTTGTCAAGAGCCGAGAGTGTGTATGATATAGGTGACTGAGAGCTCCTGGCTATTATTCTCGCTCTCCATGAGTCTCGTCACCTACTGGAGGGGACAAGTTCCCCAATCCTCATCTTGAGGGATCATAAGAATCTGTCATATCTGTCTGAGGCCAAGAGACTGTCTCCATGATAAGCCAGGTGGGAGTTATTCCTGTCCAGATTTAATTTCTTGGTTTCTTATCTTCCTGGCTCCAAGAATGTCAGAGCAGATGCCCTGTCCAGGCAGTTCGGGTCTGACCCTGAGACCACACCTGTGCCTATCATTCCTACTGATCGTATTCTAGCTATGGTACGCAGCAGCATCACATCTTCTCTGGGCAAGGAGATTTTGGCCTCCCAAACCTCTGCTCCGGCTGACAGACCCAGTGGTAAATGTTTCGTATGCGAGACTCTTCGTACCAAATTGTTGGAGATGTATCATTCATCGAAGGCTGCTGGTCATATTGGCCGTGACCAATTGATTTGGTCGGTCTCCCAGCTGTTTTGGTGGCCCAGTCTTAGGGCAGATTGCTCAGCCTTCATGGTGGCATGCTCCATTTGTGCTCGTGCCAAGACCCCAAGACATCTTCTTGTGGTTCTACTTAAAACTGTTCCTAATGGAGAACATACCTGATCTCACGTATCCATAGACTTTATGGTAGAACTGCTGGTATCCAAAGGGTACATGGTCATTCTAATGATAGTGGACCGATTCTCAAAAATGCCTCTCTTTGTCCCGCTCTGGGGACTCCCTTCCACCAAGGTGTTTGCTAGAGAGGTGTTGGTTGTGGATCGAGTGAGTCAATTTGTATCTAGGTTTTGGAGGTCGTTCTTTAATCAAATGGGTATTCAACTCTCGTTCTCCTCTGCATACCATCCCCAGTCCAACGGTGCTGCCGAGAGATCCAACCAGGGGTTGGAGCAGTTTTTGCGTTGCTTTGTCTCGGACCATCAAGACAATTGGGCATCCTTGTTACTGTGGGCAGAGTTTGCCAGGAATTGTGCAGTGAACTCTTACTCACAGAGTTCTCCATTCCTGATCAACTATGGGTTCCAGCCTTCAGTGCTTCCTGACTCCTTTGGTGCACATTCCGGCTCTGGAAGAGCATCTTAGACAGCTCCGCTCCACTTGGGTACAAGTCTAGAGAGCCCTACAAAGGTCCACGCATCACTATCAAAGACATGCAGACCGGAGGAGACTGCCTGCTCCTGTTTTTCAAGTTGGGGACAGGGTTTGGTTATCCTCCAGCAATCTGAACCTCCAAGTGCCTTGTAAAAAGTTGGCCCCTCGTTTTGTAGGTCCATACCGGGTGCTTTGCAGAGTGAACCCTGTCACTTACGCTTTGGATCGTCCTGCCAGTATACGCATTCACAATGTGTTTCACGTGTCATTGCTCAAGCCTCTGATATGTATTCGCTGCACTACTGCACCAGTGGCACCAGGTCCTGTGCAGGTGGAGGACCATGAAGAATATGAGATGTAGAGCATTCTGGATTCTCACATAGTCAGAGGTCACCTCCAATATTTGGTACACTGGAAAGGCTATGGTCCTGAGGAATGTTCATGGGTGACTAGTGCTAATGTCCATGCTCCTGCTCTGCTCCGAAGTTTCCACTCTCATTTTCCAAATAAGCCTGGTCCTTTTCCCCGGGGGAGAGGTCATTGAAGGGGGGGTACTATCACTGTGCCCGTGATTCTGCCGCTATCGCTTGCCTGTTCACTTCTTTGTATTGCCTGGCGGCAGCATGGCGAGTGACTACTTCCTGGTTGCTCGCACGTCATTCTGAGCGCTAACTATTTTATAGTTCCTCCTTGATTGACCTATCTGGACTCCGCCACCCAGAGAGGTCTTATATACTGTGTCCTATCATTACCTCAGTGCCCTCTCCTGGTGTACCTGAGCGCATTCTGAGTCTCCTGTTGTGATCCGTTCCTGGCTGCTGAATCTGTTTTGTGTATGACCCTGGCTCCCTCTGACTACTGATTTGTGCCTGAACCTTTGGCCTAGCTGACTGACTGCTCCGTGCCGACTTTGGCTTTGTCCGACTACCCGCTCTGTGTATGACCTTTGGCCTGGCTGACTAACCTCTCTGTGCCGATTTTGGCTTGTCCGACTACCCGCTCCATGTATGACTTTTGGCCTGGATGACTACCCGCTCCATGCTAAGTACTGTGGCTTGTCTAACTTCCCGCTCTGTGCTAAGTACTTTGGCTTGTCTGATTACCCAAATCGTTTGACCATTGGCTTGCTTGTCTCACTCTTGCTCCCTGAGGCCTGGCACCCTCCTTGCAGGTTCTCAGTCTCAGTCCTTGGTCGGGTAGGTCCTGTCAGTAGTGCAGCAGCTCCTAGTCCTACCTGGGATTGTTGTGCTCCTAGCATTCTAGTGTGCGTTGGTAGTTTCAGTAACCCTAGCGTCCTAGGGTATTCGGTTGTGTCCCTAACATTCAAGTTGTGGGCCTCCATTTTTCCGCTCCACTGTAGAGTACGCTTACCACTATCGCTACCTCTGTGGTTCTGCTCTCTCTGCTGGTTCGCTCCAAGCTTGTTCATCAGTCTGGCTAGGTTCAGTGTCAGCTCCTGGTAGTGGACTGTGCACTGTCTTCACGCCTGACCCCGGGAGGGTTGGGGAAGTGTCTATATTCAGCTTTGCTTGTGTTTTATTATTAATAAAGTGGAATTGATTTTATGTACCTGTGTGAGTCTTTATGTGCAAGTCTCCCGTAACACCGTTTTTTCACGGGAATGCAACGGGACCTTTTGCCCACCCCTATTAAACAGCTCAGATGTGTCCAGGAAAGATATGCATCAGTTCATATGTATTTACAATGCAGAAGAAGTTTAATTTCTAAATCTTTGTTTTGATTTTTATTTCACAATTTTAATAATTGAGCTGTACCAAAGTGCCTATCTGTCTATCTATCTATCTATCTATCTATCTATCTATCTATCTATCTATCTATCTTTCTATATGTGTGTGTGTGTATATGCATGAACACACAAACACACCCACACACACAGAAACTGCAGACATGATTCAGTGTTTAACTGTTTATCCTAAAGGGATAGTAGTGTTTCAACATAAATGCAGCTCCAATTATTCTTTATAGTTTTTGAACCATGTAGAACATAATTATCATTCTCTATGATGTGTAGTTCCAGAATAATACAATTATAAAGTGTCCCTCTCCCCCCTTGTACCTATTGTAAGCTGCTTCCCCTCAAATATGGAATATGGTAGCTTGACCGGACAGCTCACATTAAGGAACAATCTTCTGACTGTGAGCATAAGGAAAATCCTGCCCCCCCCCAAGGAGCAGTGCAGGTTTTTCCTTATGCTAACAGAAGATTGTCCCTTGCTGTGATCCATTTGGATGGTCTTGCTGTGCAGCTTTAAATAGGTAAAAGGGGCAGGATTGGGACACTTTATGATTCAATTAATCTAGAACTACACATCATATAGAATGATCACAATGCTCTACATGGCCCAAAAACAATAAAGAATAATTGGAGCTGCATTCATTTAAAAAAATTACTATGCCTTTAAGTGAATTAATTTTAATGAATTACTTACAATAAGTCCCATGACTATCTGAATGACTGAGACAGTGATGCTTACATGCTAAGCTGAACTGGTGTAATTCTTGGGCAGACCAACGCCATCATAGGGGACAAATAAATATTTTTCCTTGATTTAAACCTGACTTTTAAAGAATCAGTGAAGTTTTATTAGGAAAAATCATATATTGTAGGGCTTTTAATGCTGAGTAAAACGGAGTTCTCCCACTGCTGACAGTTGATTTATTCAAAAGTAATAACCATTCAGTCTGTTAGGTAGTGGTGGAGCTGTTAGTATCACATTTCATGGATAACTGTAGTTAGGGTTGCCAACCAGCTGGTATTTTACCGGCAGGCCGGTAAAAAATTGGCTTCTTGCCAATGTTAAGTCTATGGAGGGAATGCCTTGGCCGGTATTTTTTTGAAGAAAAGGTGGCAACCCTAACTGTAGTCAGTGATACATTAGCATGCAATAGAATTACTGTATGGACAGGTTAATTATCTGGAATCCAGATGGCACCATTAATGTAAATAAACAACAGTTTGAACCATATTAACTTTGGAACTATGCATCTCCCAGCAATGAGTATACCCTTATTTTTACTCAGTAAGAAAATCCCTACAATGTATGTTGTGTTTTCTTCATAAAATAGGCTTCCTACTCCTTTAAATCATTGGATACTAGAGAGGCAGTGGGTTGGCGACCATTATCGCATTCAATATATTAAAAAACACATTTAAATCATTGGTAATTAGGGTCATTTTTAATTGTCCCCTATGCTGCAATTCATCTTAACCCTTTGAGTGACACAGAGGTATCAAAAGCATTTTAATACAATATGTTGAATACCTATCTGGCACTTAAAGTGTTAATACATCAAACATAGTGAGTTCAATGTTTCCATTGTCTAGCTGGCAGTTTAATTCCGTATCTTGTTGACTACTGTGTGTTGCATGTGGAAGACACTCATCAGCTTCAATGTTTTCTGAGCAGCGTTGCTTTAGCAACATTTGACACGTCTAAGAATCTACATATGTTGTGTGATATGTATTGCATAAATGAGCTATTTCATTATCTATCTCTGTAGTCAACCTTTCTCTGATCATGCAAAGGATATCCCATTAGTCTTTAAGATTAATCCTGTTGACAGAGAATTTGCAGTTAGTAGTAACCATAAAATATACTGTACAGCCTGCTCAATTATCCACTCAATCATTCTTGCACACTAAAAAATCATAAGCATTAAAAAGCATATTATCATAATAGCTTAGATCCTTCATTTTACTTTAAAGGGATTTTTTTAATTTGCAGTATTATCATTGGAATTAATCTATTGGATGTTGGAGAGGTACAGGGAACTCACTAGCACGCAAAAGATTAAAGTAAATTTGTTAAGGAAAAAATGGAAAGACGCCAAAATATGCTGATATATAATTTTAAATATTGGACAGGAAATGATTAACCCTTTGAGTGCCTGAGGGGTAAGAAATGCATTGCAACACAATGCATTGCATACCCCTTTGGCACTCAAAGGGTTAATGTCTGAAAAACCTGCAACTCACTATTTTGTTCCACAGCCGACACTGTTACGTTAATTCCCCCATACATACTTTTAACATTTGTTGCACAATCATTTGGTTCATAGAAGGTTAATTATCTGCTTTCAAACGCCTACCTCAGGAGAATGTATGAATATGACTCTATTGTAATTAAAGAGCTAGGGAACTGTTTTTTTTTTTCATTGAACCTGCTTAATGTCTGTGTGCAAAACCATTAATGGAAAAATAGCTGATTTTCTCTACTTATGCCAAGGGGTAGGAAGTGGGGAGTGTATGGGCATTTCATTCCTCTGTGTATTGTTTTACTTCATGTACTAAGGTGCAGAAGAAATATGTGCTAAATTCTACCATTTTCCTACACATGCTAAATGGGTAGTGTTAGGGCTTGCACACCATCATAAAAAAACCTGCATCAGCACCATCAGACAACCTTTAGCATCATTACAACCCTGTGCTCATCAGCTCGCCATACTGCAGTGATATCAGACTTATTCTGAAATCAAATGCTGCCCTCAGAACCATAAGACACAACAGGAATAATCATAGACTACCTAATAACTATTTAAACTCAGCTATACTATTAACAGACCCTTCTTTGCACACCAAGCATCAGACCTCACCCCAAGCTTGGAATGCCCAGGTCCCCACTCCCATTTACAGGATCATCCATCATTAGTTATTTCTACTGTTGTCAAATATCATAGTTGCTTTGATGTTGGAGGAGCATGCAAACTGGGCCTATGTAAAAGGTTAAATTGCAGTATTTCACATCACTGCTACAAAGGGAATGAATGCAAATATCAAAACCCACAAAATACCCTGTAAAAATGCTAAGAGGGTGAATAAACCGCATTTAAAAACATACATAAAGCGAGAAAGACATTTTTCTTTTCATCCAGAAAACAGAAGCATATTGTACATAGGTAAAAAAGAGGCGAACAAATACCATATCAACATATCAAGCATTTTAAAACAAAGTTATTATTTATCACAAAGTGCAAGTACCAGTACAGAAATGTGCAAAGATGTCTGGTAATATGATGTATTTTGCATAGTGCATTCCATTCTTAAAGTAAAACAGACTGCTCCTCTCCTTTCGTGGTAAATGGCCCAACACACATTTTATGTGGAGCACCATTGGTTCTGACAAGGGAACGTCTATTTAAATCCTAAATCTGATTGAAAATAGCCAATCATAGCAGCTGCCTCTTGTCCCATGTGACCATGATTTTAGCTAATCAGCAACCCTTTTATATGAGACTCCAGGTTTCCATGGCAGCTGATTACTAGTCTGCAAAAGTCTAGACTTAACTGGACCATTGCTGCATTGAAAGTCTAAACTTT
This sequence comes from Rhinophrynus dorsalis, assembly GCA_037306005.1. Lineage (NCBI taxonomy): Eukaryota > Metazoa > Chordata > Amphibia > Anura > Rhinophrynidae > Rhinophrynus > Rhinophrynus dorsalis. The sequence continues at coordinate 307,091,036 of CM074720.1, read as the reverse complement.
CCCATTTGTGTTCGAAGTTTAAACTATACAGATTGTATTGGAAGTCTAGACTTTACTGATTATGGGTCTGTGAAAGTGTAGATTTTACCATATTTGTTGGAAGTCTATACTTTACAGATTGTATTAGAAGTCTAGACTTTACGGATTATGGGTCTGTGAAAGTGTAGATTTTACCATATTTGTTGGAAGTCTATACTTTACAGATTGTATTAGAAGTCTAGACTTTACGGATTATGGGTCTGTGAAAGTCTAGACTTTGTTATACCATAACTCTATTAGATGTCTAGACTCTACCATATTAACATTTGTAATTCATAGAAACAAAAAAACTTCTGCTGTGAAGTTCCTTGGAGAGCATGTAAGCCATCAGTAGTAGCAAAATAAGTTACAAGATTGCTGTCCTTGTAAACAGGTGACAGGCCTCTGTCTCTACCAGGCAGACCTTACACTATTTCAGTACAGTCACCCATATCTTATATTAGAAGTATAGTTGTCATCTTCTATATCTGCATATATTGTTACACTGCCCAAGATGTCTTATAAAAATATTAATATTTCTTAAAAATATTAAAAAAAGTTTTCTTCTTCAGTTTTGAAGGAGACATCTTGGACTCTTAGAGGACATGAAACTATAATCAAGTATAACAATGAAAAATAGGCCAAAAGTCCTCAAAATAAAATATATACAATTAAACACCTAGACCTACAATTTTGAGTGTACCACCATGTAAATAGATATACTAATTTCATGCATATATATATAGATTAAATAATTGCAACAAAGTAATAAGAATTAGAAAGGGAAAAGGGAGTAAAATGCCCAAAACTTTGCTATGGGCTTTTGTGTAATGAATAAATTTTAATCCATCATTGAGCCCCTGTGGACTCTCTACTCCCAGCCTGGAAATTCATCTGCTTTCTGTGCTGTGTTTTATGAAATCCCAAGCTTAACACTATCAAAGATGACCACTAGCAAGTTCCAGTAGTCACCATAGTGGTGTAACTGGAAATGTTTAGATATAGGTGTAATTTTATCTTTGGATTTGTAGCCTTGTTGATCATAGTGCTACAATGTTCCTCAACTTCAGTTTGTGTGTGATTATTCCTACATATTATGTATATATGTATATGAATAACATTTTTTTTCACAATTATGCTTGATGAAATGTTTAGTTTTTTGCAGTAAAGGACACATCTTACAACCTCCAAATCCCTGTATATCCTTTTATCTTTTTATAATTAATCCCCATGTAATTACTGTATGTGAGTAAATCTCTTATGTATGTGTTCCTTTTTGCTGTCATCAACACCTGGTCTGAAGGAAATGGTTTTAAATCTGTTTCATTGTGAATGATATAACAGTGATTTTGTAAGCATTTTCATATATCCTGCCATTCCTAATTTCACATGGTAATAAATCTGGTATACTGATCCTTATTTCTGGACTTGGGTACTAGTACAACAATTGTCTGAGATTCATGTGCTTTGTTCCATCTATGCTTTATTACCTCTAACTGTAGCCTGTAGCCTGAAAGGATGAAGAAAGTTCATTTGCTCTCAGTACAAATATTTTTGAGTCAGTGCAATTGCCTTTTACCCTTAAAAATGGTCCTACAGATATCCTTGTTATTTGGATGTGCACTTTTTATTTGTTGTGGTTTGTTTCAGATAAGGATTTGTTGTGAACCTATCATCTTGTTCATTCTTAATAAATCTAGGAAGGTAATGAGCAGAAGAAAATTCCATGGTCCATTTTAAATTGCAGTTTGCATAATTCCAAAAGTCCTTATGAGACAATATGTCATCAATGTATCCAATCCAACTGTGCAAATTCTTCATTCTCAAAAGTATCGACAAGCTTGTGCTCCCACCACATCAAAATAAATTTGTGTAGGTGTGTGCTCATGCAGCCTTCATGTCTGTACCAACCATTTGATGAAATAAACTACTGTCACAAATGAAGACTTTATTTGTAAGAACAAAGACCTGTTCATTAACAGAACAGTACAAAGGATGAGGGGTCACCCTCTTAGACTTGAGGAAAGGATATTTCATCTACAACAGCGGAAGGGATTCTTTATGGTAAGGACAATAAAGGTATAGAATTCACTGCCTGAGGAGGTGGTGCTATTGAATATATTATATGCCTTTAAAAAGGGCCTGGATACTTTTTTAAAAGAGCAGAACATAGAGGACTATGTATGTTAGTATTGGGATTAATATTTAGTTATTGCTTGTTGATCTAAGGAGAAATCTGATTGCCATTTGGAATCAAGAAAGAATTTTCCTCCCCCCATTCAAGTCATAATTTGAAATTGCTGTACTGAGGGTTTTTTTTGCCTTTTTTTGGATCAACAATGGTAAACAGGAATAGGAAAAGGGTTGAACTAGATGGACACAAGTCTTTTTCCAACCTAAATTACTATATTGCTATGTTACTATGTTAACACCACATTCATATTATGTTTGTGTCAAAGCCACATTTGTTTTGCACTCCATACTGAGAAAATAAAATACTTCCTCTATACCTAACTTGTGTGGTATATTTGATTACCATGACTCTACGTTGCTATCACGGTGCTGTGATTATTGCCTGCCTGTTGGGTTTCCGGTCCTGTCTCCTCTGACTGATGAGATGCAGGCATTGCCAAGAGCTGCAGCCTTCTGCCTGGCATCTATGCTACTGGCGCACGTCTTTGATGTTGCGCTTGCTATTTTGTAGCACTCGTCACTAATTGGCTGATTGTGTTCCGCCTCCTATTGCGGCCTTATATACGGCCTGAGAACTGGGCTTAGTTGCCCTTTCATGGTGTATCTGTGTGTTACTCTTGTGTTGCTCTCGTTTGACCCTAGTTTGGCTTCCGTGCATCCTCTGGTTCGATCTCTGGCTTCGTCTGACTATCCGCTCCGGTATCTGACCAGTGACTCTGTCTGACTACCTGATCCGTGTATGACCCTGGCTTGTCTGACTACCCAATCTGATATGACCCCGGTTGTGGCTGATTACCTGATCCAGTATGTGACTGTGGCTTTGCCTGACTTATGCTCTGTGCTTACTCCCGTTTACTCTCTGACTACCACTTGTCATTATCGGCTTCTAGGTCTCGCTCCATACAGCCGCTTACAACCTTGTAAGAATTAAGGAAGGGCACGAGTGGAAATCGGCATTTAACAGTCATAGTGGACATTACGAATATTTGCTGATGCCATTCGGTTTATGCAATGCTCCGGCAGTCTTCCAAGAATTTTTTGATGATGTATTGAGAGATCTACTACAGTGATGCATAGTAGTCTATTTGGATGACATTCTTATCCCCTCACCGACCTTAGTAGCACATTGACATTCTTGGGTTATGTGATTTCCTCATCTGTACTGGCTATGGACGCACAAAGCTATTGGCAGTTCTTCAGTGGCCCCGTCCGGTGGGATTAAAAGCCATGCAAAGATTTCTGGGATTCACAAATTATTATAGAAAATTCATAAGAAACTTTTCCTCGGTGGTTAAGCCACTCACTGATATGACACGCAAGGGGGCAAATTCGTCTAACTGGTCCGCCAGTGCGCTTCATGCATTTGATAATTTGAAAGCTGCCTTTGCCAAGGCTCCTAATCTGTACCATTCCAGTCCCACCCTACTCTGGAGTTTGATGCGTCTGAGTCAGGAGTAGGCGCCCTCCTTTCTCAGCGCTTAGCCCCTGGTAACTTTCCTTGAAATATTCCAAACAAAGAAGTACCTCTGTAGTGTCTTGTACATAGATGCATATCAACCGATCAGCTGACAAGATGGATCAGTCAAGTTTACAAAACAACAATAGGATGGTGAGGAGGTTTAGGTTTATTTTTAATGAATCTTTGGGATAACAGTTAAAAGTTAATGTCTAGGTAATTATATAAACATGAAATCAAAGTTAGCTTTTCTACATGATGACACAGCTGAAGCATCTAACAACATATTTTCAAAAGCTGTTGGAAATCATCTACAGTATGAAAAATAAATGTGAATAACTATTTTTATTGTCAAGTTGATTAAAATGTCAATTTGATAGTCTTCTTTAGGCCATATGACTGTTTCCACCTTTGCTGGCCTCATTCTACAGGCTAGATTTAAAGCCAGCCGTTAACATAGCTGGTAGGGCCAAAGTGAATACCGGCTATTAAACTAACATGTTTAATGTGGTATTTAAAGGCCCTACGAGCTAGAACTCCAAAGGACGTTAAGCCACAAAAACAGTCTTGTGACTGAACTTCTGTTTGGTGCGTTTAGTTCCCAAAACGCAGCTAAAAGCAGCGATATTGGGAACTGAACAGTGAAAAACAATTAACTATCGGTGCTTGACATACTGCCAAGCACCGATCGTTAACTGATCCATGTTACACTTACCTGTCATCCACTGTCCTTCTGTCTTCTCTTCTTTCTTCTAACTTCCGCCTTGTCTTCAGTCTTCTCCCTGTAAAATAAAAGAAATGTATGAACATTAAGCATGAACGGATACATTCCAGAAACCTTTGAGTGGCAGAGGGGTACCTCACTATCACTCAAAGGGTGTAATTTTAGTGTTCCATAGATATACCCATATATGCCTCCATGTAATGCCCCAAAAAATACATGCCCATGAATAAAAAGCTCCATATATACATAAATCAATGTCATTCATAAATTCCCAATATGTAACGTAGCTTGTTTGTTGTGTCTCCACCGCTTGGAGCAGCCGCGAGGGCTGCGGCGGAGACACAAATGTCCCACAATGCTCCTCATCAGCTGTGTACGGGCTAATGCCCGTAACACACTGAGGGCATTTGAAGTGAGCCTGCCTTTATATATATATATATATATATATATATATATATATATTTTATTGGCTGGGATGTTCTTCACATCCCAGCCAACCAGAATTGAGCGACTGTTCTTGAATCTGGTTGGCTGGGATGTGAAGAACATCCCAGCCAATGGCAGTGAGGCAATGCGTTGTGTACCCCTCTGCCACTCAAAGGTTTCTGAAATGTATTCGTTCATGCTTAATGTTAATACATTTCTTTTATTTTACAGGGAGAAGGCGGAAGATGGAAGAAAGAAGACACAAACGATGAGAAGACAGAAGAGAAGGACCACCTAGCTGAGGAATCTGCTAGACATCAGGATTAATGGTACGTGTTAATGCAATGTTGCTTTACTTGGGTTAACCCTATGAATGTCGGCGGGCTAATTATGCCCCACCGGCACTCATAGGGTTAATCCTACTAACTTTGAACATGTTTTAGGCACTTTAGATGTATTGATGTGGAGCTTAGGGCCCCATATCAATACATCCACTGTGGGCATTGGGTTCTTTTGCCAGTTAACAGCTGCGTTAGCTGGCAAAAGATCCGATAAGGGACTTAACGGCTAACAAAACTGGGTCTTAAGTTTTGTGCGGTAAGTGAGTCCCTTATTGGGTTTTTGCAGTTAACGCAGTGCTTTAAATGGCAAAATGGAGCGTTTTTTTTTTTTAGGGCCAATACACACGTTAGTGTTACGGCCGGCATACTAGATGAACTGCCGTTAGCAGTTCATTACATGGCTCTTTGTATGGCTTTTTACCTGTTGGTGTTTTTTTTAGCTTAACGGCTGCCTTTAAATCTACCCCTACATCTTTCCATTCTCTTATATGTATTATAGCCTCTGGATTACTACATGAACAATTGTTGGTAGGTTTTTTTCTTTGCAAGGTGCAACAAATCACATTTTACCAAATCAAAAAATGTTTGATGTCTGAACCTATGTCAAATGATGGAGTGAAAGCTGATTTGCCCTTAAGTTATTTGAAATTTAAAGTCTTACCAATTGGAGCCTAATTGTCTTCTAAAAGGTATAAAATGATGGCCAAGGTACACTGCTCCCCTTATTCCACAGTGCCATCATCTTTACTCATAAAGTATTTGTGAATCAATTACTTTCTAATAAGAAGATATACATTCTTAATGAATCTATCAAAATGCAATGAGGGGCAGAATGACAAACCTATTTTTCAGTATTCTCATTTCTTCACTGGTAAGTTTATGTTCAGATAAGAAAATTATTTCTCGATGTCTTTTTATACTTCTTGCCTCTGCTCAACCTCAACTGTTTGTTGTTCTTTATAGTAATCAGTTAATAGATGCATTAAAGTGGTAGCGTATTAATTTAGAGCTTTTTCCTGTGTGTCTTTATAAACTCCTAGAAGAGCATTTGCACACATCCATGTATACTGCTAACAGGGACTCCAGTAGAATAATTTTTAAAAGTAAAATGCAATTGCACTTAAGCATATTTGAACAGAGAGCAACTTACTCTTCATCATCTTTCAGGTAAGAGATTACAGTAAAAGGGTAATAAAACATCAATGAAATAAAGCATATACATCTCAGAGAACTAATCTACTAGTACCCAAACCCAGAAATAAGGATTAGTATCCAGATTCATTACAATGAGGAGTGGTAGGAAATGCATAGCTACACAGTTAATTACAGTTACATAATTGATGAGATTGAAAAAAGATATGCGTTCATCAAGTCCAACCTATGCCAAATCACCCCTGTTGATCCAGAGAAAAAAACCCATTGAAGTAATTTCCGATTAACCCTTTGAATGCTAGAGGGGTATGGAATGCATTAAAAACCAATGCATTCTGTACCCCTCTGGCACTCAAAGGTTTAAGCCCCAAGTGGGTAAAGAATATTCCTTCCTGACTACAAATGGCAGTCAGATAATTCCCTGGATCAACAACCTATCTGCATTGAAGCCTGCTGTTATAGTTCTCAAAATCATTCTGTGCTAGATAGGTATCCATTACTTTTTGAAAGCAGTTACAGTATTTGCAAGCACAGCATCCCAAGGCAAAGAATTCCATAGCTTTACCGCCCTTACTGTAAAAAAACAATTCCTGTCTTTGTTTTAGTTGAAAGCACTTTTTCCTCTAGTCTTGGATGGATGACCTATAGTTCTTAGCTCAGCTCTTTGAGTAAATACATCATTGGAGAGTTATTTGTATTGATCTGGAATATATTTGTAAATGGTAATCATATCACCCCTTAGATGTCTTTTTGCTAATGTAAACAAACCTAGTTTGACTAGTCTCTCTTTGTAACTCAGATCCTCCAATCCCTTTATCAGTTTTGTTGCATGTCTCTGCACTTTTGCCAGTTCAAAAATATATTTTTTAAGAACTGGTGCCCAAAACTATAATCCATATTCTAGATGAGGCTTTACCAATGATTTATATAGAGGTAGAATTATATTTACATTCCATGCGTCTACACCTCTTTTTATGCAGGACAGTGCCCAATTTGCTCTTGCAGCAGCTGAGTGACTCTGCACACTGCTGTGGTCTATCATCTATCAGTACTCCTAATTTTTTCTCGAATGAGGATTTCCTAAGTTGTTTTCCATTTAGTGTATATGTAGATTGTTTGTTTCTACAGCCCAAATGCATATCCTTACATTTATATGTTTTAAATGTCATCTGCCACTTCTCTACACATTCACTCAGTTTATTTAAAGCCTTCTGTTGAGAAAAAAACATCCAGCTCTGCATGTATTTCCTTACACATCTTCGTGTCAACAGCAAAGATTGAGACACTGCTTACAATTAGCACTTCTAGATCATTGGTAAACAAATTAAAAAACATTGGGCCCAGGACTCAACCCTTTGGCTCCCCACTTACAACTTTAGACCAGCTTGAAATGTTCCATTTAGAACAAATATCTGCCATCTATCATTTAATCAGTTCTCAATCCATGTTCAGATATCACCTCCCAAACAGAAGCCTTTCAATGTATACAGTAAACTGTTGTGAGGCAGTGTATCAAAGGCTTTTGCAAAATCCAAGTATACTACATCAACAACAATTTCATTATCCAAATTGTTACTTACCCTTTTGTAAAATGCAAGTAAATTAGACTGACATCTATTCTTCATAAACCACGCTGGCTCCTACTAATAATATTGTTTGTTTTCACAAAGTCCTGAATACTGTCAGTTATTAACCCTTCTAATAGCTTACCCACTATGGAAGTCAAGCTTACTGGTCTATAATTTCCTGATTTGGATCTTGCCCCCTTTAAGAACAATTGCACTTCATCAGCTTTCCTCCAATCACAGAGCACTATTCTGGTTTAAAGTGAATCAATCAATAAATAGTAAGGGATAGTGATGTTTCACAAAAAAAACAGCAGCTTCAATTAATCTTCATAGTATTTAAGCCATAGAGAGTGTTATTTCAATACTGTCAGAGTTGTAGTTCAAGAGTAATTGAATGATAATGTACCCCCTCCCTCCCCTTTTATCTTATGTAAGCCACCTTCCTCAGATGTGGAATCTGGTCTTCAGACCAGACAGCTCACAGCAAGGTACAATCTTCTTACTGTGAGCATAAGGAAAACCCTGCCCCCTTGACAGGTTTTTCAGGTTTTTCCCTTATGCTAATTGAAGATTTTTCCTCTCCGAGATCCACCTGGAGACCACCTTGCTGCTCTGAGGTGAGCAGTGTGACATCAGTAAAATGGGAGGGAGGGGGATACAACTCTGACAGTACTGAAATAACACTCTTCATGGCCCAAATAATATGAAGATTAATAGGAGCTGCTTTTATTGTGAAATATTACTATCCCTTTAAGTATAATGGTCTTGCTAATACTGAACTAAGCTCCTATCACGGTGCCCTTGCTCCCCTTGCTAGTCATTCTACACTGTGCTTTGCTCCCATTGGCTGTTCGGGGTTTGTCCCACCCAGTATGGCCTTTATATACTGGGCTCTGGCACCCCTCCAGTGCCCTTTCGTGGTGTTCCTGTACCAGTGCTTGTTTCTGCTCAGTGATTCCCAGTGTACCGACTTGGCCTGCCTGACTACTCTGCATCTCGTTTCCTGCCTGTGTACCAACCCGGATTGCCTGACCATTCTTCTGCACCTGCTCCTGTGCACCGACCTGGCTTGGCTGATGTTCCTGCTCCTGTGTACCGACCTGGATTGGCTGACGTTCCTGCTCCTGTGTACCGACCCGGCTTGGCTGACGTTCCTGCTCCTGTGTACCGACCCAGCTTGGCTGACGTTCCTGCTCCATGATTTGACCCGGCTTGGTTGACGTTCCTGCTTTGGCTGCCTCTGTGTCACCTTGGCGACATTCCTATCCATCAGGTATTTTGAGACGCTTCCGGTTGGTTACGACCTCTGGTCACAGTAGTGTTCAGTTGTGTCTCCGTTACTGCTCCTGCAGAGTGCATGTGGCCTAGCCTCCGTTACTGCTACTGCAGTGTGCCATTGGCCTTGTTTCCGTTACTGCTCCTGCAGAATGCAAATGGCCTAGTCTCCGTTACTGCTACGGCAGTGTGCCATTGGCCTTGTCTCCGTTACTGCTCCTGCAGAGCGCAAGTGGTCTAGCCTCCGTTACTGCTACGGCAGTGTGCCATTGGCCTTGTCTCCGTTACTGCTCCTGCAGAGTGCATGTGGTCTGTCTCAGTTACTGCTACGACAGTGTACCATTGGCCTTGTCTCCGTTACTGCTCCTGCAGAGCGCAAGTGGCCTAATCTCCGTTACTGCTACGGCAGTGTGCCATTGGCCTTGTCTCCGTTACTGCTCCTGCAGAGTGCAAGTGTCTGTCTCCGTTACTTCTATGGCAGTGTGCCATTGGCCTTGTCTCTGTTACTGCTCCTGCAGAGTGCAAGTGGCCTGGTCACCGTTACTGCTATGGCAGTGTCCTATGTTGCTCAATTCCTGATATTACTCTGGCAGTTCACGTTTGTTCTGCTAACCTATTTCTGGGCGTTAGGTATCCTTAAGCTCTCTATATGGAGTGAGCTCCATCACAGACCTCTCTTCGCATTGGACTGTTTACACTCATTGAAGACCATTAACCCATGCAGTACCTTTCTCCTGGGAATTCATCGTATTCTGCCTGACCTGTGTCAGTTTATGCTGTTATGGACCCTATGGTTATACTGGACCTGTGTAGGTATATGTATATGTAACCTGTCGTGCGTCTGTATTATTCTGCTTAAATACTACAGGACCTGTGAGGGTTATTATATTACTGTGATTTCAATAAAACTGTGTTTTATCCTGAACCACTGTGTCTGTGTGTCAAACAAACCGTTACAGCTCCTTAGGTAAATCATCAGGGTGTATATCATCAGGTCCAGGTGCTTTATTCACCATAACCTTTTCCAGTCTCTTTTGGACTTAGTAATCAGTAAGCCATGTACATGCTAGAGGAAATTCTGTGGTATTGTCTGTTAGCCCATAGCCTGTCATTGTTGCTTCCTTTGTATGTACAGAAGAAAACAATGTGTTAAAGTGTCAGCCATAGCCTGTCCTCACTAAATAATTCACCTGTTTCAGCCTTAAGAGGACCAATATCAACCTAAATCTTTTTAGGTTTTAATACACTTGTAGATTTGTTTATGGTTTTTCTTGCTTAGTTTTGCAATATTTCTCTCATTTTCAATTTTAGCTAGCCTAATTGTTGTTTGCAGATTTTATTACATTCTTTATTTTTTTTTTCAATGATGAATCTCACCCGCCTGACGGAAATGCCTTAAAAGCCTGCTTCTTATTTCTCATTTTCCTTCAAACCTCATTATTAAGCCACATTGGTCTTAATTTGCTCCTCTTGTGCTTATTCACCAATGGTATATATTAACAAGTATATTTGTCTAAGAGTATTTTAAACAAATGCCATGATTCTTGTGCATTTTTTATCTTTGAAGGTTACATCTCACTGATATCCTTTAATACTGATTTTAGCTTTGTAAATTTTACCTTTTTTAAACTTGAATGTTTTGGTTAAACCCTTTCTATTGGGTTTCTCAGAACAAATTTCAAAACATACCATATTGTGGTCACTGCATGTATACTGTTTATCATGTCAGAATTGTTTGAGAGCAGTAGGTCAAGCAATGCATCTTTTTTAGTTGTCTCCTCTACTAGTTTGGACATAAAATTGTCATTACTCATACTTTCCCTTTGTTGTACTGGAAGTCATATTTCTCCAGTCAGTTTCAGGATAGTTGAAATCTCCCAATAAGATTACATTTCCTGACCAAGAAGCCTTTAACAGTTGGGCTTCCTCAAACAATTAGGTAGCTTGTAGCAAATTCCCATTAACATATTCATTCATATGTTCCCTTATACAAGGTGTGGGGGGGTATTCATTAAGCAGAGATAAAGAGGCGATAAAGAGGTGATACAGTGGGGATGACTTCTCTAGTGATATCACTTCTCCAGTTCAAATTGTTTATTCAATCATCATGTTGCTTAAAAGAGCAATTTTATCAATCTCTTTGGCAACTTAAACAATAGCCAATAGGATTAGATCAAATGAACAATGATCAAAAATCTCAAACCACTTGGTGCAGAACTCCTGGTTACTCCTTCCAATGGTGGGCTAGTTTTGTATTTAAAACATCTAGGTATGATTTTTTCTTTATAAAAGTTAGTCAGCATGAATACAGGTCAACAATTTGAAATATAAACAGTGCCATCTGGTGTGCAGATAATTCACCTACATATTACCTGGATGTCTTGCACTGAGGTGTGATAAAGGTGAGATAGATTCCTGTGTTATTCTGTAGAGTCTATGCGCTAACATGTCTCCCACACAAGACATCTTAGTGCATAGTTTCCACGGAGTACCATAGGAATTGGAGAATTTATGACACTCAAGAACTTACCTCCTCTTTATCAAACCTTAGTGCATCCAGTTGTCCAGATAGTTACTCTATTGCATTCTATGGGAGAGGAAAATCACTGGCTACAGTTTTCCAAAGAATGTGATAGTAACAGCTGAGACACTTAGTAATTACTTGAGGGCAGGGCCGGTGCAAGGATTTTTTCTACACAGGCGAAGGTGCATTTTGATGCTCCCCCCCGCTGTCAATCCCCCCACCCCCCTCTGACCCAAAAAAAAAGCACATTTTAGCTGCAATAACTTTTGAATAACATTTATCTCAACTGAGTACTTTTGTTTTACTCAGCAAGATAAATCCTGCAATATATATATATATATATATATATATATATATATATATATATATCCATTTTCAAAGATACTATCCCTTTAGCGTATATACTATGAAAACATGAAAAGTAAAAATAAAAAAGGATATTATTTTAAGATGGTGATGCCCCCTCCACTTACCTCCATAAAAAAAAAAATCTTTCTGTAGTTTGATAGTGGAGCCCTGTTTTTGTTCTTTATTTCAGTATGGAGTCACTGGCACTGGTGGCAGTGCACAGATGCGGTGCATGCATCTGACATCACTGGCAGCATCTGCTCATCGTGTCTGACTGGACTGCTGCAGAAAATGAAGCCACCAGGATAGACACCGCGAGGGAGCACTTGATAGTGTAAATCAGCGCTCTGCGCTCCCTGCTTGTGGGAGATATGTATAAAAAATAAATAAATAATAAAAAAAAAAATAATAATAATAAAAAAAATTTGCAACTCTCCCCGTTTCGGCGCCCCCTCCACTGCGGCGCCCTAAGGCGGCTGCCTAAACAGCCTTATGCTAGCACTGACCATTCTTGAGGGTAACCTTGTTTTAGGAAAAGGAAGTCAACTTTCCACTGATTTAACCCTTTGAGTGACAGAGGGTGAGCAACACATTGCTTCACAATGTCTTGGTTACCTCTCTGGCATTCAAAGGCTTAAATTAAATGTCATTTTAACTCCTTGAATGTTAGAGATGTTGCCAACACATTTCTTTGCAATGAGTTGGAGACATCTCTAGCATTCAAGGGGTTAAAAGCCCCATTTAAATCAATGGATTTTTTTTGTCCCCTTTAGTACAGTTTGTTTGTCCTAGAATTTTTCCAGTTTGTCTTAGTACATTAACCTCATTGACTATTTCCTCATCTATAATGATGAAATAAGTAATAAACTTATAATTGAAATCCAGGACAGTTTTCATCTCCCCCAGTAACCAGCTTCCCATTGACTCAATTAAACTTATGAGGCGTTAACAATGCGGTGGATTTTAACATGATCAGATCTTTCGTGAGGCCAAGAAAAACGTTGCAACTACTGACAAATATAATGATATGTTTAATGCTCAGTACTTTTTCTTCTTGTAGGTAGAGCTAATGAGGTTCTTAGCAGTCCCACGCTTACTTACTGAGACACAGAATGCAGCTGTCATGCACACATCAGTCTTTGCATAATGCTCACTTCTGAAAGTACTATTGATATTCCAGCAGAATATGTATATATATAATTATAGGCTGCTTTGTACTCAATTTTTTTTCCTTTTTCATGCATTTCTTTTCTGTAATAACAGGGCTATGGCTGTGAGTACTCAGCAATACTGAAAGAAGTAACAAATTAAACAGTGTCATGTAAACTCAGCTAAATAAACTGAAATGAATCAGCAAGTGTGGTTTGATCAGATATAGTACCCTCTTATCATCAGTCTCTTTACCCCTGACCTCTTCAAGGGAAACCCAACATTTCCAAAAAGGATGTCTACACCCCTTGGAATCTGCAAATGTCTCCTACTCATGTAAGCTCTGTGGTATCAGTAGTGTTGTTCCATTTCAATTTTCAATAGTAAGTTCTGTGGTATCACTGATATAGCTACAGTTCAATGGTAAGCTCTGTGGTATCATTAGTGTAACTCAGTTTCAGTTGCAAGATATGTGGTGTCACCAATGTAGCTCCATTTCAATTGTAAGCATCACTGGTGTAGAGCCAAGTCAGTTTTAAGCTATGTATATCAGTAGTTTAGCTCCTTTACAATTGTAAACTCAGTGGCATCACTAGTATAGCAAAGATTCACTTGTACATTCTAATATATCAGTAATGTAGCTCCATTTTGATTATAAGCCCTGCTGTATTATCTATGTTGCTCTATTTGTATTATAAATGTTTTGGTATCACTAGTGTAGCTCCACTTCAGTTGTAAGCTCTGTGGTATATCTAGTGTAATTACATTTCACTTGGAATCAAGCGGTATCAGTATTGTAGCTCCATATCAATTGTTTGCTCTGTGGTATCTCAGAAATAATTAGGCTGAAAATTAAAATTAATTCTAACTAAAAACATACATCAAAGCACCATTACTCAAAATTTGAATATGTTTAAACTATGTTAAACAGCATTTAGTCACTGATTGATAATTGCTTTATGTCACAACATTAATTTCAATTATAAAATTAATAAAAAGGGAAGGTCTGGCAAGGTGGGCTGGAGTGATAGTAGACTGTAAGCTCTCATGAGCAGGGCCCTCTGATCCTTCTGTTCTTCACATATGATTTACTATTTAATATCCCTGTATGTCTATTCCCTATTGTACAGCGCTGCAGATTAAGTTGGCGCTATATAAATAAAGAATAGTAATAATAATAAAATTGGCCACTTAGTTGTACTCGCTAGCTCTCAAGTAGACACTCCAAAAAGCTGTTTTGTGTATCCTGAAAAATAAAAATGTTGATTTTATCTCATCCAGGTGATAAGCCTGTACAGCTTCTCGACATGGACAAAATGTCTAGTTCTTTGGACTAACTTCAAAAACAATTTCTATATACATACAAAGATATGATCTTAAATATAGGTTCCCTGTTCTTGCCAAGAAGCATTTATGCTCAAATGAAATGATAACATGATTTTGTAAGTGATAATCTATCTCCCTATGTGCTAAAAGTGTTGAACACCCACCAGTTTCAAACATATCTCCTCTGATTCATGTGTGAGTCAAGCTCACTCAACACTATTCAAGTATCTTCTCAGAATGCAATTAATATATTATAGGTAAGCTTAGTCACTTGCATAAATTATTACCTCCCTTAAGAACCAGAGGAGTACACAATGCAATGTAAAGCACCCCTCTGGTCTTGAAGGGGTTAAAATGGTGATTAGCCTCCTGCTATGTTCTAAGCATGCTCTAATAAGAGATACAGCAAGCAGGTAGCAGTGGCTTAAATCTACAAAGAACAAAAAATATGCTCAACCCGTGAAATATCCCCACTGACACATTAAAGGGATAGTAATACTTAAAATGTAAAAAAAAATGTAGTAGGGTTTATCCCCCTGAGTAAAACAAGGGTACTCCCACTGCTGAGAGATATTTTATTAAAAAAAATATAACAGCTCAAACTTGAATTTTTTAGGTGCAATATCACAGTGGCCTGAAAATTTGCTGTTGCTACACCATCCTATGGACTGCTCTGGTCTGTAGACCATAAATCTCCATAGGATGGTGTAGCAACAGCACAAAGGCCTTTTGTCCCTGGTCAAATGTATGAACAACCTTTGGTGCCTTTTGGGATAGCGAGGCATGTTTCCTTAACATATAGTCTTTGTAATTAAGGCCTGGATTCCATTGCAGGTCTTAACCTTATTTTACATATTTCTCCATGGATTACAGCAGGAATGTGTTTGATAAAACCCACATGATAACATTAATCACCTGCAATGTAATCTAGACTTACATTTAGGCCTAAATGTCATCTGTCATTTAGTTTCTTCAACTTCTATTCCAAATATAATTTTATATATTGCTTGTACAGGTACCCTATTGTATCTATGGAAACCATAAGAGTTTATTTTGCCTTTTTACGTAGAACATTTGTTGTTATGATTCTGGAACTTAAAGTCATCTACACAAAGACAAAAGTGGAGAAAATGTAGGGCAAACTAATGTCGTCACAGGGTACAAATAAAAATTCTCCAAATTTCCAGTGATTTAAATAGGGATTTGAGCACCTTGAATTCTACAGAGGTTTCCAAAACATTGTTTCAGAATGCGTTGTAAACCTATCTAGCCTTTAAGGTGTTAAATTCCAGTTCCTGATTTGCCTCCCAGGAACTCCTAGGCAAGGCATTTTATGTGCTTTTAGCTCCATCCATGACCACTGTCAGAGACATTGCCATGATGGGGAGGAAAAAGTAATTTTATTTTTTTGTAAGTCAAATTCTCTGAAAGTCTGTTTTAAGATGTGTGTAAATGACTTCATTTTTAGACACAATGGCCTCTTTGCTTAAATGATGGGAGTGAAAATAGTTGAATGACTTTATGGTAAGTTATGACTAGGCTCCAGACAATTACAGTCTATGAGACTAAGGGAAGATATACTCCCATATGGGAAAGTCTGCTAGGGTGACAGATGTATACCAAATGTGATAAGCTTTTTTGACATTTTTATCTGATGATGGAAAACAGACAAATTCCTGTCTATTGATAAAAAAATTATTATCAGGGAACATTTTTATACAGTGTTACGGCGCCATCTTCTGGTTTCATAGAGTTATTACTGGAAGAATGCATGATTCATATGGAAGTTGGAAATTTAGAGTGTCCAATCAGATAATACTGATGATGTCACTGCATAATGAGCTGAATCTGTATCCAATAAGAGGAGATTGGTGGGGCTTTCTGATAAGAGTAATTTTACCTTAAATTAAAAATAAAATAGTAAGGCTAAGGTAGTGCGAGCTCTTGGCTTCCTGGTTCTGTTTGCTGAAGTGTTCCTGCCAGGCACCAAAGAAAATCTAATAAGAACCTATACTTCGATTATCTGGTAACTATATTTTTCATTATTGTAATTCTGCAAAAATTCAGAATCAAATATATATTTCCTCTATATTGTCTTAATTGGACTGGCCACCCAGTTAGGATTAATTATAAAAAGCCATGTTGGCTGTAGTAATTCTGGAATCAAGCAAAATTGATTAATTTGCCATATTTTGTAAAATAGTTGATAGCAGTTAGAGCTATATAGCATTGCTTATATAGTAGTTAATATAATTTTTGATATTTCTAGAATAATATATTGTGTTCCTGGAAAGGTTATTTTAGCTAATATTTGATCTGGGGAATTCTTTGAATTTGTTTATTAACCCTTCAACTGCTATTTGTCTTTTATGGTGTTTTTAGAGATTTCTTTGTGCATGTGTCTTGGCCTAACTTTTGTACATTGGGAAGTTTATTTAAACCTCTCACTAGACGAAAGAAGCTGCCACTGCCACTTTTGGATTAGCCCTTGGTGTACCCTATAGGTTTTACATAGGATTGCTATGGTCATGTTTACAATATATGTTGCATGAAGTTTTGTTATTCTTTATGACTTATTTTATTATATTTGATTCTGAGTATATTCTTGGTACAATCAATCACTGACTATAATAAATGCAATGTATATGTTTTATTCAGAGGTATACATATTGAAATCGGTAGATAATTAAATTATAGTGATCTAAGTCTGGGATTTTATTCCAGTTATTTTTTCGAAATTTTGCTATTGCGTATGGTACAAGGAGAATTGTCAGAGGACCTCTTACTCACCTGACAACATACCTTAAACCTCAATTAGCATAATTTATACAGTTTCTGGGGCAGAGGTATTCATAAATGCTGCTGCCAACTGTATTTTAATTAATTGCAAGGCTCAATTATCTTTTTCTATGCTGCTGAGCTCAATTATTGTTATTTAATACCTCTGAAAATGCCTGTGTGTGGTTAACCCTTTAATTGCTGGTAATACTAATTGTGGTTTGAGTTAATGTATATATATTGCAATTGCTGGTCACTCATTTATATCATTGTTGTTTACACTTTATATATAGTATATTTTACTTAAATAAATTATATATATTTTTGCACAAATATGCTTGATTGATTATTTTAATCAATTCTTTACTGTGAAGTAGTGTGTCAATACCTAGCATAGTGTAAAGTTCTCAAATTTATTTTTATCTATGTGAAGATATACAACCTAATTGGGTCTCCTGTTAATCCTTTCTTGTATTCTCTTCGACACCACATCCCCATCCACAGTTCCATGGAACACTAAATACTTTTAAATGAACAAAGGAAGTGGTGGTACTGATATGCATATCAACAGTCTCAGTGAAGTAAAATCACTCACTGCCAAAAACTGGAAATTCCTGTTGCAGGTCAATAGGGATGGTCTCCCTCTTAAAGGGATAGTAATACTTCATTTTAACTTTATTTTATTTTGTAGGCATTAAAAAAACATGAAGAATGATATAAGTCTTATCTCTGAAACCTTTATGGTTTAAGAGATATTCACAAACAAAGTATCCCCCCCCTGCTCAGCCAGATAAGAAGGGAGATGCCCGGATAGACTGCAGAGAGGGACAATCTTCTATTAAGATAATGGAAAAAGCTGAAAAACTTGTCAAGGGGGGAAGGGCTTTCATTGTTTTCATACAAAGAAAATTGTCCCCTTCTGTTATCTGTACTGTCATACAACCAGACTCACATCTGAGAAGAGATGGCTTACACTAGGTAAAAGGGGCGGGGAGGGGAACTTTGCTTGTGAATATCTCATAAACCATAAATGTTTGAGAGATAAGACTTATATCATTCTTCATGTTTTTTTAATGCCTACAAAATAAAATAAAGTTAAAACGAAGTGTTACTATCCCTTTAAGATCCAATGCAATGTACACTATGTGAACAGCCAGATTCTTTGAGGATAAAATAATTTTATTGAAGTTCAAACATGGAAACAAACGCCGGAGCAGGAAATCAAGCAGTCTCATGCCTTTCTCACCAAAGAATCCATTATACACAAAATACCCTTAGCGTATATTATACAAGTACAAAAATAAGCCTTTAACCTCTTGTTTCCTAGAGAGATATCGAACAAATCACTTCACTATTTATTGAATACCTTGCTGCCATCCAAGGGAGCTTAAATAATAGCAAGAAAAGTGGTAAATAAATTGGTGCAGGAACACGAATACTGCACCAGCCACTCCCACAATTCAAAATGTGGGTGGGGCCAGCACAGCTGAGGCACCCATCAAAATCTGGAGCACTAGGCAGTTGCCTACTCTGTTTAATGGTAAATCCAGCCCTGTTAAAATCTCCATTTAAATCATAGGGAGTTTTTTATTTGTCAGCTAGGTTTGCCCAAGAACTGTACCCCTTTTAATTGGTGCATATGGGCATTACTAATACCTCTACTCTGTGTATTCTATATTCTTGTTCTGTAAGATACTGCATACAGCATATGGCTCCATATAAATAAATATCTATATACATACATTTACTTCCATGCATTTATTGTGAGACATAAATTGATTTACTTTTTTGATTCATTGTTTGTTTACTTTCTTACATTTATTGTGAGACAGTTGCTGTTTTCATTTGATATTTTGACTTATTTTGATTTGTTTACTTTCTTACATTTGTTGTGAAACAATCTTGAGTTTTGTGTTTTGAGTTGTTTATTTTTGGTTTGTTTGTTCGTGTACATTTTGATTTGTAGGCTCTATTTTTGCAAAAATGTTTCTGATCAGGGGGTGAAACCTTTATACTACAAAATGCTCATGAACCCTGTCAGCCAATTTTTAGCAATACCAGCGATGATCTTTCTATTCTCCTTTTAAGTTTACTGTGTTTTAACCCTTTGAATGCCAGAGGAATATGCGATGCATTGCAAAGCAATGCGTTGCGTACCCCTCTGGCACTCAAAGGGTTAACCCTAGGAAAAGAAACAAAAACTCTTGCAGCCCTAAAACACCTTTGCAATTATATATGCAGTATAGTGCACAATCATGAAATTTAGCAAGGAATTCTCCTCAAGAATACACTGAGATCCTTCCTGAGCCTGGGAAGAATGCCTTTGTCCTGTTGGATGCAAGGCAGCATTGTTCAGAGCACTGCTAATGACAAAGAAACAAGGTTGGTCCCTACCAGTACTCGGTACTGAGATACCCACTGTCACTTTCAGACTACGCCAAGGAAGTCACTTGTGATAAATATGATGTCATCAGTAAAACACAGGGGCCCGAGTTAAGATTCAGAGGACATTACTGTTAAACTTCCCAGCT
This sequence comes from Rhinophrynus dorsalis, assembly GCA_037306005.1. Classification (NCBI taxonomy): domain Eukaryota; kingdom Metazoa; phylum Chordata; class Amphibia; order Anura; family Rhinophrynidae; genus Rhinophrynus; species Rhinophrynus dorsalis. The sequence goes on along the minus strand of CM074720.1, from coordinate 307,071,227 downwards.
TTTGTGCACCTGGTTGATAGTCTTAATGATGGTCTTAATGTTGCCTTTTAATTTTTAATTATCTGTTTAAAATATGTATTACATTTGAAGGAGAACCGTAATAATCCACTATAACCATAAAACCCACAATATGATCACCTGTCCAATCCAAAAAAAGACATTATGGGCTTGATTTAAAGAAGGCAGGGAAAGCAGCTGGCAAGACCAAACTGGCTACCAACCGACAGAATAAAATGACCAAGTCTATATTCAAAGGCCCTACCAGCTGAAAGTACAATGAAAAGGTGTGGTGGCCAAACGTCCATTTTGTGTGTTAGGTTCCCAGAATGCTGCTAAATAGTGGCAATAATTGGAACATCACAGGGAAAAAGCTAACGATTGGTACCTGACATATTGTGTCAAGCAGTGATCGTTAGCTTATCTGAGTTACTCTTACCTGTCATCCACAGTCCGTCTCCTTCCATCTTCCTTCTTTCATCTCTCTTCCATCTTCTCTCTTCTTTTTATCCCTCTGGTCCTTCTTCTGTCTTCCATCTTCTCATCATGAACCTGTAAAAATTAAGAGATATCAATAAATGTTTCATAAAAATAACTCACACATCTATGCATAGTTTAACCCCTTGAATGCCAGAGGGGTATGCAACATGGGTCAATAGTTTATAAAATGCACAAAGTCGAAAACTATTTGTCCCCATGAATTATAATATGCAGAAAACATTTTGAATAAAAATATTATGTCTTTTTTTCATTTCTCCGATGCTGTGTGCCATGGTGGTGGCGGCAGTGGCGAAGAAAGTAAGTAGCAGCATCCCCCCTACCCCCTTATACCTTACGGGACGATACCCATTCCACTGTGAGGGAATTTGAACAGAGACTGCCTTTATATATGGACAGTCTCTGTTCAAAATGCCTTTCAGCCATTGGCTGGGATGTGTTCTTATGTACCTCCCAGCCAATCAGCTTCAAGCACCCCTGATCGAAACTGATTGGCTTAGAGGTGCGTAAGCATACATCCCAGCCAATGTCTGTGAGGCATTTACAGCAGAGACTGCCCATATATAAAGGCAGTCTCTGTTCAAATTCCCTCACAGTGGTATGACATCAGCCTGTAAGGTACAAAAGGGAAAAAGTACTGAAAAAAAGGCACAATATTTTTATTCAGAATGTTTTCTGCATTTGATAATTCATGGGGGCAAATTTTTTTCGACTAAGTTTAGTGGCAGCTATGCTTCTTTTTCTGCCTGCAGTTTTTCATAGCACAGTTCTTTGAAGCTTGAAAAACTGCCCTTTGATTTTTTTTTGCGTAGGACTGCCTTAAATTGAGCCCTATATTACTTCTGGATATTGTTATTGACTCTAACCAAAATCCCTCACTATTCCTATTGATCAAATGAGATATATTCAACTCAAAACATCTCATTGCCCTATAACATAAAGCCCCTATACACCTATATGTTGCCCTTTACAAATTTGAACCTGTTCATTAAAATGATATCCGATTTGATCACCTATTCAAACAAAATCTCACACTACAGTTGTTCAGAAAATTATCATTAAGTTGAGCCAAAAACCCTCTTCTCTTCACAATACATTTTACAAAAGCATTCCCATATAGTGCATTCTATACAAAATAATTATTACAGCCAACAAGTTAGAAGTTAAAGGGGAAATGTCACCCTCAAACAAGTTTAGCTTATTTTAATCCTTATCTAACGATAAGCTTAAATTGTTTCTTATTTTTTTTAAAAAAACATGCTGTAGCGAAATCTACATTGTTAAAATTAGCCCGCACCTTACTTCCAGACAGACTGTGGTTACCGCTCTGTACCACAGCCCGTCGATCTTCTTCTGTTCCTCCCCAAGTATTGTTGCATTCCAACCTCCTCTGATGACGGAGGAGTTCTCCATGTAAGCTGTTTGGAAAGTGACCATGTTTGGGGAGGGAACAGAAGAAGATTGACAGGTTGTGGTACAGAGCTGTAACTGCAGTCTGTCTGGAAGTAAGGTGCAGGCTCGTTTTTAACAATATAGATTTTGCCACATCATTTGTTGTTGCTTTTTCTTTACTTTGATTTCATGGGAAAATGATTATAATCAACAAGTGGCAAGCAAGAGGCACATGTCCTTCTGACTAAATCTGTTTCGTACCCTCTACTTCATGGCACTCTAAAGCCCAATATATCTTTACGTTCCCATATGATATCAAATTTGGCCACCTGTGCCTTGTACCACTGGTGCACTGTTAGCCCCAGGCCCATGCTTACATTGTCTGTTTCCCCAGCCTTATTGTATCATCCACTGGTAGGCAGAGAACACAAATATACTGTCTGCCACCATATGGCAAGGTTACCCAGGAAAGGGAGGATGACAAAGGAGGAAAGGAGTGAGATAACAGGGAGAGAAGTGAGTGGAGGACAAAGAGAGTGGAATAATGACGTGGGGAGGGGTATGGGTAAGGAATAGATGACATGGAGAAAGAGGAAGAATAAAATGGGGAGGGAGGGATGACATGGGCAGGGAGTGAGACAGAATGGATGATACAGGATGAGAGTGAGACACAGCATGAGGGTGAGTAAGGCAGGGTAAGAACAGAGCTGGTGGAAGGGTGAGGGACGGAGGTGAACAACTGGAGTAATTCTGCTTACAACGCAGCTTACAACGCAATGCGTTGCATACCTCTCTGGCACTCAAGGGTTAAATAGGGCTTTCAACCCCCTTCTAGCATTAAAAGGGTTAAATACCTAATTTAACCCTTTGAGTGCCAGAGGGGTAGGCAACTTATTGCAAAGCAAAGCATTGCCTACCCCTCTGGCACTCAAAGGGTGAAGCCAATGGGGATTTGGGGAATTTGTATTTGTCCCTTGTCTTCAGTTCCTCTTAGTACATCAGCCTCATTGAATCATGATAAGGGAGACAGGTTCAAGTAGGAATATATGATCTTTCTAGTCTGAAGTGCTTTCCATTTATCTAGAATTAGTTCTATTGCCTTGGGCAAATCCAGCACATTATAATGCACATTTGGCCCAAATATCATAACCCCCCAAATAAAGTAAAGATAACAAAGCCTCTCTTGTACACAGCTCTGCACTCAAAGGGTTTCATACGGACTGGATGTGTGAATCAGTCTCACTATGTAAGGCATCTCTAGCATTCGAAAGGTTAAAAATACAATTCAGCACAATATATTTTTAATAAACATTCCTCTTTAACTCTTTAATTTTCACTGCAAGGTTGATTACCAGAGAGGAAAAAGGATGATGTTATTCTGAAGTAAACCAACTGCACCATAGGGAGCAAATACAAATTCTTAAATTCCCATGCACTTGAATATAGCTTTTTAACCCCTTGAATGCAAGAGGGTTAAAAGCTGAATTAATTTAACAAGAATGATGATTTGTCCCCTGTTGCTTTTGGTTTACTATAGAAGAACTCCAGTTTGGTTTTATACATGTGGGCCAATGGGCTTTTTGTATAAAAGCAATTCTGTGGCAAACCAATCAAAAAATATGGGAGAAATACACATTTCCCAAAATATTCATTGATTTAAGGGGGGGCTTATTTACTCCTTGGATAGTAGAGACATCTGCACAAAGCACAATTTAAGAAGATAAAATAAAATCAAGGGGTTTTATGAATCACAAGTTATACTTATTGGACCGTTACAGGCTAAAAATGTTTTTTAAAAATTGTTCATTGTTCCAGCAAACTGTGGGCACAGAGCTTATTAGGATGGATCTGTCATCCCCCCAATCAAACACAGACTGTCCCAACTGAAATTACTTCACAGGGTCCTATATTCAGAACAAAGAGCAGAGTAGTTTATTCGGGGGCATACCAAGTGTACCATGGGTAACATGCAAATTCCCCAAATTCTCATTGATTGAAATTATGCTTTAACCCATTGAATGCTAGAGAGGTCTCCAACACATTGCTTTGCAATGCGTTGGAGGTCTCTTTAGCAGTCAAGGGGTTCACAGACCCATTTAAATCAATAGGAGTCTGGCTTTGTCTCCTACGGTACAGGTGGTTTGTGCCAGAGTTGCTCCTTGAAGTTAAGCCCATAGTAACCATTGTTTTGGTGCATCTGGTGATGTGACTGATGACAGTAAAGGGAACCTTGATCATTTTCTGTATTTTGAATAAAAACTTGCACTACGAATTATGTGCTTTTGCCTTGAAAAGCCCCTAGTCTTTAAAGGGTTAAGCAAATCCTGCGCTTTAATGCTATTTTAAACTTCAGGGGTTGAGGAATGAAGTGGGAGATTGGGAGATTCTTGAATGATGATAGCCCCATCATCATGTTAAGTGATAAGAACTAATGGGGATTTTAATATTTTTTTACTGTCTACAACCCAAAGTTGTGGTCTATGAACCTGCTTTTTTTAGTTATTTGTTTATTGAATGATATTTGAAACATAGAGATGTAGGCATTGCATTGTATTACTTTGCAAATAGCTATTTGCACAGAGCGCAGGCACTCAAAGGCCAAAATGCACTAAAGGTCGAAGATGGCTTATAATGGTAATATCCTGTTGGGTCAGTGTTAAGGCGCATCGACTGTATGCACTAAAATGTCTTTGTCATCATTTCCCTATCAATCTGACTATAATCTGTCCACATCAGTCTTAGCAATGCTTACATCTCTTCCCTCATCATCTCTTATGTTCCCGACCGCCTCCTTTGCTCAGCACACAATGCCCTTCTTTTTACACCATCCACACTCTTTGCCCTCTCCCATCTCAAGAGTTTTTCACTTCCACTCCCTATCTATGGAACTCTATATCTCTTTCCCTGTGTCTAGAACAATCCCCACTGTCTTTAAAATGTTAGTAATGTTCCATAAAAACTTGTTATAGTTTTGTAGAGGATGAAAAAATGAGCTTAATGGCGCAAACCCTATCTCTCAAACCGGTATGGTTTGAGAGATATAAGCATTGATAGTTCCCTCCTCCCTCCCCTTCTACTGATGTCAGCTGTAAAGCTGACAGCATGAGATCTGTGCCAGCCGACACGATGAGGCTCTGCAGCAGAGCCAAAATCGCATTGTTGTAAAATAATTACTTGGAAAGGTCTACAAAGTGTGCTTGTGAACCAGGCACACTTTGTAGACCTTTCCAATGGAGTAATTCTTTTGCAATAATGCAATTTCGGCACTGCAGCAGAGCCTCAGGCTGATCCCCAGACCGGGATCTCCTGCTGTCAGCTAGATGCTGACGTCAGAAGAAAGGGAGGGAGGGGGAACTTTCAATGCTTATATCTCTCAAACCATAGCGGTTTGAGAGATAGGGTTTGTGCTATTAAACTTATTTTTTCGTCCTCTGCAAAACTATAACAAGTTTTTGTGGGACATTACTAACACTTTAAGTCTACCCAGAAATCTTATCTTCTGGAGCACTAGGACCATGCACTACTTTTTGGCAAACTCAGCACTTAAATTCACAGTACTTGACATCCTCATACTCTGTTTTCTGCCTCCTATTACCCATTTAGACTGTAAGCTCCTTGGGACAGGGACTGCTCTTTTATTGTTTCTATGACTTTGACACTTAATTATCTCCATTTATTTATTGTAATCTACTACTATTGTAAGGCACTGTGTACACTGTGTGGCGCCATATAAATAAAGATATACATGTATATACATATATATATATATATATATATAGAGAGAGAGAGAGAGAGAGAAAGAGAGAGATGCAGCAAATATATACTATACTGTTTTTGCAGTTTGTCATGATATGTAAACTGAAAAAAATCACAACAGCTGTGTGTCGAATGATCATGGTGTTAAAACATAGCACAACAGGCATCTGACTAGGAGTCCCTTGTATACCACGTCTTTAGATAATAACACAGCGTGATGCTGATTAAGAGTCCTTTGTACATTACAGCTAAATAGAAGCACAGCATGCAGCTAATTTAGGTGTCTTTTATACATAGTACAGCTATAAAGTAGCACAGTATGCAGCTAAATGTGGCACAACAAGGGGCTAAATACCGTACCAGCAAAAAATGAGGCTAAGTAGTGGCACAGAGCAAATAAATACAGTAATAGCACAACATGTGGCAAAATGGAAGCACAGCATGCAGCTAATTTAGGCTTATTTTGTATACATTACTGCTATATAATAGTACTGTATGCTGCTAAGTAGAGGAACAGCAAGTGGCTAAATACAGTAATAGCACAGTGTGCAGGTAAATAAGTGTAATATAGTGCTGCTAAATGCAGCACTAGCACAACATGATAAATAGTACAACAACATACAGATAAATACGGTAGAAACATATGAATCCTTACATTAGTAGCATAACATGCAGCTAAATGCATTAGTAGCATAGCTTGTGGCTAAAAATAGTAGAAGAACAGCATGCGGCTAAATAACTTCACAGCATGTAGCTAAGTAGAGTAGCATTATACCATGGGGATAAAAAGAGCACAGCATGCAGCTATATACAATAGTTGCACAACATGCAGCTAAATAGTAGCACAGTATGCAGCTAAACATTAACAGGTCAATAGTAACACTGTGCTGCTTAATACAGTTGTAGCACAGCACGAGGCTAAATAGTAGTACATCATTAAGGTAAATTGCAATAGTGTTCAGCTTAATATGTTGGTAACACAACATGAGGCTAAATAGTCGCACATCATGCAGCTAAATTGCAGCTAAATAATAGCACAGCATGCAGTGAAATAAAGCAGTAGCACAGCATGTATCTAGCAGTAGCATAGCATGTAGTAGGAGCACAGTATGTGCCTATATAATAGCACTGTATGCAGTTAAATACAATGGTAGCACGGCATGCAGCTAAATTTTAGCAAAACACTCTGCTAAACACAGTAGTAACAACATGCAGCAAAAATAGTAGCACAGCATGCAACTAAATATATTAGTAGGACACCCTGCAGCTAAAAAGTAGCACTGCATACAGATAAATAGAGTAGTAGCAGAACAGACAGTTAAGTAGAAGAACAGCATGCAACTAAATATAGTAGTAAGACATCATACAGATAAATAGTAGCACTGCATGCAGATTAATAGAGTAGTATCAGAGCAGGCAGCTGAGGAGTAGAACAGCATGCAGCTAAATAGTAGTGCAGCATGCAGCTAAATACAATAGTAGTGCAGGACGTGCAGCATGTGGCTAAATAATAAAACTGAATATGGCTAAATAGTAGCACAGCACATGACTAAACAGTAGTGTACTACTTAGCATGTGGATAATTAGTTTTACACCATGCAGCTATGTACTGTAGTAGCACAGGGTGTGGCTATATACTGTAAAGAACAAGTAAAAGTTTCCCTCTCAAAAGCAAATCATGCAAAAAAAAATTCCAAATTCCAATGGAATTCCAGAGAAAACTAACATTTTTCCAATTTTTCCTTTTATTTGCATTGAAATCTATGCTAACTTTATTTCTCCCAAATATGAAGAGTTTCCTCCATGTATTCCCACTGTGCTAACTCACCAGTATAAAAGGGGGTTTCAGTTTACTATATCTTGTCAGTCTGTGTTTGAGTGAGAAAAAGCTGTTGACATTTTGACACTAGCTATTGTAGAGGCCGACAGGCAAAGATAGGGAGCAGGAGAAATACAGTGCTTAATATCCTCCTGGTTAGACTGACCTGCTTTCAAACATGAATCATCTGCAGTGAGTAAGTGGGTGGGGACCCAAAAGGACTGGAACACCACCACCACTCCCCTTTTTATTAGACGTTTTATTTATTTTTTGAGTTATGTTGTAGGTGCTTTTAACTAGGCATTAGACTCATTTCTTTAAAGGCAATTTCATCAGGAAGAATTTTTACATTTATGAGTTTTGAATTTAGAATGTTTTTGTAAGTTATAAAAATGACAATATATATTGGCTAGGACTCGCTTCAGCTTAGGTGCTTTGGCAAGGTAAGAGAGCTTAAACATACTTTGGCAAAACTATGCAACAAAACCCTAATTATTGTCAAATAAGTAAATACATATGATATACAGTTGTGTGAAAAATAAAGTACACCCTCTTTGAATTCTATGGTTTTAGAAATCAGGACATGATAACAATCATCTGTTCCTTAGCAGGTCTAAAAATTAGGTAAATACAGCCTCAGATGAACAACAACACATGACACTGTGTCATGGTTTATTTAACAAAAATAAAGCCCAAATGGAGAAACCATGTGTGAAAAACTAAATACACCATTACTGCTTCCATAGGAATTAGGATGCTAAGTAGCAGACAGGTGCTGTTAATCAAATGCGCTTGATTAAATGATCATCTGCAAGTGTGACCACATCTATAAAAGCCAACGTTTTACCAGTTTGCTGGTCTGGAGCATTCAGGTGTGTGTTAACATAATGCCAAGGAGGAAAGACATCAGCAATGATCTTAGATAAGCAATTGTTGCTGCCCATCAATCTGTGAAGGGTTATAAGGCCATTTACAAACAATTTAAAGTCCGTTATTCTACAGTGAAAACGATCATTCAAAAGTGGAAAACATTCAAGACAGTTTCCAATCTTCCCAGAAGTGGACGTCTCAGCAAATTCACCCCAAGGTCAGACAGTGCAATGCTCAGAGAAATTGCAAAAAAATCCAAGTTACATCTCAGACTCTACAGGCCTCAGTTAGCATGTTACATGTTAAAGTTCATGGCAGTACAATTAGAAAAAGACTGAACAAGTATGGTTTGTTTGGAAGGGTTGCCAGGAGAAAGCCTCTTCTCTCTAAAAAGAACATGGCAGCACGGCTTAGGTTTGCAAAGTTGCATCTGAACAATCCACAAGACTTCTAGAACACTGTCCTTTGGACAGATGAGACCAAAGTGGAGATGTTTGGCCATATTGCACAGTGCCACGTTTGGCGAAAACCAAGCACAGCATATCATTTGGGCTTGTTTTGCAGCCGCAAGACCTGGGAACCTTGTAGTTATTGAGTCGACCATGAACTTCTCTGTATACTAAAGTACTCTAGTACTCAAATGTGAGGCCATCTGTCCAACAGCTAAAGCTTGGCCTAAATTGGGTCATGCAACAGGACAATGATCCCAAGCACACCATCAAATCTACAACAGAATGACTGAAAAAGAAAAGAATCAAGTTGTTGCAATGGCCCAGTCAAAGTCCAGAACTTAACCCAATTGAAATGCTGTGGCGGGATTCCTCCACAATGATGTGAGAGACCGATAAAGTCATAAAGAAAACTATCACTTCAAGTTATTGCTGCTAAAGGTGGTTCTACAAGCCAATGAATCATAAGGTGTACTTAGTTTTTCACACATGGCTTCTCCATTTTGGTTTTATTTTTGTTAAATAATTCATGACACAGTGTAATATGTCATGTGTTGTTGTTCTTCTGAGGTTGTACGTGTCATATTTTGACCTGCTAGGGAACAAATGATTGTTATTATGTCCTGATACGTAAAACCATAGAATTCAAAGAGGGTATACTTTCTTTTTCATATGACTGTATGCTTTAAGCTGGGTTCACACCTGGTTAATTTATATGGAGCAGCACAGGCTTGTTTTATGCTGTTTTGCTTTTGCTCTAGGTTTTTTCCTAGTTTCGAGGACTTGGAGAATCCTCTCAATCCTTACTACGCTCCATGCCTTATTCGCTCTATACTTTATTTTTGCATATATATTACATGTATATATCATGGTGTGCTAGCGCTGTGAGGTTTTTCTTTTTTTTTTTTGGTCTGTAATACTGAACATTTAGACAGAGACATACACTATACATTATTTTAAGACATACAACAGACAAGACATCTCTCCACACAGACAAGAAAAAGATAAATATGTATTGGTGCTGAGTGCTGCTGCTGTGTTGTTCTGTGCAGTTAATTGCATACTTCAGACATGAAGCTAACAGCTCTGTTCTATAATTTACAGTATAAATCAACACTACCATGATTTAGTCCACCAAAAGTGGTAGGGGGTAAATGGAAAGGACCAGGAGGATCAGTGCATGGACATGTTGATGGTAGGAAAATCCTACTAACGAATGACTGAGGCTATGGTTGCTTGAACTTACGTAGTAAATGATGATCATCATCCTCCTCCTGAAGTGACCGAATGTAAAAAGTTCCAGCAGCAGTACTACTAAGCCTTTGAACACTAAAGATGATAAGCCACACTCTATTGCCGTTGCCATAGTGGAAGAGGATTTAGTAGTAGTAGTAGTAGTAGTGATGTGAGACCAGGTGCTGCATCAGACACTGCCCCAGTGACACCCCACAGAAAACAAGTGCTCAGTATCAGTGTTCTATGAATCCTCCTAAGGGGGAAAAATAAAAAACTTTTCAGGCTTTAAAGAAAAACAACAAAAAAATATGAAAGTAGGTGGAAGGAATAGGACTTTGTATTATTGAATGATATTGGTGACACTGCTGACCTTATTATTGATTGTTGATTAAGACTATGTCCTTCCATACTCCCTTTCTTTTCATGGTACAGATCAAGTAGAGTGTGATAATGATATAAGAAAAAAAAATAGATGTTGCTGAAAGGAAAATGTTTATTTTTCTACCACTGAAAAGAAGCAATATGCCTTTTTATAAACTCTGAGGAATCATCTGGAAAACCTAAAATACACGCCTAAAATACACAGTAATCTCAGTCATCATAATTATTGTCACCATTTCCAAGTCTAGCTCCCACCATGCCAGTCCCTATTACTGTCTAAGTAGCAACACGGATAAATACCAACAACCCTAGCTACGAGTGCCTCTGATGCTGTTTGAGGTGCAGCACTACTGCAGTATACTACTAGTATGATTGCAACACCAAGCTCATCTAGTAGTGATGATTTATTAAGAGTAATCCCTCAAAAACCCTCCAGTCTATGAACTCTACTATCCAAACTCAAAATGTGTTGCTATCTGTTGTCTGTGTAAAATACATGTGAGCAGGGGGAAAGCAGGATCATATCTAGGCACATCCTCATTGAGATCCCATCTGAAGCATAATCATAGGTGTGATTGGGAGACATAGTAGCAGCATTCCTAAATGAATTATAGTAGTGTTTTATATGTCTCAGGGAATGGGACAACATTATCCTCATTAACAATAATATCCATGTCTCCTATTGCTGTTGTGCCAATACAAAGCAACAAGGGGAATGAAACCAAAATGAGTTAGTTGAGGGTGACAAGAGTCACAGAGTTCTGATAATTTCCACACCTGCCGCCTTCACCTCAGTCCAACACTAGTCATGTTACAGTACTTATATTACACAGTATTTGTATGTGCTGCCAGCCCACTTTTGCTGAGTTCTGGAGTTCCTAGAGTGGACTCCTGCGGTGCTGGTGGGGGAAATAAATAATGCAATTCACATCAAAAGGGGGCATGGCTTACTCACAAGTGGGGGTGGGGCTTCACAGACGTGACACAAAAGTCAGAGGGTAGTGGGAGGAACTGGGTGGAAAAGGAGGAGAAGGTGTGAGAAATGGGAAGAACAGGGTGGGAAGGAGCACAAGTGGGCAGAGTTTCTTATGAAACTCCCCACAGTTGGAGAATCAGTATCTGTCTTTGGAGACTGGGTAATGAGCTGCAAAAACTAGAGTCTCCAGACAGAGCTGGAGAGTTCCCAGGTATGGACATTGGTCCATATTTATAAAAGGAAACTGGAGTTATTTTGGAGTAAACCAACAACACCAGGGGGAAAATCCAATTTCTTGTTAACCCTTTGCAATGCATTCTGGACCCCTCTGGCACTGGAAGGGTTAAATTAAGTTGGGCTTGAATAGGAGCGATGCATTGTAGACATCTCTAGCATTCAGTGTGTTAAAAAGCTCTATTCAAGCGCATGAGAATTTAGGAATATTTATGTGGCCCCAGAATTACTCCAGGTTGCTTTTATAAATCTGGGGCATTACGTTTTACTCATAAGGGTAAAGGGGAGTGGTTCTGGAGCAAACCAGCTGCACCATAATGATTGAAATGGAAATTCTGTTAATGGCTATTGATTTCAATGATGCTTTTAGCCCCTTTATGCTAAAGAGGTCTCCAGCACACTGCAAAATGATGCATTAGAGACCTTTATAGCATCCAATGAGTTAACAAAACCATTTAAATTACTAGGAATTGCCACCCAATGGTGCAGTTTGTTTGCACCAAAATTGCACCAATTTAGCTTGGTGAATAAGAGCCATAGTCCCATAGAAGCCACCCCTCCCCATTCCTTTTCTCTCTGCATGGTATATATGTGAAATGCGTAAGGTGAATTGTTGTCTGTAGTAAGTTTGACATGCATTTTGAGGTTTTTAAATGTGAAAATAAATATGAAGTTGTGTTATTACCTATCAATGATGATCTATTTGAAGGAATAGCAGTTCATTACTTCTGTTACTAAATATTTAAACTTTCAAATTAGCTGGTGGTCTTGCACCCTTCTGAAACCTCGGGGCATTAGGGAGAGTGTACATTTTTATATAACAATGAGGGGCATTGGGACTGTTTGTTTTATGATTGGTGCTAAGTACCCTGAGCAGCCTTGTTTTTCTTTTCTGCTGCTGTGGTTCACTGTCAGTGGTGTCTTTTTTCTGGCAGATGGTCTGTAAATCTGGGCTTACATTTTCATAAGCATCATTAGTTAAGAGAGACCTGTAGTGACTTACAGTCGTACACAAAACCAGAGCAGTGTATGTACTGACAAATTCTTGTTCATTTCACTTTTATGCTGAATAAGAGACTGTATTTGATTGTAAACCTTAAGTGACTCTCATAAAAAAGGCCAGTTTATTCTAAGTGTGTGTTAGGAATCCTGTAGTTAATGAGAGAATGGAAAAAAAAGTCATCATCGAAATAAAATGAACCATAAATCGTTGAGGACTTTCAGAAGGCATGCGCTGGTCAAAGAATTAGATTACTGCACCAGTGATGATTCATCCTTAAACTATGCAGTGTTTGTGGTTTAGAAAGCATGTGCCAAAAAATGACTCACATACTTGGCCCAGATGCTAAAGTGAACATTACTAAGCTTCTCAATATGAGTGGATACACAAGAAATATTTTTGTTTTTCAAGAAAAAAAAGTACTATAGTTGTTTACGTGGTCTCTGCTGTATGTGACTTAATGAATGAACCAAACACATTCATACTACAACATAATCTGTAGTGCACACTCTATAGGAAATCTGAAGCCCTCCAGCTGTTGATGACTACAATACCCATCATCACCCTCCAGCCAATAGCTGGCTGGGGTTGATGGAGTTGTAATGTTCAACAACAGGAGGGCTTCAGATTGATCACTCCTGCTTTATCCTCTGCAAATATGTTCATAACCTGTAACCCACAATGATTTCACCGTATGGTGCTTTTAACTGTTTAAGTGCCAGATAAATGTCTAACCTGTCACCCTGCTAGCATTCAAAGGGTTAAAAGTGTCTGATGTGATTGACCCATTACTATTCAAAAATTAGGCTGTTCTGGAGATATACGATTTTCATTAGAAAATATTGTTATATCCTTAAAGTTTTTTAGGAATGATGGATTTACATCACAGGCACTCATAACCACAGTGATGGCCATACCCATTGATCACATGACACTAGTCTGTACCATCCACTTTTGCATAGCACTAAAAATACCCATTTCCTATAACCTACAAATTCAAAAGATAAATGTATTAACAAAGTTGGCCTTTATTACGGGTGTATATAAAGTGGCCAACTTGGTACACAAGTAGAAAATTACAACAACGTTATCTAATAAATAATATAGCCACCATTAGCTATGAGTGGCACTGATATTATGTTGGCCATAGCCACAGCTTGGAATGGTGGGAGAGGCTAGCAAGGTTTAGGCTCCCCTCATAATTAGGTGTCCATGCATTTACCTGCTATGTCTACTTGGAAATCAAAACTTGCTTCTGAGTGCCAGAGGGGCGAGAAAGACATTGCAAACCCATTTGGCACTCAAATAACATATCAATCTCCAATTCTAACAGTTTGATTCAATAAAAGGAACTGGGGCAATAGTGTTTAATTATGCACTGCATACACTGAGTTAACCCTTTGCGTGTCAGAGGGGTGAGCAATGCATTGCTATGCTATACGTTACACACCCTTTGGCACAAAAAAGGGTTAAATCAAGGGGAATTTTGATAATGCTTATTTGTCCCATATAGCACAGTTGGTTGCTCCATATTTGACTATCAAATCAGCCTCTAATAGCAGGAATGTCAAACATATGGCCTGCTGACCACATGCAGCACTTTCTCGGTCTGTGTTGTAACAGATTACACATGCATTTAGAGTTCAGGTTAAAAAGTATCCACTGCAGGATGAGATGAAGAAAATGATACAGATGTGTCAACCTCCTGTAAAGTTAAATGATATACAGCACTCAACCCTTCTTTCCTCTATTTGCTCTAGCTATAATGAACAGCAGGAGCTTCCTACACTAGCAAAAAAGAATCTGTTAGAAGACTACTACACCTATACATTTTTACATATGAGGGAGTGTTTAAGGTGAGACTGGCAGTCTGTAAGGGTGTAGGGTAATGTGAGGTGTGAAGGGAGGACCTCTAGCATTCAAAGGATGAAAGAGCCCCATTTAAATCAATGGGAATGTGACGTGTGAAGGAGTGTGGCTAAGTCATCCATTCAAAGGAAGAAAAAGGCTAATTTAAAGTGGATGTGTCACCTATGGACAACATCCCATAAATAGTTAGGAGACATATCCAATACCTTGAAAACGATATTTATTTTTTTATTTTAAGTTTCAATTTTGTTTAAATTTAAATTACAAAGTCTGTGCTGCAGCCACTTCTGTGTAGACTGCGGTTCACTGTGGTTACAGAGCTCTGCCTCTGCTCTCTTCCTTCCTCCGATGACAGAGGCTTCTGTCTGTAAGCTGGAACAGTCTCATTGGCATAGATTGATATCTAGCCAATGAGAGCGCTCCAGCTTACTGACAGAAGCAGCTGTCATTGGAGGAGGGAGGAGAGCAGAGGCAGAGCGTCGGTCTGCAGTCTATACAGAAGTGGGTGTAGCCTAGACTTTTGTAAGTTAAATTTAAAAGAAATTAAAATTTTAAATAAAAAATAAATAAAGTTTTCATGGTATTGGATATGTCTCCTAACTATTTATGGGATGTTGTCCATAGGTGACACATACACTTTAAATCAATGGGAATGGGGGAATGTTAAATGTTCCCTATGGTGTACTTGATTTGCACCAGAACAGCACCATTTAGGAATGCATTCAATAAGAAAAAATATACAAAACATTAGGAGCATATCCTGTATGTTACATCTCCATTTTCACCTATTGCCTGACTTTGGATACAGCACCCAGAATCTGAGGTACTGAAACTGTGCATTTCCATGGCATATCATTGTATTTATGAATTGATAAATGATGTACTTCCCAGCCCTTGTGTTATGAATGTTAGCTGTGTTTTGTTGAATTTTGCCACTTCATTCAAAAGCCATATGTATTAGAGAATATTGTGTTGGTAACATCACCAATGGTGTGGAGTCATTTTTTTCTCTCTTCTCTGAGCTGGAGCCCTGACCATGTGGACTGCCATGCCACTGCCCCAACTAAATGGACAGCTTTCAGATACCCAAGACATTAATGACACATCAGGAATGTTTAAGGCACTGCTGGGCCCTGCAAAAGTATAAAGTAATGGGTCCCCTTATTCCCTTGGGTGCTGGAGAGACTGCAAGGGGTTAAAAAAATAATTACACCTGTTTCTCCTAATGCTACACGTGCTAAAGCTTTTAGTAGGTTTACAAAATTTTGTATAGGGCCGTAACTATTGGGGGTAGACAGGGCTCAGCATCCAAGGGTAGGCTGACCAGACCTCACCTTTAACCCAGGGACGCATAGGAAATAGGCCTGTTTCAGGACTGAACTGAAATCAAAGAAGCCCTGCAGTATGCATTTTCCATATGTGTCTCTGGTTAAAGGTGAGGTCTGGTCACCATATCTAAGGGGTCCATGAGCTCTGCACTATCCTGCAACATCTTACAGTCAGATCAGTTTCTATCTTTACTGATAGCCACTGACATCATTGTATGTGGCTGCTGTGAATCAGTATGAGCACCAGGGTGGTATCCAACACACTGCAAAGTTCTATGCTAGTATATTTTTGTACAAACTTGCTCCAGACCATGTGTTTATGGGGACTCAAACTCAGATTTGATCCTAGGGTCCAGTAGGTTCTATTTATGTCTCTGATTTTTAACTATCATTAACTTCATAGAATACTGTGTTCTCACAGCTAGGCTCAATTAATGAGGTTTTGCACTTGTTTTCACAACTGGTTTCACACAATGCTGAGTTTTCACACACTGAGCAGATTCATTGTGTACAGGGACATAACTACAGGATATTCAAGGGTACAGTTGTTATAGGGACCAGAATATAAGAGGGGGCTTTAGCTCCAGGGCCCAGTAGATTCTAGTTACACCCCTGGGGAATATTTTTTGTTAGGAGTGCAAAACATTTTTTTGCTCCGGGCCCTTCCCATTACTACTTATTCCACTGATTGTATGTAGCAGATAACTGGTGAGAGGGAGATCAAGATGGCTTCAAACAGTGTTGTATGACTTGATTGTAGGGAGGGCCTCTTCCACCAGCGAGCCGTGGGAAACTGCACAATTTAACCCAAATGTTATAACCATTTGTTATTGTTAAATGTACCTAGACCATAGCCAACCAAAGATAAGGATATCACAATCAGGGCTTTACTTTACATTTCAGGAGGCCCTATGCAATGTACCAAAGGTAAGTTTAGCCTCACCTATTGCCAAACTCCATTCATCACGTGACCACTGCCAGACCAATCCTTTGTGCAAAAAATACCCTTATCTAATAACATACAAGCACAAAAATATTCATAACCCCATGCATGTTGGAGGCATCTCTAGCATCCCAATGAAAACTAAAGTGAAACTATATTTAAAGTGGAATTGTCAATCTTTAATGAACAGGTGATTTTAACCAATTGAGTGCCAGCGGGGTGTGCAATTCATTGCTCACCCCTCTGGCACTCAAAGGATTAAAAGAACTTTCAAAATGATCACATTTTTTATTTTAATCTATAGTTTGAAGGGTATTTATCTTTGCTTTATGTATTTGTCGGTGTAAGCAAAGGGACTGGTACTGGTCAGCAAGGATTGACAGCTGGATTACAGTGTAGTGTGGAATGCTAGTATTTGGGAGGCATGCCTGTCAGATTTGTATTAACTGACTAATAAAGATTGTTTAAAATTAAAAACAAACAAACACTAACATAAATATAGAGGATTACAGAAGCTCTTTCAAAGTTCCATATTTGTTCCAATTAATTGACTTCCAAAAACAAAAGTGGTCATGCAGAATCAATGGGATTTTTCTTCTCCTTGCAGCATTCAGGAGGTTAAAAACTCCATTTCAATCAAATTGAATTTTGAGAATTTTTATTTCATCCCTATAATGCAATTGGTTTGCTCTAAAATTACTCAGCATCTTAGTACTTCTGCCTCAGTGGGCATTCCTTAGAACTTTCCAGATCTGACGTGGAGACTTCATATTTTATTCTTAACTAGTGTAAAACCCTGTGTACACAGGCCAAGGTCCGGGTGATGTTAACCAGTGCCAGAGGGGTATGCGTTGCATACCCCTCTGGCACTCAAAGGATTAAGAGGCCGGTCCTGCTCTGTGTCCTGCCTCCGACGCAGTCATGCACTGCAGAGACTGCCCGAAACCACAGAATGCTCCCAACACAGAACTCCCATCATTCCTACACCTCCCAGCATTCTGTGCGTTCAGCAGTCTCTACTGCACATGACGGCTTCTGAGAAACATTCTAGCGAATTATTATATAGGATTATTGGGCCTCTGAGGCCAATTATCCAGGTTCAGTGACTTCCCTTATACCTTTGCCCACTTCACTCAGTTCTCACGTTACACCCATTTTAAGGGCAAACTTGCTTCTATTGTTATATGGAGGGGGCAAGCGTGTGTGTATGTGTGTGGGGCAAGTGCCCCCTCTGCACTCCCATGAGGGTATTTATAGGGGTTTTACTTTGATAGTTCCTTTGTACTGAGGAAGGTTAAGAAAGACAACAGAAACTTTGAACAGACAATAATTTTTTTTTTTCACTTTTTCCATGCATTTTGAAGTCCTGAGAATGACTTTATATTACCTCTCGCATCAGAGTGGTATCCAACACATTGCTTTGCAATACACTGGACGCCTATTTGGCACTCAGTGGGTTACGTCATTCCAGTGCCATTATTTTCAGTGTGGAATGTGTTCAGTACTTCATTGTTTTGTACATGTATGAAAATGTCTGCTATAATTCATTCTTGCCACATGTCTCTTTGTAAGAAAAATGCTTCCAGGAAGTGCGGCGTTCCTATCACGTTACTGTATTATTATTGTTATGTCTGTATGGAAAAAGCTGGTCAGTGATACAGAGTAAGGTTTCATTAACTGCATGGCTTTAATAACTCTGGAATTCTCACAAGACTTAATTCTGCTAATCAAACATCTCTGAAAATACACTTTCCTGCCCCTGTGTTCAGTCTGGAAATATTTGTTACTAGATCAGTTTTCAAAATTTCTCACTTTCAGCAGCTCCCTAATATCTCAGTCCTTGCATTCAAGCTGTCTAGGGATTGCCTTTGATGGATCACTATTTTATTAATAATAATATCTTTAATATAGTAATTTTGTCTTAGATTCTATACAATTTTTCAGCAGAGATGAGTGGAGGCAGCCATCTTGGACATTCTGAGAAAACCAAGCACAATGGTCTCTGCCCTGTAACTTACAATCATACTTGGGAAATTTTGAAACTGTCTCATGCTGGGATTGTTTAGGTATTAACCCTTAAGACTCTGTGGAAAGTAGATTCTAGGTGCAAAGTACATGTTTTCTTTAACCCAGAGGTGATTCAGTCAGTCGTCAATGAACCTTTAATATGCTACAGTTTTAGAAGTCCAGACTTTTTAACCCTTTGAGCTACAGAGGGGTATGCAACACATTGCTTTGCCATGCATTGTGGACCCCTCTGGCATTCAACTGGTTGAACACTCACAAGACAAGCATGACTTCTCCATCCACCTTTCTCATACAAATGTCACTAATTTAGTCACTAAGAGCTCGATTCTATTACCAGCGCTAAAAAAAAAAAAACAGGCGTTGTGTTTTTTAAGTCAGGTTTTAGCATCCTATTACACAACAATGAAAAAGAAAATCAGCGGTAATTATATGCACCGCCAAAAAAACCCCCCATAGGAAACAAGGAAAAACATCATGCAACTAGCATTCTATTACTCACGCTCAGTATTTGCGCCTGTTTTGTGTTTACATTTTAACACCTTAAGGACCCATGACAGTCCTGGACCGTCATGGAATTCCGGGCTCCCTGCGTAGCTGCATGCCGTTCTGAGAGTCCGGAATCGGATTCTGAAAAAAAAAGTCCCTGGTCCTTAAGTGACGGCTGCGCATCCAGTTCTTAGGGGGTTAAGTCGGGAATTCTGCACCTCAGATGTTGAGGTGTAGAAGCCACAATGACAGTTTCAAAACCATTGTTGTTTGAATAAAAGCATTGCAGAATACAGTATACAGTATAGAAATCTGACATAGAGTGCCCCCCTTTGACATTTTAACCCCCCATTTTAAAATCAGATTTACAGTGCTCCCATGACTTTCTTTCACTGTTTAAATCCAACATTGTTCTTTTCCTATTTTTTTTTACATGCCCTTGTATTTGTATTGTATAATTAACCCTATGAGTACCAGAAAGGAAACAACACATTTCAATGTGTTTGCTGCCCCTCTGGTACTCATAGGGTTAATGTATATGTGTAAAAAGTTTATTTTGTATTGTATTTGTATTGTAATTTAAAAGAAAAACTTCAGACCTCAAGGGGGCATCAGGATCCTTCCTGACACCCTCTAGCATTATTTTGCACTATAATAACGAACCCCCCACCACGTGAATGTTCACGTCACGTACAAAAATGATATAAGAAACTCAACCATACATATACATTAACCCTATGAGTACCAGAGGGGTAGATAACACAATGCAATGCGTTGCTACCTCTCTGGTACTCATAGGGTTAGTCTTGCAACACAAAATAGGAGGGCATGTCGAAAAAACAGAGGAGAATAACATTTTCAGATTTAAATGGTGAAAGAAAGTCACGGGAGCACTGTAAGTCAAATTAGGGGAGGGATTAAAATATCAAATGTACAATATTTGTCGAATCAAAGTGGTGAAAGAAAAGCATTGTAAGTCGAATTTTAAAAGGGGGGGTTAAAATGTCGAAGGGGGCACTCTGTGTCGGATTTAGATATACATCTAACACTGAACTTGATGTTTCTGTCATCAAATGTAAGCCTATTTCCTTGGACTTTCACATTTTGCACTTTTTTTTAGGTAATAGTTGAATAAAAGCAGACAGAGCCAATTTTGTTACTACTCTGAAAAGTGCTGTCTACTCCAGTTTTGTTTTACTGTGGTTCTGCAATAGGATACCGGCGTAATTCACGTTGCTTGTTTTTCCTGTAATGCCAGTTTTAGTGCGGTAATAGAATCTAGCCCTAAATGATCAGTTAATTGATGCAGATCAGATAGTAGGTAACCATGAGTGTTCAGTAGCTCTATATAAACAAAGGGGCTGGGCGGAGAAATTTCTGCGGACTCTCGTACCCTGAAAATTTGGCCGTCCACCATGAGACCTTGAGATTTGGTTAAAAACCCTGAGTCTCAGGGTCAACCCCTAAGAGTTGCCAAGTATAATTACAATCAAATGTTTAGATACAGAAAGCTAGGCAGGGAGAATGTGTGAATCTGCAAGGGAAGCTCCTATTCCATTCTGTAATGATGGCATCCAAATCACCTCAGGATATTTACTAGAGTATATGAACACATCCATTATAGCATGTGCAGGAAAACGGAGCCATATTTTTTCTGCACCTTATTAGTTCATGGTTTTAACCCCTTAACGACCAGTGGGGTGCACACAGCAATATATTACAGACACTCCTCTGGTCTCAAGGGTTTAAACAAGGAGCAGAGGAACAGAACTCCCCAAAACACCCATACACTGCTCCCCTTGTCCTCCTCTTGGTGCAGGCATTGTAGATGGGATAATTTTTGGCACATGTAACTTAACCCTTTGAGTGCAAGAAGGGGTACACAATGCATTGCAGAACAATGCATTGCATACCCCTCTGGCACTCAGAGGGTTAATACATATGTTCACAATTATCAACCCAAAAGTGGAGCAAAACAGCTGCATGTATTTATCAAAGAAAAACTCCCATTACTTTTAATGCACACTATAAATATGTAACAGTTGTTTTGCTAGAACATTGCTCATTTTTTGGCTGTGATAAATGTTGCCCATAGGTGTTAGCCAGGTGTGACACCAGTAAATAGATACCAGTGCCTATTGTAGTAAGGAATCATGTTAGCACATCCCCATGAAGTGACATATCCAAGGTCACAAGAACAAATTATGTGTTGCATACCCCTCTTGCACTCAAAGAGTTAAGCCAGTTTTCTTTTTTCATTGAGACTTTGATTTTGCTAAGAAAAACACAAATAATGGTCATCAGATGAAGGTAATTAACCATACACTTATGCTTTAGAAATATTGGGGCACTGGAGAAAAAGTGGAGACATTCTGGGACAAACCTATTGAATCATGTTAACATAGGGTTTAACCCTTTGAGTGCCAGATGGGAAAGCAATGCATTGCTTTGCAATGCGTTGTGTACCCCTCTGGTACTCAAAGGGTGAAAAGGGGCCTCTAGGTCCTGAGTGGTATCCAACACACTGCAAAAAGCCATGTTTAACCCTTTGAACGCCAGACCTGTAGTCAATGCATTAGGTCTCTGGCACTGTAAGGGTTCAATCAGTTGGTATTTTTATTTGTTCCTTATGGAGCAGTTTATCTTGCCCAGTGTTCCATCTAAAGTGCACACAGGTGAGTGGCGCAGCACTAAAAGAGTTAAAGAGGACTGTGCAGGGCAGCATTGGAAAACCAGATGCACCAAGCAGCCCTGTCCAGTTTGAAGTAATCTTTTGGTCTTACCACAAAATTGCTCCACGTCTGCCTTCATAAATATGGTCCATTATGTACACCTAATAGCAATCATGACAAATGATATACATCATTGTGAGTTCTATTTATTACTGACCCTCGGTCCTTTCACAAGAAAAAAAAACCACAGCGTTGCCATGACAACCATATAGATTTTACTATGTACCTGACAGCTTTCTTATATTAAGTAAAGTTTCATAGGGCCATATTCACAAACTAGAACAATCCTGGAATAAATGAACTGCATCATAAGAGAAATACACATCCCCAAAAAACCCCATTCATGTAAATGGGGCTTTTAAAGTGAGAGTCATCCCATTTTACTTTATAGTAACATAGGGGTAGATTTAAAGGCAGTCGTTAGCCAAAAAAGCACTACCGGGTGCGTTAAGTTGTATATAGCAATTTAAAGATCCGTCTAAAGAACAGCTAACTGCAGTTTGATAATCCTTACAGCCAGTACACTTACGTGCATCGAGACGCATGGAACAAGAATCCCCAGAGCCATTCAAAGGCTTGCGGTTCTGTTAACAGCTGAAAAAAAAGATACCCTTAACAGACAAAACTTAAGACCCACTTTTCTTAGCCGTTAGACACTTAACGGGCAAACAAAACAACCGTTACATAGCAAAACACACAAAATGCTTACCGCACCAGCATGTAAATGGAAAAATTAACCCGTGCAATGCCAAAACAACACAAACATGGACAGACAACACAAATGACTCTCACACACAACAACAAGCAACACCAAAGGGACAAGGACTTAAAAAAAACACCAACGCAACATGGCACGAAACAGTGGGGTTATCACACAACACGGACACCTGCAAATACAAAACAAGCTCACCTGTGCAACATCACTACGCGATCCACACACAATCTGCACCCCACAACTTCACACCCGCAAATGGCAGATACATACCAAGCACAACACACCACATCTTGTAACACAGACACACACCTGCAAACACTTACCTTCACAATAAACAACTTCCCATTGATCAGCACTCACCTCATCACCACACCTACACAACACCCTATCAAGTACTTAAAGGGACAACTCACCACACTCATTTGTGGCTTGTTTTCCACTCAGGGAGGGGGATAGCGAGAGATAGAGAACGCAATCAGTATGTTGGGTTACATATTGTTGTGAAGACTGCGCAGAAGGCGTGCAAGGGAGAGAGCTAGGGAACACCAGCAACCACCAGGCACACCTGATCAACAGCCTTCACCTGTTGCAAGTGAGGAGGCTCTGGCTCAACAGCCACACAGGAACCCATCCCCACCTGGAGGACAGCACCTGCCTGCAGATGCACATCTGCAGCAACAGGATGCTCCATAGCAACAGGATGCTCCCCAGCTGCCACAGGGCCCATTGCAGCAGCGGAGGATGGATAGCCGACCACCAAGGGCCAGGGTATACCGCCCAAGGGTCACTATCTTTGGAATGACCAATGATGAGGTGATTGATCGCTACCGGTTGAGGCCGCACAGCATCACTGCCTTGTATGAGGTCACCAAGGATCAGGTGGATCCCATTTACATACACAACTATGACCTATCTGGCCTGCAAAAACTCCTCTGTGCCATACACCTCATGGCAAGTGGTGCCTTCCAGTCCACTGAGGGTTACGCATCTGGCATGTCACATGCCACATTCTCCAGAGTGCTGGCCGAGGTCTTGCCAGCCCTCAAAAGCAAGGGCAGTAGTTATATACACTTCCCCACCACCGACATGGAGTGGATACACCTCAAGCAGGGCTTTTATGCAAGGGGAGGCATTCCCAGGGTCATGGGTGCTATAGATTGCACCCATGTCCATATCAAAGCCCCAGCACGTGATGCACATATCTACATCAAGAGGAAGAACTACCACTCCATGAAAGTGCAGATGGTATGTGACAGCAATATGAGGATTATGAATGTCTCTGCAAAATATCCTGGCAGCTCACATGATTCCTACATTCTCCAAAACTCTTCAGTCCACAGAGATTTTGAGAATGGAGCCTATACAGGGGGATGGCTTCTGGGTGAGTTCGTAATACTAAATCACACCACATGCACAGGTGTACACACACACCACTACTCAGCATGCTCCTGCAAAACAACATCACACAAAACATCATTCACACAACATGTGCTACCTGTCTCACCATGCCACTCACATTCCACAGGTGATGCTGGCTGTGGATACAAATTCTGGCTACTGACCCCGGTTCACAATCCCCAAACAGATGCCCAGGAGAGATACAACCAGGTTCATGGAACAACGAGGAATGTCATTGAGTGGACTTTCAGCCTCCTCAAGCCCAGAGTCAGATGTCTGTACAACTCTGGGGGAGCACTCCAGTATGCACTTGAGAAGGTGTGTGACATCACAATAGCGTGTGCAATACTGCACAATATCGCAGTGGACACCAGGCTGGTGTATCATATCCATGACGCCCCCATACCTGAAGTGCCAATGGACATCATTGAGAAGACCCTGAGAGGGGTGAAGATCAGAGACAGTCTCATCACGGAACACTTTACCTGTGAGTATAACACAGCCATACAAACAATTCATGCAGGTCCCCCATCAGTCCAGTGAATTGGTGCCAACACACTAACCACCCCACACATGATGTTCTGTTTCATCCCACAGGATCAATGACACAGCACTGCACTGGCAGCAGTATGGCCCCAAACATCATACATACCATGGATGTGGCAGATTTGTATGGGGATTACAAAACCATCTTCCATTCCCTTCTCCACGTTGACATACAAACCTCAAGGATATCACACACACCCTCAGGAGAAACAAGGTATCATGTTCGTCACCTTACAGGGCTTGACTGACAGCAACTCACTTGATTTGCTATGATCATAGCCAGAGCAACCATGGTAGCCTTGTAGCGAAAGAGTGTTATCCAGTGCAATGCACTGGATAACACTCTGTCACATCAGGGGTTAAAGGGCCATTGGAGTCAACATGGGACCTGTACTGTGCTAGAGCTGAGAAGAGCAGCAGAGGGGTGGATCTACAGTGGTATTGTTACACAACGTAAAGGTCATGAAACGTGGATCAGATCTCCAGGGATCACCATGCTGACCTGTGAGACTGCAGAGATAGGTGCCCTTGACATGAATAAACACATCAACAAATATGTCCCAATAGTTGCATGGAACAAATGAAATTGGGCTGCCACTGTCACCCTCACAGTGGCAGCCCAAATTCATTACTTCCATGGAGCTCTCAGAACATACTTGTTGATGTGTGTATTCATGTCAGGGGCACATATCCATAGGGCTGGTTCACATTTCCTTAGTTCTCTACATAATGGGTTACAGACGAGTGCACAACATATTACAAAGCAATGGTTTGTGTACTCACCTGTAACCAAAAAGGTTGAGGGGATTATGAAGTAGAAATTGTTGTTGTTTGATGATCAGTTCAAGGCTGCTGCTCCAAATCCTGTCCTCTTGTCCCACAGGCATCCATAGCATGATCCATCCTTGAACTGAAGATCTTCCATGTGACTGGATTGATGTCTTGACAACACCTCTATGAAGCTCACCCTTTGCTCTTTCAAGTAATTGTGTTGGTGATGCAATGTTTGACCTAAGGTTCACAGCATCCTCTACTGGAACATTCTCATATGGACACAGAAAACACAAATTAATGTGTGTACTAACCTGTACAGTTAAGATGCTCATCTACAGAGTTGTCAAACCTTGTGGACAACACATAAGCATAACAGTAGCATTACTAAAGTAGTAAGATTTAGTTTCAAAGTACATTTAGTGTTCTCATACAATTGTTTAATGCATATAGGCAATATACCCAGAAAACACATGTATGTTCTAATGTACTTTGAGACACAATAAAGAAGAACCATCACTATTCATCCTGTGTCTGTATGATGGAATGTTGGATTACACATCTGTCAATGCATAACCACACTCAAGGCTAGAGTATCCCCCATACATGGGAAGGCATGACCCACATCACAGGAGTCCACTACTTGTTTGCCGGTGAGTGGACTCTGTGATGTATTTATGTAAACATATGATGGCAGTGATACACTAATATGTGTTGGGAGTGATAAAGAGGTGATACAGGGGACATCCTTCCACAGTGATTTCATGTCCACGGTTTCTGTGTTGCTCAATATAATCAATGTTCTGAGATTGCTTTAGTTTGACATATCTCAGTACATGGGCTTCATCAACGAACAACCAGACTAAGTGGACAAGTGTTATCACTGGTGAAGTGTGTTACAACTTAAGTGAAAAAAACAACTCAACTTACTGGAGAACCCAATGCTCACCCCAGGGTTTCAATGTGTGTGCCACACATTGAAATCCTATGATGAACATTGGGTTCCCCAGTAAGTCAGTTGCACAGTAAGAGTTTGAATCAAAGACTATATTGATGCATGTTACATCTGTCCTGCTTGTTATTTCACTGCAAAGTAATATAGCTGTTTGTTTGGTTATCCCCTTAAACACAACAATTGATGCAGACAAATGTTCAGTTTTGCACCAGTTGTTGTGCTAAGGGGTATGTTTTGTTGTTCAAATTCAACCCACAACATCGCCATATAACACTGTCATGTTATATGGTTCCAGCGATGGATTGCCAGTTGAATTTGGACAACTGTGTGTGTAAACCCATTTTGTAACATCCCACAAACATTTTACCTAGGCAGAAGTTGTGTTCGCTGCATTGTTTGGCAATGCATTGGAGACAACTCTGCCACCCAAACTACAACTAAATACAAAGCAGATCAGACAGGATTCAAAAGCACAATGTTCCTTTATTCAGGGAGAAGATAACAAGTTGGGCATTTTATTTCTTTTTTTTTGGGGGGGGGGCCTTAGACTGGGTGCCAGAGGTGGATGCCCTGGATGATCGCATTGTCACACTTTGAGTCCTAGATGTGGCTTCAGGGGTCACATTGGAAGGAGTGGTGGGTGCAGTGGACCCCTCTGTGGAAAGCAGGTTCTCCCTCTCTAACCGTAGGTTCTCCCTGAACTCCACCAGGACTTGTGCAAACATGTCCATCACCCCCCGTGTGGAGCTGATGGAGTTGAGTGTTGATCCTTTAGACCTCCGACTCCAGGGCTTGGATCCTTGCCTCTATTGTGTTGGTGTTCCTCCGGGATTCCCTCTGGCTCCTGGTGATATTCTCATCTGTGCTGTGGCTTGACCGGAGTAGTCTCCTTTGTAAGGCCATACACTCCATTTCCATCCACATGAGGCCTGTAATGCTAGAAGTGGATATGCCCGGTGACCCTGGTGCTGCTGTATCCAGAGCTGCTGCTGTATACTCAGCTGCTGTGTCCTCAGCTGCTGTATCCTGAGTTGCTGTGTCCTCAACTGCTGTGTCCTCAGCTGCTGTATCCTGAGATGTTGTGTCCTCAGCTGCTGTGTGTGCTATGTCCTCAGCTGCTGTGTGTGTTGTGTCCTCTGCTGCTGCTGAGTGTGCTGTGGCTGCTGCTGCTATGACATCTGTTGGAGTGGCTGGGGCAGATAATGGGCATATGCCCACCACATCAAGTGACTCTGAGCTGCCCACTGATGTCTGTGCTGGTGGTGGTGGTGGTGTGAAGTCGTCCCTGGGTAGAGGGAGCTGGGGCTCTCCAATCAGGCCCAGGTGTTGGTAGTCCAGTGGCCAAGGGTCATATCTTGGCCACTGGTAGGTGCTTGGCCCCCACCTGGGATCATACCTTGGGCCATGCTGGGGAGCTATCCAGGAGGGTAGGTCCATCTGGGAGGAATATGGCCCATATTGAGTGGTGGCCACTGTCCCTGGCAGCCATTGTCTCCCTGGTGGTGGTGGTGCTGCTGGTGGGTAGTAGCTGGTAGAGGTGGATACTCTCCTCCTGTTGCATCCAGCCACTGTACTGGGGAGGTGCAGCTTGTAGTGGTGCAGCCTGTGGTGGAACAGCCTGTGGTGGTTCAGCCTGTAGTGGTGCAGCCTGTGGTGGAACAGCCTGTAGTGCTGCAGCCTGTAGTGGAACAGCCTGTAGTGGAACAGCCTGTGGTGTTGCAGCCTGTGGTGGAGCAGCATGTGGTGGAGCAGCCTGTGGTGGTGCAGCCTGTAGTGGAGCAGCCTGTGGTGGTGCAGCCTGTGGTGGTGCAGCCTGTGGTGGGAACTCCCACTGCCGAAAGGTGTTTTATACTTAAGTTATTACAGGTAAAAGTTTAATTTTGAGGTGCAATATCTCAGTGGCCTGAAATAGTACAGTGGGGCTGTTGCCACACCATCCCATCTAGATTTCTGGCCCCAGGACCAGAGCTGTCCATATGATAGTGTAGTAACAGAGCCACTGTACAATTTCAGGCCACTGGGATATTGCCCCTGAAATATTCAAGTTTGAGCTGTGATACTTTTTGAATGAAACACCTTTCAGCAGTGGGAATACCATTGTTTTACTCGGGGGATGAATCCTACAACATATATTTGTATTTTCATATTTTAGGGATTACTATCCCTTTAACGGGATAGCAACGGTTAATTTCACCTTGATGTCATATTGCAGGCATTGTGAAAACAGATGTTGTTAGTTGTTAGTCCTATCCTGCCAACCCTTATAGTTAGACAGATAGTGCTCTATGTGACAGATGGAGATTCCAGTCATTTGACCACATGGAGGTTATTCAGCAGAGCCAAATTTGCCCCATTTAGAGATAAATACTTCTTTGGAAACCAGGCACACTTTGTAGACCATTCCATTGAAGTATTGATCTCTAAATGGGGCAATTTTGGCTCTGCTGAAGAGCGTCCATGTGGTCAAATGACTGAAATCTCCATCTGTCACATAGAGCAATATCTGTCTAACCATGAGGGTTGGAGGGATAGGACTAACATCTTTTTACAATGCCTACAATATTACATCAAGGTGAAATTAACCATTGCTACCCAGTTAAAGGTTCACAGGAAGTAAAATGGTCTGATATGTATGTGGATAGGTACCTTTCATATGGGTACAAATATATAATTCCAAGATATGAATCCAGAGATTAGTTCAGTACGTGTGATTGCCTTACTGGCTATATACGTGCACCTATCACAAACTAACTTTTATTGATATCATAAATAACAACATACCTCGTATATCCTATCTAAGTAAGGTGGGATGTGTATTTTGATGATATCAATAACAGTGAGTTTCTGATGGGTGCACATATATGGCCAGTAAGGTAATCACGCATACTGAACTGATCTCTGGGTTCACATCTTGTTGGGACATATTTGTACCCATTTGAAAGGTACATATCCACATACATATGTGATATGTGTTATGTGTGACCTGGTCCATCCGTTTTGTGATTCAGTAAGCGGTTAAGTAGACCTGATGAACTGGACATGATGCTGAGTTCTCCAGTGACCTAATTTCCCCATTTGCAATGTTTTCTTTGGAGTCTATACAATGTGACCTTTGCAGCTTGATTCATGTTATTGAATATTCTTCATAGACTAACACTGGTATTGGTGAAGTGAGGGTATGTAAGTAAGTGTACATTTCTCTCCATCAGCTCTTTTTCACCGCTTAGTGAATGTCCCCTGTGTGGCATGTAATAGTTACCCTATCGACTTGTGAACCTTGACATTTGTCCTTGTATTGCATCCTGTTTGAACTCTCAGGGTGCTGTGTTGGAGCAGTTGTGTGAATGAATGATGGGCATATGTTGGGATGTGACTGTGTTTGTGTGTGATGGGTGTGTGGTTTGATGTGGTGTGTGGTTATGGCATCATTCACTTACCGGTAGTGTGGAGGCTCCTCTCTTCCCCAGTGTCCAATCCTCCAGGGACCCCCTCAATGAGTGTGTTGGACATGTTCTGCCACACCATCTCCTCCCATCCTCTGAAGGTGACTTTGATAAGTGGGCCACCTCCAGGTGCCTCGGGCGTGCTTGGCAATTTCGGCCAACTTGTTCTTGACCACCCTCTTGCAGTCGCCCCATCTCTTCTTTATTGAGTCCACATCCCTTCTGCAATTGGACACAGTATTCACCTGGCCGCATATCTGGTTCCATGCCACCTTCCTCCTCGCAGACAGACTAAGGACTTTCTCCCTTGAGAAGAGGATGGTCTCCCTTGCCAGCACAGCCTCCACGAGGGCTGTGTTATCCTTCTCGGTATATCGGGGATCCCTGATCCTTTCCCCCTCAGCTCCAGCATGCGAGGATTCAGAACCAGAGTGTCCTGCCTGCTCTGCCCCTGCCTGTGTGTGGTGGTCCCCATGAACTACCCCTCATCCCAATGGAGGTTCTGATCCTGTCCTCCGTGTGCCTGCTCTCCTGGGCCTGGTCCCCCTCCACCCTGCGGATCTCCCTTTCCCACCCCTACTCTGCTCAGGGCTGCCATGCTGACCTTCCTCCTCCTCCTCCACTGCTCTCACCATCCCTCTCTCCCGCTCTCCTCTCTTCACCATCATTCTCCCACTCACACCCAGGCACTCCCACAGCCCCTCACAGACACACTCGATCCCACTCACTCTCTGTCACACTCTTTCACTCACAGATTCACACTGTCAAACAAAAGTTTAAAAAAATGTGTAAGAAAAAAAAGACTGTGTATGTGTATGTGTTTGTGTTTTTATGGGTGTATGTAATATGTGCAAAAGTGTGATATGTGTATATTTAGTGCAATGCTCTTCTCTCTCCAAACTCCAAAAACTGCTTCTACCTCCAATGTAAGCTCCTCTCTCCCTCGCTCTAAACGCTATCCTCCTCTCCTGGGTCCTGTGATCTAGCTCACCAAAACTCGAAACACAGACAAGGTGTGACCGTTATTTTGGGGTATATATAGGTGTATTTGAACATTTTTGCTACTTTGGGGCCTTGGGATTGGCTGTAGGTTTGAATTTTGTTTGTGCATTTATCAGGGTTGCTAGCCAACTGCAGCCGTAATGTAACATTTTGACTTAAGTTGTGTTTTCACGGGTGATTGGGATTGGGACGCACAGTGATGCAAAAACAGGTGCGATGCAGGTTTTTGTGTAACGTGTTTTTGTTGTGCCTACGCTCGATAGCTATTCTTGTACTCTTACCTTTAAATCTACTTAAGTCATGTGTTATCTGTGGCTGATGTGCCTTTTTTTACTTAGCGGCTGGCTTAACGCAAACCTTTAAATCTAGCCCATAGTAACATAGTTGATGAGGCTGAAAAAAGACATGCGTCCATCAAATCCAGCCCATGCCAAAAACACCCCGGTTGATCCAGAGCAATGCAAAAAAAAGCCCTCTGGAGCCATTTCCAATCTAGCCCCAAGTGGAAAAAAAGAAAATGTTTCCTTCCTGACTCCAAATGGCAGTCAGATTGTTCCCCTGATCAACATCCTATCTGCTTTGAAGCTATCTGTCATAATTTTCAATATTGTTCTGTGCTAGATAGGCATCCATTGCTTTTTTGAAAGCAACTGCATTATCTGTAAGCACAACATCCCGAGGCAAAGAATTTCACAGCTTACTGTAAAGAATCCCTGCCTTTGTTTTAGTCGAAAGCGCCTTTCCTCTAGTCTTAATGGATGACCTCTTGTTCTTAGCTCAGTTCTTTGCGTAAATAATTAATTGGCTAGTTCTTTGTATTGATCTTGAATATATTTTAAATGGTAATACATTATATATTCTACAATTGAATAATGTGTAAAACCAAACTGCCTATACATTTTATTGTTTTACTGTGATGTTCCTGACATTGAGCACACTAAATTTCTGTTATGGGTAAAGGGAGGTACCGTGTTAGCCATAGAAAAAGCAGGAGACTAGTAGAGTAAAAATGATACCTTTATTGGCTGAGTGGCTCTAGGATGCAACCTTTCAAGATAACTAGGTCCCTTGTTCAGGCATAATGCGAATGAAGGCTGAATGCACAATAAATGACAGGTTAAGCCTTTATGACCGCCCAATCTGGTGGTGGGCGGCCGTTAAGGACCACAACACTTTTTGTGTCATAATGAATTCTGGGTTGGAAGTGCAGCGTGCTGACACCCCAGAATTCTATGACATACCAGGACCATCTCCATCCTTAACGTACGAACTGGCGTGATGGTCTTGGCACATCATACATCATTAAAGGGTTAAACGCTATTGCAAATTATTTTAACATTTCAATTTCACTGTCAGTGAATATTCTTATCAATATTGTCTATAATTAATTCCCTAGGCTGAAGCAGAGTATCTTTGTAGTATAGTTGACATTGCATATTATGTACTTCTAGAATATGTAAAATAGAAAAGGCGTTTGGTTGTCTCTTAAATAACTTATTAACAAAACTTCTCTAGAAATCAAGGGTTAAAAGTTCACAATTTGCATTTATCACGCCACACTAGAAAGGAAAGAAAAAGAGTTGGTACTCACTGGGTAAAAATTCACCTTTTATTAGGTTTCATGCTTCCACAGCACAGAATTCACAGGGGTAGGTGGCATTCCCAGTACCAAGCCAAGGGCATTAGAGTTTGAGCATTGTACACCTACAGAATTACTGGGAAGAGGAAGATTATATTCCCTAAACGCTATTATATGGAGGTTACAGAAGCAGGTTTCTTAAAGTTCTGGAGATTATTGCACCAGCACCTCCAAATCACAAATATCATAAGGTCTGTGTAGCCAGCCTGTTTCTTTTGGAGATATTTATCATGGCACAGTTGGTTTTCTACAGATGTGTTAATCTTGAGCTTCCTGAATATGTCTTATATTTATTGAGGTTGAAAAAACAGACAAAGGTCTGTCAATTACTTTGGATTTGCTCAGTCTAGGGGCTTTGCATTTAGTATCCCTTGGCAGTAAACATTATATCGTTATAAGTTCTTGCAATGCCTATACACTGACACCAGTAAGATGATTACTCACAAAGACCATATTTGACGACGGATCCCAAATTGGAAGGGGGGTGGGGTTGAGGGTCTTCCAGGGATGTCACATAGTTTTATTTCAGCACAAACCATCTGCACTACTATACAACATACTAGTATATGTGTTTTTTTTTTAATTGATCATGGTTAGAATTTTGTGAGAGGCTGTGTCAAAGAACAGTTATGAATTGCACAGTCTGCCATGTTGTAACTGTGATACATTTGCCACATTTGAGATGGTTTCTTCAAAATATATTACTTAAAGAAAATGCAAATGAGTAATAATAATGTGTAAACGGTTAAATGCATTTCAATTAAGGGAGTGGAAGGCATTAGGGCTGCCTTGAGGAACCAAAAGGGGGTAGTGTGTCAATAAATTTGTCAACCAATGGTGATGTACGATACAGGAAAAGGGACATGACAATATTTAAACATTTATCCTGTTGTCTACCAGAGAGGTATCCAATGCAATGCATTGGATACCTCTCTGGTACTCAAAGGTTTAAGATCCAGAAGGGTACAAAATGCATTACAAAGCATTGCACATCCCTCTGGTCCTTAAATGGTTAATATGCTTATGATATGCAATGAAAATCTACAATTCACACTATGTTAATATTTAGTTCTGTGACCAGTTATAAACTATAACAGAATCCCAATGAAAAAAAAAGACATAGGTATGTCTTACTGCAATATTAAGAACACATACTGGCATAAATTAAAATAAATATTGGGTGAGCGCTTAATAATAAACTCGAAAGTGATATAATTTGTAATTGACACAATTGTGCAATATAAACAATAAATACGTTTAGAAGAAACACAGTGTTATACAAAACATCAATTAAATACAATCGATATAAAGGGTATATATCACACAAAAAGATTTATATATATATATATATATATATATAGTACAGTTGTGTGGATGAAATACGTGATTTCACTCTCAAGATGAATTTGGACCACACATAAAAAGAAAAAGAAATATACAGAACATAGCGTGATCTGTGTAGAATAAGGTGGCACAGCCCTGCCCGCTTCGGTCTGAGGGAATTAGAATTGAGGCTGCCCTTATATATGAGTAGCCTTACTTCTAATTCCCTCACAGCCATTGGCTGGGATATGCTTACGCACTTCCAGCCAATCAGTTTAAAGCACAGCTGCTCAAAGCTGATTGGCTGGGAGATGCGTATGCATAGTTCAGCCAATGGCTGTAGGGAATTAGAAGTAAGGCTGCCCATGTAAAAGGGCAGCCTCAATTCTAATTCCCTCAGACTGGTGCGGGCATCGACCTGTGAAGAAGAAGAGGGGAGGGCTGTGCCACCTTATTCTGTCTCTGCCTCAGTGCCTCACACAGTGGCGGGGACAGCAACAAATTAAGATGAGTTGCATTTTTAGTTACTTATAGGCAATATAAATACATTGGCATTAAGATATATGGCAAACATTTCCTAACGTGTATTATTATTATTATTATTATTATTCTATATGGGCGATTTTTATTTGAAGACTGGCACGCTACTATGCACTTTAACCCTTTGGGCCCCAGAGAGGTATGCAACGTATTGCTTTGCAATGCATTGTGTACCCCTCTGGCACTCAAGGGGTTAACATATCTATGCTTTTTAACTCAAACTTATTTTTTCTTTTACAGGAACAAAGAAGATAGAAGAGAAGAAAGAAGACAGAAGATAGAAAAGAAGGACAGATGACCAGGACACTGAGGACTCCACTGGACATCAGGATTAATGGTAAGTGTTACTTGTAATGTGATGTTTTATTTTAACTTAGTCGGGTTAACCCTATGAATGCCGGTGGGGTAATTATACCCCACTGGCACTCACAGGGTTAATCCTACTAACGTCTGACAATTTTTTTATCCTTTGGATGTATTGATATGGGGCTTAGAGCCCCATATCAATACATCCACTGGGGACTTAGGTTTTTTTACTTCAAGTGTCTGTGTCGGCTGTTTAAACAGGCGATAAGGGAGTCAAGTTAAAAAAAAGAATAGGTGTTAACTTTCCTGTGATAACTTGAATCCCTTATCGCCTGCTCTTAGCTAACTCGGACATTTGAATTGCAATTTACGGCATTTTCATCCTTTTCAATGGATGAAAACACCTCTTAACTTTAACTCACGGCGGCTCTTTTTTTTCTGCCGGTATTTTTTCACAGCACAGACATTTGAATAACTTACTATGCTGGAAAAAATGCCGTTGGCAGAAAAAAACAGCCGTCTCCAACATTTGGATCGAGGCCTTAATTCTTTTGAGTGCCAATAGATCATCAAATACATTGCTTTACAGTGTGTATGCCACCCATCTGAAGTGCAAAGCTATAATCATTTTATTACCATTTGTAGCCATCAAAAACTATGGTGCAATGATCTTTGCTCCAATGGGAGTATATTATTATTATTATTATTATTCTTATTCTTTATTTATATAGCGCCAACTAATTCCGCAGCGCTGTACAATTGGGAATAGACATACAGAGGTATTAAATAGTACAATCAGATGTGGAGAACAGGAGGATCAGAGGGCCCTGCTCTTGAGAGCTTACAGTCTAGAGGAAGGTAGGTTTGATACAGAAGGAGTAAGTGCTATTGCGTTTAAGTGCCTCCTGCCACATGAACTGCCAGTCAGTGGGTGGGAGTGAGAAGTGCCGTTGAGTGCAGTAGTCCGTGCAAGGGGTGAATCTTGGTGATGATGTTTATGGAGGCAGTTGATAGGCCTCCCTGAAAAGGTGAGTCTTCAGGGAGCGTCTGAAGATTTGAAGGCTGGGGGAGAGTCTGATGGGGCGGGGGAGGGAATTCCACAGCTCAGGTGCAGCACGGGAGAAGTCCTGTAGGCGGGAGTGGGAGGATGTGATAAGAGCTGTGGAGAGCAGAAGGTCATGTGCAGAGCGAAGATGGCGGGCGGGAGTATATTTGGAAATGAGAGATGACATATAGGGGGGTGCAGTGTTAGTGAGGGCTCTATAAGTTAGCACCAGAGTTTTGAATTTTACTCTGTATGCTAACG
Organism: Rhinophrynus dorsalis; assembly: GCA_037306005.1. Lineage (NCBI taxonomy): Eukaryota > Metazoa > Chordata > Amphibia > Anura > Rhinophrynidae > Rhinophrynus > Rhinophrynus dorsalis. Next base: position 307,035,289 of record CM074720.1, on the reverse strand, counting down.
GGAGCCAGTGTAGGGACTGACAGAGGGGTGTGGTGTTAGAGAAGCGATGAGTGAGGTAGATTAGTCTTGCAGCAGAGTTCAATATGGACTGTAGCGGGGTTAGTCGGGTGAGAGGCAGGCCAATTAGTAAGGAGTTACAGTAGTCAAGACGGGACATGATGAGTGTTTGGATTAGAATTTTGGTAGTGTCTTTTGTGAGAAAGGGTCGGATTCTATAGATGTTGCGGAGGTGGAGGCGGCATGAGTTGGAGATTGACTGGATATGAGGAATGAAGGATAGGGCAGTGTCAAATGTGACCCCCAGGCAGCGTGCTTTAGGGGTTGGTGTGATGGAGGTGTTGTTAACGGTGAGGGTAATATTTGGGATAAGGCTGGTTGTAGATGGAGGGAAGAGAATTAGTTCAGTTTTGCCAAGGTTAAGTTTGAGTTGATGGGAGGACATCCAGGAAGACACAGCAGACAGTCAGACACTCGGGACAGGAGGGAAGGGGAGAGGTCTGGGGAGGAAAGATATATTTGGGTGTCATCAGCATAGAGATGATGGTGAAACCCAAAGGAGTTTATTAGTTTTCCAAGGGAAGCAGTGTAGATTGAGAAGAGCAAGGGTCCCAGTACTGATCCTTGAGGAACACCAGCAGACAGTGGGAGGGGTGGGGAAGTGGAGCCGGAGTAGGAAACACTGAAGGAGCGGTTGCAGAGATAAGATGAAAACCAGGAGAGTGCAGTGTCGCAGAGACCTAGGGAGTGGAGGGCTTGGAGGAGGAGTGGGTGATCAACTGTGTCAAAGGCGGCTGACAGGTCCAAAAGAATGAGTAGGGAATAGTGGCCTTTTGACTTGGCTGAGAGCAAGTCATTGGCCACTTTAGTGAGGGCAGTCTCAGTGGAGTGATGAGGGCGGAATTCGGATTGCAAGGGATCTATCAGGGAATGGGAGCAGAGGAATTTAGTGAGCCGGTTATATGCAAGGCGCTCGAGAAGCTTGGAGGCGAACGGGAGTAGGGAAATTGGCCGGTAATTTGACAGTGAGTTTGGGTCCAGGGAGGGTTTTTTTTAGGATGGGAGTGATTAGTGCATGTTTGAAAGAGGATGGGAAGGTGCCGGTTGACAAAGAGAGGTTGAATAAGTGAGTAAGGATTGGAGTTAGTAGAGGGGAGAGTTCTTGGGTGAGCTGAGATGGGATTGGGTCGAGAGGGCATGTGGTTAGGTTTGAGCGAGTATAGAGAGCAGCAATAGCCAACTCTGGTCCTCAAGAGCTATCAACGGTGCATGTTCTAATGATAACCCTGAATCAGCGCAGGTGGATCCATTAGAGTGACTGAACCCCTGATTTATTCACCTATGCTCAAGCAGGAATTTCTCAAGAGGTTGGTGGAGGATTACTATATAATATATATGGTGCACTTAGTGATTGTGTACTTTTCTCCTTAAAAAGATTGTTAATATGAGTCCTGGCAGATCCATTACTGTGAATCTGACATATTTCTATTTGTGATATACTTATCTCGGGTTGTAACCAATATCTGCTCTGTTCACAAATTAGTGACCATGCATTGATACAGGTGCTTATAGTGGAGGCCAATATTCAATTCAGTACTACATATAGAGTGTGCATGCTGTTTTTCTCTTCTGTTTTATGAGAGGAAGTAGTTTCCTGGAGAAAAGATGTCTTTACGCAAGGGTTTATTGTATTGTTGGTTTACTGGAATCCCATAAGTCAAAGCAGTAGAACCAAGTGTTTACGAAACTGGGTTGTCTGATATGGATTGTCAGAGTTAGCTCTAATATGGTCATTATAGTATTACATTTGTTTACGCATTCTTGTTGAGAAAGGTTTAAATTTAGAGAATGGTTATTGTCTTCTATGGTGAAGCTGGTTTGCTCCAGAATTGCTCCAGTTCTTAGTAGGTCAGATTTACACTAAATGCCTAAATGTTAAGGTGGGACAACTGTGACATTAGATGCTTCTTTCACAAAAGTGAAGAACAGAAATGCTAAAAATAGAGCCTGCATTTAATAAAAGAAGTAAAAAAGTGGATAGGCTTCTAACATAAGAAACATCTGTAATTCATATATATTCCACACTATACATAGATAACGGTCAAATGATATATTTAACTCCTAAAAAGAAGTTGTTATATCCGCAGCGGAGAATAATATTAATTCTTTCCCACCAGTAACATTCCCACAGGGTCCCTGGGTCATCATAATCTTTAAAAAGATCTCAAAGAAGGAAATAATAAACTCACAAAATTGTTGAATCCCTACTATGGTTTTATAATGACCTCAGAAACATACAATTTTCTGATATTTAAAGACACACCTACCAGGTTTCTCTCTTTCCTTCCTACAGATAGCAGTGACTGAATACAGACCACTTACAGAATTAGACTTTATCACATATTAAAGTGGAACAGTCACTTTGTAACAAACAGATGATTTTGAAAGAGTTTTCACAATCACATATATTGCTAACAGATAAAATAATAATTTATGAGATTTAGCTTTTATTTATTTGTCACTTTATGCAAATTTGTTAGCGATGGCTGGCATGGCAGGGGGCAGTTGGGAGCAGTATGTTTGTATCTAGCATGCTTGGCAGATTTGTGTTAACTCATCAATAAATCAAGGTAGCTATCTCAAAAACTATTGTTTTTAATAAACAAACTCAAGTATAAGCAAGTTTGAAAGTTTTTTTTAAACTCTCCTATCTGCGTTAACTACAATAATATGAACATCTTGATAAAGGCCCAAAGTAGGGCCGATACTTTGATGGAATAAACAGCAATCTTTTTCTTCATGTCAATAAGTCCCGTGAGTGCTTTCTTCATTTTGTTATATTTGGATTTAATACTGTCACTTAGATGTGCAAACAGGCATTCATTGGCTGTATTTGAGTGAGTGCACTCAATATAGCCAATATATATTGTGTTATTGATAAAGGGTCATGTAGGACCAAAACATCGAACGAGTAAAGATATATTTTATGTGAAAGTCCCGTGAGTGCTGGCCTTTTGTGGAAGATATATATACATATATCAGATACCGGTCAGGGAAGCACTCACATTTAAAGGAGACATCTGCCTGGGTGCTCTACTTAAGGCTTTAAAAGTATATCCAAAAGTAAAAGTAAGCACACGCAGGATTTCAAGAAAATCTGTGATAATATGGCATGTAGCAGCTGAAATGTGGATATAATAAACACCATATTAAGCCAGATTTTCTTGAAGTCTTGCTTGTGCTTACTTTTAATTTCGGATATATATATATATATATATTTATATATATATATATATATATATATATATATATATATATATATATATATATATTTTTTTTTTTTGTGTATGAAAATATTTTACCAGGAAGAATACACTGAGATTGTCTGTCATTCTCAACCATGTCCTGGACTCATTTTATCTACCTCAGACAGATAAAAGGCTGAGTTGACCTTGCCAGGACTAGAACCTGCGACCCTGAGGTTGCATCAGATGCTATACTAATGTATTAACCAACTCATCTATCTCCCCATTCATTAGAGTAATTGAGATGGCTCTTCCTTTCTAAGTTATTCACTCTCTAGGTGGTGATTGTAAAAATATGCAGTTTAATCATTCTTATAACAGGGGTTTGTGTCTATGTTTTTATATTTATTTAGCAGCAAAGATAGAACTGAAGAAGCCAGCACTCAAAAGATTAATATGTTTATTTCAACATACGAAATGCATTAACAAGACAGACTGGGGTGGTGGTGATGGTAATCTTCCAGGATTGAAACGGCAGCCGTACTGTGCCTTACGTGTACTTTGTCAAGGTGTTCTAACCTCCTACCCCCTTGTCTGTCTTGTTAATGCAGTTCATTTGTTGAAATAAACATTTTAATCAGGAGAGTGCCGGCTTCTTCAGTTTGCTGCTTAATGCCAACATTGATTTTTTTTATATGGCTTGAGCACTGGAAAATAGTATGAGGAGCGTGCACCTACTTCTTACCCTTAGTGTGGTGCAGCACAGATATTACACCGATACAATGTATTCCCAATACCGATAATAACGTATCACTGCATTATCTCCATTGATACTGAAGTCCTGAATGATCATGTAGAAACAGATTCTGGTTCCTGGATCAGACAGCGGCCTTTCAGCAGCGCCGACATAGCAATACCTAAAAATAAATACTTCATTGGAACGGTCTACAAGGTGTGCCTGGTTTGCAAGCACATGTTGTAGACCATTCTGATGCAGTATTTATCTTTAGATATCGTTATATCAGCGCTGCTGAAGAGCCGCGTCTGGTCAACTGACCAGAATCTGCTTCTGACAGCTTTACAGCTCTTCAATCAGAAAGGGGAGGGAGGACTTTATTTTCCTATATCTCTCAAACCATAACAGTTTTAGAGATACGAATAAGAGAAGTACTCTCTTTTAATTGTATCTACCATATAGTTAATACTTTTTTTCTGACATTACTATCCCTTTAAGTCCTTTGAACTCAACATTGCCATCTATTGGTATAAGACTGTATTATCCTGTCTAGAGAACTGCCCCTATTGGTTGAACCCTGCATACCAGCATTGTCCTGTGCACTGTCATCTATTGGTTGGTGACCTGCACAGCAGCATTGTTCTGTACACCGCCACCTATTGGTTGGTGACATACATAGCAGCAGTGTTCTTTGGCACAGATTTGTAGCTGCTGAGCTCCCCTGAGCTCTGGGAGATGACATCCCAGCGCTCTGCATTACTAAAGAGAAGACTGCGCGGGAGCTCCAGCAGCTACAGGTCTGTGCAGAAGCACGGATCTCTCCTGCCACTGGACCACCAGGAAGGTAGGAAACGGATGGGGGGGAGAAGGTGAGACTTACTGTGGAGATGATGGGGGCAATGTGAGGGCAATATGGGGATGATGGAGGATACGTTGGAGCTGATGGGGGCAATGTGGAGGTGATAGGGGCATGGAGCTGAATGGGGCAATACTGAGTTGATGGGGGGCAATGTTGAGATGATAGGGCAATGTGAGGGCAATATGGAGCTGATGGGGGCAATATTGAGTTGGTGGGGGCAATATTGAGATGATGGGTCAATGCGAGGGCAATGTGGGGCTGATGGGGGCAATGTGGAGCTGATGGGGGTAATGTGAAACTGATGGGGCAATGTTGAGATGATGGGAGCAATGTGGAGCTGATTGGGGGCAATGTTGAGATGATGGGGCAACATGAGGGCAATGTGGAGCTGATGGGGGCAATGTGAGGGCAATATGGAGATGGGGGGGTAATGTGGAGATTTGGAGCTTTATGGAGATTGGCCAATGGGGGGGGGCTTCAGATTTCTGTGCCTTCAGGCTCCTGAGATGTAAATCCGGCCCTGACTGCCTCTCCTCTGAGTGGTGCAACTAGAACAAGTAGAAAATGGCCCAGGCCTATCTGAAGGTGCTTTGAAGCCAGTCCAGTGTAAATTACCTGGCAGGTACCCCCTAAGCTACAGGGGCTGTCACAGGGAGTTATGCACTATGGTGTGATAAAGAAGTGATGACTTGGAGATAACTTCTCCAGTGATATCACTTCTCCAGTTCCTTTTATTTTCCAGTGCCTATGCACTAAGATCTCCAAAGTTGGAGCAATTTGTGTACATTGGCTCCATGGAATAAGATAGGAACTGGAGAAGTCATCTCCACTTTATCACCTCTTTATCATACCTTAGTGCATAACCGCCACAGGAGTCATTCTGGAGTAAAACAACTGCCCACAGAGGAGAAATAAAAGATCCCATTGATTTAATTGGGGATGTTTTATTTGGATTTCTCTAAAATTACATCAGTGCTTCAGCCTCTCTGTGTCCCAGTCCCACATTCATGGCCATGGACTTGATAAACACGTGCCTCGATATGCTGCACAAAAAACACCTATTGAGGCAATTTCTAATCAATTTCAAATTTCCCCTTGCCTATACTTTATTTATATCCATATCATAAGGATAAAAGTATATTTAATACAGTAACAGTAACATAACTACGTATTGCAGGGCCCCGGAGCAGACATTTATATTGGGCCCCCTATCATAGAAATATTTTCAAAGACACATAATTAGAACCGATTGGAGCCTGGTGCAGATGGGGCTCGGTTGAATGCTGGGCCCTGGTGCAACTGCACCATCTGCACCCCCTGTAATTGTGGATCCCATCCCATGCCCTCAGGGCCACTAACAGGCCAGGATTTAAAGATTTCCTTTTGAAGATCACATGCAAGTTAATTAAATTCACTTAGCCATTAAAGGGTTAGTAATGCCTTGAATAAATAAAAAGTATTGTGGATACTGAAAAAATGAATCAATTGCTTACAGTCCGATCTCTCAGACCTTTATGGTTTGAAAGATATACAGTGATAAAGTTCCCCCCTCCCTCCCCTTTCCCTGATGTCAGCTGTACAAACACACTTTGTAGACCGTTCCAATGAAGTATTTCTTTTTAGATTGCGGTATATCGGCTCTGCTAAAGAGTCGCCTGCTGGTCCCGGGATCAGGATCTTCTTCTGTCTGACATCAGGGAAAGGGATGGGGGAACTTTATCACTGTATATCTCTCAAACCATAAAGGTTTGAGAGATCGGATTGTCAGCAATGGATTTAATTTTTCAAAATCTGCAATATTACTTTTTATTTATTCAAGACATTACTAACCCTTTAATTAAGGAAATCTTTAAATCCTGGTCTGTTAGTGGGCCCTGATGGCATGAGTTGGGAACCACTGCCTATAGTGTATGATTGATTTAATGCATATCAGCACATGCTGTCACATTCTTCAAAAGTATGGGGTATAAATGTTCCGTTCAATAAAAACAAAACTGTGGGGCCCCAAAATTATTGCCCGAGATGGGGTATTATAAACTATTCAGTCCTACAGACTGCCTTAAAAAGTCTGTGAATATTGACTGAAAGTATATATTTTGGGGAGTAGGGCCCAGAAGGTTTTGACAATCAAAAAAGGTGGACTAAGTCTTAACCCTTTGAGAGCTAGAGCAATGTGTTGGATACCTCTGTGGCACTAAAAGGGTTAAATATTTGACAACCCCTACCGAGGGTATTATAACTTTGTGCTTGTTCATGTACATGCTTATGGATTTGTTCAGAGAGGCACTGGGTGAATCGACAATTTAATTACTTGAAAAAACAGGAGTTGGAATCCATTTCTAGCCATACAGATTCCTAATGTCTATTTACTATGTCAGTTACAACAAAGATTATCTAAGGGTAGAATGGGTATTTTGGGCCTTTCATTTCCTTTAAACCTTGTTTACTGCTATGTCTTAACAATTTGGGTGTGTATCTGCAGGTATGCACTACTGTGTCATACACTCTACTGCACACACTGAAGTACAGCCACTGGAGCTGGAGGCAAACACTAATGGAGATGTGAAAAACAAGAAAAAAAGAGCAGCGCTTCAAGCCACTATGTGTATATTTACTGAGAAAAACATATAAAGCATATCACAATATTGGGTAAAAGATCAAATAGAATAATCATATGTCAAACAGACATGCCCTAACCATTAAGGACAGGTAAGCTAATCAGTGGCTCATTCGTTGTGACTGACTCACCTGTGCTTAATCAGGGAAATCCTTACATCCTATCCTGTTGGTGGCCCTTGAGGACTGAACTTGGACAGCCCTTTCTTAACCCCTTAAGGACTATGTGACGTACTATGACCTTCATGGTCCTTACATACTTAAGGACCGATGATGGTCATAGTACGTCACATACTTTTTACTTACAACGTTCCGCCGGGAGTGCTGTAAGTAAAAATGGGACTGAAAATTGACTGCTCCAAGACTGGAGCAATCTCTTTCAGACCCCAAAGCGGCATGCCGATACACGCAACAGGTCACGTGTACCAGCACGTGGGCAAGATCAAAGCGGTCCTTATGGGATGGAAACGTCCCAGGACCGCTGGTCCTTAAGGGGTTAAGGTATGATTTCCATTGGTAACTTTCTAGTTATATATGGAAAACTATGTATTGTTTTTTTTTTTCAGACCAAATACAGCTTTTTCATAGCACCTCACAAAAGCTAAATTTCTCATTGTGTGTCAAGCTATGATGTAATAAGTAAAAAAAATAAATAAATAAAAATGATATACATATTTTGCCATTATCATAAATTATATATCCAAAACATTTATGTTGGTAGTGAAAATGTCAATTATTTGTAAAATACCTAAATCCCCTGAGTAGAAATGGCACCCTATTGAAATGAGCTGATTTACTGTAGGGGGTTCCAGAAGCACAAAACTACGAGCTGTTATTTTTCTTACATTTTTTTCTAAAATGTCTTTCCTGCACTAAAATAGATGAGCCAGCTACAGAAATGAAGAAAATGTAGGCAAACCACACCATTCTGGATAAAATAAGGGGTCAATTGCTTTTCTGCCCCTATCCTGGTATGCAAAAATGTTTTCAGAAGGTGGCAATACAGGAAAAAAATAGGCATTTTGTTTTGCATTTCCACCCCTCCAAGTGTACTGAAATCTTTGAAAATGATGGAATTTCTTTCTGCATTCATTAGCTACTACTCCTCTATGGAAAATGGTACCCCATTGGTAAGGCATGACATACCATAAGTGGTACCAGAAGCACAAAATGACACCTAACTGCTTTCTTTTTAAATAGGCTGTCTGCACTAAAATTATCCTATTAGACATATGAAGGAAATGTATGCAATTCATACCATTTTGTAAAGTAAATATTCACCCACATCGAATGAGGCGTTGTTTGGCTTTTTACCTCTAGACTGGTATGAACAATTATTTCCATAAGGAAATTGTTTTTATTTTTTGTTTCACATCTCCACCACTTCAAAGATACTAAAATCTTTGAAAACTATGAAATGTTCTATTCTATTCAGTACTTTCTAACAGCCCAAGAAAAATGGTACCCTGTTGGTATGAGTTATCATGCCATAGTGGGTGGTAGAAGCTCAAAAGTAAACCTGCCACTTTTATTTTGTGAAGTTATTTGCTTGCATTGAAATGATAATAACTATTAAAGATATAAAGAAAAGGTCAGTGAGGCATACCATTTTGAAATTAATAGACATTCATTCACATCGACTAAGGGACCATTTGCCTTTTTATCCCTAGGCTAGTGTGCATAATTCTTTCTAGAAATGGTGCTATAGGGGAAAAAACATACTTTTTTTACACTTCAGACACTCCAAATATACTAAAATCTTTCAGCATCATGAGATTGCCTAGTCTATCTAGTACTTAGCACCTGAGAAAAATGGTACCCAATTGTCATGGGTTGACATACTGAAGTGGCTGACAGAAGCATAGCTACTGACAGAGCAAGCAATATATGTGTGATTTTGTGACTACCACTGGAACAAAGCTGGGGGCTTGGTTTCCAAAGTGTGTATGTAGGGGTCTTCAGCTAATATTGAGCAGTGGAATCAGGTTGGGGGGGTTTGGACACTATATGTGGGGATCTGTGACTTGTAGTATGCAGTAGAACCAGGCTTTGAGGGTCTGGCAGTGTTTGTGGGGTGGGCAAGGTGGTCAAACAGTGCATGTGAATGGGAGGGCTGTGGGTGTGAGTTCCAAGCGGGTGTCCAATGGATTGCAAAGTAGTTCACTGGACACCCCACTAGCACATGTTTTATTATATTTTATTGTAATTTTTTATGTTTAAAATTTATTTATTTTAAGCATGTGAATGCCAGAGATGTATGCAATACATTGGATATCTCACAGGCACTCGAAGGGTTAATCATACCTCATGGAGGGCATCAGGACCTGATGTCACACCAGGTATTGATCTTCCAGACAATTCAGTTGGGAGATCAATAAAGGCCACTCAGGGGAGCAGAGTGGCTCCCCTGCTTCCATCCTGCCTGAAATACCAGGTAGGAGTAGGCGGGATTGGGAAAAGCCAATCAGCACTGACATGATGTTGAAGGTTTTCCCTCCCACTCATACCCTAGGTTCGGATAGGATGGAAGCAGGGGAGCCCCCACTCTGGTTGCCAATAGGCCTTAGCTTGGTAGCTTATGAGACATCTTTAGAATATTCAGGCAACATTCCAGGAGAAAACTCAAATGTTCTGCCGCCATAAGACTGTACTTAGGGCTTTATGCAAAAAAGAAATCTGGAGTAATTGTGGAGCAAACCAGCTATTCCACAGTGGAGAAAAAAATGCCCCTTGATTTAAATGGGACTACTAACCTATCGCATGATAGGTAGATCTCCATTGCATTGCTTTGCAAAGAACTGAAGACATCATTCAAGGGGATAAAAGCCCCATTTAAATCATTTTATTTCTTCCCTATGGTGCAATTGGTTTGCTCCAGATTTATTTAAGTTTTCTTTTGAACCTAGGTACCTATAAGTGACTACGACACACTTCAAATGGCTGTCTGGGTATAAAGAATAAGGAAACACCTTTTAAATAACACCATGGAAAGTCCATTCATATTTTCTTTGATATCATGAACATTTCAATGAGAAACTAGATGAATCCGCTTGCTTACAAAAACAAAATTGATTCACATGCTAATATGAATGTACATTGTGCATTGCCATTCTAATAACCTCATACAGTTGCCTTTACAGTAACAATGCACTGAAGAAAGTAAGGGGCAGCCTATTTTAAGACTAGGTTTTATGTTGCTTATGATTTAATAAATGCTGCTGAAACTGGCAAGCTGCTGTTTGAATAGGGTTGCTTAGCAACAGATACTGTACATAAAAATATCTAGAAAACATCTTTAATTCTCACTCAAGTATTCTTATTGTCAGCATGTTTTTTTTCTGGTAGCATATTTCTTTTTGCTTATAGAAAATACATTAACTGGTTCAATGTAAGGACATACTTCAAGAGCTAGAAATTTTTCCTTAACACGTTAGTTAATACAGTATTTGCAAATTTCTGAGTGTGACTGACCTCAATTAGACTCTTAAAAATACTATATTTGGCCAGTTGTTTAACTTATATTATCCCTCATCCCTTTTATGTGATATCAGCCCCTTCTCCTTGGAAGTCGGTTGGCAGATTGATAGAGTTGCAGATGCCAATGGTAGAAGTTTGTCGAATTAGACACGTACCAGTTTCTAAGTATTGTGCATATGATTGGAACACTATCTACAATTAAGCTAGTGCTAACAACTCATTAACAATACTTACAAAATGGAAGTGTCAGAGTGTTATGAAAGGTTACCACTAGTAGAGATGGATTAAAGGTCCCGTTTTGTTCTTGCGAGATATTCCGCAAAAAACATGTGGTTCTCTGCTTTATCATTAGAAATTTTGTCTATAGCAAAACCCTTTAAAATTTCTCCATTTTGCTTACAAAAAAAATATTTAATGAAAATGTTTCCATGTTTTGCTTATGCCTTTCACTGGGTAGAAACTTCCCACCAATTTACTATAAATATCTCATATTTTCACACCAAAAACATGTAACCAGGAAGCAGAATGTAAAGAAAGCATCTAGAGAGATGGAAAGGTCAAGAAGGTGATTTTGATGCTAACTAGTGAAATAATGATAGTAGAGGCTAGTGTTGGCTGACACTATGGGCATCCAGTGAAACAGAGGAGGAAGAGCAAGTCACCACCACCAGCAGGAAGGGTCAGGGAGCCCACAGAACCTAGACCCAATGATGCCCAGATCCCAACATCTTCACTTGGTATCAGGGGAAATTGTGACAAAGGCACAAGTAGAACTGGAAAGCAGTGTGTGCAGCACAGGTCAGCTGCCTGTGCATGTTGCTACTGCTGCGATTGTGCCTTGTAATTCTGAGGAGGAGATGATGGCAAGTGTGATAGCAGGAGACCCTAAATCTCATGTGTAGTCCCCAAGCAGTCTCACACAACAGCTAGAGACAGGGGAGGGGGTAGCAGCTGCTGGGACTGGCTGTATGGACCCTAATGTTGATGTGAAAGGGGAAGTAAGCAGCAAGACTAGAGGTCTAGCTTTGTTTGCCAGTAGTCCATTGGGTCATTGTTTCTGCCCAGAATGTAGCTATCCTGCTAGTATGCTGAAACTATTGCACATGCAGTGGGGCCACTCCTAGGAGCTACATGGTATTCCTGTGTATCAGTTACCAACCTATACTCAGGGAGGAAGTCTCACAGAAATGTGCTGACCACCAGTGCCACTACCACCACCACAAATATTTGATATTTGCCGCCCCTAACCAAGAATCACCATGCATTCAGAATGGGAATGGGATGTTCTGGTTGATATATCTACTCCTGCTGATGATGATTAAAAGCCTTTGCTGCCTTGCTTTTCACTATGCTTTCTAGCATTTTTGGACATAACTTTCTCCCTCTCATCTTCTACAATACAACCTTCCATTTGATCAATAAGCATATCTTTATATTCCTTGAAAGAATACGATTCCTCAGAGAGATACTGCTGATCATCAGGACTCCTTGTTGTGACACACTGATGATGCTTTGGAAGAAATTCAGAAGTTTTGTGTTTAAAGCGGGGGTCCCGAAAAGTGGCAAGAATATACTCTTCATTGCTCTTAATTGACACTATGAGAGGATTTGCTCAAATCACATTAACATGTCGTTTACCAGATGGTGCATGTCTATGCTGGCATTGTGGTAGGATTCCTCAGCCATGTTTCTTAGTTTTTTTTTCCCAATAAAGATATCAGTGGAAGAATTTAGACAATTCCTGCTCCTACATGACTATCCAGCATGGTTGCCTCCTCAAAAGGTTTCAGCAGCTCACATACATTGCACAATAGTTGTCATTGCCCAGGTGACCAAGAGGCACCATAGCCTTTCAGTTTTATATTGTGTAATGGCCTTATTCTGCTCATACAAACACTTTAGCATGTACAAAATGGAATTCCACCTGGTAGGGACCTCCATTTTCAGCTGGTGATGGGGCAGGTTGTTACGCTCTTGTATGGAATACAGAGCATTGTGTGCACTGTTGGCGTGGCTAAAATGGGCACAGATTATGCAGGAAAGATTCAGCATCTGTTTGAGGGTTTTGGATTCTGCCAAGAATCTGGTCACAACTAAATTTAGCACATGGGCAAAGCAGGGCACATGTACAATTCTGGCACAGACATCCAGGAAAAATAACTGAGGCTTGGGATATGCCATTGATGAGTTACACATGACATCAGTTCTCTAAATCCTCAGTTTTCAAGAAAAAATACGGCAGTTTGTCCACTGCCAATACTTTGGCAACCTTGCCAATCCATGTGTGAACTTTGGGATTGTTTTTGTGAAGTTTTTGACTCCTTACCAAGAACTCAGTAAGTGTAGGTTGGCAATACATGGTAGAAGATCCCTGTAATTTGATTGTTTTAACAAAATTACTAAAGGAGTGGTGGAGGTGGGGGCAGTATGTGTGGACAATCTATGACTCTTGTCATCTCCTACAACAAGCTCAGAGTCATACTCTTCTGCAGCAGGAGCCATAAGTGTTATATCAAATGAACAAACTCATAGCACACTCTCTGACACATCATCATCACTACTTCTCTGATGTGCCCCAGAGCCCTAGGATCTTTTATGAGTGCCTCTGCTACTGCTAGCTGTGGCATCTCTGACCTGTTGCGTTGTGTCTCCCAGTCAGACATGTAATTGTGCTTCAGGTGGGATCTCAGCGAGGAGGCACCTAGGGATGAGCCTGCTTCCCCTGCTCACATGCTTTTTACACAGACAAAAGATAGCGACATGCTTAGCTTTTGGATCGTGAGTACAGTACCTCCATACTGTGGACTTGGCCTGAGGGATTCCTGAGGGGCTGCGACTACTGCTGGGGCTAGATATTGCTACAACTGTACTACTACTAGGTGTCACAGGTACTGTGGTGATGAAGCTCATGATGACGGACAGGATGACTGCGTATTTTGTGTCATCTTTGCTTGTCCAGGGTCAGAATTTCCAATTGTTTTCTCAAACAGCTTATAGAAAGGCACAGTGCTCCTTTTCAGTGGTGGAAAACTGAGCCTTTGCCTTTCAGCTAACTTGCTGGCCATGTCATTATCTCTCCCAGTTTCAACTTCATCTGTATCTGAAGAAGAGGTAGCTGCTGGAGGGATATAGTCTAGATCTACATCATCATCAGGTCATCCTCAGCATCCCCTTCCACTTCTTCCTCACTACTTTCATATTCCTCTAGACTTTTAGAGGTCTCAAACAATTTCTTATTACTTTTCCCCTTTGAGGGATGTTCAAATGTTCGCTACTACTTTGAGGACAAGTGTTTTTGTGCTTCTTTGTCTCCGTGTCAGATACAGCAATTGGTTGAGCTGCTATAGCTTCTTCCACTATGCCATCAGCAATGAAATGCAACTTGTTTTTAGATGGTTTATTAATACTACTGCTGCTGATGGTTTTGGAACTTTTGGTGGGACTTTGACAAACTGTAGCCTCCGTGGGAGAGGGATTACCATAATTTATTGCACACACTGCACCAACCATGGCTGCAGTCAGTTTTTAGACTACCAATTCCCTCTCATGACCCTGCACTGCTCCCTCTCCCCCTACCCTTTATGTCTTTGCTGGACATTACTCAACTACTGTTTGTTTGTTTTTTCTGTAAAGTACACAATAGAACTGATAGTTTGTGATTTCTTGCATTGGCCCTCTACAAAATATGCTATCTCCTCTAGTATAGTCACAGCTCATGTCAGGGTCCCTGCCTGTCAACAATCATTATTTTTTAAAATTTATTTATGTATTTTTTTAACTGTCCTCCCCCATCCCTGTCAACAAGAAAAACAAAACACACTCCCTGTCCAACTGCTTCTTTGCCAAGACTCTCCTAACACTGTTTTTCCAATCAGTTACACATAATTGTGGGGTATTTTGGGTTATTGTTACACCCTCAGACTCCTCTAACACAGAGATAATAAAAGTCAGATCAGGAAGGAACTTGGAGCAAAGCTGCCTGCATCTTCCATTCATTCACACAGAATTTTGAGGTATTTAGGCTAAAACTCCTTTGCTCTCCTCTCACTCCCCAATACTCCCCTAGCACAGAGATAAATTTCAGATTAGGAAGGAACTTGGATCACAGCTGCCTGAGTCTTCCCAGTCAGTCACACGATTTTGGTGTATTTGGGGTCAACCTCCTTTCTCCCTTCCTGTCCCCCAGAGTGCCCCCAGACTCCCCTAATGCAGAGAACAAATGCCCTGCCTACAAGACACCCTAAACTAAGCTTCAACTCATTTTTATTAGCCTGTCTTCACTAGCTGGAAAATGATCAGCTCTCTCTTCCTCTCACAAACACAGAACTGCATGCTGTAGGAACCAGGCACCCCTTTTATACTATACCTGTGGGAAAATAAAGGAAACTTGCCATGTGGTCACGAGAAATTCAGTTTTCCTATTGATTTCAATGCAATGAGTTAGGTGAAACAGCAGAAAAACATCACTTTCCCAGGGAAATATTCTGCTAGGCAGAAAGTGACATTTTTCTCCTGTATCTGTTTTGAGGTGAAAACTTTCACCAATCCCTAACCTCTAGCAGTTGTAGCTCTATCAGACTGACAATTGGTGTCTAAAAAGAAAGGGCTGATGTCATGTAAAGAGGAGGAGAGATAAGATAGATTAAATAACTAGCCAAACATAACATGAGGGCAGTCATACTCTTAAGTTGTATAAAAGTATAAAAGTTTTAAGCAAGTGTTACATGTTCCACTGTAGCAAATAAACACTGCACCTTAAAACATTGAAAAATAGAAAACATTTTGCCCTATATTTATTAAATAGAACAAACCCAACAATCATCAAATTGCTATGCAAATTTCTATGTGTCTAAAAAAACTCTCTGTCTCTCTCTTTAACAAACAAACTCCTTATGACAGGGACTCCCAAAGCAGTCCTCAGATATCACTAACAGACCTTGTCGCTGATTTACTAA
Organism: Rhinophrynus dorsalis; assembly: GCA_037306005.1. NCBI lineage: Eukaryota > Metazoa > Chordata > Amphibia > Anura > Rhinophrynidae > Rhinophrynus > Rhinophrynus dorsalis. The sequence goes on along the minus strand of CM074720.1, from coordinate 307,019,404 downwards.
GGAGAACTTGAGTAACCATACCCTAATTTCCTTTACTGTGTGATGCAAGTCCCCAGAAATCCTCAGTACTAGTCTTGGAACAGTCTTGGAGCCACAAACTTCTGCATTGCTTTCCAGCCAAATAAGTCAGCTTTCAGACTTCCAAAATGGATGCTATGAGCCATTTTTTTACTAAGTCTGCTCCCACAGGAGAAGACTTATTTAAATGTTATAATTTCCATTTAAATGATAATTTTAACTCCTTAAAGATTTGAGAAGTATTCAACTCATCACTTCCCCTCCTTTGGTAGGCACATTACACTAGCATTCCCTCCTGTTTCTTTTTAGTTGACATGGAAAAGTATTTTGCTTTGGCCTTTCTGTTTCATACTATTGAATATCAGATTAGGAGATCATCTTCTGAATGCAATAAAATCCATATACAGTTCCCCAATGGCTGTGGTGTTGTTCCCTAGGGTTGACCATACCCCAGTCTTTATTTATGACACCTGCCAGGGATGCCCACTCCCACTATATACTATCTTGCTTGAACCATTTCCTGCTACTTTCCACAATATTCCTGACATCACTGATGATATATTGTTAACACTAATGCACTAAACCTTCTAGTAGACATTTGTTTGTTCTCTTCTTTGTCAGTTATAAAGATTTACCCTAAAAAGTTGGAATTTGTGTGAGTTCAGGTTCCAGAATATGTTCATAACTCACTACAGACTTCCATGAACTTTAATTTCAAAAATAATCTAGGAGTCTTTATTCCAAACGACCCAAAAGATTTATACATCTTGGATTACCGTCCTCTTTACAAAACCTCCACTAATAATCTAGGAAAATAGTATAAATATATGATTTCCTGGTTGGAGCACATTAAGTGAAAATAAACTTATTATACAGCATACTTTTTTTATACCCTCTTCTGCCAGATGATTTGAAACTCATGCAAAATAAAACAGACAAATTTGTTTTGGAAACACAAACCTCCTAGAGTAATGTGTAAAACTCTATATCACCCAAAGGTTATGGGAGGCATGGAACTGCCCTACTTACAGGATTATTGCCATGCATCACAGTTCAGTCATGTTATGACATGGGACACCCAACCAAAGACCAAACAATGGTTAGACGTAGAATTCAGCTGGTGTCATTGTCCAATCTGGATCTGTATCCAGGCAAGTGATAGATCACTTCTAGAATTAGGCTGCCACTATACCATTCACTGTCTAAAATGTTGAGACCATATAGCAACTATATAGCATCTTGCTATCCCCTGTATATCTTTGTTTCAAAAGCTTTTCCACATGATCTGGATCCCAAGCCTTTTGAGACTTTCATATGGATGGGAATCTCTAGATATAACGACCTGTACAATAGGGTTACACTTGATTCAATTGATAATATTGCTACATTTCCCACCTGGGTCCTAGAGATTTTATTCTTAAGTATATATTGCAGCTTTGTAGTTTAACAAGCACCGCAGACATTAAACAATGGAGCACTAGATGACTGAGTTCTCTGTTGTAACCCTTCTTACACAAAGGATATTATTTTATGTATCTACTTTTTACTAATGCGTGGTGCCAGGGATCATAGTTTTACTATATGTCATCTGGAGAAAAGGGTCTCCAGAGCACTGGAATGACATTTAGGAATCCACCTCCCGCCCTGTACTACTTTCCAAAAACAGCGTTGCAAGACTCTCTTCCATTAGTACTCCCCCCCCCAATTCACTTATTTTCTCTGGATAAATTAAAGTCAGAATTGTTTTGTAAAGGTGGTAGCCAGTAAGGCCTTCTTTCACAGATGATTCACTTTTGGGAGTAGATTGGGTCAATTCTCATACATTCACTTTCTATTCGCTTAGACCCAGAGGTATTGCTTCTATCAAAACCATTGCCCCTGTACCTGTGCCTATAAGAAATGTATTGTTAGTCACCTGAGGTGCATTGCTGAGAAATAAAAACAGTCTGACATCCTCACACTCTGAGTGTGACTGGGAAGATCTGGGTAACCTACAAAATGGATAATATGACATCTTGAGTTAGTGAGAACCTTAGTTGCCAGGATAAATGTAGAATAATCCTGGTCAGCCTGTGCTGCACGCAGGACACAGCAAGGTAATCCACTAGACAGGGCAAGACTTGAGCCATATACAAAATTCCAGTTTTTAATTATATAAATCATGCTATGTATATGGATTATCAACTACTAATCCTAGACCACCTTTCTTCCTTCTGTCTTGTTCCCTAGGGGTATTATACACTGAATAAAATCTCAGTTATAAATGATAATTTTTATTTATCCCCTATGGTGCAGTTTAGGGGTAACATCCAGGTCATGCCAGGTCCATGACCTGCTACTTTTTCTGGTATTACATGAAGCCATCAGAATAATATATTATTACAAGTCACTTTTTAGAATAGTTTCACTCATTGTTATGTAAATTGAGTCACACTTATTCTGTAACCTTCCTTACAAAAGTAAAGGAGGGGTTAGTATCACTTCTTACTGTAGCATTAACACATCAAATGGGTTTAGCCATCAAATAGCAGGAGTGAGAGGTCTTTCACACTTAGCACAGCAAGTTATACATTCTTGTACAGGTATCACTGTGACACATAAATAGTCTGCATTTTGCAGTAAAATTGGAGAGTAAACAATGTTGAATGGGAGCAATATTATTCTAAATAAAATGGAGAAAGAAGGTCATAGGAACACTATAAGTCAAATTTTAAATGGGAAGGGTTAAAATGCTGAATGTGAACAATATTTGTCAAATTTAAATGGTGAAGAAAGTCATGGGAGCAATGTAGTCAAATTTTCAAAGGGAAGGGTTAAAATATCAAATGTATAATATTAGTCGAATTAATGTGATGAAAGAAAGCACTGCAAGTCGAATTTTGAAGGGGAAGGTTTAAAATGTGGAATGTGAACAATATTAGTCGAATTAAAGTGGTGAAAGAAAGCACTGCAATTCGACTTTTAAAAGGGGGGTTAATATGTCGAAGGGGGGCACTTTATGTCGGATTTCTTGAATTTCAAACAACGATAGTTCTGAAACTGTCGCTATGGCTTATATGCCTCAACCTCTGAGGCGCAGAATTTCTGACTTAAATGTAATCACAAATCAGGCGGTAATACTGAGCGTGGGTAATAGGATACCAATTGTACGTTGTTTTTAGTTGTTTCCTATGGGCTTTTTTTTAGAGTGGCGGTACGTATTACCGCTGGTTTTGTTTTCACAAGTCGGATAATAGGATATAAAAAAACGGACTTAAAAAAACACAGCACCTGTTTTATTTTTAGCGCTGGTAATAGAATCAAGCCCTTTGTCTTTAGGATTTCTCTGCAGAGGAATGTGTTGGAGAGCTTTCTAGTATTCAAGGAGTCAAACGTCCCTTTGAACTTATGAGAATTTTGGAATTGTTAATTTGTTTCCTGTTGTACAGTTTTATTCTCAAATTACTCCTCTTTCCCTTTGTGAATGCTCCTCTGAGTTCTGTTACATAGTAAATTAGGTTGAAGAAAGCACAAGTCCATCAAGTTCAACCCTTGCCTCATAACCCAGAGAAATAAGAATTATATAAGCTTTCTTACTGCCAAATAAGTTAGTCTTTATCGAAATGTCCTGTTTTGCCTACTAATACAGTATAACCCTGTATGTTCCCTCTTGAAAGAAATGTATCTAACCATCTCTTAAATGTTTCCATTGTATCTGCCATTACCACATCCTTGGGCAGGGAATTCCACAATTTAACAGACCTTACTGTAAAAAGCCCCTTTCTCTGCTGAAGTTGAAACCTTCTTTGCTCTTAAGGGGTGGCCCCTGGTTACTTGGCTTTGGAATGAAAAGCTCACAAGAGAGAGAGATCCTTGTATTGACCTTTCACATACTTGTACATTGTTACAATATCTCCTCTTAGTTGTCTTTTCTCTAGAGAAAATGAACCAAGTTTGTATAGACATTCCTCTTATATCAAGTCTTCCATTCCCTTAATTAATTTTGCCTGCTCTTTGGTGTATTCTCTCCAGTTCTAGAAAATTATTTTTCAGAACTGGTGACCAGAATGTACATTTCTATCAAAATTATAGCATACCTCCCAACATTTCAAATGGCCAAAGAGGGACACTTCTGTTTTAGCTGGTGTTTTTTGGGTGTGTCTGGTGGGCGGGGCATTGCCAAGAATTTTGAGGTTATTTCTTGACCTATCTACATCTCTTGGTGAGACTGATAAATGACTTAGAGCAAGAACAAAGTATTTTAATTACACAGATTAATTTAAAAACACATATACTGAAGATAAAAAACAAATTTCTGTGAGTTTTATTTGCTGTGGAGCAGTGTAATATACACCACTCATTCTGATCTCCTAAAAAGAGGGACAAAAGGGTAGAAAAGAGGGACATAGGGATTTGGGTCTCAAAGAGGGACTGTCCTTCCTAAAGAGGGGACACTTGGGAGGTATGTGATAATGATAAAATAAAGCAATTTGCCTATTTTCTACTCTCTTTACAAATTTGCTGTCTTAATTACTATGCTTTTACAAGAACTAACTTCATAAACAAATATCATATTTATCCTGCTAAACTCACACTTTTAGTGTTTTTGGGCTATATCTACTATGGTTACTCTAAAAAAAGTAGCTAATTTGCATCATCATTTACAAAGATTTACCATTACACTAACCGTATGTTTATTAAATGAGAGCAAATGGCAAAAAGTAGCAAACTGGATTTTTTAGCGTTTCAGTCAAGATCAGGCTAACATATAATTTTAACTGTATTTGCCAGCCTAATTAGACACAAATAACTCTTATTTTAGAAATATTTAAAAAAAAACACATTTTTTTCAGCAATTTGTGTTTAAAGAATGTTTAGAACACATAGACAATTCTTACAAATAAGATTTTTATGAAAAGTTTTGCTTAATAAATACAAGAAAATACTTGCTAATTTATTTTGCATGTAAATAAAAACTAGTGTGACCTTAGTAAATGTGACCTATTTTTTGGTACATGCAATATCAGTCCTGTTGTTGACCTGCACTTTTTGTGATCTCCCTGGACCCCATTAATTCTGGCACATATCAGATTGTTTCATCAGCTTAATGACCTTAGTACATATAGGTTTAAAACCTGATCCGGACCAAACCATTGATATTGCATAGGGGTTATATGCAGAGCAGTTTACAATTACACAAGCCTACAGCCATCTTTAGGCCCCGAGTATCTATATTATCTGTCTCTATCTTTCTACTTATGTCATCTCATTGATCTTGATACTCAGTACTCACATTAATTTTAGGTTGAAATGTATGACTAGGAGAATGAGTAAGATGTAGGGAACTTTGTATGTCTTTATTTGTATGTTTACAAAGATACCTCTTATAAATAAGTTGTTTCCCTATCCATGTTCTGAATGGCCTGTCCTATGTAATTCAAAGGCAGTAAGAGAGTATCTGCAAAAGCTAATGTACTTAGAAAAGTGGATCAGTTCATGGGCAAACCAATCATAAGGTACAAACAAAAATTCCCAAATGTCTGTTGATTTAAACTGGGCAATGCATTGAAGGCCTCTCTAGGAGAGGATGTGCCTGACATTGTGGTGCTGTACTGTCTGTGGTTAGAACAAGACTAGTATGAATATGTAAACTTCGTCTTCCACCTGTGGGGTCACATACCCATGAATAAAACTCATTCTCAGTGCGTGCTTGTGGCACCTTTTTGTTTTGTAGCCATTTAAATAAATGGACATTTCTGTTTGTCCTGTATTGTGCTGTTGGTTTACTCCAGAACTGGTCCTCTACAACTGTTCCTGTACATCCCTTTCACTCAGTATATGTATGTTTAGATGTATGTGTAAATAGGACTTTACATTAGGAAAGCTCTATTTAAACTGATTTGTACCATATACTAAAAAGACAGGAATACCTGATTATTAATAAATACCAAAAGAACATTTATTGCTGATCTCATATAGTAGCAGAATATAGCAGAGTATCAGATATTATTATGATTATTAATAATAATAATAATAATAATAATAATAATAATAATAATAATGTATTTATTTATTTTTGATAATCTTGAATTACTGAATAAAATGAGCCTTTGCTATAGTAAAAGAAATAGATGTGACAAATAGATGTGTGCTTGTTGTGAAAGAAAGAGCAAGACTAGAAAACAGGTTATGTAACTTTGTGTTGTGATAAGAGGCAATGATACAGACTGAGCTGTCTGAGTAGCAGGACTCACTTTACTAACTAACCTGAAACAGCAATAAATATGATCTATATGTAGTATAAAGGCATGACTGAGTGACACCAGATACTATTTCTACGTTTAGCAAAACTTTTAATTTAAATTCTTAAACCAGTACAAAAGTTTTGATAAAAATGTTTAAGAATTTTAATTAAAAGTTTTGTCCTATGTATATATGGTATCTGGTATATACTAGATAAAGTGGCGCTTCTGATGACTCAAAATGCCCAACCTCATAAATGGTGTCATTCAGTGATGTATTTCTTGATACAGACATTAAATATTGGATTTTATTATAATTTGGTGCTACACACGCTTTATATATTTTTTGTACATATTTTTTCCTGCAAGTAGGGATTTTATTTGTAGTATAAAGGCTCCATGTAGTAGCAATATGCAAAAATACACTCTGGCTGAAAGCTAGATCAGGGGCATCCACTAATCATGTGAGTCACGTGATCAGAAACCCATAAATGTAAGGGCTGCATACCTTTTTCTTATTGATAACAATGGTGAATGATATCAGTTATTCAAAATTATGGGTTTTTAGCAACAATACAAAGATAGATAAAAAATGTCACAATCAGAGGGAGAGAAAAACATTGGAGGTTAAATGAATGCTTCAGTTTAATACTTTAAATAACAGCCTGAACAGTGATAGGGAAATTCTGACACATTATTACATTGTGGATTAGCCTTTATGACAGAGTCTAACTGGAGGTGCAAATACCTTTGACACTTCCAGACGATGATTGCAAATTACAATTACATCACACTACTTTACCATTGACTAATCAAAGAATCTGGGTCAGGACTGAGATGAATTTATCTGCTTTCCATTCTAAACAATGCAATGTGTACTTGTATTTAAGAGAGATGTTTTCATATTTATCTGTATAACATGCCTGAGGATGAGGCATGAGAGGTCTTGAAAACTTTTATTCTAACTCTGGTTAGTTAGTCAATAAAGGTATCAACTTGACTATATTTGCCTCCTGTATTTCTATGGTTAACAAGGTACCAATTCTCATCTTTTAATTTATTGTCCTCTGCATATATTTAAAGTTTACTTTCAATAGCTATTTCAAGGTCATTTATAAAGATGTTAAAGAGCAGTTGACCAAGTACTCCACACTTAACTGTATTGGAGGATTTGCCATGAACAACAACAACACATGGTTCTCTATCCTTCAACCACTTTCCTATCCAGTTGTAAAGGTTATCGCCTAGGGTCAATTTCTTTATTTTATACACAAGCCTTCTGTGTGACACTGTATCAAATGCCTTTGCAAATCTAGATATACTACATCAGCTGCTTAGCCATTATCTAGGTTGCTACTTACTTATTCATGGAAGCGCAAAAGATTTGTTTGGCAAGATCTATTCCTCATAAAACCATGCTGATTCCTGCAATTAATGCTGTTCCTCTCCATGAGATCCTGAATATAAGCCCTTCAAGTAGTTTTCCCACTACCAAGGTCAAACTTATAGGTCTGTAATTCACAGGTTCTGTTTTAGTTTCCTTCTTATATCAAGGTACTATATTAATTTTATGCCAATCTTATGGCATTGAACCTGTGAAGGGAGAGTATTTAAAGATTAAAAAGAGGGGTCTTGTTAACACTGCATTCAGTTTGGAAAGAACCTTTAGATGTATGCCTTCAAGCACAGGTGCTTTGTTAATCTTAGTTTAGTGCTTTTGACCTCTTCTTATGTTAATCTTTATTTGGTAATAGTATGGGTTTTGGGCAGAACTTGGTCATCGGAGAAAAAAAAATGAGCGCAGCTACACATCAGTAAAGGAAATTGATGAATGATCCAGGAGATACATGCATGGAGCAACATCGGTGAACCTATCTTCCTAGGGGCATTGATACAAGTTATATTATACTAAATACATTTATTTTACGCACAACAAACCGGCTTATTATACAGCCACTCTCAGATTTTTTGCACTCTTTTTTTTCTTCTTTTTTGTATAAATGGTATGGTTTTAACTGTTAATTTTTGATGCTCTTCTGCATTTTCTGTTCCCTGATATATACTGATAAAAAATGTGCTCAGAACATTAGCCTTTTTCTTATCTATCCTAATCAATTCACCCTTCTTGGATTAGTATTGCTCTCCCTTGCAATTCTTGTTTCATTTTCTATTTCTCTAGCCTAATTGCCTTTATGTAGTCTTTGTTACACTCCCTGTATTTCAGCAAATAATCTGTTCCTTCAGACCTAAATAGTTTAAATGCCTTTTTTCCTTGCCATTTCCTTCTTTACATTTGCATTTAGCCACATTGGTTGTGATATATTTCTTTTGCATTTGTTCCCCAGGGGTATATACTGTTTAATGTATTTCTATAATCTAGATTTAAATTCGGACCATTTTTCATCAGTGTTTTTTCCTTTTAATAATTCATCCTAGTCTATGTGTTGCATTGATGCTGTTAATGTTTTGATGTTAGCCTTTTAAAATTTAGAATTTTGGTTGCATCTGTACATCTTTGCTTTTTCAAACTGATCTGTTGTGTTCATATTTTCCCAAATGTTTGCCTACTTTAATATTGGGTACCATATCTAAGTTGCTTGTTATAACTATGGACAATATTTCTTGTTGGCACTTCCGCCATTTGTGACATGTAGCAATCCCTAAGCATGCTCACAAACCTGCTTCCCTTAGCAGTCTGACATGTCCCATTTCTCCAATTTATATCTGGATAGTTAAAGTCTCCTAGAATTATAGTGTACCTAAGATGCTCAGTTTTATTATTTGCAGTAACAGTTGGGCCTCCACATTCTCACCATTGTTTGTTGGTTTGTAGCATATACCCATCAACACCTTGTTGTTACCTTTCATGTCACAGTTAGCTTCAATTTCCACCCTTAAATTTGGATTTAGATCTGGTTTCAAATATAGGCAGTCACCTCCACCCTCTTTTCGTTTCTTTATTAAACAGGGAATAGCCCTCAATATTTACAGCCCAATCATGTGTATCATTCCACCATGTTTCAGTTACACCAATTACGTCCAAATTCTCATTAACTGCCAGTAATTCCAGCTCACCCATTTTGCCAACATACAATTAATTTTGTCAGTATTATGTATTTTGTCCACTACTTGTCTTTTCTCTACATATGGATTTAATAGATTCTCCATATTAGCTACATTTATCCCCACCCCTTTTGAACCTCATTATCCTTTACTTTCACCCAGTTCCTATCTACACTAGCTGTCCAGTTTTTACTAACTTTAGTCCCCCTTTCCTAATTTAAAAGCTCCTCCAGACTTCTAAGTATTCTGTCCCCTAGCTCAGCAGCTCCTTTTCCACTTAGGTGCAATGCATCACTATCATACATATTATATCCAAAAGCAATCAACCCAGTGCTCTAAAAAAACAAAACCCACCTTTCTACACCAGTACTTAAGCCATGCATTATGCTCCCTGAGCTCCCTTTGCCTACCTACACTGGCGCATAGCACTGGTAGTATTTCAGAAATCAGTACTCTGGAGGTCATTGCCTTGCTCTAGAACCCTGAAATCATTTTTAGGGATCCCCCATCTTCCACTAACTTTGTCATTGGTACCAATATTTTATAAGACAGCTGGATCCTTTCCAGCCCCTCCCAATAATCTGTCTGCAGCATGCTGAACCCAATCACCTAGGAGACAACATACTGTTCTGCATTTGTGTTCCTGGCGGGAGATTACCATATCTACTCTCCTAATAATAGAGTCCTCTATTACTATCACCTTCCTTGGTTTCTGCCCACTCTGCATCCCACCTAAAGGCTGCTAAAGGAATCATAGCTCTCCAGTAATGCCAATTCTGAGCTATCCTCCTCATCTTCACCCAGTCTTGCAAATCTTTTGATTTGAATCCGCTCAGCGATGGCTTTCCTTTTTCTCTACCCATTTTCTCCACTCCTTACTGTTACCCAGCAGCCTATGTACTGTTCTTCATCTACAACTACACCCTCTGCACCACTAACCCCACTTACTACCGGATCAGTGAGGTCCAAGCTCCTTTACAGGTTTCCAATATTAGACAGTGTTGCAATATATATTTCCAGATCCATTATTTTAGAATAAAAAATATATTATGCTGTCATTTGCCACAGTGGTATGTCCCTTGGAATGACTGCTCCAAGTGTTCAAACCTGTGACAAGATGTGCACTGCATGAGATTGCCCAATTTGCTATCATTCATGCTTCTACAATTCAACTCGTATTACTAACTCACACTCTTAGCGGAAATATACCAGGGTTAAATGTCTGTGTCCAGTTCATGTGCTTTTCTAAATTGCTTAAAAACCACAATCTGAAATGAAATTCCTGTCTGCAATCACCAAGCAATTCCCTTGAAATTACCTACACCACAGATATATATAGATTTCAAACCCATGCTTCAGTTCTAAATCACAATTCTTTCTTACACCACTTGTTGGTTATTCAGTAGAGCCAGGCACTTGCTTATAAAGCAGAGCTATACACAGATAGATCCCCTTTCTCAATCCTCACACCCATACACACAGGAGGGAAGAAAAAAAAGGAATACAAATATTTTATTCACATGCACAACTCATAGGTACTTTTGCATACTTTTCACCTGGTTCTTTCAAACTCCACTTGTCTATTAGCCATTACTCTGCAAACCAGTAGAGTAGCCAATAGGAAATGCTCCATATAATTGATCACATGACTTAATGTGCATTCATCTTTTGGAAGTCCGTGAAGTGGCTAAAATGCCCCTGGCAACTCACCCATTTAGAGCACATGCACTGCTCTTTTAACCCTTTGAGTGCCAGAGAGGTATCCAAGGCATTGCTTTGCAATGTATTGGAGACCCCCTGGCACTCAGAAGGTTAAATAACCCATTTAAAGCACATGTACTGCAACTCACCCATTTAAAGCACATAGCTTGTTCTTTTAACCATTTGAGTGCCAGTGAGGTATCCAAGGCATTGCAAAGCAATCCCACCTACTTCTGCCTGGTAGTTCGAGTAGGGTGGAAGCGAGGGAATCATGCTGTTACCCTGCACCACCTCTACTGATCTCCCAGCACTATTGGCTGGGGAATCAGTAGCTGGGGGGAATCACAAGGGGTCCTCATCCCCCTCCACAAAGTCAAAATATAAAAATACATTTAAAATATAAAACAGAGTGGTGTCCAATACATTGTTTGCAATGCGGTGGACACCCTTTGGTATTCACACATACACTCTCCCCACATTCTTTGTCCACTGGTAGTCATAGCTGCCTCACATACACTGCCTGATCCCCATTGCCTGGTTCCACTGCACACTGGTAGTCACAGATCCCCACATACACTGTTAGACCCCCCCCAAGCCTGGTTTCACTTCCCACAGATTCGCACACAGACTGTCTGATTCTGCAAGCCTAGCCCATTGCTCACTATTAGCTACAGACACCTGCATACACACTCTGTCCCACCCCACAGCCTTGTTCCACTGGTAGTCATTGAATTGCACATGCATTGCCTGCTCCCTCTGGAGACACGCTCCTAGCACCCACTACATACCAATGGGGTACCATTTTTCTTGGGCTGGCATAGTTACTGAATACACTATAAAAGTCCATGTGTTAAAATATTTTGTTATCACACTAGAGTTGTGCACACTAGTCTAGAGGTAAAAAGGCAAATAGCCCCTTATTTGATGTGGGTGAATGTTTGCTTTCCTATATAGTATGCCTTACTGACCTTTTCTCCATATCTGTAATGGTTATGAACATTTTAGTGTAGGCAGATCACTTCACAAAAGAAAAATGGCAGGTGTAATTTTGTGCTTCTGGTAACCCCCTACGGTATGTCAGTCCATAACAATGGGTTACTATTTTTCTTGAGCTGGTAAAATGTACTGAATACAGTAGGAAATGCCATAGTTTTTAAAGATTGCAGTACATTTGAAGGCATAGAAATATAAAAAAACATTTTTTTTCCTTTAGTGCCACCTTCTGGAAACATTTGTGCACACCAGGCTAGTGGTAGAAAGCAAAATTACCCTTCATTTGATGCAGTGGGATATCTTTTAGGAAATACATGCCTTTATAGAGTTATTAGCTGTCATAGGGTAGTTCTACCATGTAACCAGCTGAATGTGTATTTTAGTTCATGAAGTGAAAAGTACAGTTTTATGCTTCTGGTAATTAGGGCTTTGTGCAAGCCATGTTGGTAAAATTATACATATTTGGTATGTTTCTACTCAGAAGGTTCAGACTTTTTAAAACATATTTCAATTTTCTCTACTAACATTTAAAGTAATAGTAGTATAGTGATGTATCTCACCACTAGAGTGTATCCCAGCACTATACCTTCAGAAAGCACCACACAAAATCCCTACTCCTTTATGAGCATAACAACAGATCAAAAACAAACAAGATGTTCTATATAATAACCAAACATCAAATAGTAACAATAGGCAGACAATATATATTGGTAACACCTCAGATGCTTTTATATCTTACAGTCCTTTCAGAAAATAAAAAAACAGGAATATTCAGATATGTATAGACAGAATCTTTTGGTAGGATCGGTGCTCCCCAGGAGTATAGTACAGAATAAAAAACAAAACACAAAAGCACAGAAATCCTTCTAAGCGTAGTATTGTAAAATCAGTATTGCCTTCACCAACACCCTGTGCTCTTAAAAATTTCACTTACTTGTGTGAGAGGTTTGGATACTGCCTCTCAGTTTTTTCAGCTTTCCTGGTATAAACCGCAGGTTGGTTTTCTTTCATTGGTGGATGTCTGGATAGCTTCCTTCTTCACCCCTCTACTTCAGTTCTTCCCGTATCTCCAACCAATGTAATATATATAGGCTGAATATTCTCCTGTGTATTCTATTTACAGGAGAAAAGGGAGGGGGGACGGGAATCTCTAACTTATTAGAGATTATAGAACAAAGAACTCCACTCCACTTTAAAGGGATAGTAATACTTTGTTTTATCTTTATTTTATTTTGTAGGCATTAAAAGAATAAGAAGAAAGATATAAGTCTTATCTCTCAAACCTTTATGGTTTGAGAGATATTCACAAGCAAAGTTTCCCCTCCCGCCCCTTTTACCTAGTGTAAGCCATCTCTTCTCAGATGTGGAATGCAGTCCATAGACCAGACAGATAACAGCAGGGGACAATCTTCTTCCTATGAGAAAAATGAAAGCCCTGCCCCCTTGACAAGTTTTTCAGGTTTTTCCCTTATCTTAATTGAAGATTGTCCCTCTCTGCAATCTACCTGGGCGCCTCCCTTCTGCTCTGGCTGAGCAGTGTTACATCAGTAAAAGGGGTGGGAGGGGGATACTTTGTAATTGAATTACTCTTGAACTACAACTCTGACAGTATTGAAATAACACTCTCCAAAGTCCAAATACTATGATGATTAACTGGAGCTGCATTTATTATGAACAATTAATATCCCTTTAAGTAGTACTAGAGACTCAGGGTAAGGTATCCAAAAACTGATTTATTATCATAATGTTAACATTTAAAACAAATAAAACCGGGTCAAGCTAGTATAACTATAAGTAATTTTATTACAAAAGTACACCCTACGAGTTTCTTAACTTAGTGTTACTTCCTCAGGAGTGAAAAATATCTAGGGGTTTATACCAGGAAAGCTGAAAAAACTGAGCGGCAGTACCCAAAACCTCTCACACAATGAGTGAATCTCCTATGAGCACAGGGTGTTGGCGAAGGCAATACTGATTTTACAATACGACGCTTAGAAGGACTTCTGCGCTTTTGTGTTTTGTTTTTTATTTTGTTTTTTATTATCTACTAATATAAATGTTTTGATATACAGTTTATAAGGAAGGCATTTAAGTTACATTTTTAAAGTTTCTTTGTGTTTATGAAATCATAGCTTGTCCCACAATTTATTATTATTATTTATTTTTTTTTTTTAGATATATAACTAGTAACTAAGTTACCAATGGGAATCATTGCTAAACAGATGGATAGCAAAAATGCTGAAAAGTTTTCTGGCGTACAGGGTACAAAAGCCTTCGGCACAGAAAGCGTTAAGGACCAGAGTGGTGTGCATTACATTGCAAAGCAAAGCATTGAATACCCTTAAAGGGTTAAGGATACCATGTACAGTGAGTAGAGTCTGAAGTCTTGTGATTCAGCGATCAACTCGGCATGACTGTCTCCATGGATAGGACTTCCTGGACTGATTGAAGATTTTCCCTCTTGAATAAAGGCACAAGGACAAAATTCATTGGGGTCATTAGGATTTTCTGTCCATAGTAAGTTAAGAGGAGGGTTATTATTATAAGTTGTTAGTTCTCCTTTAATCTTCCATCCTATGCTTACTTCCCATTTTTCTCATTATGTTCAGTGACTAATCCAGAACAAGACTCCTGTGGTGATCTAAAGCTCTCTCTATATATCAATTTCCCATTTTATGTTTTAAATTGCTTCATAATGTGTTTGCCAGGGATTTTCTTCAGATTTATGATTAATGATTTCACAAAAGTCCAATTGATTTAAATAGACAATTTAACCCGTTGTATATTAGAGTTCTCCAACTCAATGAAAAGCAATTTGCTGGAGCCCTATTTAAATCAGTGACAATTTTTATTTGCCCCCTGTGGTGCAGTCAGTTGGGCATAGGAAGAAGTTAGTGCACATTCTCCTGTGTGAGTGTGTCCAATGAAAGGGACATTAGATAAGGTAGGAGGAGTCAGTGACAGTCTTTATTATGTTATTGTAGTTAGCTTATAGAGCAACTATACCTTGGAAGATGTAGCTCTTAATTTGATAGAAATACATTGATACAGAAGGCAGGTACACCTATTTAAAGTTTTGTACTCTGGAATATTTTACTACCTTGAAAATATATACATGACCCTCAATCTCTCCCTCTCTTTTTCTCTCTGGCATTAGTTAGAGATAGAGCTCTACCCATGATTCTAAAGGGTCATGTAAAC
Source organism: Rhinophrynus dorsalis (assembly GCA_037306005.1). Classification (NCBI taxonomy): domain Eukaryota; kingdom Metazoa; phylum Chordata; class Amphibia; order Anura; family Rhinophrynidae; genus Rhinophrynus; species Rhinophrynus dorsalis. Next base: position 307,004,207 of record CM074720.1, on the reverse strand, counting down.
ATTTTCAAGATGGTAAAATGTCCTCTTTTGGTTAAATATTACAGTAAAAAGAACTGTCTCACTGATGTATGAATAACACCTATCTATGCAAACCCTTCTGTTAAACAAATTAAGACTCAGATATTCCTGGAGAATAGGTACCCTTTAATAAGTCTCAGTATAATGTAGCAGGTCTCTTGTTAAACATCACAACAAATTAATTTATTTTAAGGAGACACCTGTGCCCAATTATGAGAGGAATCAGTTAGGATTATTATCTTGCTGGGGAGTGTAGGTCTCTCTGTAGTTGCTCATACACTCCTGTATAAGCCAGGCTCAGAGCTTTGTATCCAAAAAGCCAGAGTTCCTGCATCCTGTGCTCCTGATATCTGTATTGGCTGATGGAGTCAGTTATGGCTGGCAGCCACATCCTTTGTTTATCCACTGCAGTCAACTGTCAATTACAGGCTACAGCTTCCAACCAATTGCATACCATGGCTGCAAAACAAAGTGGGAATGAGGGATGATTGGTCAGCTTGTTATTGGCTGCAGACTGTACTTGGCTAGAAGCTATATCATGTGATTGTTTGCTGGGACTGACATACTATTTGTCTGCTAAAGGAATCTAAAGAACACCCTCCAGGTATACCACTCAGCACCCAAAGCTGACTTCCTTCTATAGGCAAACAAAGGGAGCCAGCATGGAAGAGATTAAAATAAAGTAATTTATATAATAAGGTAAAGTAAGTGAAAAGTGGACATGTTATCTATACAACATTTAGTCTTATTAAATGTATGTATGTGTGTGTTATGTGTTATTGTGTTATTGTTTTGAAAACAGGTTATTAGTTTTAGACATTTTTGTTTCAGTAGATGGAGGTTCAAATCTCATAAGAGCTTTGTTCTCTAACTTGCTCAGATAATTACTCACAAATCTACCAAATCACCTCTTTTCACCTTCTTAGGCAGTTTCTGTGTTGTGGGGGTGTAATAAATTGATAAGGAAAAATAATCATGTGAATCCTTGGAAAAGTGACAGGTCCTCTTTAATTTACCTATCCCCACCTCCACCATCTTTCTTTCTTTCATCCTGCACCCCAGTCTTTTAAAGCAATTATTTATTTACTATTATTTACAATGCAGAGTAGGCTGTCATTGAAGTGTATGTCTGAATGCAAGTCCTGTGTGTCATGGGTAAAATCTGGTCCTTGCTGCTGGGGACTGATGCTAGAGAGAGATGCTGGAGATCGGAGCCAGGCACAAAAATACCCTGGCTGCGGCCAAAGCCAGAATTAAAGGTGCTGGCCGAGAAGCCAGATGTCTGACCCCAGTTGAGCTGGAGCCTGGACCAGGATGGGATAAATGTGCTACTGGTAATGAGAACCTAGAACCAGAGTACAAAAATAGGAACCCCCAATGGGTAGGCAGAAGAAAACAAGAAAAATTATCACCCGAGATAAACTACCGATCTAGGTCTTTAGGGACAGCAAACACAGGAAAGACCCCATCAAAAGGACAGGCTAGAGTGGACCAATGAAAACCAACACCGGACCTGAACAGATGGCTAGTCTAGAGAACAGCGGAGACAACTTTAAGAGAAGACTTGCACAGAAAGTCTCAGGGAGAACCCAGAAAGGAAAGATCTTTCCTAAAGAATGGTACAGAAAGACTCAACGGAAGCCTCAGGAGGAAAGGTAACACCACCCCCTACCAAGGAATAGGCAAAAATGTCCCCTGGTCAAACCCTAAGAAACAGGCAAATCTAATACTGAGGAGTAAGACCTCTACAGGGCTCTTCCTCAGAGACTATGGACACCAGTTGAGTTTAAATAGGCAAAATAGAAAGGGTCTTAATAACCCACGCTTAGTATAGGTAAGAGGGACGTGGAAAGGAAACCACCACCTCTTTTCTACAAGCTCCAAGACAATAAATCGATAAGGCGAAGATATCACCACCCAAGGAGGATAATGCCCAAGGTGAGTGTTTCCAGATTACAGAAGGATTGTCTGCAGTGCGGAAACACAATACCCAGTTGGGGCCGAAGAGAAAGGGGAAACGACAGACAGACCAATTCAAATACCCCAATGTCTGCAAGAAACCCGCTACTCATGGTGTCCACAAGCACACGGAGCGAAAAGCCAGGGTGAGACGGGCCGAGGTCACAGGGGGCGGATACCACAAAGGGAGAGATATACACAGTCAGAGTGTAAAGGTTTGTTTGACTCACAGACACAGTGGTTAGGATAAAAACACAGTTTTATTGAATAAAACAATACAGTAAGAACCCGCACAGGCCCTGTAGTACACAACAGTATAGTACAGACACACGACAGGTAATTTATTCAATGCCCACACAGGTCCAGCATAACATGAAGGTACAGACAGTATATACTGACACAGGTCAGGTAAGAGAAGTAGGTTCCCAGGATTCCGGCACTGCAGGAGTTAAAGTTCATCAATGATGGTAAACAGTCCCATGTGTGAAGGTACTGGATAGATACTTTAACAAGCCAAGGTCAGCAAACATACGTGAACTGCCAGCCAAACTGAGGTAGAATGAGCACTACTGGAGCAATCACGGAGGCACACACTTGCAACCGGTATGTCAGTAACGGAGGACTAGGCCAGAGGCGCTCTGCCGGAGCAGTAACTGAGACAACACTTGGCAACCTGCCGGAGCAGTAGCAGAGGACAAGCCAATGGCACTTTACCAGAGCAATCACGGAGGCACACACTTGCAACCGGTATGACAGTAATGAGGACTCAGCCAGAGGAGCTCAGCCGGAGCAGTAACTGAGACAACACTTGGCAACCTGCCGGACCAGTAGCGGAGGACGAGCCAGTGGCACTTTACCGGAGCAATCACGGAGGCAACACTTGCAGCTGGTATGACAGTAGCGGAGGACTAGGCCAGAGGCGCTTTGCCGGTTCAGTAACTGAGACAACACTTGGCAACCTGCCGGAGAAGTAGCGGAGGACAAGCCAATGGCACTTTACCGGAGCAATCACGGAGGCAACACTTGCAGCCAGTATGACAGTAGCGGAGGACTAGGCCAGAGGCGCTTTGCCGGAGCAGTAACTGAGACAACACTTGGGAACCTGCCGGAGCAGTAGCGGAGGACAAGCCACTGGTAACCGGAAGTAAGAATGCCGCAGAGGCGACAAGGACAAGGAAGCAGGAACATATATCAGCTGGGTCGGTGCACAGGAACAGGAACATCAGCCAGGCCGGGTTAGCACACAGGAGCAGGAACGTCAACCGTCCGGGTCAGTACACAGGAGCAGGATCGTCAGCCAGGCCGGGTCGATACACAGGAGCAGACACAGAAGAGTAGTCAGGCAATCCGGGTCGGTACACAGGAACAGGAACTGAAGAGTACTCAGGCAGGCCAAGTCGGTACACTGGGAACTCTGAGCAGCAGTTAGCACTGGTACAGGAACACCATGAAAGGGCACCGGGTGGGTGCAGGAGCCCAGTATATAAAGGCAATACTGGGTGGGCTCAACACAGGGCAACCAATGAGAGCATAACACAGGATAACTGACAGCAAAACAACAACAAGGGAGCACGGGCACTGTGATACAGAGTCAGACTTATCTGGGGTCAGAAGGAGAATCTATAACAACGGGGATGAGAGAGAGTGCAAAGTCAGACGTAGCCAAGGTAACCAGGAGCAGAATCATAAACGGAGGTAAGCCAGAAGCAGAGTCAGTCATAGAAGAGGTCAGGAATACCAAGAATCAGCAGCTGAGGCAAGGTAGAAAAAACATAGTCAGGAGCAAGCCAGGATCAAATTGCCAGAGGAAGTCAAAAACAAAGCAAAAACGGATCACAGGAATCGGAACGTAGAAACTAGCTCGATAATCTGGCACCGATATCTGGGACAGGCCAGTATAAAAAGAAGTAGAGGCCAATCAGAGAAAAGACAGAGCTGGGCCAGACGGGGGGGGGGGGGGATAGGAAAAAAATAAATTAGGCAAATGAAAAAATACTGAAAGTGGTAAAGACATGACACTGTGACACAGGCTTGGCCACAGCATGTTTTATTTGGCTATGTGAAAGGTAGCTGGGGTGGCCATATTTTGCGGTAAAAATATATTTGGGTGTGTTGGGGATAATGGTGACATGGGGGAGAGATTCATTAAGTGGTGACAAAGAGGAGATGACTTCCCCAGTTCCTATGTTAGTCTACAGAGCCAATGCACTACGATCTCCAAAACTTTATCACCGCTTAGTGACTATCCCTCAGGGTGTCTATAGAAGGTAGGTTGTACATGATCATGGTGAGGTATTATATAGTTCTGTGTTCTTAAGGGTACAGGGTTCTGGGATATATACATGAGGTACTTTGGAGTAACAGCTTTATCATTCACCTGTCTCTTATACCTACTTGTTCTCTTTCTCATCATCTCCCCCACATTACCTTCACCTTTTATTACACTCTACTTCATTATTATTTTCCATGTTCTCCTCTTGCTCTCTCTGTCCCCCCCCCCCACCAACACACACACACCTCTTCTTTTTCTCACCCATCCCTGCACCCTTCTCAAGATGCTGAGTCATGTATGAAAGCAAACTGGAGCAATGCTTGAATAAACCAATAGTACCACATGGGACAAATACAATATCCTATTAATTTAAATGTTTCTTATCACCCATTCAAGGTGTTAAATCTAATTTAAGTCACTGGGGATGTTGAGAAGTTCTTTATTTCCTCTATGCGTTGGTTTGGCCTAGAACTGCTCTGGTCTGTTTTATACATAAGGCCCCTCTTTTACTTCTAGTCACTCTAAGAGGGATGGCCAAGTAGAATTCTGAGTAAAACAAGTGCTTGTTTCTGCCTAACTTCTATTTATTAATATTGTTCAGTGACCAAATGGGAGTTTTGCTCCACGTGTGCCAAGAGTTGAGCAGCATGATCCTGGGTGTATTTGGGACAGCTGTCAGTCTGTGACAATGCATATAATATGTACAAATGTGCCAAAGAGGACATCTGCAGAAAATTCTTCCTATTCACATGTCATACATACAAGTGGTGTTAAAAGAATAGTAACCATTTATTATGCAAGTACAGAATAGTCAAATTACCTGTACTTTTTATTGTTTATGTCCCTGATAGAAAGTTTAGTGCATTTCTATTTTCATAGAGTTATTTGGTCAGCAGTCCATGAAAGAGGCATGTAATACAATCTTACATTCTCCCAGCAAAAGGTGTAAAAAAAATTGGTGAAGAATAACCCTTTGAATGCCAGAGGGGGTATCCAACCCATCCAACAGGCAAACAGAGGTAGCTGGAGTTGCTGTATTTAAGAATTAGTGGTAACTAGTTGTTGAAATCATGGATGCGGGAACATTTTTCCTTGGGGCAAGGACTGTGCAGTTATCAACATCGGTATTGTGTGCAATGTGTGAAAAGATTGTGAAAAATTTGAAGGAGGGATCAAACTTTTGCACTTCTGTTTTAACTAGGCATATCCAGCTTAAAGGGATAGTATTACTTCAAAATTACTATTCCTCATATTGTAGCACTTAATAAACTGAGTTAAATGACACCAGCGGCATCTCTCTAACCTTTATGGTTTAAGAGATAGCCTCTTTCAAAGTTTCCTCTCCCCTGCTGTCAGCGTTCTGCTGCCAGCAGGAGAATCCGGTCCAGGGACAGGCGGAGGCTCTTAAACAGAGCCGATATCTCGTTATGGAAGGATACATGATTCATTGAAACAGTCTTCTGCATGTGCTTGGTAACCAAGCACACGTAGAAGACTGTTTCAATGAATCATTTTTCCTTCCATAACGAGATATCGGCTCTGCTGAAGAGCCTCTGCTTGATTCAGAGACCAGATTCCCCTGCTGGCAGCAGAACGCTGACAGCAGGGGAGAGGAAACTTTGAAAGCGGCTATCTCTTAAACCATAAAGGTTTGAGAGATGCCGCTGGTGTCATTTAACTCAGTTTATTAGGGCTACAATATGAGGGATAGTAATTTTGAAGTAATACTATCCCTTTAAAGGGATAGTAATGTTTCATAATAAAAGCAGCTCTAATTAATCATCATAGTATTTGGGCCTTGGAGAGTCATATTTCAATTGTCTCAGAGTTGTAGTTCAAGAGTAATTGAATTATAAAATATCCCCCTCCTGCACCTTTTACTGATATAACACTGCTCAGCTCAGAGCAGCAGGGAGGTGCCCAGGTAGATTGTAGGGAGGGACAATTTTCAATTAAGATAAGGAAAAAAGCTGAAAAACCTGTCAAGGGGGCAGGGTTTTCATTGTTCTCACAGTAAGAAGATTATGCCTTGCTGTTATCTGTCTGGTCAAGCAACCAGATTCCACATCTGAGGTGAGCAGTGATACATTAGGTAAAAGGGGCAGGGGATGGATACTTTATCATTCAATTACTCTTGAACTACTTGACAGTACTAAAATAACACTGTCTATGGCTCAAATACTATGAAGATTAATTGGAGATGCTGTTTTTGTGAAACATTACTATCCCTTTAATTACCCTGAGCTTTATGCTAACAATGCTAAACTGTTCCCCAAGAAATCAGGTGCTGACACTGTGCCCCTTATCTGTTCCCATAAATATAAAGATAGAGTCGGCACTGGTATATAGATAATATAGATATAGATAATAGCACTACACTATAATAGTGTAGTGCTCTCACAGACTCAAAAATCAACATATACACAAAAACATAGGATGGTAAGAAATAGACCCAAACCCATAAAAAGTGATTCTCTAAAATTAGGCACTCAACTCTGGACTAATGGTACAATACAAAATCATTTTATTGGTGAATATAGATCAAAAAACAAGGTGAAAATAAAAACAATTAAAAACCACTCTTAGGAGAGGGGTATCGGGAAGAACCTTCAAATACCATAATTATCAGCCCATTGAATATCAAACATATAGCCGTATCATAAATCTAATGCATACAATGAGAATAAACCTAAGGGCTAATCAAATAATGACTGCCCAAAGTTCCTACTCAAGATAAATGATAGCAATGATACACACTTATCGGCATATAAGAATAAGGTGATACATAGGAACAAACAATATGATGACAGTATGATAATAGTAAGCAAAAACAAATTGTATACTTATCATCAAGTAAATATAAGATGGAATCCAGCTGTAGAGCTTTCTCCAGACCTAGCCATCCCATCTCATATTGCCTGTTACCAGACTTCATCAGGGGATAGATGCCATACTGAGCTTTTAAATCCCATAAACCAATTAGGAAGGTCATAGTGAGCACGTGATGGAAAAAGAATCACATGACAATAACCATCACGTGATCACCGAGGTCTCTCGCATGTCCTATCGGGGGAACGTAAATAAATAGTGTATAGTAATCTCATATATATATATACATATATATATATATATATATATATATATATATATGTATATATATATATGAAAAAGTACATATATAAAAAGAGAAATATATAGTTTATAATCTCTAAAAGTAATAGAATACTTGTGGAGCATCGTGGGACACCTCATTACATCGTTATGAGGTTGCGTTAAGCGGTCATTCCATACATGCGCATGCCTCCATAGATACATAAAGACAGAAAAAAAACATAAATAGACCAAACGAGCGCACATAAGGTACATATGTCATAAAAGGGGGCAGGCAAGTATATCCGCATCAAACAAATTCTAATAAGTATGCGCATGCCCCCTGTAGAAAGAGACAAAATATCACATATACTCCCCCAAATGGTACGTCATAACTGAACGCAAAAGATATGATAAGAACACATGCATCATATGCTTTTAGACCGCAGCATTCAAAAAGATGGATGCTGCAGATAATCACCAGATAAAGCCCCATACATAAACATGTCAAACTACATTGCATCCCAAGTTGAATTGACACGTTATGTATAACATCCTTATAATAAAAATTATTATAGAGACTCACTTTTTATGGGTTTGGGTCTGTTTCTTACAATCCCATGTTTTTGTGTATATCCTTATTTGATCCCAACAACAACAACATGCCCCAAAATTTCATGCCAAAATGCCTCTTCTTCAAACTCCCCACCAACCCACAATGGGAAAATCATCACCATCACCATCATCATCTGCATACTGCTAGGCTCTGGGACCAGGATCACAGTAATATCCCTGGTGATTCTTGGTGCCCTTGGAGTGCTCCCTGGCATTGACATTGCCGTTATCAGTATCAGGAGCAGACAACAATTTTGCAAATGTGAAACTATGGTGATATGTCTCTACACATTCACATGAAAATGTGGTGGACACTAATAGGATAGAGTATAAGCAGCCATCGAAAGACTGTCCATCTTTTAGACTATTCACAGGTCATTCTGGGAAGGGCCAATTATTTTAATAATTGACTGCGTAATCACCCATGCAGAACATAGTAACATAGTAACCTTTTTCATGGTGCTGAAAACAGACGTGTCCATCAAGTCCAGCCCATGCCAAAACACCCCTTTTGATGAACAGGTGGTAGTTCCGCTTTAAACTATCTACAAGCACATCATCCTAAGGAAAAGAATCCCATAACTTTACTGCCTTTACTGTAAAAAATGCCTGCCTTTTTTAGTTGAAAACACCTCTCCTCTAAGCTTAAAGGATGACCTCTTGTTCTTCGCTCAGCTCTTTGAGTAAATAGTTTATTGGAGAGTTCTTTGTATTGACATAAAAAATATGTGTAAATAATAATCATATCACCCTTTAGGCATCTATTCTTTAAACCCAATTTGAATAGCCTAGCTTTATAAATCAGATGCTCCAATCCCTCTATCAGTTTTGTTGCATTTCTCTGTAATTTTTACAGATCAGTAATGTATTTTTAAGAACTGGTGCCCAAAACTGTACTCCATATTCTAAAAGAGGCCATACCAAGGATTTCTATAGAGTCATAATTATATTTGCATCCCATGCATCTATACCCCTTTTTATCCAGGCTAGTACCCTATTTTCTCGTACAGCAGCTGAGTGACACTGCACACCGCAGTGAAGTCTATCATTTATCAGTACTCCTACTCTTTCTCTATTTAGGATTCCCAAATAGTTTCCTATTCAGTGTATATGGAACATGTTGGTTTCTACACCCAAAATACATAACCATTTATCTACTTTAAACCTCATTTTGCTGTAGGCCTCAGCCTTGGAAATATTGTTAGTAGGGTGAGACCTAAGGTAAGATAAGCCTGACTGTGTGACATCTGGTCCTCAGAAAAGTAAGTGGGAACTAAATTAGCAAACACCACAATGTCACTGCTGAGGGACATCCATTCCAATAAGAAGATTTATATCCCAGTCTTTATTTATTTGTACTAAGAATGCTCTCATTTCATTGTCATATCCTCATCATCATAATCAGCACCATCACCAGACCTTTCCTGCAATCTAGAAACAACACAACCCCTATGTCTGAAGATATGATAGCAGCATTACTATCTGCTGGTGTTGGGTTCTCACTACCACTGTTGCTTGTACTGTTAGTTTCAACTGTGGATTTCTCCACATCAGTACTCAGCAGCAGCTGCAGCAGTACTGCAGTTGGAATGAGTATGTCCATAGAAAGCACAGGCAGAAATTGCAAAGTTTCCATGATAATTTCACTGGGTGTAAAATAAATATGGACATTTTATTTAATTTTCTATTGAGATTTCTGAAAAAAAAGAGAATAATGGTGTTTTCATTCATGAAAAGCACTGCATAAAAGTAAAGCTTTTTGCCCATCCCTAGTCATGTCCATAGATGCAGACAAGATAGTTGCTAGCAGCACCACAGGACACAAACCACGCCCACAGCATATGGTTATCTTAACCCTTTAAGGATCTGAGGGATTTGCACACATTGCTGAGTGGCCAGTAACATCTAACATAGAGCTACCTTTCATATTCACAAGCAAAAACTTCATACACATGGGAAGTGTTGATTTCCAGTTAGCATATCTGGGAACTTTCATTTGTGGAGTCTCTGGAGGATGCCGTTTTGTGATGTTTAATTGCCGCAAATAGCTGCAAAAAGGGGGCAGGATTTATCCTCCAGTGGGAGTGCGGCTTTCCGGGACATACACAAGCAGGAGGGAAGTGGGAGGAACTGGGTGGGGAAGGAGGAGAAGTGGGAGGAACTGGGTGGGAAGGAGCAGAAGAAAACTCCATACATCCAGAGAATCGGCCACTGTCCCAGAGTTCCCATGTATGTTAGTTAGACTTCTAGCACTATATTATGCATCACATTAGAACTGAGTGTTAGAAATATAATAAGCTACTCAATACACTGTGGGCAATATATACACAGACAAAAGTGGAGCAATACCGAGGCAAAACTGCACCTTTGGGGCAGGGCCGGTGCAAGGATTTTTGCCACCCTAGGCAAAACCTAATTTTGCTGCCCCCTTGGCTCCGCCCCTTGCACCCACTGCTTTATGCCCCACCCCTGTATGTGTATAAGTGTCTGTATGTTTGTGTATTCCCTATATGTATATAAGTGCGTGTGTGTTCCCTATATGTGTGTAAGTGTGTAAGTGTGTGTGTTTCTGTTTGTGCATCAGTGTGCCAATTTGTATGCTTGTGTGTGTGTATGTGAGTACTTATCTCTGTGTATCTGTGTGCGCTTATCTCTGTGTATCAGTGCGTGTATGTGTATACGTTGAGTAACATCACTCTAATTTTTCATTCTAAAAGTGATTATTTTATTTCAATATGCGCACACCTGTAAAATAGATAAAAAATCCATCCATTAAAAGGCAGGAGGTACCCAACGTACCCTCTGGCACTTAAAGGGTTAAAATGGGAGCCGAGTATTGGTACAGTGCTGAGTGCTGGTACAGCAGGGCTATCATATATCATTCATAAGTGCCAAAGAGGTATTGTGTTGCAATGTGTTGGATACCTCTCTGGCACTTCAATGGTTAAATGGTGTTTTAACCCCTAGAGAGCTAGAAAGGTTTCCAACGGATTGAGACACCTATGTAGCATCCAAGGGGTTAAAACTCCATTGTAATCATTGGGGATTTGTATTTACCCCCTGTGGTGCGGTTTGTTTAACCTTTTGAGTGCCAGTGGGTAGGCTACGCAATGCTAAGCAGTGCTATGGCACTCTAGGGGTTAATCCAGCTGTCCCTAGTACATCAGCCTTTGTCTCTGTCCATAGGGACCATTGTGCTGTGCAGGTATCTGTACACCAGGGAGCCTGAGCAGAACAGGAGATCACACCCACTGCCAGCGAGCCTCTCACCTGAGCCCAGCACTCCCCGGACATCCTGCTCCTCCCTGGGGCTCATCCTGTACCGGCTCCGCGTCCTCCCAGCAGTCCAAGAACAAACAGCCGTGCCGTTTGCACTGACTCAGGCTTATGCTCCCTGAGCTGTGCTGTCTGGCTGGGTCTGGTGTCAGGGGCTGTTCTATATTGTCACTATTCCGGCGCAACACTACTCTGCTCCCACTCGTATAACTGCTGCTCTCTGGCTGAGGGAGTGCTTGGTAGCATGAATCAGCTCTCCCTCATGGCAGATATCTATATATTTAAAATAAATGGGGGAAAAAAAATTGCTGCTCCGTTTCGGCGCCCTTCCGCTGCGGCGCCCTAGGCGGCTGCCTAAGCTGCCTTATGGTAGCACCGGCCCTGCTTTGGGGACAAATATACCTTCCCCAAAATTCCTATTCATTAAAATGGAAATTTTAGACCTATGGATAGTGGAAAGGTCTCTAACACATTTATTCCCAAAAGCTCTATATTGTCAGCAAACTCTTCAACCTCAACATAAAAAACAGTGAGTTAACATGGGTAATAGAGGCAATATATACTATACACTTATTCACGTGAAATAATTCACTATGAACTAGGGAAGTTCTAATTATTTTGTGTTTTTAAAGTGATAGTAATGTCTACAATAAAGTTTATCTTCAAGTCTGCTCTATTGTTTTTATAACACTTTGTGCTATGTTTAATAACTTACTGTTCTGTAGTTCAAAAGATATTCAATGTAAAAGGATCCCCCTCCTGGCCTTGACACGCTTCCTCTAACTGTTGTCCGGATGGAGATCGGCAAGGGACAATGTTCAGTAAGCAAAGGAAAATCTTGCCCTCCTTCGTCAAGTAGGCAGGGTTTTCCTCATACTGACTGAGGTTTGTCTGTCTGGTCCCAGGACCAGATTGCAGCTCTAAGGGGACGTGGCCAGAAGGGGCGAGTCTGTTATCCTTTTACATTGAACATCTTTTGAACTACAGAACAGTAAGTTATGAAACATATTGAAAAGCGTTATACAAACTATAGAGAAGACTCTGTGATAAACTTTATTGTAGACATTGCTATCACTTTAATTAGGGATTTGTAGACAGACACATTACTTCTTGCCAGACATTATCTTTCTTCAAATTGTCATTTATAATGGCGTACTCTCTGTATTGCCTTTTCTGGCAATCAGTGTCTTAGGTGCTGTGATGTCATGTGTGTGTGTGTGTGTGTGTGTGTGTGTGTGTGTGTGTGTGTGTGTGTGTGTGTGTGTGTGTGTGTGTATGTGTGTGTGTGTGTGTGTGTGTGTGTGTGTGTGTGTGTGTGTGTGTGTGTGTGTGTGTGTGTGTGTGTGTGTGTGTGTGTGTGTGTGTGGGGGAGGAATCAACCACTGCCTTTCATTTCCTGAGCTTACACAGGTCATAAAAATAATGCTGCTGTACTTCATCGTGTATACAAGTTCGGAGAATAGCTTAAAGGGTCAGTAATGCCCATATTTAACTTTATTTAATATTGTAGAGGTTACAAAAATAAAGTATTTGGAGAAAATGCCATCTCTCAAACCTTATCTCTCTTTGAGAGATATTCACCGCTAAAGTTTCCCTTGTCAGCTGTAAAGCTGACAGCAGGAGATTCAAGTTGGCCGAATCGAGGAGGCTCTTCAGCAGAGCCGAAATACCGAAATCTAAAAAGAAATACTTCAATGGAACTGTCTACAAGGTGTGCTTGCATACCAAGCACACTTTGTAGACCTTTCTAATGAAGTATTTATTTTTAAATAACCTGATTTCGGCTCTGCTGCAGAGCTGTCTGCTGGTCCCAGGACCGGCATCTCCTGCTGTCAGCACAGCGCTGATGTCAGGAGAAGGGGACGGAGGGAGGAACTTTAGCAGCTAATAGTTCTCAAACCATAAGGGTTTGAGAGATGGCACTTTTTCCAATTAGTTTATTTTTGTAACCTCTATAATATGAAATAAAGTTAAATACGGGCATAACTGACCCTTTAACACTTTAAGGACCAAAGGGCGTGCAACACATTGCTTTGCCTTAACCCTAAAGTATTAAGCGCATATCAGCACCTCTCCTATAGAATGCGCAGGAAATGTGCATGAAAATTTACCAACAGAGGCAAGAAAGATCCAGAAACGCCCATAATACTCCAACACTGCCCATCCCTTGATGTAAGTAGCATAAGGAGAAGAATTTTCAGTGTAGATAGATAGCTTAGTACATATGTTAGGCAGGTGAAGCACCAATAAGTTGATTCCAGCTCACTATAGTAGTATGGAATTGTATGACCGCAGCCGCGTGTTACCAGTCACTGTTGGGGATAACATTGCCTTTGACTACGGTGATCACAATGAATTGGGGATCTTTTTGGAACTGAAGGGGTTAAATCTTGTTTGAAGTGTAGTGATATGTGTTCAGCATTCAGTGGCTTCTGAACAAAAACAAAAAACAACTGTGTGGTTTGTCAGCCTACCCGTTTTGCGTGGGAGCAAAAACCTAGGTTTCAGAACTATAGAGTTTCTTCATTATCTTTAGCCCTTTGAGTTTCAGAGAGGTGTCCAAGGTAACACCTATTAGGCACTCAAAGGGTTAATGAAGCCATCCCAGCTGCTTAAAAAACATACACAAAACAGAAGATTGTTGACAGGATGTCATATATTATATTTTTTTTACCTTTGATGCTTTTTCAGGTCATCTTAACCCTTTGAGTGCCGGAGGGGTACGCAATGCATTGCAAAGCAATGTGTTGCGTACCCCTCCGGCACTCAAAGGGTTAACTCACATGATCTTTGACAGGTGTGCGTTCTACTTGAAACTGTGTCACACTTTGGGTTTGCATCTTGTAAGTTCGTGATGCACACTTTGATCCCCCGGCCAGGAGGAGATACTGCAATGCATTTCACACGCACACCATGCTTTGTCAAGCATAAAATGACTATATTACTGTGTAAGAAATTAAATCAATGAATGAAATCAATATGTGGTCCAGGGCCCAATACCAATACTGGCCAAGGCAAAAAAATAAAATTAAAATGAACATGGTTTCCAGAGTCTACATATTAATAAGAACATTTTTACCACCCCACCACTCACAGGAATGGTATGAGTTTCTAAAGCATATATTCACTTTGATGTCAGAGGTCCAACATTGCTGTGCAGTGCCCCTACAAATAAAATATATAAAAATTAAAGCACTAAAACTCTGCCACCACATTTGCCGCAGCTAAAATAAATAAATAAATTGACTCTGGGGAGTCCTGCCTGGGCTGTCATCTCACCATGGCCTATCATCCAGACCATGGTGAGAAAAAAACAAACAGAAATTGCCTTGCATACCGCCAATCCCTGTTTCCATTTTGCCATGACTGGGATGTGAAGTTATGCAAGGCATAGAACATGCCCTGGAGTATCCTCACCTCCCAGCCAGTCTAAATTTGCCTTGAGGAAGGAGTCACACATTGTGTATACATGTCCCCTTCTCTTTATCCAGGAATAGTAGGGAGGTGAGGTTAATCCAGGACATGTTCTTTACCCTGCATAACCACACCTTTGAGTCAATGGGAGTGTGGGGAAACAGGAATTGGCCAAATATAAGGCAATACCCTTTATTTCCCACAGTGGCAGGGAGATGGAGCTGTCAGGACGGCAGGAAGGTCACTTATTTATTTTTAGCTGTGACAAATGTGGAAGTGGGTTTTTAGGGATTTTATTTTAATTTTATTTTAATTTATTTATTTTGTGTAGGTGAAGACTGTGGAAAACCGGGGCTTTTCAGACTCCAATGGACCTCTGACATCAGGGTGAATATATGTTTTTGTACCACACACACCATTATTTGGGGTGTTTTCATTAATACAGGGACTCTGGACACCATATTAATTTTTCCTGACATTCTTGAGCTCTATAAAATATTATGAGGTAACTGATGGCATGTTGTGATGATAATGTTTTTGACTAATTTCTTTACAATGGTAATTTTGACTTTTTTTATACTTTCATTAACCCCTCTATTGCCATCGTGGCCAATTATACCCACCATGGCAATCGAGAGGTTAATTATGTTATTGGCTGGGGGGTCTGGGGGTGGTGGGAATTTTTTTATGTATATATATATATATATATATATATATATATATATATTAATGATCACTGAAATCCTTCAACAGGAGGGGTAACCCTTTATGTTAATGCTGTGGCAAGAAATTTGTGTATGTTTTTATTTGGTGGTTACTCCCTGGCAATGGAGGTGTTAACCACTGGTGTGTGGGAAGGGAGCTCTGGTGCATGGGGGGGGGTCAGGCAAGGTTCTGAGGAGCTATTTTCCTCTCATGTTTCCACTGCATGATTGAGCCCATGTAAAGTGGCCAACATCTTACCACGTTCCTTGGGCATCTTCACCTAATTTTGGGTCATTTTGCAGTGCTTTTCAGTTCCCCAAGAGGATTCCAAAGGGGTATTCAAGTTTCACCCACACACACACAACACTGCAATCCAATACTGTACATAAGTCAGAATGTGACTGATGAATTACTAAGCTGGAAGTATCAGACGCAGCTAACAGTAGCCAAATAACCAAGTCAGCAAATATTTCCAGGTGCAGTGGAATCTTGGTTAAATTAACAGCTACACTTTAGAGCTGGAGCCAACTTCAAGACCTAAAGCCACAGTAGAGCTGCTATATCCAAATAACCTCTCTCACCTAATAGAAGAATGGTGGGATTGCTCCAGGGATGGAGCAGAGACAGAATTAGAACTGTTGGAGTCAGAGTGGAGCCAGACCCAGGCTATGAAATTTGAGCAAAGGTCTTTTTTATCTCATAAATTACTATTATAGTCTATATCAGTGTTTATTAATGTTAGTCCTCAGGCCACACCAACAGTGTAGGTGTGTAAGATATTCCTGCTTAATCACAGTTTCGTAATCAGTTGCTCAGTCATTCTGATTGGTCCATTAGCGCTTAAAGTCAAAAGACCACTATTCCCTACTCATTCTCTTGGACCTGTCAGCTGCCTTTGACACCCACTCCTCCTCCAAGCCCTCCACTCCCTAGGTCTCTGTGACACTGCACTCTCCTGGTTTTCATCATATCTCTGCAACCGCTCCTTCAGTGTTTCATATTCTGGTTCCACTTCCCCACCCCTCCCACTGTCTGTCGGAGTGCCTCAAGGATCAGTCCTGGGACCCCTGCTCTTCTCAATCTACACCGCGTCCCTTGGCAAGCTAATAAACTCCTTTGGGTTTCACCATCATCTCTATGCTGATGACACTCAAATCTATCTTTCCTCCCCAGACCTCTCCCCTTCCCTCCTGTCCTGGGTATCTGACTGTCTGCTGTGTCTTCCTGGATATCCTCCAGTCAACTCAGACTTAACCTTGGCAAAACTGAACTAATTATCTTCCCTCCATCTACCACCAGCCTTGCCCCAGATATTACCCTGACCGTTAACACTACTATCATACCAACCCCTAAAGCACACTGCCTGGGGGTCACATTTGACTCTGCCCTATCCTTCATTCTTCACATCCAGTCAATTTCCTAATCATGCCGCCTCCACTTCCACAACATCTCTAGAATCCAACCCCTTCTTACACAAGACACTACCAAAAATCCAAACACTCATGTCCCGTCTTGACTACTGTAACTCACTACTTATTGGCCTTCCTCTCACCGGACTAACACCACTACAGTACATAATGAACTATGCTGCAAGACTAACCTACCTCACTTATCGCTTCTCTATTATCGCTTCTCTAACACCAACCCCCTCTGGCAATCCCTACACTAACTCCCATTAGCATTAGAATTAAATTCAAAATTCTGGTGCTAAGTTATAGAGCCCTCACTAACATCGCACCCCCCCTATATCTCATCTCTCACTTCCAAATACACTCCCACTATCCATATTCGCTCTGCACACAACCTTTTTCTCTCCACAGCTCTTATTACATCTTACCACTCTTACCTATAGGACTTATCACGTGCTGCACCTCAACTCTGGAATTCCCTCCCCTGCCCAATCAGACTCTCCCCCAGCCTTCAGATGCTCCCTGAAAACACACCTCTTCAGGGAAGCCTATCAACTACCTCCATAAACATCTCCAAGAACCACCCCTTCCCGGGGCCACTGCACTCAACATCACTTCTCACTTCCACCCACTGACCAGCAGTTCATGTGGCAGGAGGCACTTACACCCAATAGCACTTACTCCCTCTGTGTCAGTCCTACTGTCCGTAAACTGTAAGCCCTTATGAGCAGGGCCCTCTGATCCTTCTGTTCTCTACATTTGATTGCACTATTTAATACCTCTGTATGTCTATTTCCAATTATACAGCGCTCAGGAATTAGTTGATGCTATATAAATAAAGACTAATAATAATAATAATAATAATTAATCAGTGATATCCTTAAAAACTGACCTTTTGGTGTGAACTGAGGACCTGAGCTGAGAATAATTGTTCTATAGGGAAATCTGCACATAAAAGTATATCCATAGATATACTTAACACAGGTAACTGAATAAGGCTTCTGTGAATTTTAAGGCCTTATGCATATTTATGTAGGTGCTCTTCTAGGGCGAACCAATTGCACCCCAAGGGAGAAATACAAATCCTCACTGATTTTACTTTGCAATAAACTGGTAGTATTCAAGGTGCCAAACGCCCAATTTAAATCAAGTAGAATTTTTATTTCTCTCCCATGTTAGTCTGTCCCCAAATAGCTCTTTTGTTTTGTGCATTAGGCTCTAAGCAGGGTGGCCAACCGCTGAAAATATTTTCATTGTCAGTACATAAACTGATGGTCGGCAACCAGTTGGAAAACAGAAATAGGTTTATTATAGTAAACTTCAACTTCACAGTAGGTATCAGAAAAAACAGATTTACATAAGAGTCATAAGGACTTCCTTAGACACACGTGTCAGTAAACAAAGAAATATCCTGATCCACTTCAGATTGTGAATTCCTTACCTTGGCAAAAACTTCAAAGTATTTTGAAATGCTAGCTCTGCATATAGCAAACATAGGCAGTGTGTTCAACCCAAGCCTTCTGTGATTCTGGCTTACTCTTGGACTGATTTTATTTTCCCTGCTGACATACCCACTAAATTAAGCTTTTTTCAGTGTATGATTGCACACCAAGCTCTTTTGTAATTAGTAGGACCCTTTTAGGATTTACTGTGCATAATTCATCAGTTCACACCAATAGCATGAAAAATGTTGATGTGCCTGCTAAGGTCTTCTTAAACTTAAAGGGATAGTAATACTTACAATGTAAAAACAAATATTTTGTAGTGTTTATCCATCTGAGTAAAACAAGGGTACTCTCACCTCTGAAAGGTATTTTATTCAAAAGGTATTACGGCTCAAACTTGAATTTTGTAGGTGCTGTATCACAGTGGTCTCAAACTGTACAGTGGATCTGTTGCTAAACCATCCTATGGAGAGTTATGGACCACTGTATCAAGTTTGAGCTGTAATAACTTTTGAATGAAACACGTCCAAGCAGTAGAGATACACTTGTTTTACTCAGCTAAATAAACCCTAAGTAGTGCACTGTGTACCCCTCTGGCACTCAGAGGGTTAAACAGCAAGTTTGTGTTCTCACCAACAAATGGTGTTGTTTTTATAATTTACTATGGAGAACAACAGTCACAAATTAAAAGCTCTCTCATAGAGGATGAGTGGACGGACGTGATGACGTAGGACGCGGGATACGCCACTCCTGTGTTGGTGCGACTCGGCTGTTGCCCGTCTCCCGCCGATGGTGATACCCCGCTCGAAAGATCAAGCCCGGGTGACGGGTTGGAGATTGGAGAGCGGGGACTGGAGGTGATATCCCGCCCACATTCCGTAGCTTGGTCCGTCCTGGACGGTGAAGTCCGAGCTTTGAAGATCGAGTTTGGGGTATGGAGATCGGAGGACTCCAAATAGACGGTGCTTTCCGAGGCTGAAGTCTCGCTTGTGGCGGCTACTGTGAGCTCCCTCGGTCTTAACTAAGGTGATCGGGAGAGTACGGGAGCGTTAGATTTGGATTGCTTCCGCGAGCCGGATTCGGTAGACCGAGGTAGCCAGTTGTTTTTGGAGGCGGTATGGCGACAAAGGAACGCCTTGAAGAGACGCAGATTAGGAGTGATGATTCAACTGGGCCCTAGCCACGGAGAGTTGGAGTACCTTAAGAGAGTAAGAAGTTCACCCTAGAGATCCCCCTGGAACTAAGGTTGGATAAATTTGTTTGTTTATAATGGGTGTTTTGAATTATTGAATTACTGAAATATTGAGGAACAAAGTTAAGGCTTAATTGACTGGAGTGATCAAACAGCTAATGGCAAGATTTATATCTTTTGCACATAATAATATTGAAGGACTCTAAGATGATTGTATGTTGTGCATAAGGGTTGGATTACCATATTTGGAGAAACTGGCAAAATATTGGAGTCTTATGTGAATATAAAATCGAATCTTTAAGAAAAACATAAGACAGCAAAGCTTCTCCCTCAATGTATTGAGACCTTTTTTGAGAGATTAATCGTTATGGGTCCAAAGAAAGATAAAACCCATCAAGTAGATAAGTCAAAGATTTTAACTACATATTACTCACCCAAGGCCGATGGAAGTATGCAGAAGAACTTAATAAGGCAACTGGACACCTCGCCGAAAAATATGACGGGAGAGGGGCTCCAGGATGGCCAAGAGGTGGGGGAAGAGCGAAATGACCAGATAATGACAATGAAGCATCTCTATGACAAATTAAGTCAAGAGATGACAAGTAATACGCTATTACTAAAGCAGGAGATAACGTTGATCTCAGATAATATCGTAAAACAGGCTGAGGAGATTACTGCTCTTAAGGGGGAACTTCAGAAATTAAAAAAGGACAATTTGGACTGTAGAGCAACACTAGCTGCCATGGAAATAAAGGTTGCAAATTTGGAAGATGGTTTCCGCAGAAAGAATATAAGATTGAGGGGAATTCGGGAGGAAGTAACAGATGAAAATCTGGAAAAATGTCTTATGGAATTTGCTTCAATTTATCTTAAGGATCAGCATTTAGGCCCCAGGCTATTTGATAATTTTTATAGGCTTCCTAAACCCAAAGATCCGAGACTCAAGGACGTTCCAAGAGATGTTATGGTATCTTTTAGTAGTTCTTATGTGAAGGACTGGTTGGTGAGAAAATTTCGGAAAAACCCCTCTGGTGCTTCAAGTCTTGGAGATTTTAGAATATTCATGGATCTATCAAAAGCTACCAGGATGAGAAGAAGAAGATTTAACAATGGGATTCGTCAACTTCAGGAAGAAGCTATAAGATATAAATGGGGTCTCTCAAGCAATATTGTTCTGATGCACAATGGGGGTATGAGGACTAATGAGACCCCGAAAGAGTTGGATGTTTTTCTTCAATCCCTGGTTAAAAAGAACTAAGATATTAGTTTTCTCCTGAATCTCGATGGACTTCATCAAAGAAGTTAGAGGTTAATTTTGAAATAAAGATGGAGATGATTTGTTTTCTTTTTTTTTTTTTTTTTCTTGGTTGTCACTATTTTTTATTCAGAATGGATCACCTAGTTAATTTATATATTTAATATAATGTTGGTTAGGGAATTACTCACAATTTTGATTATAGGTGTGTGTTTGTATAGATATATATACATGTATCTTGGTGTTTTTTTTTTTTTTTTTGAGAAAGATGATTGATGAGGATGGATCACACTAGGGGGGTATTAGAGGCACTGGGGTAATTTAGGGGGGTATTCACAATTTTGATTGTATAAGTGTGTATGTTATATAAGCATATACACATAGACATGGGGATATAATTTATTATCTTTTTTTTTTTTGGTCACTATTTTTTGATTCAGAATGGATCACCTATTTAATTTATATATTTAATATAATGTTGGTTAGGGAATTATTCACAATTTTGATTATAGGTGTGTGTTTGTATAGATATATATACATGTATCTTGTTTTGTTTTTTTTTTTTTTTTTTTGAGAAAGATGATTGATGAGGATGGATCACATTAGGGGGGTAGTAGAGGCACTGGGGTAATTTAGGGTGGTATTCACAATTTTGATTGTATATGTGTGTATGTTATATAAGCATATACACATAGATATGGGGATATAATTTATCTTTTTTTTTTTTGAGATATGATTATTTATTCACTTTTTGCACTTATACAGTAAAGGGAGAGAGGTTTTGAGAAAGATGGTTGATGAGGATTGATCACATTGGGGGGGTATGAGTGGCACGGGGTAATTTAGGGTGGTACTCACAATTTCGATTGTATATATGTGTATGTTATATAAGCATACACACAGATATGGGGGTATAATTTTTTTTTTTTTCTTTTTCCCCCTCTTGGGGGTAGGATTATGCCCACTGGAACGTTTTGTTTGAATAAGGGTTGGGTGTTATTTGGGTTTTAGATGCCGAATAGGTTGGGAAGTAGTATATTTATTAGGGGGGAACTAGGGGGGGATGAGAAGGTCCTTTCTGTTTTGGGGCCTCCGTCCACTGGTTCACTGCTGGTTGGTTTAGGTATGCCTGGCCGTGGGGCCTGCCCTAGGGTAGGCCCCAGGTTCGGTTATGAGTCCTGGATTGAGACAGGATGGTGGGGCAGTGGACGGTGGTCCCTGCCATCATAGTTGGGGAATTTGAATAGAATTGTTTTAAGTTTGGGCAACGGTCGTTAAATTGGCACTTTCACGTGCTAGTGCCTTATTGTAGTTATGAGGCAAAAGACTCATGGACAGGATCCATGGGAGGATATGAGTGTTGGGTTGTATAGAAGTATGTATGAATGTGTTGGCAGTGAGGACCTATATTTTGGAAGGGCAGGTAGGGGTTTTTTGTGGTTTCTTTTTGGAAAAGATGGTACTTAGATTGGTTTCTATAAACTCTCGGGGACTTAATTCTCCTTATAAACGTTCTTTCTTGTATCAGCTTTTAATTCAGGAGAAGATAGATGCGTGTCTGGTCCAAGAGACACATTGGAAAAATATGGCCCTGCGTTATTGGAAGTATAAAAAATTCTCAAAAATTTTTGATTCTAGCTTGTCAGGTTTTAAAAAGAGGGGCGTGGCAATCCTGATTGGCGATAGATTAAAATTCGAATATATTCACCATGAGACCGATCCTCAGGGCCGATTCGTTATCCTGATTGGTAAATTAGATGACATAATATATACGTTAGTTAATATTTATGCCCCAAATACTTCTTCTGTGAAATTTATTAGGAATATCTATGAGAGTTTGGTAAAGATTCAAAAGGACATTTTGATTATTGGGGGGGACATGAATTTAGTTCATGATGTAGATTTAGATAAAAAATTAATGCAACATTTACAAGTAGATTCAGGGTTGAGACATACTGCTAAAGGCTTTGCAAAATTTCTGGATGGGAACGATTTATATGATGTTTGGAGAGTTTTTAATCCTGGAGTAAGAGATTATACATATTATTCTTCAGTTCATCAATCTTACTCAAGGCTTGATATGTTTTTGGTTGATATTAAAGGGTTGAGGGCCGTTCAGAGTTCATCGATAGGAAATATATAATGGTCGGATCACGCTCCAATTTTTATTAACATCGAAAATAATGCAAATTATAATAGTTGGAACAATTGGAGATTAAATGAATCCCTGTTATATTCGGTAAAATATAGAGAGGATTTAATACAGCAGGCCCAGAATTATTTGGAGGACAATGATAATGAGATGGTTACGGATGTTACACTGTGGTGTGCAATGAAATGTACTCTCCGTGGTTACTTGATAAAATTGGGTATATTGGAAAAGAGGAAGAGAGGAATGGAACTTTCGGATTTGTATATAAAATTGTCCCAACTGGAAATTATTAATAAGAAAGAGCCATCATTAGAGGTAATTACCACAATAAAAGAGATACAGGGGAAAATTAAAGATAAACTAATGGAAAAAACGGACAGAATGCTTGAGAAGTTAAAACAGAATTGGTATTTTAGTAATAATAGGATAGGTAAAGTGATGACGAATAAACTGAAGGGTGGCTCTAGCGACACAAGAATAAAAAAGCTAGTTTGGAATGGGAAGGTTAAACTTTCCCCATCAGATATTGGTGAAGCCTTTAAAGAATATTACAATTCTTTGTATAATCTACCGGACCCGGAAAAGAATGAGGAACAAATGAGGACTTTACTTCAGCAGTTAAAACTTCCTAAATTAACATCTGAACAATTAAGTAGATTGAATGAACCAATAAGTCTCCAGGAGATTAAGGATGTCATTCAGTCTTTAAAAAAAACCAAGGCTCCTGGCCCGGATAGATTCTCCGCCATTTTCTACCAATGTCTTGTGGAGGTGGTTTCCCCAATTTTATTGAGGGTTTTTTCGGGGGTTTCGGAGGGAAAGGATTTTCTAGGGGAGATGCTTCAGGCATACATTATTCCCATATTAAAACCAGGAAAAGATAAGACCGATGTTAGGAATTACCGTCCGATATCCCTAATAAATGTGGATGTAAAAATATTCTCAAAGATTCTTGCTAACAGACTTGGAGAGGAGATGGCGGTTTTGATCCATCCGGACCAGACAGGATTTATTAAAGGGAGGGGTACAGATGATAATGTTCGGAAATGACTGAACTTAGCATATGAGGTAAAGAAGAACAATCAATCAGCTGCTTTTATAGCACTTGATGCAGAAAAAGCTTTTGATCAAGTAAGTTGGCTTTTTCTGAGGCAGACGTTGGAAGCATTTGGATTTCAGGGCTCAATGTTGGAGAATATCTTGACTTTGTATAAGGATCCATAGGCTAAAATAGCGGGCTCCTTTCTTAGTTCTGCTTATTTTAAAATAGGAAATGGGACTAGGCAGGGGTGCCCGCTGGCCCCCCTGCTATATGCCTTGATAATGGAGCCATTGGCAATGATGATTCGTCAAGCAGTAAAGGTTGAGGGGATTTTAGCAGGAGGGGATGATAATAAAATTACATTGTACGCTGACGACATTTTGTTGACATTGAGGAATTATCACGGTGCCCGTGATTTGCTGCAGTTACTTGTCTGTCACCAGTAGGGGGCTTCTATTGGCTGTCTGCAGATAGCCCGCCTCTTATTGACTATTTAAACCTGGATTGGGCACCCTTTGAGTGCCCTTTCGTGTTGTTTCTGACCTTCTTGCTATCACTATGCTAGTGATAGCTGGGCCTCTGTTCCAGTGTTCCTGAGTTCCTGATCTCATGTGTTCCTGAGTTCCTGATCTCTACTGTTCCAGTGTTTCCTGCATACTGAAGTACTTCCAGTCCTGGTTCCGGCCTAGTCTCTGGTGTTGCAGTTCCTGCTGAACTTCTCTGCTGTTTTCTGACCTGACTGATCGTTGCTGGTTCCTGTCATCTCATCACCTGTCTTCAGTATCCTGGCGACCTTCTGCCTGGTCGCGTTGGTGACATTGCTACAATTCCGTGTTGGTCCCAGCGTGCGGACGCTGGTTTGCTCCCAAGCCTTGCGGCTATACAAACTCGCTTGTTACACCAGTGTGCGGTCACTGGTTTGCTCCAAAGCCTATCAGCTATACAATTCTGTGTTGGTCCCAGCGTGCGGACGCTGGTTTGCTCCTAAGCCTTGCGGCTATACAACTCACTTGTTACACCAGTGTGCGGTCACTGGTTTGCTCCAAAGCCTTTCAGCTATACAAATCTGTGTTGGTCCCAGCGTGCGGACGCTGGTTTGCTCCTAAGCCTTGCGGCTATACAAACTCGCTTGTTACACCAGTGTGCGGTCACTGGTTTGCTCCAAAGCCTTTCAGCTATACAACTCTGTGTTGGTCCCAGCGTGCGGACGCTGGTTTGCTCCTAAGCCTTGCGGCTATACAAACTCGCTTGTTACACCAGTGTGCGGTCACTGGTTTGCTCCAAAGCCTATCAGCTATACAATTCTGTGTTGGTCCCAGCGTGCGGACGCTGGTTTGCTCCTAAGCCTTGCGGCTATACAAACTCACTTGTTACACCAGTGTGCGGTCACTGGTTTGCTCCAAAGCCTTTCAGCTATACAAATCTGTGTTGGTCCCAGCGTGCGGACGCTGGTTTGCTCCTAAGCCTTGCGGCTATACTACTCGCTTGTTACTCCAGTGTGCGGTCACTGGTTTGCTCGCTAAGCCTAACGGCTATACTATTCAGTGTTGTTTCCAGCGTGCGGACGCTGGTTTGCTCCAAAGCCTTGCTGCTTAACGATTCTGCTAATTTGCCAGTTCCATCTGACTGCTGCTATTATCTCTGGGCTGCCCTGCCCGGTATTGGTAAGGCCGGTAGAACCTTTTGCCACATTCCATCTGAGGTTGCCTTACCCGGTATTGGCAGGGCCGGTAGAGCCTACATTGTGTATCTATTGAGGCTGCCTTGCCCGGTAATTTGGTAAGGCCGGTAAAACCGTTATGCTATTCCATCTGCAGGTTGCCTTACCCGGTATTGGCAAGGCCGGTAGAGCCTAAAGACTGTCCTGTCCGGTATATTGACAGGACCGGTAGAGTCTGCCTTCTGTCTGTGCTATATTCTGTATATATATATATGTATGTTATTGCCATCCTAAGTTATCATTTATTATTTCAATAAAATTGATTTTTTTTACCTAAAACTTGTGTCTGAGAGTCATAATAAACCGTGACAGTACGAAAGGGCCATGACCTCAGACAGCAAGGGTGAAGGTAACGCACAGAATATCCATTGGAGGATGGATGTGCTCGAGCAACGTTTGGATCAGTTGGCAGTTGCAATTCAAACGATCCTTGAACGCACGGTACCTGCTGACCAATCTAGCTCTAGCCCGGTGGTCTCGCCAAGTCAGACACCGGAAAGTGATACCAGACCCCTAGGGGGTACTGTTAAAGGGTTAACGGCTTCTGCACCCTTGCCGCTAAGATATGATGGTGACCCTAGTCTCTGCAGAGGGTTCATCAATCAACTCGAAATCTTTATGGAATTGACGGCACACGCATTTCCCAATGATCGTAGTAAAGTGGGGTTCACGATATCACTGCTCACTGGCAGAGCATTGGCTTGGGCTAACCCCTTGTGGGAGAATGCTAAACCTTGTACTAAGAACTTTAGTGAATTTGTGCGTTCCTTTCGAAGAGTGTTTGAGCCTCCTGGTAGAACCACCTCTGCTGCCAAACGCCTTATGGAGATACAACAGGGTAGGCGTACAGTGGGCGACTATGCCATCGAATTCCGCACATTGGCAGCAGAGGTAGGTTGGAATAACGAGGCATTATTGGCAGCCTTCTCTCAAGGCCTGAATGACCACATTAAAGACGAAATCGCTGCTAAAGATCTACCTATTGATCTAGATGATTACATTGAGTATGTTATGATAATTGACTCCAGAATACGTGAGAGATCAATTGCCAGAGATCGGAAGTTACGGTCAAAAAATAATGAGCCTAGTAGCATGTTTTGCCCACCCATCCCTCCCTTGGCATTGAAGTCTAGTGAACCAGTACGGGAAACAAGTGAACCTATGGAAATAGGCTTCACTAGACTATCCAAGGCAGAGAGACTATATCGCAAAAAACAAGGGTTATGTTTATACTGCGGTAAAAAAGGGCACTTGCTAAATTACTGTCCGGTACGTCCGGGAAACGCACACACCTAGGGTATCTTGGGGGACAGGCCCTAGGTGGTGTACAATCGTCCCCAGTGTCGGGCATAATGAAACCCACCATACAGGTTGTATTGTCTTGGGCACAACGCTCTGTGGAGGTTTTGGCCTTGGTTGACTCCGGTGCAGCAGGGTATTTTATGGATAATACCTTTGCTGAATTGCACGGAGTTCCACGCATTGAAAGAGAAAACCCCTTGACTATTGAAGCGATTGATGGTAGACCCTTAGAACCGCCTCAGGTTATATTTGAAACTATGCCATTGTCTATGACTATTGGGGCACTTCACAGAGAAGAGCAGCAGTTTCAACTGATTAATTCCCCGCACCATGCGGTGATATTGGGATTTCCGTGGTTACAGTTACATAACCCACAATTCGATTGGAAAAAGTGTGAAATTGCTGCTTGGTCCCAGTTTTGTATGGACAAGTGCGTCATCCAGCCTATTAAGGTCATGTGCACCTCCTCTGCTATGCCGGATGTGTACCAACAGTTTGGCGATGTTTTTAGCAAAGGAGAGGCTAGTATGCTACCCCAGCATAGACCTTATGATTGTTGCATTGAATTGCAGCCTGGTGCAGTACCTCCGAAAGGACGCACTTATCCATTATCTTGTGATGAAAATAAGGCTATGGAGGATTACATTTCTGATGCCCTTGCTAGAGGGATCATACGTAAATCTACCTCTCCAGCTGGGGCTGGGTTCTTTTTTGTAAAAAAGAAAAATGGCGAATTAAGACCATGCATTGACTACCGGGGCTTGAATAAACTAATGGCAAAAAACGCATACCCAATACCACTCATCACCGAGCTTTTTGACAGGCTTAAGGGCGCTTCGATATTTACCAAGTTGGACCTACGGGCCGCTTACAATCTGGTTCGCATTCGAGCAGGTGATGAGTGGAAAACTGCCTTTAATACTCGAGCTGGGCACTACGAGTATCTAGTAATGCCTTTTGGGCTGTGTAATGCACCCGCAGTTTTCCAGGAACTGATAAATGATGTTCTGAGAGATATGTTACAGACATGTGTTGTGGTGTACCTCGACGATATACTGATTTACTCCCAAAACATGGCACAGCACATCAAAGATGTATCCACAGTATTGCTACGACTCCGTGAGAACAAATTATTTTGTAAAATGGAAAAATGTGAGTTTCATAGAACCAGTGTGCCATTCTTGGGGTTCATAATTGGCAATGATGGCATTGCCATGGACAAAGAAAAGTTGTCAGCTGTCCTACAATGGCCAAAACCCAAGGGTCTTAAAGCCATACAGCGTTTCCTGAGTTTCGCTAATTATTATAGGAGGTTTATTAAGAACTTTTCTTCCATTGTCAAACCTCTGTCCGATCTTACGCACAAGGGTGCTAATCCTTCTTGTTGGCCGGTATCTGCTGAGAAAGCCTTTGAGAATTTGAAGCTGGCATTTGCTGCGGCTCCTGTGTTATCCCACCCCAATCCTTTACTTCCATTTACGTTAGAGGTTGATGCCTCAGATATTGGGGTCGGGGCAGTACTTTCGCAGCGACACGAGAAAGGTGGAACTCTCAGACCTTGTGGGTTTTTCTCTAAAAAGTTGACTGTCACTCAAAGCCACTATGAGATAGGTGACAGAGAATTATTGGCCATTATCCTTGCTCTTAAGGAATGGCGTCATTTGCTTGAAGGTACTAAGAATCCTGTCTTAATCCTAACAGATCATAAGAATCTGACCTATCTCTCGGAGGCCAAGAGATTGTCCTCTCGTCAGGCCAGGTGGGCACTGTTCCTGTCTCGATTTAATTTCATTGTATCATATTTACCAGGGTCAAAAAATATCAGGGCTGATGCACTGTCAAGACAATTTGAGGCCGACAGTGACAGAGTGGAAGCACCAGCTCCTATCATCCATCCTGATAGAATACTGGCTACTATACGCACGAGTATCACTTCTCCTCTAGGGGAGGAGATCCTGGCCTCTCAGGGGTCCGCTCCCCATGAAACCCCAGTGGGCAAATGTTTTGTCGCTGAATCATTTCGTACTAGGCTGCTCGAAACCTACCATTCCTCTAAGGCTGCGGGACATATTGGTAGAGACCAATTGTTATGGTCCCTTTCTCAGTTATTTTGGTGGCCTTCCATGAGAAACGATTGTGCCGAATTTACGAATGCCTGTGCCACCTGTGCCCACGCTAAGACCCCGAGACATCTCCCTGTGGGCTTGCTTCAACCGGTGCCTAATGGCGAACGCCCCTGGTCTCATGTTTCCATTGATTTTATGGGAGAGTTGCCTATGTCGAAGGGGTACTCCTTTATATTCATGGTGGTGGACAGGTTTTCTAAAATGGCTCATTTCGTGCCCCTCCGTGGTCTTCCTTCAGCGAAGGAATTGGCAATGGTGTTCGCCAGAGAAGTATTCCGGTTGCATGGAGTGCCTAGGGTACTGGTGTCTGACAGGGGGAGCCAGTTTGTGTCTAGATTTTGGAGGGCATTTTGCCAACAGATGGGCATACAGCTGTCCTTCTCCTCTGCCTACCATCCCCAGACCAATGGAGCCGCTGAACGAGCTAATCAGGGCTTGGAACAATTTCTCCGTTGTTTCGTTACTGACCATCATGATAATTGGTCCGACTTGTTGCCTTGGGCAGAGTTCGCCAGGAACTGTGCGGTCAATTCTTCATCTGGGAGCTCTCCGTTTCTGATTAATTATGGGTTCCAGCCCTGTTTGCTTCCAGACTCATTTCAGACGCAACAGATTCCAGCTCTGGATGAGCATATCGAGCAACTCCGTTCCACATGGGCACAAGTTCAGAGGGCACTTGGTCAGTCATTTCAGCGTCATCAGCGCCATGCTAATCGCAGAAGGCTTCCAGCGGTTTCCTTTCAGGTTGGGGATAGAGTATGGCTTTCCTCCAGAAATCTCAAGCTGCAGGTTCCGTCTAATAAGTTGGCTCCTCGGTTTATTGGTCCATACAGAGTTATTCGCAAAATTAACCCTGTCTCCTATGCACTAGACCTACCTGCATCCATGCGTATCCATAATGTGTTCCATGTGTCCCTTCTTAAGCCTCTGGTTTGCAATTGCTATACTACCACACCTGTGGTGCCAGGACCTGTTGAGGTCGAGGGCCAGGAGGAGTACGAGGTTCAGAGCATTATTGATTCCCGTAGGCTTAGAGGAAGGGTGCAGTACCTGGTACATTGGAAAGGGTATGGTCCTGAGGATCGATCATGGGTGGATAGTACGGACCTTCATGCACCTAGGTTAACTAGGGCCTTTCATGCCAATTACCCGCAGAAACCTAAACCCTATTCTAGGAGAGGGGGTCTTTGAAAGGGGGGTACTATCACGGTGCCCGTGATTTGCTGCAGTTACTTGTCTGTCACCAGTAGGGGGCTTCTATTGGCTGTCTGCAGATAGCCCGCCTCTTATTGACTATTTAAACCTGGATTGGGCACCCTTTGAGTGCCCTTTCGTGTTGTTTCTGACCTTCTTGCTATCACTATGCTAGTGATAGCTGGGCCTCTGTTCCAGTGTTCCTGAGTTCCTGATCTCATGTGTTCCTGAGTTCCTGATCTCTACTGTTCCAGTGTTTCCTGCATACTGAAGTACTTCCAGTCCTGGTTCCGGCCTAGTCTCTGGTGTTGCAGTTCCTGCTGAACTTCTCTGCTGTTTTCTGACCTGACTGATCGTTGCTGGTTCCTGTCATCTCATCACCTGTCTTCAGTATCCTGGCGACCTTCTGCCTGGTCGCGTTGGTGACATTGCTACAATTCCGTGTTGGTCCCAGCGTGCGGACGCTGGTTTGCTCCCAAGCCTTGCGGCTATACAAACTCGCTTGTTACACCAGTGTGCGGTCACTGGTTTGCTCCAAAGCCTATCAGCTATACAATTCTGTGTTGGTCCCAGCGTGCGGACGCTGGTTTGCTCCTAAGCCTTGCGGCTATACAACTCACTTGTTACACCAGTGTGCGGTCACTGGTTTGCTCCAAAGCCTTTCAGCTATACAAATCTGTGTTGGTCCCAGCGTGCGGACGCTGGTTTGCTCCTAAGCCTTGCGGCTATACAAACTCGCTTGTTACACCAGTGTGCGGTCACTGGTTTGCTCCAAAGCCTTTCAGCTATACAACTCTGTGTTGGTCCCAGCGTGCGGACGCTGGTTTGCTCCTAAGCCTTGCGGCTATACAAACTCGCTTGTTACACCAGTGTGCGGTCACTGGTTTGCTCCAAAGCCTATCAGCTATACAATTCTGTGTTGGTCCCAGCGTGCGGACGCTGGTTTGCTCCTAAGCCTTGCGGCTATACAAACTCACTTGTTACACCAGTGTGCGGTCACTGGTTTGCTCCAAAGCCTTTCAGCTATACAAATCTGTGTTGGTCCCAGCGTGCGGACGCTGGTTTGCTCCTAAGCCTTGCGGCTATACTACTCGCTTGTTACTCCAGTGTGCGGTCACTGGTTTGCTCGCTAAGCCTAACGGCTATACTATTCAGTGTTGTTTCCAGCGTGCGGACGCTGGTTTGCTCCAAAGCCTTGCTGCTTAACGATTCTGCTAATTTGCCAGTTCCATCTGACTGCTGCTATTATCTCTGGGCTGCCCTGCCCGGTATTGGTAAGGCCGGTAGAACCTTTTGCCACATTCCATCTGAGGTTGCCTTACCCGGTATTGGCAGGGCCGGTAGAGCCTACATTGTGTATCTATTGAGGCTGCCTTGCCCGGTAATTTGGTAAGGCCGGTAAAACCGTTATGCTATTCCATCTGCAGGTTGCCTTACCCGGTATTGGCAAGGCCGGTAGAGCCTAAAGACTGTCCTGTCCGGTATATTGACAGGACCGGTAGAGTCTGCCTTCTGTCTGTGCTATATTCTGTATATATATATATGTATGTTATTGCCATCCTAAGTTATCATTTATTATTTCAATAAAATTGATTTTTTTTACCTAAAACTTGTGTCTGAGAGTCATAATAAACCGTGACAGGAATCCAGAGAGGTCGGTCCCGGAGGTGTTGATGGTTTTGGAGGAATATGGGAAATATTCGAATTACAAACTTAATCTCCTTAAGACCCAAGCTATATATGCTAATTTGAAGCAAGATCAGATAGGAGTTTTGGGTGGGAAATTAGAGAGTAATGGGGAGATTAAAACTATAGAATACTTGGGAATTCAGCTTAGTTTTGAGTTGGAGACACTGGTAGATTATAATTATAACCTTTTATTGTCTGAGTTGAAGGAGCAACTTATCCAGTGGAAGGGACTTGAGTTCTCATGGATGGGAAGATTGAATATTATTAAAGCTTATATACTTCCCAGGCTGATATATTATTTTAGGTCAATACCATTGAATGTTCCGATACAAATTTTGAATAAGTACGATAAGATTTTTTCAGATTTTATTTGGGGCTATAGAACGCCTAGAATATTGAAATCGATTCTTAGACGAAAATTAAATCAAGTTGGAGTTAATTATCCATATTTAAATCGTATTTTGGAAGCCAGCATGTTGTCTCATTTTTTTAGCAAGGAATATCAAGAAAGACTCGGGTCTGGGTTGGTACCGATATGAAAAATCGCTAAGTCAAAATTTAGATCCTTTTGAATTTTATTGGATTAATCCAGAGGTAGTAACCGGTTTAGGCATTTTAAACCCCATTTTGAAAGGGATATTAGAGAACATGTATAAAATTAGGAATATATATAGGGCAGATTTTTCCTTGACAGTTAGGGCCCCTTTAAGAGTTCTCCAAGTAATGATGGAAAATTGGATACTAATTCCTGGAATACAAATGGTATACAGAGGCTTGCTGATATACATTCAGATGGTAGAATTTTAAGTTTTGAAGAAATACAGGCTAAATTTGGGTTACCTAATAAAGAAAGATTTACATATAATAGGATAAGGAGCTATTTAGGGAAAGGAGGGTTGAGTGATGATTCTATTTTGGATGTATTTTTGAACCAGCAGTTCAAGGGGAAACTAATTTCAAGAATTGTGGGTTTGTTGGAGAGGGAAAGTAATAACCAAAAGACTAGGTCTATATTGTCTTGGGAGAGGGATATGCAGTTGGTTTTCCCCTTGGAAAGTTGGTTTTTGGCTTGGAATATAATGAGAAAAGCAGTTCATTGCATAAACTTACAGGAGCTTCAATTTAAAATAATTAATCGTTGGTATAGAACACCAGAAATAGTTCATAAAATGTTTCCCCTTACACCGGAGGTGTGCTGGAGGTGTCACAAGGAATTGGGCACCATGGCACATATCTGGTGGGAGTGTGAGAAATTAGATTTAATAAAAAAAAATGCTGAGAGTTTGTTCAGCGGTTTGTTTAAGTCTGATTTCAGGCTTACGATCCAAACTTTTTTGTTTGATATTGATATTCCTATTAAAGGTTTAAAAAAGATACAGTTGGTAATTCATATCTTGTTAGCAATAAAGATTTGTTTAGCCAGGAAATGGAAACAAGAGACCTTGCCACCATGGTTTAATGTAATTAACCAGATACATTATCAGTATAAAATGGAGAGGTTAAGTTATGCCAGAAACAGGAATATTAAGGCATATGTACAGATTTGGGAACCATGGGTGGTGTTCTCAGACGAGGTTAAATTGGAGCGTGGGGATATAGTTTTGGGGGGAGATTGAGTCCCCGAAAGTAGGATA
This sequence comes from Rhinophrynus dorsalis, assembly GCA_037306005.1. Taxonomy (NCBI): domain Eukaryota; kingdom Metazoa; phylum Chordata; class Amphibia; order Anura; family Rhinophrynidae; genus Rhinophrynus; species Rhinophrynus dorsalis. The sequence continues at coordinate 306,970,698 of CM074720.1, read as the reverse complement.
TAAAATTCCCCGTGGTCTGCTGTGAAGATTATGGAAGTGGAGGTCCTCGCTGCCTAGAATGAATTGGGAGAATGGATGAACTGGTGATTGTTTACAGAATATCTAATTTAAGAGTTTTTGGTTTTGAGGAAGATCTGTAAGTTTAATGACAATGTATGAGAAATTATTTTGTATATGGAATGTGAAGTTTTAAATTAAAAAAAAACAAATAAAAGCTTTCTCATAGAGTACATTATAAAAATAAATGTAGTGCTGGAGCCAGATAAGGACTTAGTTTCAGCCATTGCTGTACCTCTTGTCCTAGGCTTATGGCAGCATTCTACAGGGGGCGGCATAAAAAAGGCGCCCCCACCTGCTCGAAAATTGTACTGCGCTTATGTGCATGCATGGAGCATGTTGCCTAACACTTCTTGCTTGCCTCTGAGTATTAGTTGAAGTCCTCCTCCAGCAGTGAGCAGAGCATGTAGACGGCGGAGCTGAGCCCGAGACTGACTCATGAGTGCCAGAAAGGTACCACTTTGGATAAGTCTCTGATGCTACCCTACTTTTATAATCTGAGTGTGCTTATAATTTTTAAGTGAAACATTCCACATTATAATTAATATTGGAGTACAATAATACATATCTTCCTACTTCTAAATATTGTTGACATTGTCTACAGCTATAGGATTACTCTATATCCTTACAATTACATGAGATCAATAGTTATTAATTTGTGATCCTGTCAATGTGTAATTACACTAACTCCTTGGAGTCAGTGTACTTACTATATCCATACTGTTCTGTTTACCTTATTTAGCTAAGCCAGGGAACATGTATGTTGCATAAAGTATAATTTTGATTCTTTGTTGATCATTTGATTCAGACTGTATATCCGGACATACTGATATGCTAAGCAATTAGGTGAATTGGGAAAACTGATTCACTATTAGGATTGACATAAGAACAGAGTTCCTGTAGATAAAGGAACCTTATAGAAGGCTCCTTGTACTATTTAGTCAATCCATGGATTTAGGATCCTGTACATAAAGGAACCTTGCCTCTCTGAACTAACACCATTAGATTATTAGATTTTAACAGTGGTAGTAAATGTTACATTTTAGTCATAAGTCTGGTATCATATGAGGTGATTTCAGCAGGTTTCTTTTTGGTATCTACTGTTCTTCTATTCCTGTAGACACCTATAACTAATAAGATAGGTTAGGTTGATATTCTCATACAGAAAGTTTGGTGAAATTATTTCTCTTTGTGTATATACTTGAGATAATATTTGCAGTGCTAATGCTGCACATTCACTACCGCTACCTCTAAGTTGCAAAGGAAATAAAGTAGGGGGCGCATGCACTTGGTTGGGTCTGGGGCAGGAAGAACCCTAAATACATCACTGGTTTCAGCTGTGTCCATTTAATACATAAGAGCATAGTGGGTGAAATCCAGCAGACCTCTGTCACTTTGGTTGGATCTCATATACTTCATCAGACCTTAGATACTGAACATATGAAAACAAAGCCACTGGTGGGTGCAGGAGGACTGGGAAGAGATGACAATATCACACTAACACGACAGGAGGCAGACCCATACTGCAGAGGGGGTTATTAGGCAGAGCAGACAGAGGTAATATTAGTAAATAGGTGAGAGCTAACAAAATATGTGCTAATTATAAAAACTGGTGAAAATAATTGTCACTAAAATATATATTCCTATATTTCTCTAGCATAAATATATAACATTAATTTAAAAAAAAGTACTAAGATAACACAGTTTCTCAATATATTCAAATGATCACAATGCTCATTAAGATATATAATCAAGAAAAGTTGATTAACACTTACAAGTTTGTGTGATATGCACAATACTTTATAATCCTTCTTTAGAGATCATATATCTGACGTGTTCACAATCGATTTTCATCAAACATGGAAAAAAATAAATTGCAATACACAGTGTGATCTGTTTTTACAATCTTATGTTCCTTTATACATTCAAATGAGTATAGAGTTCGTTAAACAAAACTAAAGCAAATCCACTTGACAAGAGGGTGAGGATGAATATACAGATAGAAAATCTTTTCACTTGGGGGACTCCCTTATATAACAGTGCACTTGACCCGCTGATAAAAAGGACAAGCTAAGATGGCATGTGGGTTAATTATATGGGCTACCCTCACTCAGCATATTTGGATCTGTGGTTCGAAATTTATGTCCCAAAAGGCATATTTTGTATCTAATTACAGCAATCTTGTGGTCAATTGCTCACTTGTCCTGGCGGCCCAGGGCTCTATTCACAACCCGTGACTTTTATAGCTTGTAGGGATACTTAAAGAGATAGTAATACTTTGTTTTAACTTTATTTTATTTTGTAGGCATTAAAAAGACATGAAGAATGATATAAGTCTTATCTCTCAAACCTTTATGGTTTAAGAGATATTCACAAACAAAGTACCCCCCCTGTTCAACCAGATCAGAAGGGAGGTGCCCAGGTAGACTGCAGAGAGGGACAATCTTCAATTAAGATAATGGAAAAAGCTGAAAAACTTATCAAGGGGGGAAGGGCTTTCATTGTTTTCATACAAAGAAAATTGTCCCCTTCTGTTATCTGTACTGTCATACAACCTGATCCACATCTGAGAAGAGATGGCTTACACTAGGTAAAAGGGGCGGGGAGGGGAAACTTTGCTTGTGAATATCTCATAAACCATAAAGGTTTGAGAGATAAGACATATCATTCTTCATGTTTTTTTAATGCCTACAAAATAAAATAAAGTTAAAACGAAGTATTACTATCCCTTTAAGGACTGCCGCCACTTGGTCTCCTCATTGTAAATCCTTTGTTACAAATGGGTTGCAGGTACAATATAAAGAGTGGAGTTCACTTTGTAGTGAGCTTAAAAAAGTGATACTTGGGCTTTAAAGTTACAAAAGCAAATCGTCCGTGGACACTATTTATTAATGTGTAAAAATCGAGTGCATAATAATACAAAATGTTTGGTTAACAGAGAAATTAATCAACTCGTTTCATAGCACTCAGGCTATTTCATCAGTAGTTGAAAAGTATTACAAACGCTCCTCGAAGTAATAGACTTCCATTTATATCAAAAGGAAATGACGTGGAAGTTCTCCTGCAACAATGTAGCTTCTTGAATTAAATTAAAGGCAATGTTAAGTTAACTCTTTCATTTATTTTAAATAATTATTTGGAAAGAATGTTTGAACTATTTAACTCTGTGCATGGACAGAATAACAGCCACACACAGAACCAACATGGATAGATAACGTTCAGCTGTAGTATTATGAGCAATGACTCTTGTATAAATAAATTAATTATAGCAGTTATATCATTTGATAATAATCAATCAAAAAATGTACTAATTGCAAAGACTCTTCCTATCTATTAAGATCACCCTTATGTGTCACAAAAGCAAAGCCTCTTATTGACTTTTGTGTAGATAAAACAAGGCTTTATGACCGACAACAATAAATAAGTTACAGCTCGTTTACCTCGAATACGTATTTCAAGGGAATAAACAAATTAACCCTTGAAATAACTGTATAAACGGGACGACAGCCCACGTGTAATAAATTCTCCAAAAAGAAAACATAGGAATATCAAGTTCCAATCAAGCATATAGTCACATAACGAAGGTTAGAAAAATAACAGTACAATGAACAATATATATTAAGAAAACTGACATATAAAGAGAGAATATCAAATAATAAACCAATTCCAGAGAACTACGCTTTCCTCATGTCGGCATCTCAAGACACTCATTTTGTCCTTCCGGTTGTAACGTACACAACGTGAAGGTCCAGAAATCCTCTCTATTAATCAATTTTTTGTCTCTCCTATGTGTATCTTGACCCATTATTTGTTCTATTGGGGTCACTTTAAGATCTATATTTTGATGGAGGATACAGTGTCTTGAAAGGCTATGTAACATGAATTTATTTTTGATATTTCTAATATGTTGGCCGAACCTGGTCCTCAAATGTTGGGTGGTCCAGCCAACATACTGTACTCCACATTGACATGTGATCAGATAGATCACAAATCTGGATTCACGTGACATAAATGTTTTAATTGGATATTGTTTTCCCGTAATATTTGACTTAAATTGATTTGCTTTATTAGTGATGAAACAACATGTATTACACCTTATCTTTCTGCATTTGAAAATACCCACTAGAGGATCATTCCCTTGAAAAAGGAATCTAGGGATGGATATATGATTCTCTTTATTTTGTATATATTTATTAGGTGCTAGTATATTTTTTAAATTCTTTGCTTATTTAAAGATAATTCTAGGACTGGGAGAAATGTCTTTTTTTAATAGAGGATCATTGGTTAATATTTCCCAATGTTTTTTAAATATATTTTTAATTTGAGTGTGTGCACAGTTGTATTGTGTACTAAAAAGTGGAAATTTAGAAAATTCATCTTTATTTTATATTTGATCATTGGACCTATTCTTTAAATTTGTAATAGAGATTGATGTTTTATTTTGGGAAATGTGCTTTCCAAAATGCATTTTGTATAAGATCTTCTGGATAATTTACTTGTTTAAATCTTTGGATTAGAATAATGGATTGGAGGTCTAATCCTTAATATAACTGCAGTTTCTACTAATGTGTTTGAATTGGCTATAATTATATAATTAGCACATATCTTGTTAGTGCTCGCGTATTTACTAATTTTACCAATATCACACTCTTGATTTAAAGATAGAGGCTTTGAGCAGCTTTTTTCATTCTTCATTAATATTATTCTATTCTGTGTTACTAATTATTCATTTATATGTGATCACACGTCACCAGTATTTATATATTAAGCATTAATAACTATCATAATTTTATTATCACTCACCTACCATCATTATTCAGAGCAGACAGAGAAACACTGTACAGGAACAGATACTTGAGTGAATGGAAACAGAGAAACAAAAAGGACTTACTGGGTGCTGGGGAGCCACTTGTTGACAGACAAAACAAACTCTCAAGGTTGCTGCTGAGAGCAATTTGAAAGTGAAGTTGGGCTGCATAGGTAATAAGTGGTGTTGAACTGCAAATGTGATCTTACTCCTGCTGCAAGCCTTGGGAAATGTTATCAGCCACAATGCCAAATAGCCAGGACCATTGAGCCAGACATGGAACAGGATGGTCACAATTCCTTGTCATAAAACACAGCAGCAGGCAATTCACGCAGGTGTTAAACAGGATTAAAAGCTCACAAACAAACTATGGTCTCTGGATCCAAAATGGCATACAAAATAAGGTCAGGAACAAAGCTGAGATTAGGACAGGTGGCAAATAAGAGCGGTCAGAAGAATTCACAAGCAAAGGTCTTACACAGAATACAGGAATCACACAATGGTACACTAGTCAGTAAGTTGCTCTACAAAATGTGCACCGAAGTGCCTGCGAGGCTGCTTGAAATAGGCCTCAGTGGGTAAATAAAATGGAAGGCACATAATAGTAGAGTAGGAGTAAGTGGCATGGGTTTATCCAGAAAAACAAGCAGAGTTGCAAATAAAGCAGAACAGAACTTTCTGGATCAGGTTCTTACAGAAAAATTATTCAGCTGTATAACACTGCTATTCATTCGAACCCCACTCTACCACTAGTTCCCTCCACCCCTAATAAACTGATTTACTTAATCTGTTTACCAAGTCTGACTGTTTTACTTTGTTTTTGCAATCCAACTTTGCATCTAAAAACTACTGTTTGCATATCAGATTTGAACTCTGATTTGTTAGTAGGTGACCCCTAATGAGTGGTTCTAGCTGTGTGTGTTAATCTTTGCACTGGAGCTAAGCTAGGTATGAGAACTCTGTATTGGATGAAACTAGATGTGAGAACTCCTTATTTTGTGAACCTAGATGTGAGAGCTCTGTGTTAAGTGTGACCGATCTGCACTGTGTGCATCTGGGTGTAAAACTATGTTTGAGAACTAAATACAGAATATAGCTGGTGCATATATGGTGGAAAAATGAAAAGACCCAATTAACAGCCAGGAAAAAGACTTCTACTCTACCAAATCCAATATGATATACAAATGTATCAAATCTACACTCCATTAGCAAATCAAAACACCATATACAGAAATTGTTGCAAATAATCTGAGTGAATAATATACCTGTAATAATAATATGAAATACATTCCAGCAACAATAACAAGTGAATATAAATAAATAAATAATGTTGGTGTAATGTATTTCATATTATTATTACAGGTATGTTATTCACTTGATTTGCCAATATAGTGCTGTATTTGATACGTTTTTATGTAAAATAACTATGTACTGTATGAAGCTAGGTGTGAGAGGTCTGTGTATTGTATGAAGCAATGTGAAAACATACCATGTTCTGTCTATTGTATGAAGCTAGGTATTACACTCTGTCAGAGACATTGCCATGATGGAGGAGGGAAATATCTGGGTAAATTTTAGTGGGATTTATGACCATTTTCCAGACAATAAGTCTAAAGCAGACTCATTATCTTCTGTGAAAATCTGGGATGAAGTATACTCCCATGTATGAAAGTCTGGCAGGATGACATGTTTATGTGACGTACGATAACCCCCAAATTCCTGTCTTTTATGAAAACACAGACCAGGTGTCATTTTAGGTGCGAATTTTAAGATGGAGTAAGAGCTCCATCTTTAGAATGCATAGCGTTATTACTAGTTTTTGGAATTGTCATCATAATATATGTGTGACATTATAGTAAAATTTGGAATTTAGACTGTCCAATTAGATAATACTTAGATGTAACGGCATAATGAGATTGCTCTTTATCCAATCAGAGGGGATTGACGGAATTTGCTGATAAGAGTAATTTTACATTATAAATATGTAAGTTTTGAGAGAGAAGGGGTCTTTACTTTGGCTTCCTGAGGGGGTCTTGGCTACTGAGATAGGCTGATCATCATCATCCTAACCTGCTGCCGAAGAGATCCTAAGAAACACTTATTGGACTGGTAACTATATCTTTCCTTATTTTAATTCTGCAAAAATTCAGAATCAAATACATATTTCTTATTTATTTGAAGAAACATAATTTTTCTTATAATTTGTGTTAATTGGACTGGCTACCCAATTGGGACCAATTATAAAAACCACATTGGCTGTAGTGATTCTGACATTAACCCTTAAAGGACCGGGAAAATCTGAGGTTTTTTTCACTTAAGGATCGGAGCAATTCTCACCTTTTTGACTATGTCTTTGTTCAACAGTGTTTTCCCTCTAAGTCTTTTATTCCACCCCCATAAGTTATATACTGTTTTTTTAAGCACAAATAGGACTTTCTTTTGCTACCCCACTTATTTGGATAACCCACCATTTACTTTATTAAAATTAAAAAAAATGTAAAAAACCCACCATTTTTGTTTTTTCTCTTGGGATCAATTGGGCGCAAAGGGTCAGTCATACCTACAAAATGCGCAGTTTAAAGTGGCCACTGTCCCCACGGGTGAAAATCCCCATGTCCCTTTTTCCCACCCTATTTTGTCACTTTTTTATACACATTTGGCGGTGTGTATAAGTATATTACATGGCTCCACAACAATCACACTTCCAATATTGTTTAATGAGATGTTTTTTTTTTAATACATTTTTTTTTTGTAAAAAAAAAGTGTGTTGTGTATCATTGCAGGTCAGAAATTGACCTGCATTTAGCCAGCCTCCAGGACCGTCATGGGTCCTTAAGGGGTTAAGCAGAATTGATTAAATAAATTGTCATATTTTATCAGATAAGTGTAAAATAGTTGATAGCAGTTAGATCTATATATCTATTGGTTTATATATTAGTTAATATAATTCTTGTTGGAAAGGTTATTTTGTGACTAATATTTGATCTGGGGAATTTTTTAATTCATTTATTAACCCTTCAACTGCTATTTGTCTATTTATTTTGAGGTGTTCCTTTGGATTTCTTTGTATATGTTTTCGGGTCTAAACTTTTGTGCAGTGAGAAGTTTATTTAAACCTCTCACTAGACAAAAGAATCCACCATCTTGGGTGTGGCATCCTATAGTAATAAGTGATTAACCCTTGGAGTACCCTATGGGTTTTACATAGGATTGCTCTGGTCATGTTTATAATATATATTGCATGAAGTTTGGTATACTGTCTAGACATATATTATTGGATTTGATTCTAAGTATATTCTTGGTATACTCTATTATTGACTATATTAATTGCAATTTATATGTTTTATTTAGATGGTATGCAATATTTGAAATTGGTAGATAATTAAATTATAGTGATCTAAATCTGGGATTTTATTTCAGTTAGTTTCTCTAACTTTTGCTATTGCATATGGTACAAGGAGAATTGTCAGAGGACCTGGCTTAATATTAAAGCTTACTCACCTGACAATCTACCTTAAACCTCAATTAGCATAGTTTATACAGTTTCTGTGGCAGAGGTATTTATATACTGATGCCAACTGTATTTTAATTAATTATATGATCAATTATCCTTTTCTATGCTGCTGAGTTCAATTATTGCTATTCAGTACCTCTGAATATGCCTATGTGTGGTTAACCCTTTAATTGCTGGTAATGCTAATTATGATAATTCTGGTTTGAGTTACGGTACATCTATTGCAATTGCTGGTCACTCATCTATATCATTGTTGTTTACACTTTATATATATATATAGTATATTTTACTTAAATAAACTGTATATAGTTTTGCACATAATTGATTATTTTAATAAATTCTTTACTGTGAAGTAACGTGTCAATACCTAGTATTGTGTAAAGTTCTCAAATTAATTTATTTATATATTTATGTGAAGATATCCAACCTAGTAGGTTCTCCTGTTAACCCTTTCCTGGATGTTATCTTCGACAACTCTGTATTGTGTGAAGTGTCAAAACTCTAATATGTGAAGCAGTAGGTGAGAACTCAGAATTATGTGCAACTAGATGTGAGAATACTTGAAAGTGAGAACTCTATAATGTTTGAAACTAGGTGGATATGGATACTTTAATTTGTGAAGCTGGATTTTTTTTCAGTTCAGATGAGACAAGTTCAGGTTCAGAGATAAAGAGTGCTGATTCTGAGAATTAAGTCATATTGATTTTTTCATTTAAATAAATCTTATAAACTGTGCTACCCCATTTCTAAATGTACCACATGTGGTAGTCTTATTACATTCCAGTGCAATGGCAAGGAAAATTTATGTAGCCTCTATACTCATTATATTTATCATATATTCCCTTTCAGTCCATGGTTGAAAAGGGATGCATACAATTACTTTGCTATATAACTAAAATTATATTTCACCATATATTTTACACATAGATTCACAAAGATAACTGTCCTCGCTTTACATGATGGGGTTCAGTCAGGGAAGTTCAAACTTGTTTTATCAAGGGCTGGATTAAGAAATGAACAATAGGCCTTATGTATAAAGGTAGAGTGGTGCTACTTTTGAGTAAACCAATGCCATGACAAAAAACAAAAATTCTAAAAAGTCTAATTGATCTAAATCGGGATTTTCTTTTTGTTTACATTAAACTGCTATTTATTTTGGAGTCACCAGGTGGAGATACACTAAGGTGTGAGAAACAGGTGATGAAGTGGAAATCACTCCTCCAGTGTGATAAACTCACCAGTTCCTGTGTTATCTATGGAGCCTATGCACTAAGAGCTCTCAAGTTGGAGAAATCTGGGTGCATTGGCTCCATAGAATAACATACAATTTGGTGAGTTTATCCCATGAGAGAAGTCATCTCCACTTTATCACCCCTTAGTGCATCTCCCCCAAGGTGTTCCTATCATTTAGCATGTACCTTTCTGCTATTCAAAGGGATAATATGGAGAGCCATAGTCAGTGGCTCAAGCTCTCCCATAGAGGATAATATAAGAAAAAAAATTGCCTTCTGGATACCAGTTGCAACTGATGAGTTAAAAATAACTAGTTTGACTTGTAGTAACTTATAAAGGCTGTTCCAGCAATCGGAGCACTCTTGTCTTAATCAGAAGGAAAAATCATGTAAAATATATTTTATAACTACAAAAAATGTACTGTTCTGTTAATTTAATCACTAAGGAGTGCTTGCCCCACAGAGTTCACTCTATTATTCTGAAAATAATACACAAGGTAATAAAGGATTGAGAGTAGGTAAGCAAGCAAACTGTATATGAATCACTGACTACTTGTGCAACATTTTGTGAGACTTGAAATAGCTACCTCGCTGCTACAGCCTTCAGCTGGAAGAAAGCCCACTCCTTCCTCCTCAGGTTGTAATATACTTATATATATAGCTTTTATGATGATTGAAGAGAGTATTCAGACACTTCTACACCCATATCATGACTTTTATTCCGTTTAACTCGAAAGGACAACAAAACAAACTAAAAAGATATCAAAGTTTCCATGTAACCTTTTCAATTTGTAGGCAACTTTTAAGTGGGATATATCAGTGTTGAGATCAGGTTAAATAATAGCTGAACAAATTCAAATTACTGACACCTCTGTTTTTAAAACTGTTAATTAAATAACTTAATGTTTCCATTATTGTTTTGGTGCAAGACTCATACATGTGGGAGTTTATTTGTTTTATACAATCAGACAAACTGTTGGGGAGATATACTTTTGCTAAAGCACTGAAAAAAGTGTATTAATGACAGTTAAATGGAAACATTTAATTTTATATTAAGTGTAGGGGTCGGTTTAGCAATTCTGTTTGCAAAGAGGATGCTGACTGTGTAGTCTCAAAAAGCACTTTTGAAGGTCAAAATGTTGACCTTTGTAATTGTGTATAATGGAGTGTTCCTGTGGGTGTTCAGCACAGGTGGTGCTTGGGATAGGATATGTAGGACCTCAGTTTGGTTTGTTGGATGTCAGTCCATATACTCTATTCAGTTCTATGGAAGCAGTGCCCATAGCAGCAGGGGCTCCCAAGGTGAATAATTTTGAGAGAACACTGCTGACATTGCTGCAAGGATCAGCATATTTTCTCTAAAAATAAGATTTATGGGGGCAATACAGGTGCTGCCCTGTTAGAATGCAAAATCTGCTCAAATGTATGCAGACTTAGATCACTGCTCATTTACCAGCTGTTAATGAACACCAATATTAAAGTCGAGCAAGGCTCTGGAACAATAACAAGGTAACCAAGAAGAATCATAAAAGAAGTGAAAATATATTTTAGTTAAAATTATTTTACATGATGGTGGTTATGTGCAAATGAATCCTGGATGTGTAGGGTAAAAGTATGCCACAAAAATGCACCATGTGTATTCAGATAAAACAGGAGCATTTAAAGGGGAACTTTCACATGATTAAGATAGCTCTGCAAAGCATAGTTACATTAGCGATATAGACAGATTTATATTTCAAAATAAAACTAATTGCTGCAATAACGAAAAAAATCACCTTTTAACTAGGCAGGCACCAGGGAACAGTGTAGACATCTTGCAGAGCCGGCATCTCTGCGCCTACACTGTCCATCCCCTTCAACTCCAGGATTGGTGGTTGGACTGCCACTGTACCATATGATGCGGGAAGGGACTGACAGTGCAGGCACAGAGAGTGCTTCCTGTAAGATCCCTGCCGGTGCCTTCCTGGTTAAAAGGTGATTTTTTTCATTAATAAAGCAATTCCTTTTATTTTGAATCATAAATCTGTCTATATCGCGAATGTTCAGAAAAAGAAAAAACCCTGTGCACACTATACTTATATATTAAGCTCGGAGATATTTGGGTGAAAGATAGGTGCTCATAGGGTAAATAGAATATCAAAAAAGAAAGAAAAAGACACCCTATATATCTAAGCACACCATCTATATTCCACCCTATTCATTTCCGAATCCAGAAAATGGAGCTTTGGGGAAATGGGAAAAGTGTTAAATAAAACTTAACATTTATTCATCCAATTAAAAAGAAAAAAAATTTATTCCAGTCATTAGATACAAATAAAATTACATTAGCCATATATAAATATGAGGGATGCAATAAAGTATCCTAGATATATTCTAGGTATTTGTCCATTAAAGATGTATCATATATATCGCTGAGAGGGTTAACATAAATTGTTAAATCGACTAACATCCCATAATCGCTTCTAATATTTGTCTACTATAGTACTCATGAGGTTAAAAATATTATTTTAATTAGAAACCCCTCAAATCTCAAAAGTAGTTAGTCTGTACCCTCTATTAATATTGAATAGGACTAAGATAGCCATCAAACATCAGGACAAATCTTTAGACTAATACTTCTAATAGTTTGTAGCATGCAGGACAGGATATTTTTCACTAATGCTTCAATTGCTTAAAATCCACGCTCCCAACAGCTAAACATTACTCAGCATTTGACCGGGATGTTATAAGCTTCGTAATAACCCTCCAAAGGTATAAGTTCTTCATAGATCAACATTAATGATTAAGTGAATCGAAACACTGTGTCTATCTAGAATATCTAGATGTATGTAAAGGTCTGTAACCTGACTCAATTGTTACCGGGGCTAATTCCGGATTGCCAGAGAATCTTGCTACAGTGTTTAACTTAATATATAAAATGTCTCTGCTGCTAAGCATATAACTAGTGTTGAGCGAGCATGCTCGGCCGATGCTCGGATCGGCTCGAGCATCGCTCTGCTCGGCACATGGCGGTACTCGTACGAGTACCGCATGTGCTCGCCCGCCATGTTCGGGTCTCCTCCCCGCACGTTTTGCGGCTGCTGCGCAGCCAATAAACGTGCAGGGAGGCTCTGACATCGGTGTAATGCCAGCAGCCATGTTGGCTGCTGGCATTACACTGATTGGCTGGCCAGAACCCGTGGTCAGGTGCTGTATAGCACCTGACCATCGAGTTCGGCTCAGTCTGAGCCAGGGAGAGCTGAGGATAGGAAGGGAAAGGCAGTGTAGGGAGGAAAAAAACAAAAATTGTGAAAAAAAAAGAACCAAAAGTCCTTTTTAGGACTACTGTGTGTGGGGGCAGCAGGTTATTTGGTGTGGGGGGAAAAAAACAAAAAAAAAAAAAAATATATATATATATTCTGTTTAGTGTGCAAAGTTGCAGATTAGAGCACATTCTGTTTAGTGTGCACAGTTGCAGATTAGAGCACATTCTGTTTAGTGTGCAAAGTTGCAGATTAGAGCACATTCTGTTTAGTGTGCAAAGTTGCAGATTAGAGCACATTCTGTTTAGTGTGCAAAGTTGCAGATTAGAGCACATTCTGTTAAGTCTTCAAACTAAAATATCAAAGTCACGTATTCCATTCAGTGTGCGTCGCCGCAGTTTAGCAGCACATTCTGAGTACTGTGCAGAGTTGCAGAATAGGAAGAAATACTGTTAAGTCTTCAAACTAAAATATCAAAGTCACATATTCCATTCAGTGTGCTTCGCCGCAGTTTAGCAGCACATTCTGTGTACTGTGCAGAGTTGCAGAATAGGAAGAAATACTGTTAAGTCTTCAAACTAAAATATCAAAGTCACATATTCCATTCAGTGTGCTTCGCCGCAGTGTAGCAGCACATTCTGTGTACTGTGCAGAGTTGCAGAATAGGAAGAAATACTGTTAAGTCTTCAAACTAAAATATCAAAGTCACATATTCCATTCAGTGTCTTTCACCGCCGTTTAACAGCCTATTCTGTGTACTCTGCAGAGTTGCAGAATTATAAGAAATACTGTTAAGTTTTCAAACTCAAATATTAAAGTCACATATTCCATTCAGTGTCTTTCACCGCCGTTTAACAGCCTATTCTGTGTACTCTGTACAGTTGCAGAATTATAAGAAATACTGTTAAGTTTTCAAACTCAAATATTAGTCACATATTCCATTCAGTGTCTTTCACCGCCGTTTAACAGCCTATTCTGTGTACTCTGTACAGTTCCAGAATTATAAGAAATACTGTTAAGTTTTCAAACTCAAATATTAAAGTCACATATTCCATTCAGTGTCTTTCACCGCCGTTTAACAGCCTATTCTGTGTACTCTGTACAGTTCCAGAATTATAAGAAATACTGTTAAGTTTTCAAACTCAAATATTAAAGTCACATATTCCATTCAGTGTGTTTCAACGCCGTTTAACAGCCTATTCTGTGTACTCTGCAGAGTTGCAGAATAGTAAGAAATACTGTTAAGTTTTCAAACTCAAATATTAAAGTCACATATTCCATTCAGTGTCTTTCACCGCCGTTTAACAGCCTATTCTGTGTACTCTGCAGAGTTGCAGAATTATAAGAAATAAAGAAATACTGTTAAGTTTTCAAACTCAAATATTAAAGTCACATATTCCATTCAGTGTCTTTCACCGCCGTTTAACAGCCTATTCTGTGTACTCTGCAGAGTTGCAGAATTATAAGAAATACTGTTAAGTTTTCAAACTCAAATATTAAAGTCACATATTCCATTCAGTGTCTTTCACCGCCGTTTAACAGCCTATTCTGTGTACTCTGTACAGTTGCAGAATTATAAGAAATACTGTTAAGTTTTCAAACTCAAATATTAAAGTCACATATTCCATTCAGTGTCTTTCACCGCCGTTTAACAGCCTATTCTGTGTACTCTGTACAGTTCCAGAATTATAAGAAATACTGTTAAGTTTTCAAACTCAAATATTAAAGTCACATATTCCATTCAGTGTGTTTCAACGCCGTTTAACAGCCTATTCTGTGTACTCTGCAGAGTTGCAGAATAGTAAGAAATACTGTTAAGTTTTCAAACTCAAATATTAAAGTCACATATTCCATTCAGTGTCTTTCACCGCCGTTTAACAGCCTATTCTGTGTACTCTGTACAGTTCCAGAATTATAAGAAATACTGTTAAGTTTTCAAACTCAAATATTAAAGTCACATATTCCATTCAGTGTGTTTCAACGCCGTTTAACAGCCTATTCTGTGTACTCTGCAGAGTTGCAGAATAGTAAGAAATACTGTTAAGTTTTCAAACTCAAATATTAAAGTCACATATTCCATTCAGTGTCTTTCACCGCCGTTTAACAGCCTATTCTGTGTACTCTGCAGAGTTGCAGAATTATAAGAAATAAAGAAATACTGTTAAGTTTTCAAACTCAAATATTAAAGTCACATATTCCATTCAGTGTCTTTCACCGCCGTTTAACAGCCTATTCTGTGTACTCTGCAGAGTTGCAGAATTATAAGAAATACTGTTAAGTTTTCAAACTCAAATATTAAAGTCACATATTCCATTCAGTGTCTTTCACCGCCGTTTAACAGCCTATTCTGTGTACTCTGTACAGTTGCAGAATTATAAGAAATACTGTTAAGTTTTCAAACTCAAATATTAAAGTCACATATTCCATTCAGTGTCTTTCACCGCCGTTTAACAGCCTATTCTGTGTACTCTGTACAGTTCCAGAATTATAAGAAATACTGTTAAGTTTTCAAACTCAAATATTAAAGTCACATATTCCATTCAGTGTGTTTCAACGCCGTTTAACAGCCTATTCTGTGTACTCTGCAGAGTTGCAGAATAGTAAGAAATACTGTTAAGTTTTCAAACTCAAATATTAAAGTCACTTATTCCATTCAGTGTGTGTCACCGCAGTTTAGCAGCCTATTCTGTGTACTCTGCAGAGTTGCAGAATAGTAAGAAATACTGTTAATTTTTCAAACTCAAATATTAAAGTCACTTATTCCATTCAGTGTGTGTCACCGCAGTTTAGCAGCCTATTCTGTGTACTCTGCAGAGTTGCAGAATAGTAAGAAATACTGTTAAGTTTTCAAACTCAAATATTAAAGTCACATATTCCATTCAGTGTGTGTCACCGCAGTTTAGCAGCCTATTCTGTGTACTCTGCAGAGTTGCAGAATAGTAAGAAATACTGTTAATTTTTCAAACTCAAATATTAAAGTCACTTATTCCATTCAGTGTGTGTCACCGCAGTTTAGCAGCCTATTCTGTGTACTCTGCAGAGTTGCAGAATAGTAAGAAATACTGTTAATTTTTCAAACTCAAATATTAAAGTCACTTATTCCATTCAGTGTGTGTCACCGCAGTTTAGCAGCCTATTCTGTGTACTCTGCAGAGTTGCAGAATAGTAAGAAATACTGTTAATTTTTCAAACTCAAATATTAAAGTCACTTATTCCATTCAGTGTGTGTCACCGCAGTTTAGCAGCCTATTCTGTGTACTCTGCAGAGTTGCAGAATAGTAAGAAATACTGTTAAGTTTTCAAACTCAAATATTAAAGTCACATATTCCATTCAGTGTGTGTCACCGCAGTTTAGCAGCCTATTCTGTGTACTCTGCAGAGTTGCAGAATAGTAAGAAATACTGTTAATTTTTCAAACTCAAATATTAAAGTCACTTATTCCATTCAGTGTGTGTCACCGCAGTTTAGCAGCCTATTCTGTGTACTCTGCAGAGTTGCAGAATAGTAAGAAATACTGTTAAGTTTTCAAACTCATATATATTAAAGTCATATATATCGTGTAAGATGAAGAAGGCGGGTAAAAAGGGACGGGGAAGTGGACGTGATCCTGAAAGTTCAGGGCGCGGGTCAGGACGCGGAGAAACTGTGCCTGGTGCCAGAGCACAAGAAAGAAAGACATCCACCATACCTAGCTTCATGTCTGATTTCACAGGGCGTCGCAGGACATCACTCTCGAGGTCCGACCAGTGCGAACAGGTGGTCGGTTGGATGACAGCTGATACTGCTTCCAGTCGGTTAAGCACCACCCTGTCTTCCACCAAGTCCACTCTCAGTAGCCAAGAGTCTGGTCAACATAATCCTCACTCTGATCATCCTTCCTCCCACCATACACGGTCTGGTCAAAGAAGTGATCCCACACTGGGATATAGTGATGAGCTCGTCTCATCACCAATCCTTCATTTGACCCTCTCTCCAAGCACGCTTGCAGAGGAACATGACATCTTGTGCCCTGATTCACAACCTCTAGAGGCTACCCAATCACAAGAAGATGACAGATGTGAACGGCATTTAAGGTCAAAGGAAGTAGTGGATGATGATGATGATGATGAGACACAGTTGCCATTAAATCAACCACTATTTCCTTCTCAAGACCTTGTTGAGGAGAATGTTATACAGTTGTCAATGACCGAGTATGTGGTGGGATCAAGACTTGAGGAGGATGATCAGAGTGAGGAAGTGGAGGAGGACTTGGTGGACGATGAGGTGACTGACCCCACCTGGGAAGGTGTAGAGCCGAGCGATGACAGCAGTCCTGAGGGTGAGCCATCTGCAGCACCGCAACAGGCTGGAAGAGGCAGTGGTGTGGCTACAGAAAGAAGGCGGACCGCACCAAACCGGCCCGCAAATGTTCCACGGAGCACCCCCTTGCGTAAATCTACCTTGCCAAGGGGTAGGTGTTCCGCGGTATGGCGTTTTTTTAAGGAAAGTGCGGACGACAAAAGATTTGTAGTTTGCAACCTGTGCCACACCAGAATGAGCCGAGGCATGAACACTAGAAACCTCACCACCACCAGCATGATCCGACACATGGCATCCAAGCACCGTAGTAAGTGGGAGGAACGCCTGGATCGCCCATCTGTGTCTGCAGGCCACACCACTGCCTCCTCTTCCCCTGTTTTCGGTGCCGGCCAATCGCCTGTCGAAGGCGCAGGCCCGCATACCTCCCGCCCTGCACCTGTACCATCTGAAGCACCATCAGCGACCACATCCACTTCCCTGTCCCAGCACAGCGTCCAAATGTCGTTACCCCAGGCATTTGAGCGCAAGAGAAAGTACCCAGCCACCCACCCACAGGCCATAGCACTAACCTCACACCTTTCAAAATTACTGGCCATCGAAATGCTGCCATTTAGGCTTGTGGACACTGAGTCCTTCCGCAGCCTGATGGCAGCAGCTGTCCCTCGGTACGCCGTCCCCAGCCGCCACTACTTTTCCCGGTGTGCCATCCCCGCATTACACCACCATGTGTCCCGTAACATCACCCGTGCCCTGACCAACGCAGTTACTGGGAAGGTCCACTTAACGACTGACACATGGACAAGTGCTTGTGGCCAGGGACGCTACATTTCCCTGACGGCACACTGGGTGAATGTCATGGAGGCTGGGAGCGACTCGGACCCTGGGATGGCACGGGTGCTACCCACGCCGAGGATTGCGGGCCCTACCTCCATCAGGGTTTCCACCAGCACCTACGTTATTGGCTCCTCCTCCTCCGTTTCCACCTCCGAATTCTCTACACACACCGCCACTCCCCCATCAGCCAGTAGCTGGAAGCAGTGTAGCACTGCAGTGGGGAAGCGTCAACAGGCCGTGCTGAAGCTGATCTGCCTTGGGGACAAACAGCACACGGCCTCAGAGCTGTTGCAGGGGATTAGTCACCAGACCGAGCAGTGGCTCTCGCCACTCAACCTGCAACCAGGCATGGTTGTGTGTGATAATGGGCGTAACTTGGTGGCGGCTTTGGAGCTCGGCAAGCTCACACACGTACCATGCCTAGCGCATGTATTTAATTTAGTGGTGCAGCGATTTCTAAAAACCTACCCCAATGTGCATGATCTCTTGACCAAGGTGCGCCGCGTGTGTGCACATTTCCGTAAGTCATCTACAGCTTCGGCCGGCCTGTTGAAGCTGCAGCAGCGCTTACAATTGCCAGCTCACCGGCTGCTGTGTGACGTGAGCACGCGCTGGAACTCCACCTTCCACATGTTGGCCCGGCTTTGTGAGCAGCAGAGGGCAGTAGTGGAGTACCAGCTGTTACACGGTCGTCGCCTCTCCGTTCAACTTCCTGTAATCAGAAGTGAGGAGTGGGAATGGATGTCAGACCTCTGCGAGGTTTTACGCAATTTTGAGGAATCGACACAGATGGTGAGCGGCGATAACGCTATTATCAGTGTAACCATCCCACTTCTGTGTCTACTGAAACGCTCGCTGCTCACAATTAAAACCGACGCTTTGCATGTGGAAGAGGTGGAAATGGGGGAGGAAGAGCTTACACAAGGTGATAGCCAGAGCACCCTCACTTCGTCTTCTCAGCGACAATTGGAGGAGGCGGAGGAGGAGGAGGAGGAGGAGGAGGAGGAGGAAGACACGGTTGCCTCCGCTACAGAGGGTAGCCATGGAACTTTAGTTCCATCTCTTCAGCGTGGGTGGGCAGAAGAGGAGGAAGAGGATGAGGATATTGAGAGTCAGCCTCCTGGTGAGGACAGCGAAATCTTGACTGTTGGTACTCTGGCACACATGGCTGACTTTATGTTAGGCTGCCTTTCCCGTGACCCACGCGTTGTACGCATTTTAGACAACACGGATTACTGGGTGTTCACCCTTCTGGACCCCCGCTACAAAGAGAATTTCTCATCTCTCATTCCTCCGGTGGAGAGGACAAGCAAAATGGTGCAATACCAGAAGGTTCTTGTTGAAAAATTGCTCCAAAATTTTCCATCTGACAACGCTGGCGGCAGAGTACGTGCTACCTTGGCCAACCGAGAAGGGGAGAAAAGGGGAGCACACAGCAGTTCCGACAAAGGCAGGGCAACACTCTCCAAGGCGTGGGACACCTTCATGACACCCCGCCAGCACCCTCACCCTGATGCGCAGCCTAGTGTCACAAGGAGGGAAAAGTTTTGGAAGATGGTGAAGGAGTACGTAGCAGACCGTGTCAGCGTCCTCAATGATCCCTCTGTGCCTTACAACTACTGGGTGTCCAAGCTGGACACGTGGTATGAACTGGCACTCTACGCCTTGGAGGTGCTGGCCTGCCCTGCCGCCAGCGTTCTGTCTGAGCGGGTATTTAGTGCTGCTGGTGGCATCATAACAGATAAGCGTATCCGCCTTTCCACCGACAATGCTGATAGGTTGACACTTATAAAAATGAACAAGGCCTGGATTTCCCCTGACTTCTCCACTCCACTGGAGGAAAGCCCCGGGGGAACATAAACTCACTTTATATATGTTATTTACAATGATGGGAATACTCTGTATTCCCATTCACCCCTTCCACCCCAAAAACGGGTATATGGTTGACTCTTAATGTTCTCATCCTCCTCCTCCTCTTCCATATGCCCTGGGATATAATTTTTATATAGGGCCAGCTCACCAGCGTGCCCTGGGATATAATTTTTATATAGGGCCAGCTCACCAGCGGGCCCTGTGATATAATTTTTATATAGGGCCAGCTCACCAGCGGGCCCTGTTTGCCAATTTTTATATAGGTCAGCTCACCAGCGGGCCTTCTCATATAATGTTTTATTGGGTCAGCTCTCTAGCGGGCCCTCTCATATAATGTTTTATAGCGTCAGCTCACTAGCGGGCCTTCGCATATAATGTTTAGGATGGTCAGCTCTGCAGCAGACCCTCACCCATAATGTTTTAGATGGTCAGCTCAGCGCACGTTTCCCTCTTAATCATGGCCTCAGTTCTGAAAATCAAGGAAATTTTTGGGAGAATTTGCCTCTGCGCACGTTTCCCTCTTAATCATGGCCTCAGTTCTGAAAATCAAGGAAATTTTTGGGATAATTTGCCTCTGCGCACGTTTCCCTCTTAATCATGGCCTCACTTCAGAAAATCGATGAAATTTTTGGGAGAATTTGCAGATGATATACAAGTAAATATACAGCAAATACTGTTTGGTAACAATTTTTCGCCTAAAGTCGTTTTTATTTTCCTTTTTGTGTGTTTTACGGTCAGTCTGTAAAAATGGCGTACTACGGGCGAAAGATCGTTCCCAGCAGCGATGTTGGAGTCCAAGGTGCATCCAGACATCCTCCCTATGCTGTCCCTGAACCATTTCTGTAGTGTTTCCATCTTTTTCTGCCCTTTTCCTATGGACCAGGCACCCTCCCCTCATCAGAGCAGGGGGTGCCTGGTGTAATGCTCGAGTCCTCCCATTGACTTCAATGGGGCTCGGATGCTCGGCCGAGCACTCGAGCCTCAGGGGGTGCTCGGTCAGAGCACCCGAACATCCGAGCATTGGGGTGCTCGCTCATCACTACATATAACTATTAAATATACGAACTGCATCCCATATTATAGACTATCTTAAAAATACACATAGACGCTGGACATGGATGCCGACAATCAAGTCAGCATCCTAAAATAGACTGACGCGCGTTTCGCACAACGGCTTAATCACAGTCTCGTATATCGTGAATGTAACTATGCTTTGCGGAGCTATTTTAATCATGTGAAAGTTCAGCTTTAATGGGGGAAAACTGCTTGATATTCGGGCAGGTTATGCCAGACAATCCTCCACTGGTTTCAAGTGATAAAACATTGTTTTGCTGGTCTCATGTAATGGTATATTGCCCTGATAGTCTCATGTAATGATGCATTTTATTACTTGCCTCATATAATGGTATATTGCCCTGCTGGTCATGTAGTGGTATAGCTTTTCAAGTGCCAGAGGGGAACTCCTCTGGCACTCAAAGGGATAGTACCCAACTAGTCTCATGTAATGGTGTATTGCCTTGATTGTATCATGTTATAGTGAACTTTACTGCTTATTTCATGCAATGATTTGCTTGTCTTATGTAATGGCTTATTGCCCCGATGGTCTCAAGTAATGTTTTGTTGATCTTGTGTAGTGGTATATTATACTACTGGTCTCATGTAATGGTGCATTGCCTTGATGCATTGCTCTGATATCATATGTAATGGCATATTGTCCTGCTGGTATCATATAGCCTCCATATAGTTTGACAGCCAACCAAAAAAGATACCCCTGGGGCAAATTGCATCATATGTATTAAAGAAAAAGTCTTGATGAAATGCATGGGATATTTTATTTAATGCAAATTCAGTTTTGATAAAAAATTGTTCTACTTTTTTCCTTTATACGGTGAGCTGGATATCAGCATAGGTGATAATTTAATCACTGGTTGTATCTCCAAATTTCCCTATGGACTACCATAGGTGTGTGTGAGAAGTAACTTGTGACAATATTCAGCATTTCCTGACTGTACAGTTTTGTAGATAGGCGACTTTAGTACAAATCTCTGGTAAGACCTCACCTTGAGTATGCAGTGCAGTTTTGGGCACCAGCTCTGAAAAAGGATATACTAGAACTAGAGAGGGTACAGCGAATAGCAACAAAATGAATTAAGGGAATGGAGGACTTGACTTCTGAGGGACGACTAAACAAATTTGGTTTATTTACTCTAGAGAAAAGACGACTAAGAGGAGACCTTATCACATTGTACAAATATATGAGAGGTCAATACAAGGATCTCTGCGGGGATCTATTTATTCCAAGGCCTGATCAGGTGACTAGGGGACACCCCTTGAGATTAGAGGAAAGGAGGTTTAGACTTTAGCAGAGGAAGGTTTTTTTTTACAGTAAGGTCTGTTAAATTGTGGAATTCTTTGCCCAAGGAGGTGGTTATGGCAGATACTAAGGATACATTCAAGAAAAGATTAGATATATTTCTTTCAAAAGGGAACATACAGGGTTATACTGTTTATTTGAAGGCAGATCAGGAAGGTCTGAAAAAGACTAACTTATTTGGTAGCAGGATAGCTATACAGTTCTCATGTCACTAGGGTATGAGGCAAAGGTTGAACTTGATGGACTTGTGTCTTTATTCAACCTAATTTACTGTGTTACATATGTTGCATAGTTTCTGGCTCCTTTAAAGCCATAGTAATAGATCGTTTCCATAATGAATAGTACTGCCGGCTGATTCTCTAATTGTCCACAACTGTTTAGTTACAATGTTGTTTTGTGCTAACGTTGATCCCTCCCTCCCTTTTTCCTGATTTCATAATTTTACTCTGAGATCTGACGGCATATCACAACGAGGAACAATATTTCATTATACTGACTGTGGGAAGGTTGTCCCTTGTTGTGACTGGACTTCAGATCTAAGGGGAGGTGGCATTAGAATGGAAAAAAGGTTGGGAGGGATCAAATTTGGCATAGCATAACATCATAACTGTAAGTTGTGAACAATAAGAGAATCAGCCTGTAGTACTATTCCTTATGATAAATAAACTGAGCTGCATTGGAAATTATTTATTACTGTCCCTTTAAGGTTCACAATAGGATTAGCTTCTTGAAGGACAAGAACCCCCCCCCCCCCACACTCTCCTATTAAGAGAACAAAAAAGTACACACACTGCAAGCGAAGCACCAACATCAGTGAAACCCTTTGCTCATGACAATCTGCCTGCGTAAAAACTCCAGGATTTGCCACAAAAATTCTAACTTTCATTGTTCCATTGTACCAGGTCTCTGGAGATGGAGTGTTCCTTCCACTTCCTGTCTTGTTCCTGCTACTCCATGAGGGTTATGCACTAAGAATTGATAAAGAGGTGATAAAGTGGAGATGACTTCTCCAGTGATGTCACTTCTCCATTCCCTATTCTGTAGAAGCCTATGCACTAAGATCTCCAAAGTTGGAGAATTCTCAGTGCATTGGCTCCATAGAATAACACAGGACCTGGTGAAGTGATATCACTGGAGAAGTCATCTCTACTTTATCACCTCTTTATCACGCCTTAGTGCATCTCCCCCATGTCTCTTTCTGCCAACTTCCTTACTACACTCTGCCCACTCCATTTGTCTCACTCATCACTTTTAAACCTCAACCCACTGTGATGCAAATTGTGTCACTTGTACATTTCCACAAAAGCACTCCTCAATTGTCTGGGGGCATGAGAGTCCAGTGTTCCCAAGTATGGTGATCTAGAAAAAACCTTTAACAGAATTATTCATTCACTATTTACAGGAGTAGTTCCAGAAGACTGGAAGGTAGCAAATGTAATACAGCGTCACAAAAAAAAGTAGTAGGGAAAACTAACAGAAACAATGTTAAAGGAAAAAAATTAAATTGCTTGCAAGATCCTAAACAGCACATGTTTTCAACAGAGTCTTGTCAGACTAACCATATAGATTTTTTTTTTACTGGGTAACTAAAATAATAGACCAGGGAGAGCAGTAGATGTAGTTGATCTAGGTTTCAGTAATTACTATTATTATTATTATTAATATTTATTTATATAGCGCCAACAAATTCCGCAGCGCTGTACAATTGGGAATAGACATACAGAGGTATTAAATAGTACAATCAAATGTGGAGAACAGAAGGATCAGAGGACCCTGCTCGTGAGAACTTACAGTCTAGAGGAAGGTAGGTTTGACACAGAAGGAGTAAGTGCTATTGGGTTGTAAGTGCCTCCTGCCACATGAACTGCCAGTCAGTGGGTGGCAGTGAGAAGTGCTGTTGAGTGCAGTGGTCCAGGCAAGGGGTGATTCTTAGTGATAATGTTTATGGAGGCAGTTGATAGGTTTCCCTGAAGAGGTGAGTTTTCAGGGAGTGTCTGAAGGCTGGGGGAGAGTCTGATGGGACGGGGGAGGGAATTCCAGAGTTGAGGTGCAGCACGAGAGAAGTCCTGTAGGTGGGAGTGGGAGGATGTGATAAGAGCTGCGGAGAGCAGAAGGTCGTTTGCAGAGCGAAGATGACGAAAGGGAGTTTATTTGGAAATGAGAGATGAAATATAGTGTGGTGCGGTGTTAGTGAGGGCTCTGTAAGTAAGCACCAGAATTTTGTATTTAATTCTGTATGCTAATGGGAGCCAGTGTAGGGATTGACAGAGGGGTTTGGAGTCAGAGAAGCGATGAGTGAGGTAGATTAGTCTTGCAGCAGAGTTCATTATGGACTGTAGTGGGGTTAGTCGGGTGAGAGGAAGGCCAATTAGTAATGAGTTACAGTAGTCAAGACGGGACATGATGAGTGTTTGAATTAGAATTTTGGTAGTGTCTTGTGTGAGAAAGGGTCGGATGTTGCGGAGGTGGAGGCGGCATGATTTGGAGATTGACTGGATGTGAGGAATGAAGGATAGGGCAGAGTCAAATGTGACCCCCAGGCAGCAAGCTGTAGGGGTCGGTGTGATTGTAGCATTGTTGATGGTGAGGGTAATGTCTGGGGTAAGGCTGGTTGTAGTGGGAGGGAAGATGATTAGTTCAATTTTGTCAAGGTTAAGTTTGAGTTGATGGGAGGACATCCAGGAAGACACAGCAGACAGACAGTCAGATACTCGGGACAAGAGGGAAGAACAGAGGTCAGGGGAGGAAATATATATTTGAGTGTCATCAGCATAGAGATGATGGTGAAACCCAAGGGAGTTGATTAGTTTTCCAAGGGACGTGGTGTAGATTGAGAAGAGCAAGGGTCCCAGGACTGATCTTTGAGGCACTCCAATAGACAGTGGGATGGGTGTAGAAGTGGAGCCAGAGTAGGAAATGCTGAAGGAGCGGTTGCAGAGATAAGATGAAAACCAGGAGAGTACAGTGTCAGAGAGACCTAGGGAGTGGAGGGCTTGGAGGAGGACTTGGTTATCTACTGCGTCAAAGGCGGCTGACAGGTCCAAGAGAATGAGTATGGAGTAGTGGTCTTTTGACTTGGCGGAGAGCAACTGACACTGTCCTTCATAGAAAATTAATTAATAAATTGCAATGTTTAGGTGTGGATGTAAATTAGTTGAACGGTTAAGGCAAGGGCCAAGTGACAGGTTGGTTTACTATTGGGCACCTCAAGTTTTTCCCTTATGATCACTGAAGATTGTACCTCTCTACAATCCATCCGGACAGTCTTGCTGCTCTGAAGTGAGCAATGTTATATCAGTAAAAAGGGTGGGAGGGGGATAGGCTGTCATTCAATTACTCTTGAAATACAACTCTGACAGTATTGAAATAACACTCTCCAAGGACCAAATACTACGAAGATTAATTGAAGCTGCTTTTTTGAGAAACATTACTATACCTTTAAAAAGCAACAATGAACAGTTGAGCTCAGCAATGGCAGACAGCCTGGTAGACCATGGAAAACCTTTTCCAGCTATCAAACAGATCAAAAACACTCTCCCGGATGAAGGCATAGAAGTGCCAAAGAGTACCATAAGGAAAAGACCAGAATAACCACAGAGGGTTACCACAAGATGAAAATCACTAGTAACCCATAAGAAACATAAGTATTACTATCCCTTTAAATATTATGGCTTGTTTAAGATTATTTTGTTTGTGCAGTTACTTTTGGTCCCCTAAATCGAGGGAATATGTACATAAAAGGCTGTAATTCCTACAAGGTTCATGATTTATGGATGTAAATGCCCTCATATTAAAGCTGACAATCTGCATTTTACCCTCTTAGTAATTGCGTCATTTCAAATACAATGTGCTGGAGTACAGAGCCAAAATAACAAAACTTGTGTCACTGTCCAAAATCTTATGGACTGCACTGTATTTAAACTTTCACATTTTTATAGAATATACCATGTTTATTTGCTTGCTTTTTTCATACTTCCCTTGAATCAGTTATTTCAGTTTAACTGTTTCTTCCATTGTTAGTGTGCCCTCTACATGCAGTCTTTATATGCAGTCTGAAAATGAGTTGTATCGGCAATGTATCATAACAGCTCTGTTTGTGTGTCGCAGTTTCCAATCTAATGGTTCTCATGCGGATATGTGGGTGAAAATTACTGAGGTATGGTATTTCAGATAATACATTAAAGAGACACTCAACCTTCAAAATCACTTTATATATTCTGCAAGTGCATACAATGGAAAATCAAATTGACTATCCTTTTTATTTTCTTCCTAGCATATTTTTGATACACTGGCATGTCTCTGACAGAGATCTAGTTGAATTTCTATTTACACAGAGTTTGCCAATGGGAGAATGTAAGAGCAGAGATATGTATACAATGTTGCAAGTCTTCTTGCAGCACTATTTGATCTGTGTGCTGTGGAGACAGGCATTTCTACATTACTTAACTGTAATTTTTAAGTTCTATTTTATTTACATTGTTGAACTCTCTCTGCTTTTGCAGTCAATGCAGAAAGCTCTCTGTTAACAGATTCAGCTAGCTCCTTGTTAGGAATATAAAAGTATAAAAAATAGGTGACGATGAAAAATAAATGATTAGATAAAAGTATAGGCGATTTCAAATACAGAATACAAAAATTCAAAAGATAAGTTTACTGTTATTTTAACACCTGTGCAGCTGCACAGGTGATGTATCAGTTATGGCTCTTTCTGCAATACTAGACTTATACATTTATAACAAAGCACAAGTTTAATTCAATGTATCATTCTTTCAACGAAGAGATATTTTCTTAGAACATCAACCCTTCTGTATGGATGTGTACAGCCAGACCTAAGGGACAGATAAATTGTCCATTGGGCCTGATTCCATATTTTTCTCATCTATGTTTTAAGGATTTAAAGGTTAATAAAGGATGGTATGGTGTTACCATCCCAGGGATAATGTAGTTACGGATAAGTAATATCAATATCCTCATTTGATTTTTAGTTGGTACAAATAACTTTAAAGTTCTGCATGTCAGCTGGTAGTCACGGATTCATGTATGTACTCTCTGCGACCCCGGGCTTGTTCCCCTGTCCAGTATTCCAAATATTTGTTCTGTACGACATTTTATACTACTCCAGGGCCTGGGGGTTCCATGGAATACAGTATGAGAACCACGTTATAGGCTGTGTTTAGCTAAACAGTCAGTGCACTTGAATAGAAAGCTGCAGACTCTATTTAGTCTCTTTACAGTCTGCAGGTAGAGAAAACACGCACCCCTGAAGCAGGAAGAAAAGAAGAACTGAAATAGGCCATTCAAGGACAGTAAGTGCAACTAAAGAACATGAACGCTTGCAGGATAAATAACTGTTCATATTTTACCAAAATGATTAAAGTTGTTATAATAATTAATAATAATTTATTATTATTTCCCTAAATAAAAAGTAGCCATAGTACAGTCATGCTTAGTGTAATAAATAAATGCAAAACTCCCATTACTGATAAAACTTACCATTGATGAATGAATGATTCTCCATGCAGAGTAACACAATCTAGTTTTTACACATGGCCATGGTGCCATCCAGTGGCTTGAACAGATATAACAAGAACAGGTCTGTTTATATAATGAAGAGGGCAATCACTTTATACTGCATTTTTGCCACATAGGGGTGTTTTATGATTGTCTTTTCTAATGCGAGACCATAGATATGTATTTTACCACATATTCAACTAAACAGGGTGTGAACCCTAAAATACTTTGGTGCATATGTATAAGACACATGTACAACTATCCTGGAGCAAACCAAATTAATCGTCAATTTAAATTGGTCTTTTAACCCTTTCAGTTCCAGAGGGGTATGCAACGCATTGCAAAGCAATGTGTTGCGTACCCCTCTGGCACTGAAAGGGTTAACTCGTTGCCTTCCAGGTGGGGGTGCAAAGCATTGCGCTGCAATGCATTACACTCCCATCTGGCACTCAAAGGGTTAATCTCTTGAATGCTAACATATTGCTTTGCACAATAACAGCATGCTAAGTAACCAGGATATAACAACAATCCTCAATGAACTTGTTACACGGAATTCCAATAGTACAGCCGGAAACTATGTAGCAAATCAAAGAACAAATATACAAGAAGGAAACATAATGGCTGATGGCATGTCAACACACCCCATAAGATCTCAAGAGGACAAAGCTCTTCAAGTGGTTTGAGCCTGAATTCAGTTTTCAATTGAAGTCATATTTTAGCCCCTTGTTTACACACAGTGTGAAGCAGGAGGTGGTTGCTATGTACTGGCTGATAGGGCTAAACTACAGGTTGTTGCCATCATAGCGATGGTGCAATTAGACTGTGCTATGCACTAACAATTATGCATCACTCGTCCCATACCCTGGGTCTCTGGAAACTTAGCTGTGGGTCCCTTTGAAACCTAACAACCCCCTTGGTGCCAAAACACTCTGTGATACACTGTATACAGACCCCACAGACAGGAACTCTATTTCAATAATCCTCACTTGCAAACACTGAGAATAGACTCCAATTTGGAAATTATTACCTTGTAATGCATAAGATCTAAAATTCTTCAATCAGTAAATAAATGGACATCTCCATATAAAGAGATTTCAGACACATACATGGTAAATTAACATACACTTATTAGACCATAAATATATGAAAACATGGGACAATTCTTGGGCAAACCAACTGCACCATAGAGATCAAATAAAAATTACCAAATTCCCATTGATTTAAGTGGGTCTAGTAACCTCTTTTTAACTCTTTATTTAAAGGGATAGTATTACTTCAAAATTACTATCCCTCATATTGTAGCCCTTAATAAACTGAGTTAAATGACACCAGCGGCATCTCTCAAACCTTTATGGTTTAAGAGATAGCCGCTTTCAAAGTTTCCTCCCCCCTGCTGTCAGCGTTCTGCTGCCAGCAGGGGAATCCGGTCCCGGGACAGGCGGAGGCTCTTAAACAGAGCTGATATCTCGTTATGGAAGGAAAAATGATTAATTGAAACAGTCTTCTATGTGTGCTTGGTTACCAAGCACACGTAGAAGACTGTTTCAATGAATCATTTTTCCTTCCATAACGAGATATCGGCTCTGCTGAAGAGCCTCCTCTTGATTCAGAGACCGGATTCTCCTGCTGGCAGCAGAACGCTGACAGCAGGGGAGAGGAAACTTTGAAAGCGGCTATCTCTTAAACCATAAAGGTTTGAGAGATGCCGCTGGTGTCATTTAACTCAGTTTATTAAGGGCTACAATATGAGGGATAGTAATTTTGAAGTAATACTATCCCTTTAAGTACATTTTTCAAGTAAGGATACAGGAAAGAACAAAGGCAGAGAACCAAGGCAAAAGAAAATAATTAAAGGAACACTAACATCCTGAAGAATGTATTCCATCAAATATGGTACTATGTATAAGGGCAAAAACACCTCTTTCCTGTAAACAAGAAGCACAGATGTTTAGATAGAGCTGAGCAGATCCCTACTATAACCAATCATTTCTGGTCTTCTTCCAGTATCAGCAGATGAGATGCTGAAGAGCTGCAAGAAAAATGATAATCTGTGCTAATGCATGCTCCTGATCATTCAAAATTATAAGATCAACTACAACACCCCCCCCCCCAACAAAACCATCTCTCTTAAGAAGCACAGTGCAGATGCTTTTGTGAGGTTCATGCCCTTCTGTCAAACAATTTCCTTTGCCAGGGGAAGTTCTGGTTATAGTCTTGTGGTTTCCTCCTTTACTGGGAATATACAGACTGTACGCTTTCTTTGAACATAAAAATCTACAGTATGGTTTAGAATGAGATGGATATGTGTATAGTATGTATATATGTATACATTCTTATCTACATCACCTGCATCTTTTAAAAGGCTTTTATTTTATTTAGCACTTTTGCATTGTGGTTTTTAAAACAGACAATAGTGATAACTACAAAGCAGCCAGATATCTTGCTTTGTCTGCCAGGTGCCCAAATATACATTGTTAACACATACAAAGAAATACGCGTCTTAACCTAATTCTCAAAGGGTTAAAAGTGTCTTAAGAATAGGCCATTTTTTTCATTTGATCTAATGCACATTTATCAGTGTTTGTGACCACTTCACATTTCCATTTTATTCTTGTCTATAGAAATGTACATACATGTTACTTGCGGAAGATACAATAATAATAAGTGGCAATTAAATACCACTTTTTATAAACAAGTTGCAATAATTTTTATCAATTAGGATACTGATTTGTCAAATGTAAGAGTAAATATTATTACAACCTCTTATTAAATAATGGGTGGTTAATTATGGCTTAAATTTTTAAAGTTGTTCCAACACAGCAAGTTATAAAATGAACAGTAATATATTTTTTATTTTTCTAGTTTGATTTGTGAATTTTTTTTTTTAATTAAGTGCTCTTACTTTGAAGCAGCTGTTTTAGCATATGCCTTGAGCTGGCTCATTATTCCATTCCCTTTACAGAATTATGATCTATTACCATCAAAGTTGAGATATAGACTTTTTTTTTTACGGATCTCAGACAGAGGTATTTCTTAGTAGAAAAAATAAGTGAAATAGCTGAATTAAGGAAAACAAAGTTAGCAGGTTAAATACATAAAAGGGATAGTAATACTTTAATACTACTATTCCTCATATTGTAGATATTTGAAAAAGAATTTAATAGCCCCCAGGTTCATCTCTCAAATCTTTATGGTTTAAGAGATAACCGAAAGCAAAGTTCCCCCCACCTTAGAAAAAACACCCTAGAAAAAATAAGTGAAATAGCTGAATTAAGGAAAACAAAGTTAGCAGGTTAAATACATAAAAGGATAGTAATACTTTAATATTACTATTCCCCATATTGTAGATATTTGAAAAATAATGTAATAGCCCCCAGATTCATCTCTTAAATCTTTATGGTTTGAGAGATAACCGAAAGTAAAGTTCTCCCCTACCTCCCCCTTCCCTGAACTCAGCGTTGTACTGACTGCAGGATATTTTCATCAGGCAGCTCTGCAACTGAGCTGAGATCGCTTGCAAACCAAGCACATGTAGAAGACCGTTTCAGTGAAATAATTCTTTTTCACTAACGCGATCTCGGCTCTGCTGCAGAGCCGCAAGCCTGTCATACAACAGACTTCCCCTGCAGTGAGTAGAACGCTGAATTCAGGGAAGGGGGAGGGAGGGGGACATTTGCCTTCGGTTATCTCTCAAACCATAAAGGTTTGAGAGATGAACCTGGGGCAATTAAATTCTTTTGCAAATATCTACAACATGGGGAATAGTAATAATAAAGAATTACTATCCCTTTAAGTTTTTAACGTTATTATACATATATAAGTTTCTTTAGTGTTTTTTTTTTATCCCTTCTTTGGATCAGTGGTTCTAATTTTTTTTTTCTTTGCTCATAGCACCCCTAACATGCAATCTTGAATTTTTGAGGTGCCCCTAAAATGTTATAGGTAATGTCCCAAGGACTTAATGAAGGGTAAAATGCATACATTTATAGTAATTTGTAGGTCTCACAGTCAGAATGACAACAGAGCATATTGTGCACAATAAGATGCATAACTATGCATTATAAACTCAGTTTTATTGTTTTGCCAAAGGTTTCATAGAAAAATGTGGGCACCCTAAGCTGGTGCTGCTTTGGATCAACATAAAAAAGGATGATACCTCAAAAGGCTGAACTTCATTGACATGTATTTTTACATATTCATCAACAATGTTAATATGTAAAAGTTAAGAAATAACATTACTATTCTTTATAAGAGATCTCGCATGAGCACATATTTATCAGTTTGTGACCCATCCAAGTTTTAAATGATAAAGTCAACTGTGTTTATCTGAGCATATTCTTCAAACCAGGGGGAGATACATTGTTTGATATGGAGGTGACATTCTCTGGCAAAATGTGGAGATATGCCTTTCAGTGACAGGGCTCTCATTACCATATACACTTAAAATAATATATTCATGGGGACGAGTGGATACATTGGTAGTTAGCATATGATATTCATGTTAAACTTGAATACAAATTTTAATTGTATAAATCTGCAATGAGGTTAAAAACCAGGTTGATGTAAAACGAACAGGGCCCTCTAACTCTTCTGTTCTCCGTATTCAACTTGTATTATTTAATATCTCTGTATGTCTATTCCCTATGGTACAGCGCTGCGAAATAAGTTGGTGCTATATAAATAAAGAGTAATAAATCTCAATAGCATTGTATTTCAAAGTTCTCCACAGCAGTGTAATTCAAGGTCCTTCATCGAAGTATATTTCAACGTTCTCTACAGCAGTGTATTTCAAAGTTCTCAATTACAGTTAATTTGAAATGACTCAATAACAGAATATTTCAATCTTCTCCAAAACAGTGTCTTTCATACTACTCCATAGCAGTCTTATGTTGAACATCTCCCTTTCAGTCTTATGTGAGTCTTCAAATTAGATAGTAATTGAGGAGTCTAAGATATACTTCCATATGGAAGTTTTTGAAATACGCCTCTGCAGAAAACTTTGAAACATATATCTAAGAAGAACTTTGAAATACTCTTTTATAAAGAACCTGGAAATACTCTGGCATGGAAAATGATAAAATACACTTTGGTTAACTTTGAAATATACCTCGATGGAGAACTTAGGAGAACTTTGAAATATAACTTTAATGACAACAATGAAATACACCAATTACTCAAACACGCTAAAGTGTACTTGAATCAAATCTATTCTGAGGTTTGTTTAGGAGGCTATGACAAAAATCAAGATCACGTCAACTTTAGAGACGTGAGATTGTTTATATGAATGAGCTCTGACATTATTGATCCTTATTGTATAACAGGATTATTTTTGCACAACATCACTATCAAACTTACTTTCTAATGTGAAACCCCCTCATTAAAGAATACTTTTATATTTAAATAAGGCATTTATGATATATACACTAAAAGGGTTTAATTAAAGTGAGTTCATGCGATCATAATGGCAACTGAAGTATAACTGCATGTAAAACGGGGTAAGGAGTGTTTTATGGCTTACAGGGAGGCAGCATAGTACAAAATTCACTTACTTTCCCCACTTAAGGGTCCTTTCAGACCTTAATGCATCTATCTCATGTGCTTTCAACATTCTTGAGAACTTTAGTTGAGGATCTCTGTCTTACCCATTTCATTTCCTCCACTGGCATTTAATTAGATATTATACAAATTAGTGTGTCTAAAATCGGTATGCACAAGATAGAAAAAGGACAACCAAAATGTCTAAACACATAAAATACGAGGTAAATACTGAGACCTATGATTGTAATGAGGATCATGCCATATTTCAGTTCTCCTATATGTACATAGCATTATCTATAATGTTTTATATAAGATATATCCTAAGGTTTGTCTCTTTCACATGATTAGTATTACATAGATTGTGATGCCATCATCAAACAGAAAATTAATAAATTGTTTTCCGGATTTTACAATGCTTCTTAAACAATCTTTATTTAGAAAGTGTTTCACCAGGAAGAATACAATCATATTAAATAGAAATTAATGACCTTTAATATATTTACTAGAGGTGCTTTTTTTTTTTTTTTTTTTTTTTTTTAAGGAAGGTATCTTTCAAACAACAGTTGGGTATACATATTTATCTGTTTCTATAGTTGGTGACTTCCAATTTAACATTTGATCTTCATAAATTCTGCACTTGACCATGGGCTAGGATTAGGGATAGGCATCAAACCCCCATAAATGTATGCCTTTTCACTAACCCATTACATTTTCAGCAAGAAATTTACCGGTTTCCTCCCAATGTCTGAGTATTCCAGCCTGGGGTCACACTCAGCATATGTATGGCTACCAGTGCACTGGGAAAAGTATGTGTGATTCTATTGCTAGAGTGGGACAAGGATGGGGCCCTGTGTGTGTGGTTCAATGGCTTTCAGCAGAGTGAGACAAGGCTGGAGTCAGTATGTGTGTGTCACTTCCAAGGCAAACATTTTCCCCACCCCTTTATATGAATTCTTATTCAGACTTTTGAATCCTATTGTCTATTGCAGTGATCCTCAAACTTATAACTCAGGACACACCATTAGTTCATGTTTTCATGATATTCCTAACGGATCAAAAATGGGTAATCAGAGGATTAGCTCCCTTGTAATTGATCTAGCTGCACTTCAATACAGATATCTATACACTCGATCTGTTAGAGCATCCGAGGATTGAAGATGAATCACTGGTTTACTGGGAGGAACTATAAACTAAGTTTAGACTAAAAAGGGATGTAATAAATACAATAAAATATATATAATGAACAAAATATCTAATTAAATATACTGGAATACTGTATGAAGAAGTCTTATTAAGTATGTTATTCTATTTAACAAATTGAGAACCACATATTCCTATATGTTGTGGGCATGATCGGGAGAAAAGTGTATTAAACATTCATTCATAGATCACCTCATTAATATGCAGGAACTGTACTCGCTTGTTTATTTATACAAGCTTCTAATAAGTGAGAAGTGCAAGGTATGGGATGATTGAGACAAACAAAGATACGAGTTTCAGTGAACTGGACTGGGAGTAGGGATTGGTGAAATTTTTTGCCTCAAACTGAAATCGGCAAATAATGGCATTTCCCGCTTTGCAAATAATTTCCTAGTGCCTATTTCCACTTTTTTCGCCTAGCTCATTCCATTGAAATCAATGGGAACATTGAAGTTACACCAACACATAGCAAATATTTTATTTCCCAGAGGCATAGTATAAAAGGGGTATGAGGGTGCCTGTGTTGGTGGGGTGTGGGGAAAGAATCAGTTGAACAGGGGATGATATTTAGGGGGGTTATTTACTGGGATTGGGGGGAAGTTAATAAAAAAGAAATCCTAAATAAAATTATAAAAACAAAACCATAAGACGTGACATAAAAGGGGTCTGAGGAGGGTGCCTGTGTTGGTGGGTGGTGTCTGGGGAATTAATCAGATAAACAGGGAATTTGTTTTGGGGGGGCAGTTAAAAAAAAATAAATCAATAAAATAAAATAAGAAATTTGTATGTAAAGTGATAGAGACAGGAACCCCCTGAAATAAACTGTCACTGGGGTGGACTGATACTTGACTTTATAGAGTATTTTGTAGAGGATGATTTGTTAGATTTGTTGTTATAGGCCCAAGCCCTGACAAAACATTGATATGTAGGACTTAAGCTTGTTTCACACAAGCCCTAAGAAAACATTAATTTGTAGGACTTAGGCTTGTTAGAAACAAACCTCCCAAATTGTTTTTTTTTTTTGCAGGACTATTTCTTTTTTTTTTTTTCAAAGCACAAGCCCTGAGAAAAAAATAAGCCCTTCTGGCCTAGTACCAGCAGGTCATGTTGGCCGGTGACCACTGGCCATTGTCAAATGTCCTCCTTCTGAGTCTGAGTCCATAATTGTGGAATTTGCAAGTGTTCTTGCTGCTGCTGCAATGTTTAAGCAGCAGGATGATTAGGCAGCTGAAAGGGAATGGGATCAACAATAGCAGTAACATGGTGATGGATGATGAAGGTTCCACTTGCCATGACTAGCTCCAGTGATGTGCCTGAAGCAGTAGCAGCACAATAAGTAGCCCCCATTATATGTGGAGAAAATAAGAAGTTGGCCAATAATTCTTCTCTACCTGCCCTTCCTCCAAAATTATGGTGTGTGGTAAATAACATCTGGGGGCACAACTTTATCCGAACACCATGACAACTCGCTGACAGTTTAATAGTAATGATGAACCCTCCCTGCCACCATCTTAGCATATTCTGAGGGATGGATTCTCCTCAGATGCTGCTTGATGCCCAGCTTGCAATTCTCCTCTGTCACACTACCATGTGCGGTCAGTGCTCTACACAGTGTGCAATGGGTAGAAACGAACTGACACATCCTAACATCAACAGAGTGGTTATCATTTGGCGGGGGAGGCAATGATGAATTAGGTGGATTGGCAGAAGATGTAGTTACCCCAGAAGGTGATGGTGAGCTAGTTGTTTCACTCATCATGGAACTTCTAGTCTCTGCCTGGGTTGCTCTATTCTTCCTCCTCTTTGATCTTTGCCTCCCCCTATCAGAGCAATACAGAGTTATATGTCACCATAAAAGCAATGCAGAGCAGGGCCGAATTTACATCTCAGGAGCCTGTAGGCATAGAAATCTAAAGCGCCCCCCATTGGCCATCTCCACTGGACACCTCCACAATGTTCCTAATGTCCACATTGCCCCCATCATCTCTTTATTGCCCTCACATTGCCCCATCAGCTCCAACTTGCCCCCATCAGCTCCACATTTCCCCCACCATCTCCATATTGTCCTCACATTGCCCTCCATCAGCTCCACGTTGCCCCCACCATCTCCAAATTGACCCCCCATCAGCTCCAACTTGCCCCCCATCATCTCCATGCTACCCTCACATTGCCCTCCATTAGCTCCACATTGCCCTCACCATCTCCAAATTGTCCCTCCATCAGCTCCAAATTGCCCCCACCATCTCCATGTTGCCTCCCCATCAGCTCCAACTTGCCCCCCATCAGCTCCAAATTGCCCTCACAATGCCCCCCATCGGGTCCAACTTGCCCCCACCATCTCCATGTTGCCCTCACATTGCCTGCCTCCCTCCCATTGTCCGTTTCCTACCTCCCTGGCATAGGAGATCTGTTGTCTGTGCCTCTGGTACAGTCAGTCCTGTGGTTGCTGAAGCTCCTGGGCGGTCTCCTATTCAGGAATGCAGAGTGCTGGGAGATGATGTAATCTCCCAGAGCTCTGCATTCCTACAGAGCCGACGAGGGAGCTTCAGCAACCACAGGACTGGCTGTACCAGAGAAGGGCCAGACAACAGATCTCCTGTGCCAGGGAGGTAGGAAACGGACAGACTTCCTGCCAGGGAGGTGCAATGCGAGGGCGACATGGAGTGGGCGCTGGTGCAGCCAGCGCGGTGGCCAATTTTTTTTTTTTATCTTTTTTTTTTTCTTTTAAAAGTATCCCGCTGGCAGGCGCCACTCAGTGGCGTGCGCCTGTAGGCAGGTGCTTACTTTGCCTTATGGCAAATCCGTCCCTGATGTAGAGTTAAATGCTACCAACAGAGCAATATAGAGTTATATGCTACCACCAACACAGCAATACAGAGTTATATGTCACCAGTCCAGCAATACACTTATATGCTACCAGAGCTATACACTATCACCAGAGCAGTACATAGTTATATGCCACCATCAGAGCAATACAGAGTTATGTGTCACCATAAGAGCAATACAGAGTTATATGCCACCACCATAGCAATACATGTATATGCCACAACCAGAGCAATACATTTTTATGCCACCACCAGCACAGCAGGTAGACTGCAGAGAGGGACAATCTTCAATTAAGATAAGGGAAAAAGCTGAAAAACTTGTCAAGGGGGGAAGGGCTTTCATTGTTTTCATACAAAGAAAATTGTCCCCTTCTGTTATCTGTCTGGTCTTACAACTTGATCCACATCTGAGAAGAGATGTCTTACACTAGGTAAAAGGGACGGGAGGGGAACTTTGCTTGTGAATATCTCATAAACCATAAAGGTTTGAGAGAGAACACTTATATCATTCTTCATGTTTTTTTAATGCCTACAAAATAAAATAAAGTTAAAACGAAGTATTACTATCCCTTTAAATGCTATCACCAGAGATAAACACTACCACCAGAGCAATACAGAGTTAAATGCCACCATCAGAGCAATACAGAGTTATATGTCACTATAAGAGCAATACAGAGGGGACAGACCTGGATTTTAAATGTATGTCCCTTGTCCCGGTCAGCTCCCTGCTTGGACAATAAAAAGTCCCTGACTGAAGACTCCAGAGCACAGAGATCTAAACACTAGAAGCAGAAAAAAGTGACTACAGTGACAGAAAGTGATGGATCTGCTGGGCTACAATAAAATAGCTTCCAGCCAGAGCTCTAAACACTAGAGAAAAAACTGAGCCTTGATCCTGATATCAGTCGCATGCTTCAGTGCAATTTGTATCTAGTGTAATGCTAGTCTAAGCCTTTGAGCTTAATATATATTTTCTTGTAGGCCACCAAAGGAGTCGCTTTCTGTCACAGCAGTCAATGGAGAGTTCTCCCTCCAGTGTTTAGAACTCGGTTTTGTGTTCTTTGCTCTGCAGTGTCCCTGAATGGAAGAAATGAAATGTGTTCACCCTACGCCACCACCAGTGTAATATACCATTATTTGCCACCAGAAGAGAAATACATGCAATCAGCAGAGCAATGCTGAGTGATCTGCCACAACAGTGCCTCACAGAAAAGCAATAGAACCACGTGTTCTCAGTGAGGAAACTCATAGAACATGCTCTTGCCATATTTAATCCTTGGAGTGCAATTGCTTTGCAATGCATTGGGGACTCCAATGGAACGCAAAGGTTTAAATATCTCTGTGCCCCATGCTAAACTCAGACAAATGTCTCAGTTTCTTTTTGGAGGCCTAAAATTCTTAAATCTTAAACAGGGGACCAGGACCAGACTGGGAATAAGAACCAACCCTGGTAAAAACTGGATACAAGCCCCACATTCTATCAAATGGCCATTTTCTACAATCATTCTGGCCCACTGTCCCAGCCCACCCCCATTTGTTAATTTTATAAATAGCATGAATGAAGACAAGGCATTCCACAGAGCTTACAGTTGAAAATGAGCTACGCTAATGAAACAGCAGAACTTACAATTAAATAGAAGCTCTTGACTCTTGATCCCCCCTTTTGACTCTTACCCCCTCTTGATCTTTGATCCCCTCTTTTGATGGTCACTTTTAATATGTCACAAGCAAAACAGTGTGCGACTCCAGCGTGCAGTCAACATGTCACCATGATTATAAGGGCGACCTGAGAATCTTGCATTGCAGGACAGTGCGAGATTCTCAAGTCGTGCCTTCAAATGCCAGCATCCTTAGCCATCAAATGCAATACAATATCACCTGTGGCAACTTCTTTTTAACCCCTGGTGTAATGAATTGGTTATTAATACAACATCCGTACGTGGGTTAATTATCTACTCGTCTGCTACAGAACGTATCTAAAGAACGGCATTCCAAAGCAAGAGCTCTGTACTGAAGTAAGACGCTCCGGCCTCTCTCTCCCCATCTCTGCTGCTGCTTCGCCCTTCTAAACCAGTCTCTGAGACTCTCCTTCTCCCATTTGAACCGCTCTCTGTCATGCTGTTGTCTGTAGGTAGTATGATAACCTGATCCAAATGTTGGTGAGAGCTACTCTGGTCTCTCTCTCCCTCTCTCTCTGCGTGCAGACTTGACAGTGCGGAGATAAAGGAAGAGAGAGAGCCCGGAGCAGCGCTCATCAACATTTGGATCATGACACTGCTGTCCAGGGAATGATTCAGGAGGGAGAAGGAGCGGTACAAGAAGCAAATTGGACTGTTCGGTATATATTGTAGTTGTGTATATATGAGAGCAGATAAGTTCTCCAAACAAGGCCAGGGTATCACTAGATTATGACTTTTCATAGTGCAAACTGAGAATCTTGCACTTTCATGCAGTGCGAGATTCTCATGACACCATTTTTATAATTGCAACATGGTTAATGTGAGATGTGGTCACACACACTTTTGCGTGCAACCTTTTAAAAGGATACCTCTTTTGACTATTTTTCCCCCTCTTGATTATTGATCCCCCTTTTGACTCTCTCCCCCTCTTGACCCCCCTTTTTGCTACTATCTCCCCTTCTTGATTCTTGTCTTGATCCCTCCCTTTTGCCTTTCTTCTCCAACTCTATTCTTGACCCCTTCCTTTGGCCTCATTTTCCCCTTCTTGCCTCTTTCTGTGTATGTGAGGAGGGAGGGAGCTGGTGAAGTCCTCTTGATGGCCTGTCTTCCATGTCTCCATGAGTGCAGTCTCATTCTTCTACCTTGAGAGCAGCCGGGACCATGCAACGAGTGGCGAGGCAGACATGGTGCATGCTGGGGGGTTTCTTCTGTCTGGGCACCACTTTCAAACTTGTTCTAAGGACAGTGCAAGTTTAAAAGTGGAGCCCAGACCAATGAAAAAAACGGCCAGCATGCTGTATCATTGTGTGTCACATGATCATGGCTGCTGTCAGTTGTCAATGCAAGATTTGCATAGGGAATATTTTCTGGGCTCCTCTGCTACACCAGTGAGTTGAGCAGCAAGTGGTGAATGGTAGGGTTGGGCACACAGGGGGCCAGGCATTATGGTGGCCCCCTGGCCACTCTACTGGTCCCATATACTGCAGGGTCTACTAATTTGAGGCCCGGATTTACATCTCAAGTGCCCTTAAGCACAGCACCCCCTGGCATCATTAGCCTCACCAAGACCCCACCACTAACCCTACCCACTCAGTTAATCAGGCCCTCTTTTGTGACAGTAATGGGGTAATTTTCCAGAGATGGATCAAAATGTTATTGATAGGGATGGGGTATATACAGCACACATACAGAAAATATAAGAAGTGAAGAGAGTTGTGGTATCAAATTTATACACTAAATTGCCCTATGTGTTTTACCGCTGTTATTGGTAGCGTTCGCATGGGCTACTCTTCATTTCTCACTACATCTGAAAAAGTATCTGCTCTTGAAACAAGAGAATAAAATATTTATTTAAAATTTAATTTAATTTAATTTAATTGTCTCACTGAGTTGGTTACCCCAACCCTAATTGGAGCTAAGGACGGTGCACATCCATTGATTTAAAGTGATAGTAATGTTTCACAAAAAAAGCAGCTCCAATTAATTTTCATAGTATTTGGGCCATGGAGAGTGTTATTTCAATACTGTCAGAGTTGTAGTTCAAGAGTAATTGACCAGACTGATCACAGCAAGGGACAATCTTCTTACTGTGAGCATAAGGAAAACCTCCCCACCCTCCTTAACAGGTTTTTCCTTATGCTCACTGAAGATTGTCCCTCTCTGCAATCCATCTGCACATTCTTGCTGCTCTGAGGTGAGCAGTGTTACATTAGGTAAAAGGGGAGGGAGAGGGATACTTTATCATTCAATTACTCTTGAACTACAACTCGGACAGTATTAAAATAATCCTCTCCATGGTCCATATACTATGAAGATTAATTGGAGCTGCTTTTTTTGTCAATCAATACTATCCCTTTAAAAAAGTACTTTACTTACACATTATATATTTTAAAAAATATGTCTGGTTCCCTAATACACTTAATTACCTATATATAAGGCTTTGTCTCATTATAAAAATAGCTTTAGAAAATTATACACAATGTTTTTGGTGGCATCAGAACACTTTACTATTAATCATTTTTAATGAGTCACTGCAGTATTTTTTAAGAATATTTTCCTTTGACTCCACAAACAGAAGAACAAATAAAGGATACACTTTCAAATTAACTAATAAAAGTTGAGTTTTAACACACTTTGGGAGTCCAATTGTATTTAACGCTACAACTGAGAACAATGATACATCACTGAATGGGTTTATGGCTGGCTACATTTTGTTAGGCATAAATAAACAGCATCTCAACTCTTAGCACTTTTTTCTGTTTTGATCTCCAATCTGGACAATGTGATTATGTTACTATAATAGGGCCATGCTTCCCCTTGTAAGGTGGAGTTGGAGGCCATGCTGCAGTTGTTATTGGCTCTTTACTTCACAATATGCTTTGCGCACTTCTTGCTTGCTCACACATGATGAGATATCATGGACATCACACCCTGAAGTATGAAAGCTGGGTTTGGAAAGGACTTGTCTGGTAAATTATAGTAAATCATAACAGGATTAAATTTCCACCATGATAAGTAAAAGAAAAATAGAAAATAAGGAGATAAAAAGAAAATTATGCACATACAAAAAAGGTCTTATAGAACCCATACCAATTTCTCTATGCAGGAAATGTTAGAGCTCTAAAGTTCATCATGAATGGTGATCTCTTGTCAATCCAGCAGTCTTGCACATTTCATGAGACTTAACACAACCTCCCACTTCTTAAAATATATAATGCTGGATGGATTAGGATTAGGGATGAAGACAGGTTGTCCGGTAAGGGTGTTAACTACTATCCTGCATGGCAATACTGGTAATAAGACATTATGTGTATGTGCATGATTGAAAATAAATATTCATCATTGTAGAATTTTTTTATTGTGTTGATTTTCTACGAGCCATAGATTCTATGATATTTACTGTAAGGAGATTCAAGTCTTTTTTTGGTTCTGTCAGAGACATTGCCATGATGGGGGAGGAAATGGTTAATTTTCCTTTCAAACCAAATTCTCTAAAAATCTGTGTTTAAATTAGCTCATTCTTCTGGACAAAAGAGGCCTCTATTTACCTAGATGGGAGTGAAAAATATCTAGGTGACTTTTATGGTGATTGATATCGAATTTCAGACAACCACAGTCTCAAGCAGTATTATTATCTTATGAGAAAATCTCAAAGTCTAAAACAGAGATATACTCCCCTATGGGAAGTCTGGCAGAATGTCATATTTGTGTGACGTAGGATTAAGGTTCACATTCCTATTTTTTGATAGAATACAGACCAGGTATCATTTTAGGTGTGAATTTTAGTGTAGAGTAATGGTGCCATCTACAGGATATATAGCATTATTACCACTGTTTTGAAGAATTTCCAAAAATTATGATAATTTTATTCTGATGTCACTGTATAATGAAATGGATCTCTATCCAATCAGAGGAGATTCTGATAAGGGTAATTTTATATTATAAATATGTAAGTTTTGAGAGAGAAGGGCTTTTTTCCTCTTGGTTCCTGGCTCTTCAATTCCTGCTATACCTGGCTGCCTGCTAAAGAAATCCTAAGAAATCCACACTTATTGGACTGGTAACTATATATCTTTCCTTATTTAAATCCTGCAAAATTCAGAATCAAATATGTATTTCTTCTATATTTGAAGAAACTTCATTTTTCTTATAATTTGTCTTAATTGGACTGGCCAACCATTTGGGATCAATTATAATAAGCTATATTAGCTGTAGTAATTCTGAATTAAGCTGAATTAATTAATTTATTGGTAAATTGTTATATTTTGCCAGATAAGTGTAATATAGTTAAATAGCTTGGTTATTATATTAGTTAATATAATTCTTGGTATTCCTAAAATAATATATTGTGTTTCTGGTAAGGTTATTATAGCTAATATAGATCTGGGGAATTCTTTGAATTCAGTTATTAACCCTTTTACTGCTATTTGTCTATTTAATTTGTGGTGTTTCTTTGGATTTCTTTGTGTATGTTTTAGGTCTAAACTTTTGTACAGTGAGAAGTCTATTTAAACTTCCCACTAGACAAAAGAAGTCGCCATCTTGGGTGTGGCAGACAATATTTCTAAGTGGATTAACTCTATAGGTTTTACATAGGATTGCTATGGTCATGTGTATGATATATGTTGCATGAAGTTTGGTATACTATCTAGACATATATTATTAGACTGATTCTGAGTATATTCTTGGTATAATCTATTATTGACTATATTAAATGCAATTTATATGTTTTATTCAGAAGGTAGCAATATTTGAAATTGGTAGATAATTAAATTTTAGTGATCTAAATCTGGGATTTTAATTTGGTTATTATATATGGTATAAGGAAATTGTCAGAGGACCTAGCTTAATATTAAAGTTTGCTCACCTGACAACCTACCATAAACTTCAATTAACATAGTTTATACAGTTTCTGGGGCAGAGATATTCATATATGCTGCTGTCAACTGTATTTTAATTAATTATAGGATCAATTATCCTTTTCTGTGCTGCTTAGTTCAATTATTGTTATTTAATATCTCTGAATATACCTGTGTGTGGTTAACCCTTTAATTGCTGGTAATCCTAATGGTGATAATTGTGGTTTGAGTTACTGTATATCTATTGTAATTGCTGGTCACTTATTTATATCATTGTTGTTTACACTTTGTATATATATTTCACTTAAATAAATTAAATATATTTTTGCACAAATATGCGGGATTGATTATTTTAATCAATTCT
This sequence comes from Rhinophrynus dorsalis, assembly GCA_037306005.1. Taxonomy (NCBI): domain Eukaryota; kingdom Metazoa; phylum Chordata; class Amphibia; order Anura; family Rhinophrynidae; genus Rhinophrynus; species Rhinophrynus dorsalis. The sequence continues at coordinate 306,926,491 of CM074720.1, read as the reverse complement.
TTACTGTGAAGTAGCGTGTCAATACTTAATATAGTGTAAAGTTCTCAAATTTAATTTTATCTATTTATGTGAAGGTATCCAACCTAATAGGTTCTCTTGTTTAACCCTTTCTTGGATATTACCTTTGACAGTTCTAGTGATGGACATTGGCAGAATTTCAGGCTCCTGTATCCAGTTGAACATATTGTTGTTAATTGAGGAAGGAGAGAGTCCCAAAACATTGCAATAAGGCAGTAATAACCTGATTATGATGCCTAAATAAAGGTAACTTCACAATACTGTGGAGTGATGTTCATTTGAATTCTTAATTATTGCCATTTATGTGTGGTCAGATATACTTAGATGCTCATCATATATCTACATAAATCACCAGTGGTATCGCATAAAGAGAAGAAATGCACTATGCACAGATTATAGCAGGGTTATTCTTAATACGTATCAGCAGCTCAACACAGTACATAAGATATAAAATGTGCATCTTATCTCTATTAATAATTGTACAGTCAAGTTGTTACTAAGGCATAGAACAACAAGTAAGGCACCGGAAGTCAGAATGTCGCCGAGGCGACCAGGGCCACAAGGGGAAACTGCCGAGTCGGAATCCAGGAGCAGGAACATCAACCAGGCCAGGTTAGGATACAGGAGCAGGAACATCAGCCAATCCGGGTCGGTACACGGTAGCAGGAATGTCAGCCAGGCCAGGTCGATACACAGGAACGATCACTTGAGAGTAGTCAGGCAGTCCGGGTCGGTACACAGGCGCAGGAACAGGAGAGTAGTCAGGCAAGCCAAGTCGGTACACTGGAAACCTCAATAACAAATGTAGAACTGGCACAGGAACACCCTGAAAGAACAGTGAGAGGGTGTAGGAGCCCAGTATATAAAGGCTATACTGGGCGGGCTAAACACAGGGCAACCAATGAGGACCTCACATTGGATAACTGACAGAAAAAATAAAAACAAGGACTCACGGGCACAGTGATATCCATGTATGGAGTGACTCTGATGCCATTCCAATGGAGGACGGATACTAAGGCTCCCAGGACATGATTGCCTGTGTGTTTCTCACTGTGTGTGTTGCATGTCTGTATGTCTGCATGTTGTGCATTGCATGTATGTGTGTGTGTATGTATGACTGTGTCGCTCTTTATGTATCTCAGTGCACGCCTGTGCATTTGCGTGTGTGCATTAATTCCCTATGTATCCTGACGGGCAGCGCCGTCCCATATATATATATATATATATATATATATATATATATATATATATATATATATAAAAAAAAGAGTAAGCCTCATTGCATAATTTATGGTACCTCACACACAGAACATAATTTATGTCTCCTCAGAAAACAAACACACATTGACCAGAATGCCTCATTACATAATTTATGTCTCATTAGGAGACACAACTCCCATTGGGTGATTCAATGGGGATGTTACTGCTCGTCTTTATGTATCTCAGTGCACGCCTGTGCATTTGCGTGTGTGCATTAATTCCCTATGTATCCTGACGGGCAGCGCCGTCCCATATATATATATATATATATACATATATATATATATATATATATATATATATATATATATATATATATATAAAAAAGAGTAAGCCTCATTGCATAATTTATGGTACCTCACACACAGAACATAATTTATGTCTCCTCAGAAAACAAACACACATTGACCAGAATGCCTCATTACATAATTTATGTCTCATTAGGAGACACAACTCCCATTGGGTGATTCAGTGGGGATGTTACTGCTTGTATTGGGTGATTCAATGGGGGTATGATTATCATACAGGGAGTTGGCCCTCCCCCTCCAGCCCGCCTACCACTATCCAACTGACAAAAAAAATATAGCTGCCACTCGCTCCTGAAGTAGGGGATATCAGTAACTTCTCCTGGTCCACACACACTCTCACTCAGGATCATGACCTCACAAACACACTGTTTCACCTCCGACAGATAACTGTAACCCTCCATACACTCTGTTTCAGTACGAGGGTGTAATGTTTCCATAAAATACAAAAACTCAGGGATAAACTTAATAGCAACTCTTTTATTTAACTCTTTTCAGCTCTTCAGTCAACCTCACTGTCTGTTTTCAACTGTCACTCCTCTACTTCCTGCTTCCCGCCCTTTCTCCTTAAAGGGAGAGAGATGCTTTGCTGTATGTTACAGAGGGCAAGCCTCAAGCACCTCTTTCTATTTGTTCCCTCAGCATATTGCTACGTTGCCTCAACTGAAGAGCCACAGTGTGTTATATTGCTATGTTATCCCAACTTAACCCTTTGAGTGCCAGAGGGGTACGCAACGCATTGCAAAGCAATACATTGCGTACCCCTCTGGCACTCAAAGGGTTAAGTAAGGAGGATTTACCTCTCCCATTGGGTGATTCAATGGGGGAGTGATTCAAATCATGCAGGGAGTTGGCCTGCCCCCACTATCCAGCACGCCCACCACTATCCAAGTAACTGAAAAAACAAAATGGCTGCCACTCGCTCCTACACCACAGACACAAACACATCACACAAAACACACACACACACACACACACTCAATCATACACACTCACAATAATTCACACAATCACACTCTCTCACTTTCACGGTTCCTGTGATCTATCTGTCACTCCTTGTTGTGGTGCGCTCCCATTGGCTGAGCTTTGTTTGGCCCGCCAGTATGGCCTTCATATACTGGGCCTCTGGCACCTGTAAGGTGCCCTTTTGTGGTGTTCCTGTACCAGTGTTACTGTGTTCCTGCTTTCCTGTGTACCGACTATGCCCGTCTGACTACTCTCATTGGTTCCTGCTCCGTGATTCGACCCGGCCTGGCTGAAGTTCCTGCTCCGTGATCTGACCCGGCTTGTCTGACGTTCCTGCTCCGTGATTTGACCCAGCCTGGCTGACGTTCCTGCTCCGTGACCTGACCCGGCTAACCTGACGACCCTGCTTGTGTTCCAGCTGTTATCCTGATCCAGTGTCGCTTGGGCGACATTCTGACTTCCGCTTTGCTGATATAGAGCAGTCCGTGTTGTTGCCTCCAATTCACTGGGCCTTCCCGTTAACTCTTGCAGAGCACTGTTGCCTCCGTTATACTGAGCCTCCGTTAACACTTGCAGAGCACTGTTGTCTCAGCAACTTTGGGCCTTCCATTAGCACTTGCAGAGCACTGTTGCCTCCGTTACACTGAGCCTCCGTTAACACTTGCAGAGCACTGTTGCCTAAGTACCCTGAGCCTTCCGCTTACACTTGCAGAGCATTGTGGCCTCCGTTAACACTGCGCTTCTGTTTACCCTTGCTGTTCGCGGTGAACGCGTTACCGCACCGCCTGGTTCTATTGGGCGATTCCATCAGCTCTTGCAGTGTACTTGGTCTCCGTTACCGCACCGGTTGGGTGCTATTGGCTTACACCTCAGCTCTTGCAGTGTACATAGTCTCCGTTTACCACACCAGTCGGGTGCTCACGGCTCAACGTGTGCTAGCTCTTGCAGAGTATTGTGGCCTCAGTTCCCTACTCAGCACAAGTAGTAGTCTCAGTTCTGCATTATTGACTGGTGCTCTTACATCTTGCACCACAGTCTCACTCCTTTACCATCTTATGGGCGTTGTCAAACACACCACAGCAGAGACTGATTGCTTTCCATGAACTTTAACCCATGTGGAACCTGTAATGCTTGTTTATGCCTGTCCTGTGACAGTATATATTAATTTCCCTGTATACTGGGCCTGAGAGGGCATCTGTACATTATTGTCAATTTGCAGTCATACTATATTGCCTACAGGAGGCAGTCTTTCTTGTCTTTTAATAAAACTGTGTTTTATTCTACCTACTGGTCTGAGTGTCTTACAAAACCGTTACACACACAATCACACACACTCACACTCTCTCATTCACGCTCACTCACACCCTCAATCACGCTCACTAACACACTCACACAATCACTCACAACCCAGGAGCCAGCATGATCCACCTTCCACCATAGTCTCACTCATACTCACTCACACCCCGGGAGCCAGCACGATCCACCTTACACCATAGTATGTGCAATTACCACTTGCATTTCAACTATATGAATGAATGCCACAGTGGAGGTATAAGTATAAACACAAACTCAATACAATGACACATAAGTTACCCCCTTATGACTCACGTGTGTGTGTGTGTGTTCCTCACTGTGTGTGTTGCATGTCTGTATCACACTCTATGTGTCTGCATGTTGTGCAGTGTGTGTGTGTGTCTGCATGTTGTGCAGTGTGTGTGTGTGTGTGTGTGTGTGTGTGTGTGTGTGTGTGTGTGTGTCGCTCTTTATGCATCTCAGTGCATCCATGTGTGTGCATTAATTCCCTATATATCGTGACGGGCAGCACCGTCCCACATTGCTAGTATAATTATATTATATTATATATACACACACACACGTGTACATAGCAGCACTATGGAGGGGGAGTCTGTATGTAGGAACACTAGTGTGTGAGTATATGAATGCATTATAGGGTGTTTGTGTACAAATCTACTGAGAGGGAGGGAGAATATGCATTTATATTTATGTGTATGTGAAATGGTATGTTCACGGCTGAGTACAACATTGTGTCTGTGTGTTCACATTTAGGAGTGCACTAGTATGTGTATTGTCATACCTACCAACATACCAAATGGCTAAAGTGGGACACTTTTGTTTTAGGTGGTGTTGCTGGGAGCTTTCCTGGTAGGCAGCATACTGAGACTGTTTAGGCTATTCCATGACCTATTTACACCTCTTTAACTAACTGAATTCATTAGAGCCATGGTATTTTATTTACACATACTAATGTGTGAACACATATAGTGAAGTGTAAACAAACATTAATGTGAGTTTTTACGGCTGTGGAGCAACGTGATACTTATATACACACACCATACAGTCTGATCTCCTAAACAGAGGGACTTCAGAGTGGGAAAAAGGGACAGAGGGATTTGGGTCTCAAACAGGGACTATCCTTCCTAAAGAGGGACAATTGGGAGGTATATTTTATTTATTTTAGGAGCAACAAGTACTGGACAAATCTGGTGTTTCTTTTTAATTTTCACTATACATTGTGTTTATTGAAAATATAACTGTAGCTCGTGTGCTAAAGTGGAGCAAACCTACTGCACAACAGGTGAGAAATACATTGTTACAAAGCTCCAGTTAATTGAAATGGGACTTTTAAACACATTGATTGCTACACAGAGATCTTCAACACACAGAGCAACGCACTTGACACCTAATATTGAAAAGGTTAAAATCCTAATTTAAATCAATGCTAATTTTATCTTAATATTGAAATGGTTAAAATCCTAATTTAAATCAATGCTAATTTTATCTTATCAAGACATCATCCAAGTAAGGAACCACAGGAACCCTTTATAACCTTAGAGATTTTAAGAAAACTGCCAGGGTCTTTGAAAAAAAAAAAAAAAAAAAAAAGACCTGGGAACTGAGGAACGATCAAAAGGAAGCACTCTGAACTGGTAAGAATGACAACAGACAACAAATTTGAGTAACTTTGTGACTTGGTCCAATTAGGATATGATGGTATGGAGCCTGAAGATCTTAAAGGGTTAGTAATGTCCAACATTTTCTTTTACTAGATTTGTAGAGGTTAAAAAAAATTAACATTGTCACAAACCCAATCTCTCAAACTGCTATGGTTTGAGAGATATTAGCAGTGAAAGTTCTCCATTCCTTGATGTCAGCTGTAAAACTGACAGAAGGGGATACGTGTTGGCCGACACAGTAAGGCTCTTCAGCAGAGCCGAAATACAGTTATTGAAAAAGAATTACTTCATTGGAAAGGTCTAAAAAGTATGCTTGCAAACCAGGCACACTTTCCAATTAAATAATTATTTTGCAATAACGGGATTTCAGCTTTGCTGCAGAGCCACAGGCTGATCTCCGGACTGGGATCTCCTGCTGTCAGCTAGACGCTGAAGTCAGGAGGAGAGGGAAGGGAAAACTTTCACCGCTAATATCTCTCAAACCATAGAGGATTGAGAGATGGGGTTTGTGACAATGTAAATGTATTTATTTATTTATTTTTTAACCTCTACAAATCTAGTAAAAGAAAATGTTCGACATTACTAACCCTTTAAAGTTTCCATCCTGAAGGATGTAGTCTTGATAAGGCTGTTGTCATATTCTTCCACTGTTTTCAGTGTTTTTCTGGCATTTTTGCCATGTATTTTGTTATGCTCTTGATTCATTTTTCCCCACCCTGTTTATGATGCTTTTTATGAGCTTTTATGTAGCGCCAGCGCATGATCTAAGAGCTCTTGCCGTGAACTGTCTCTAGTCTGTGCTGCATTGCCCAACTGGATTTCGACCCCGGCTTGTTGGACTTCTTTTCGTCTCAGCTCCGGTACAGTCTCTGCTCGTTAGTTGCCGATTTGGCTTGTCGACCATTCTTCCTCCATTCAGATTTCAAAATTCTCAACCACATGTTGAGTTTGACATTATTGTCCCTCAGTCGAGTTCGACTCCTATCTTAGTGAAGCCCAGCTCCCCTCGACTGGCCTTCGAGCCTTACAATTCAACCTCTTGACAAATCCGAATTTCTGTTCCTGGCTCCAGTTTCCTTCTACTTCAGTTATAACAGACAACCATACTGCAGGTAAGAGCTGTCCTCTCTGTTACCTGACTCAGTGGGTAGTTTCTATATCTAAGGTTGTCCTCCTGCTATCTGTCTTCAATGCCAGCACCTCTAACCCAGCTTAGGCTGCACCAAGGTATACCTAGAGCGGCCACTGCCAGCCAGCTGCGCTCTTCATCCAAAGTACCCTAGCACCTTGCTCACCGAGGCCTAATAGTATATACTGTGTTGTTCTCTGTTCACCTGTTCATTCAGATTAATAGCTGCCTGTTAACTCTTGGTGAAGGCTCCACTCTGCTAGGTATATACAGGCAGCTTATGTTGGGCTCTTCCTGGTCTGACCACCACAGCCGTTTACATATTTGATATCCAGGATTGTCCTGTAGACTCCAATGAAAAGTATTAAAGTAGATGCCCAAATACCTTTGCAAAGTTGGCACTACTATGGTCTTCTGGATGAACTCCTGGATAGCCTCTTTTACAGCAGCTGCCTTGGCTGGGTTCACAGACAGCCTGGATCTCTTGTAGAGGGGTTTCTTTAGGACATTCTAAATCCACCGGTAAACCCACTTGTCCAGGAGAGAGGTCTCCTAGGCCTTTAGAAAAAGCCCCAGCTTGCCCTATCTGGAGTAAGGCATGAGGTCTGCTTGAAACCCACATTTGAATTTCCATATCTGGGAAAAATCTCTTCTGAAGCCTCCCCTACTGGATTGAGACCTCCCATGTCACCTGACTAAATGGGAACCTCTGGAGTTACAAAAGGGCTGCCTTCTTGACTTAAAATTGGAAGACCTCATTGGGGAGAAGATCTAGACCTTTTCTCTTGTGGCAAAAGGGAACACTTCCCTCTGCATGAATTCTTTATCAACTCTTCCAGATGTTCAACACAAAGTAGCTCTCCCTTGAATGGAAAAGAGAACAGAAGATTTAGAGGAGGCATTTGCTCCCTAAAATCTTAAAAAAGGGAACGCTGAGCAGTAATTGACGGGACCTAAGACTTGGCCAGAAGTTTAATCGCATTCAAGGAGGCATCAGAAGAAAAACCGGTGGCCTCTTTGATAGTAACTATCTCCTTCAAAAACTTGGATGAGAGAAAGATGAATATCTTCTCTTCTAATTCCAATAACCACATTGTTCTGGATACACAAGCAATAGCAGCTGACACCTTAATGTTCTAGCCTATTAACATATATTGCTTCTTCAATGCACCTTCCAACTTCCTGGCCATAGGGTCACTTAATGTGGAGCCATCTTCCAAAGGAAGTGTGGCGAGTCTTGGTAAATGTGCAATGAATGCATCAATTTTAAGAGGATTGACCCAATATCAGACTTCTGCCTTAAAGTAAATTATCTTCTGGAATCTTTTGGATATTGAGAATCTATTTAATTTCTCCTGCTCTGACCCAATTATATCCTGGATGGAATGATGGACAGAGAAAACTGGGGGACCTTATGATTACCCCCAAAAGGCTGTATCCGTGACATCAAGCTCCTTATGGACTTCGTGAGTCCTAAAGACTTTCACACAGTTCTGGCAATAGGCTCTACCTTCTTTGCACTGAATGATCCCAGACTCCTGAACATCACCCTCCTCAGAAAAGTAGAAGGAATCCTCAGCCTGAAAACTGGGGTATGTCCATGACCATCTGATCTATAGGAAGTACTTTAACTGTTGTCTTCCTGCCTCTGTGATCAGACATACGCTCCCCTGATAAAATTATTATACCTATTGAAAGGGAAAGCACAAAAGAATGATTAGAGAATCAACTTGCATTCGGGACCAATAAGATGTGTTCTAGTATGAGAAGGCACCAATCTAGCTCCAAAGAGAAGGGAGGTATGGAGTAGTATTATTCCAGAGACACACACACAAAGGAGGATGCCCATAAATCACAAAATAATGCTAGGTCAGTGGGGCCAAGGCAGAAGTCCCACGGTGACAAACACAGCTGAGGAAAATGCATTTAGAGGGGCATATAGTACTTAGAGTGAACTATAAATAAAATGGAGTGATCCTGTATTATTGATGAACATTCCTATCAAGCAGGCGTACGTAATCAAAAGACCATTCTTGTTGCCATGGAAGAGAAGGGAAGAAACCAGAAGTCTTAGAGCATTGTCTATGTTGCTTCTCCTGGAAGGACACTTTTCAAATAGGGGGTGGTGCAAGAATCTTTGTGTCCGTGTTCTTTTTACAAGCGACTTCAACTATTAGTTTCTGTGCACAGGGCACAGAAAATATCTTTATCAGTCCATTGCTGTGCATCAAAACTCTTCTGATGGACCCCCCAATACTGTTTACCCAACAGGTTGTGCCAGGCATTCAATACAGGTAGTCTCAGGGAACCAAATACTCCCTTACTTCTTAACACAATCAGTACTTCTGAGTTATGCTGGAGCCCCTGGGATGCTAGCTGAATAATCAGTGATGCATGAGATGGCATGGCCTGCTTTCCTAGACTTCAATTATGATCCTGGAGTCTAGGGTATCTTGAGAACCGCCAAGCGCTCCCTTGGAGCTAACCACTAGACAATAAATACCAGGGGGGGGGGGGTGTTTGAGCCAAGATCAGCACTCAGTAGGGAGAAATGATCCTCAAAATAGTATTAAATAATACATATAAATAAAATAAATGAAAAAATATTAAAGCAATGTCTTTCAAGTCGTGCAGACCACTCAAGTGACAGAACTAGTGTAATGCTCATTACACCAATCCAATTACTGGCTGGATTATGCAAGGTTCTGCAAATCCTCCTGGCCAGTAGTCATGTTGCCTGGAGCTTTTCCTTGCACTGCATACCCTCCTCCCCAGTTGTCATATCACAAGGGGAGTGAGGAGCACTGGCAGTATGCATCAACACTATAATCGTGAGTATTCACAAGGAGATACATTACATTAGGCTTGTTTTGCTGTTCTGTAAATTGCAACTTTTGCATCCTTTCTAGAAAAAGCAAAAACAATAAAGAAATTTTCTCTATTTGCAGAAAAGATAAGTCAGTTTTAAATTCTCGTGGATGAATACTTTAAGGTGTTATTTTGAGGTTATGGGGTAATTCAGCCTTGTAACCTAACAGAGTGTTTCAATAAATTTTAGTCATTCTGTTGTATATGATCACATTTTAAGTCGTAGTGACAAACTTAATGTGCACGTTTAAGTCTGAGTATCAGTTTACTCAGGAGGAAAGCAATATTCATCATACTTGTGTGTTGGTATGCTATGCTTGAGTTGTTGGACAGTAAACTGTGACTAAAGGTAGATTTCTCATATATATATATATATATATATGTAAATACATTGTTTTGTGTAGGAAGATGAGCCATTTTCGGATTCTGCAAGTTCTCTACATTCTAGAAATATATGCCTTTATATTCGGGGGATGCAGAGATTTTAAAAACTACAATTATAAAATGTCTGAAATCCAAACAAAAATAATTAAAATTAAATTTTACTCATGACAGTCACAAGATTAAAAAATTTACTTTAGAAATGAGGCATCATAACAAGTTGAATAGTGTAAAAACAATTTATAGTTTGATAACTAAAAGTAACACAGTAAAATCATATTTACATAGCAAAAAAAAAACAAAAAAAAAAACGCATCTGGCCTCCAAGGTATTAAAAATAGGCAAAGCCACTGGCATTGAAAAGGTAACGCTTTTATTACAGAAAATACATATATTGAAGTGCTTTTCTGTTGAGAAAAACAAGCAAACTACCAGTAAACAGCATTGCATATTTTTCCCAGTGAGGGCACCACTGATTTTGTAGGATTTATGTTTTGGTCATTTTTATTATACTTACCATATTGATAGGGGTATATTTATTAATGTAACAATTAAGTTCCATAATGATTGATTCTGATAGAAGATGCAATTATGTAATTCAGGAGAATTGGATACAATAGCCACTAATGAGATTGTGGGACAGAGGAATTTTAGATTAAACTTGGACGCTGTTACTTCTACCACTTCTGCACAAGAATATTTTTTTAACCCTTCCTGACCACTGATGTGCCAGGTCCATCACTTAAGGACCAGTGACTGTCCTGGAACGTCAAGGAGTTCAGGGCTCCCAGCGCAGCTGCATGCCACTCCGGGAGCCCTGAACCGGAAGTAATAAAAAAAAAAAAGCCATGTGCTGGCCACGCGTATGCTCACTGGTCCTTAAGGGGTTAAATAAATGATAAATATGTGTCATTCTTACAGTTATTTGTATTTCTTCTGTGTCCCTACACGGTATGTAAAATGGGTTGTGTCTCCGCCCTTCAGCTGGGTAGGACCTCCTCTACTCCTCAAAAGTGAAGTTCCGGTAGAGGCATCAGTTTCCTTTTGGCCAAGCTGCAAGAGAAAAGACGAGAAATGGTGAAACAAAGATGGGGTAGGGTATGCCGTGTAGGGACACAGAAGAAATACAAATAATGTAAAGAATGACAAATATTTATCATTTCTTCTGTGTCCCTCCCCGGCATGTAAAATGGGTCTTAAAAAGCAGTACCCATAGCAAGGGGAGGCAAATAGGACATGTCAACAAGACAAAAACAGTATTGATGTAAAAAAAAAAAAAAAAAAAAAAGGACAGATCCTACCCGGTTCAAGAAGGGATGACCGCCTCCAACACTTTCCTTCTGTACTTGGCATCGGCCGAGGACTGGACATCCAGATGATAATGTTTGATGAATGTGGACAATGACTACCATGTTGCTGCCTTACAAGTCTCAGAAGGAGAAGCTTCAGCCTTCTTGGCCCAGGACGTGGACAGTGCCCTAGTAGAGTGGGCTTTCAGGTTTTTAGGAACCTGCTGACCTGCTTCCTTGTAAGCCAACTGAATGCAAGTAGTAATCCATCTGGATATTGAAGCCTTGGAAACGGATTTCCCTTTGAGCTTCCCCTGAAAGTAGATGAAGAGCGAGTCGGAGCTTCTAAATTCTTCCGTCCTCTTTAAGTAGATTGAAAGAGCTCTTGCCAAATCCAGATTATGAAACTGCTGTTCCTTAGGTTTGAGGATTGGTACAAAAGGATGGTAAAACAATCTCCCAGTTTAGGTGAAAATCAGAGATGACTTTTCCCCTAAAGGATGGTTTTGGTTTTAAGACTACTTTGTCTTGATGGAATACCATGTAAGGACTGCTGCAGGATAAGGACTGTAACTCATTCACTCTGCGGGCAGAAGTGATAGCCGTCAGGAAAAGTACTTTAAAAATCAAGAATTTAAGTGGAATATCTTCCATGGGCTCGAAGAGATCGGCCTTAGACACTTGATCCAAGACTAAGTTAAGAACCCATGGTGGGATAATATTACAAATTGTAGGCATGATTTTGGATATTGCTCTCAGGTATCTCTTAATGAGGTCATGATCAGACAACTGAGTAGCCAGAATGGCTGACAGAGAGGAAACTTGGACTCTGATAGATGCAGGCCATAAATCCTGCCTGGAAACCATCCTGCAGAAAATCTAAAATTCTTGGGATAGAAATGGATGATTTCTGTGGAAACTTGGACTTAAACCAGGATAAGAAGGTAGACCAAACTATGGAATAAACCACCGAAGTAGATTTCTTTCGACCGGCAATGATGGTGCTAGCAACAGAGTCTGATAACCCTTTATTTCTTAACATGAGCCTTTCAACCTCCAGGCAGTCAGACGTAGCAAGCTGAGGTTTGGATGAACTACCGGTCCTTGAGTCAGAAGGTTGGGAACCAGAGGAAGTTGCCAAGGTGGTTGTATTGACATGGCTACCAGGAAGGAGTACCAAGGCCTATGGGCCCAATCTGGGGCAATCAAAATAACATCCGCCTGATCTCTTGATCCTCCTGACTACATCCATTAATATTGGAATTGGAGGGAAGACATATGCCAGGTTGTAATTCCATGGAATTTTCAATGCATCTTGTCCTTCTGCTGTCTGCTCCTTCCATCTGGAAATATACCTCCGGCATTTCGCATTGGGCTTGGAGGCCATGAGGTCTATCTCTGGCTGACACCATCTGAGACAAACTGTTTGAAGACCGATGGATTCAAGGACCATTCCCCTGGGTTTATGGTGGATCTGCTCAGGTAATCTGCTGTAAGATTGTGCTTTCCTGTTATGCGAGATGCTGAGATGCTTTTCAGATTCTTTTCTGCTCAAAGAAGAAGTCTTTGTGCTTCCTTGTATAGACTGAGACTTCTTGTGCCTCCTTGATTCTTCAGGTACATAACTGTGGGCAGATTGTCTGAATAAATTAAGACCTCCTTTCCTCTTAGGTTGTCTTTTAGTTTCTGAAGGCAATTCCAAACAGCTCTCATTTCTAGAATATTTAAGTTGTTGGTGTGTTTCTGAAGGCTTCCATGTCCCCTGGACAAGGATTGACCTCCACTTGCCTCCCCAGCCCGTCAGTCTGGCGTCTGTGAACAGTATCTCCGCGGTTTGTTCTTCCAGAGATACCCCCTTCCTGAGGTTCGCTCTTCTTAACCACCAATTCAACGCCTTCCTTGTAGATGGTAGGAGGAATATTCTCTGGGAGGGATTCCCAGAATCTTTGTCCCAGAACCTTAAGAAATTCCATTGGATGGGGCGAATGTGTAATTTCGACCATGGAACTACCAGAGTAGTTGACGTGAGATTGCCCAGAAGTTCCATAAATTCCTGAGCCGTGTGAACCCATCCTTTCTTTAAGTGAGATATCTTCCTGGAGACCCCGATTATCCTGTCCTCCGTCAAGGTGACCGTGTTGTTCCCAGAATCCAAATTCAGTCCCAGAAAGGTGATTGCTGTGGTTGGGACTAACTGGCTCTTCTCTTCTTTGATTAACCAACCTAATTGACGAAGATGCATCAGGGACTTCTGAGTGTGCAGAACCGCTTGAGATTGGGATTCTGCCAGAATCAGAATGTCGTCCAAATATATGAGATGACATGAATTCCCCCCCCCACCCCGCTTCCTTAAGGGCTGAATGGCTGCTGCCAGAATCTTTGAGAACACCCTGGGAGCTGAAGATAGGTGAAGGGAAGAACCACAAACTGATAGTTTGAGATTTGCAGTTGGAGGAGATCACTTTCTGTGAGATGCTCTTAAGGAATGTGGTGGTATGCGTCTCTGAGATCGATCGTGGACATAAATACCCCTGGAAATATTGTCTTCATAATTGAAGCTGTTGATTCCATCTTGAAATTAGATACTCTGATTGATTGATTCAAATCTTTGAGATCCAAAATCGTCCGGAACCCTCCTAAAGTCTTGGGAACTAAAAACAGAACCGAATAGATGCCAAAACCCTGCTGATGCAAAGGCACTGGCTCTATTACATTGTTGGATAGAGGGTTCTTGATAGCGTTCACAAAGACCGAGGAATTCTTGATTGAATAAATCTGTGGTGAGATGGGGTCTTGACAAATTCTAGCAGGTACCCGAGCTGCAAGATCTGCCGAAATCAACGATCTGGATTTGCTAATTGATCCCAGGCAGGCATAAAAAGACTCAGTCTGCCCCAGTCTAAGTCTGCAGCCAGAGCCCGCTTCTCTTAATAGGAGTTCTTTCTTGGTTTGGGGCTTCCTAGGGAAGTCCCTCCTGTAGCCTCCTCGAAAATTCTGGCCGAATCCTTGCTTCCTGTGGTAGTAGGATCTTCCCTGGAATCTAGATGGTTCACAAAAGGAGGGATTTCATCCTTTTGATCCATATGGTCTGGGAGAAGAAAATCTTTGACGTCTATCTTGTGGTAAGAAGGAACTCTTACCCCCCCCCCCCCGAGGCCTTCTTAATATCATCAAGATGCTCACCAAATAGTGAAGTTCCAGAAAAAGGCAGGGAAACTAACTTACTCTTGGATGATGTGTCTGCATTTCAGGACCTCAACCATAGGGCTCTTCTGGCAGCAACCGAAAGCGCAGAGGATCTGGCAGTAAGGAGGATGATATCTGAGGATGCATCACAGGAAAAATGAGTTGCTTCCTTCATAACTGCAACTTCTTTTAAAAGTTTAGATCTGGAGATGTTGGACTCATTATCTTCAAGATTACACAACCATATTCTCATAATACGGGCCAAACAATCGACCGCTGTAGCTGCCTTGAGACTATGTCCTAAAACTGAGAACTGATGCTTGAATATCCCATCCAGCTTCCTTTCCATGGGATCCTTAGCTAGCCATCTCCAGAATTGCTTGAGAACTAACTAGACTAGATAGTAGAAGGGAAGAAGACTCCTGTGAGCATTCCCCGAAGGACTCCCACATACTGCTACAGGAGAGCCAAGTATGTTCCCTTGACAGGGTGGGAGACCAGTAACCTGTATGGACTGAGAGAAAAGGATTTAACAGGTTAGACTAAAATGCTCTTTTCTCTGTCGTCCAATACAGGTTACTGGTAACTTTGGGATGTCCAACCATTGAGTTTCCCAGAGGCAGGAAGGCGGCATGGACCAGGCGCAAGGCCCTCAAAGTCACCAGAATCTCTATGAACCAACCAGTCAGAGAGCCCAATAAAACTGAAGTGTCAACGGACACCAAACAGGGGTAAAAACACCCCAGGAACTGTGACACAGACAAGGAACTAGAGCCAACAGGGCTCAACAGTAAAGGAAGCACCAAAAACCTAAGGAGAATATCCTAGACAGGCAAGAATGACTCCAGGACCTTCCCCCCCAAAGCTGGCATCAGCCGAAGCCAGCACATCAATACGGTGGTGCGTCGAAAAGGTGTGCACAGAGGACCAAGTGGCCACCCTGCACAACTGATTGGCAGAAGCCTGATTCTTATAGATCCAAGAGGCCCCTATGGACCTGGTGGAATGAGCTGTGACCTGAAAGGGAACATGCTCATTCCTCAACTCTTAGAATCTACGAATAGTGGACTTGATCCAGGATGCAATAGTCACTTTGGATGCAGGTCTTCCTGCCCTAGGACCCTCTGGAATGACAAACAGAGCGTCATACTTCCTGACAGATTGTGCGATGGACACAAAACTTGAGACAAAGCACCACAACCAACAAGTGGAGATCTCTCTCCTTGTCAGAAGAGGGATTAGGGCAGAAAAAGAGCACCACAATCTCCTGACTGATGTGAAACTCAGAGACCACCTGAGGCAAGAACTCCGTAGAGGTGCGAAGCACCGCCTCATCCTTATGAAGCACCAGATAAGGTGGTTTACAGGATACAGCTTGCAACTCCGCAACCCGGCGAACAGATACAATCGCCAGAAGAAGCAGCCATTTTCCACGTCAAGAGACATAGAGGAATAGTAGCCAAAGACACAAAGGGAGGATGTTGGAGAACTCCCAAGACCAAATCAAGGTCCCACTGAGGAGCTGGGCTCCGAAAGGCAGGACGTACATGAGCAACACCCTGGAAGAAACCCTTGACATCAGGAAGAATAGCAATGCGTTTCTGGAAATAGACAGAAATCGCCGAAGTCTGAACCTTAAGAGAACGCAGACTGAGTCCCCGAGACCGAATTCATGTCAACACACCAAGACACAAATGTCGACCAGACACGGTGATAGATCTTGGAAAAAACATGCTTACGGGCACTAAGCATAGTAGACACCACAGCAGAAGAAAACCCTTTCTTCCTTAAAATCGAGGATTCAACCTTCAGGCCATCAATTGAGCTGATGAATGTCTTCTTTCCACAGATAACCCTGTAGAAGAGCTGGACGAGAGGGGAGCTGAAATGGCTCCGCCACAGATAGGGCCAGAAGCTCCGGATACCAGGATTGATAATGCAAACCCGGAGCAGTCAGAATTACTGGGCAACGTTCCAATTTCAATTTCTGTAACACCCTTATTAACCTTGGGAGATGAGGAAAGATGTAGGCCAGAGAAAATGTCCAAGGAATGGACATTGCATCGGCAGCCAGAGCTAGAGAGTCTCTCCACCAAGAGCAAAATGCCGGAACCTTCCTGTTGTGTCTCGTTGCCATCAGATCCACTGGGGGCATTCCCCCACTCTGAACTAGGAGTTGAATCACCTCGGGATGTAGCTCCCACTCTCAGCTGTCAACTGTGTGATGACTGAGGAAGTCTGCCATGACGTTGTCTACGCCTGGAATGTGCACTGCGGAAATGACAGGAACATGAACCTCTGCCCAGGACAGAATGGCCTTGATCTCTAACCAAGCGGCGAGACTTCTTGTTCCACCTTGTCTGTTCCTGTAAGCCACTGCCGTGGCGTTGTCGGACTCCACTCGGACTGGACAGTCCTCCAGTTGAGACACCCAATGGCGGAGAGCAGGAAATATTGCTCAAAGTTCCAGGATGTTGATAGGAACATCCATGGACCACTTCTCCTGAGCACTGAAGCGACCCAGAACAGCTCCCCAGCCCAAGAGGCTGGCATCCGTCATGACCTTGGTCTAGTAGGGAACCAGGAAGATCTCCCCTTTAGGAGATTGGAAAGGTCCAACCACTACTCCAAGCTCAACTCTATATGAGGAGGAAGTAAGACCGACAGCTTCTGATGATCTGGTCGATCCCTGCATGTCTGTATAACAACCTCTGAAGTTCCCTGGTGTGTGCCATGGCAAATGGAACCACCTCCATCGTGGAGATGAACTTCCCCCACCAGAGAAGACAACTTCGGAACAGGGATCCTATCCCGGGAAAGAATGGTTGAGACTCCGTTGGTAATTTGACGGGCTACCTCGTCCGGTAGAAACACCATGCTCCTTTGAGTATCGAACAGAAGACCCAGGAAGATCAGTTGCTGGGATGGGACAAGAACGGACTTGTCCCAATTGACAAACCAACCATGATGGGTAAGGATTTGAATGCAGGTTTGAACCTGCTGATGAAGGTCCGCAGGGGAGGCTTTCAAAAGCAAGTCGTCCATGTAGGGAGTCACTGTGATGCCGTCCCGATGGAGGACAGATATCAAGGCCCCAGAACCCGAGGGGCCGTTGTCAGACCAAATGGAAGAGCTGAGAACTGAAAATGACCCCTGTCGCAAGCAAACCTCAGGTACCACCTTCTCTCTTGATGAATTGGGATGTGCAAATACGCATCCTGAAGGTCCAGAGAAAGAAGAAACTCCCCGGAGACATGGCAGCGATCACAGTGCGCAGAGACTCCTGATCTGAGTCTTGATCACAAAGCAATTGAGATCTTTCAAATTCAATATAGGGCAGCATCCACTGTCCTTTTTGGTCACCAGAAAAAGGTTTGAGTAAAACCCCTGTCTGAAGCAGGCACACCGGCTCCAGGACATCTTTGTCCAGAAGAGTCTGAATAGCACCTTCCAACAGACTGCTTTCTTGACGTCCTGAGAGCGAGCGAGAAAGATGAAAGCGAAAAGGAGGAAGAGAAAAGAAAGGGATCTTGAATCCCTCTGACACTACCTGTAAAACCCATGGGTCCGATACTGAATCCTCCCAAATCCTGTGAAGGAGGTGGAGATGACCACCCACAGCGGGATGCAGACCCGGGTTAGGTGAGTCATGCCGAAGCAGTCTTGGGAGCCTTGGGCTTTGATGTGGCCCTAGGATTCCATTGCTGCCTGGGCTTGGAGGAGGGATGCAGAGCTGACGGAACCACCTAGTTCGTCGAACGTGGCTCATTTTGAAATGAACGAAAGGACTGGTTACTTTTAAACGGCAACTTCTTCTTAAAGACCAAGGGTAGAAGTACACTCTTACCCCCTGTGGCCTCGCTAATTAGTTCCTCAAGTTCAGACCCAACAAGGAAGCACCCTGAAAGGGCGAAGAAAGCAAGACTTTCTTGGAAGCAGTGTCAGCAGACCAAATGTCAAGCCAAAGCGCACGCCTGGCCACTACAGAAGTAGCAGAAGCCCTTGCCATCATGCGGATGGCATTAAAGGCAGCAGCAGAGACATAGTGTTGCTCTTCAGAGATATTGGCAAGAAGGCGCAATTTCTCCGATGTAGGCGCATCTTGACGGACAGCCGTAGTGAGTTGATCAGTTCAGACTGCAATAGCCTGGTGAACCCATCAACAGCAAACGCTGGGCGCCTAGCGGCACAATAGAAGCAAAAAAAAACGGGCTTGAGGAAAACCTCAAGTTTCTTGGCAGTCCAGTCTTGCAGCGCAGAATCATCAGAGACAGGTAAAGCAGTGGATTTAGTCTAAAAATGGGAGAACCCAACTTAAGAGGATGAACCAGTTTAGCCAGCTCAGCCTCAGAAAAGGGATAAAGCTTAGCAAATTACCTGGACATAGAAGCAGGCTTGTCCGGGTTTTACCACGCATCAGAACCCAAACGGTCAAGAGTAGGGTTAGGAGGAAAATAAGTAAGGGGCTTAGCAAGCTCCTGAAAAACATCAGAAGGAACCTCCTGGACCAAGGGAATGTGGAGTATGGTTAATACAGCCCTGATCAGGCCCTCGGTAGAGGGTTCAGGATCAGACTCGAATGGGTCCCCAAGAGACCTGGAAGATTCCAAAATAGTACCAACCTCAACATTCTAATCTTGCAACAATTCTTCCTCAGAAGAATCTGACACATCAGGTACCCCCTGCGGTTTAGGCAGGGAGGATCTGATAGTAGAGGGGGGTCTGCCATAATTGAAGTGCCCCCTGTATCTGGGATGGAAAGAGTTGTAGAGTGGACCTAAGGTCCCTAGTCGCAGCCTTAAACTCTTGCACCCAAGCTGGCTCAATAGCATGGCTGGAAGTCCCTGTGTTGCTGTCAGGAACTTCAGAACATGCTGGGCATAGATGAACAGAGAACTCTCTAGGTAGCCCTAAGTAACAGGAGGAGCAATGCGCAATGGAGGATATTGATACCCTAGCCTCCTTAGTCTTAAAGTCTAGCCCCAAGCTCCAGCGGTATAGACATTCACACAGTGTCAAAATAACCACCTGTACAGTAAATCACCCAATTGTAGTGTGTAAGATTAATATTTCACCTCAGAAATGCTAAATATAGACTTTTCTGGCAGGCGAAGGGTTAATCTGCAGAGGAAAAAAAAAAGAGTCCAAGCCTTGTGTAGGATACTCTGAGAAGAGTTCCCAAAATGGCTGCCGCAACGGAAGCCAATCGGAAATTAGGCGCGAATCAAGCACTCATGGGAAATGTAGTTTTTCCCAAAAAGTACCCCATGAAAAACATACAGGGAACATGTGTGCATACCGAGAAAACACTAACCCAGTAAGGAAAGTGTCAGAAAACCTCCCAAAACATGTCAAACCAGCAAAGCGTTAAGTTACCACAAACTTGCTCCAAAAAACCCACAGACACACACATATAACCCCAATGAGCACAGGAGTGCGCAATGAGAACTCCCAAATACAAGCTCAGCAAAGGGGCACTGTGGGACAAGTGGACCTGCAGCACTCAAAGGGTAGCTCACCTTTCCTGCAGTATCGTCTGTCTTCAGAGTAGCATGCAGTAAGAATTACCTTAGAGAGAAATACATGGGGAAGCACTTATACTCAAGATTATTCCCCTCAGCAAAAAGCACCTGGATACTGAGCTAGCCACATTGGAGGACATTTGTCAGTCATGGTAATCCGCCTAATGGTGGTATCCCATATCTGACAGAAAATAAACTAAAACTAAAGACTAGGGTTGCACCGATACCGATACCAGCATTTGCGGCCGATGCCAGCACCGATACCCTGTGTCAGGGTCGGTGCTGCAGAGAGGGAGCCCGGGGAGCTGCTCACAATGCTCCCCGGTCACCTCTCTCACTCCTGCAGCGTCGGAGCATTGCCGCGGGTTACCATGACAACGCTCCGACGCCGACCTCTGCCGGGGCTCGCAAGAGAACAGCGAGCACCCGGCAGAGGAGAGTAAAGGAGGCAGGATGGGGCAGGAGGTGGTGAAAGAGGCAGAGAGTGGGGTCAAGAGGGAGAAAGTCAAAAGGAAGGATCAGGAGACCAAAGGAGGGGGGCCAAGAAGAGGCAAAAGGAGGGGTGATCAGGAGGGAGAAAGAGCAAAAGGGTGAGTCAAGGAGGAGTGGGAGAAAGGGGGATCAAAAGCCAAGACAAAAGAAGGGGGCTCAAGAGGGGTAGAATGAAGCAAAAGGTGGGAATCAAGAGGGGGAGAAAGAGTCAAAAGGGGAGAATCAAGAGGTGGTGTGTGTGTATATTATATATATATATATATATATATATATATATATATATATATATATATATATATATATATATATATATATATATATATATATATCTATATCTATCTATATATTTTTTTTTTCCCCCCAAGTACTCATCAATACAAATTACCAATACTTTTTTTTTTTGCGGTCATTTGCCAGTTTTCCAAGTACCTAAAACATGTAGGTACTTAGAAAACTGGCAAATGACCGCAAAAAAAAAGGTATCTGTAAATGGTATCGGTGAGTACTTGAAAAAAGTATCGGTACTCGGTCTTAAAAAAAATCGGTATCGGTGCATCTCTACTAAAGACGAATGTTCTCCACCTGGTGTTGTTGCACCAAAGGAACAATTCTGGAGATGGCTAGCTAGGCTGCAGCCTGAGAGGGAAGGGAGGCTCCACCCCCTGCATACATTTAGAGAATGTTCCTGCCTACTTAAAGGGGCCGACACCTCCCAGAGTTACCAGTAACCTGTATTGGACGACAGAGAAAGTTCCTTTACTCCCTCTTTGAAACTGTAAAGAAAAGGGTATTTCTGAAAGGAATATGAAATGTACTAAACCTATTACATTTACAGCTTTAAAAATTGTCACCGATAACAGGTTTGCAGAAACACTGAATACAGGCTCCCTAATGCATGTCGATGTCCGATCACTAGGAGCACAGTTTCCTCTCAGCAGTTGTAATGGATGTTTAGCATTTCAAAATTCTAATTTTTCAATTTATTGAGATTGCTGCCCTATCACCTTTGAGACATCCAAAAGAGAAGAGCCCTGTGGTCCTCCACTAGGTTGATGTAAAGAACAAACACCTCATAATAACCACCACACTTACTTAATTTGCAATGGCCATGAAATGCAAAAGGTCCTTTGGCAAAAGATGACCTCTTCAGTCAGTCCTGGAAGCCATTTGGAGGACATGACCGTTATGAACAGTTTTTTCCCAAGCTGAAGGCGGCAGAGTATTTGCTTTTCCTTGATCTTTTAAGGACCAGAGATGTGTTGCACACTCTATGGTCTTTAAAAGCTGTAATTGATATTTTTCAAATAGCAAATTGATGTACAGAATAGATTTGTGTATATAATCCACATTTAACAATGTCGATTCTTTGACATTTAGGGGGAAAGAAAAAAACCAAAAACTAAAACACACACGAAAAAACACACTACATTTAGAAAGCTCATCTTTATTAGCAATTCCACTTGTGCCCACAATAGTTAGACCACTATCCTATATTATAATACGTTAAGTATGTTTGTCAGAAGCAGTCATGCACAGTAGAGACGGCTGCGCGCGCTGCAGTCATGCTGCAGCCATGCACAGTACTGTCTGAGGACTATGGTCTGAATTTGAAGCACCCCGCTCCGTATCAGCCGCAATGCGGACAGTCAGTACTGCACATGACTGCAGCGCTGCCAGTGTTGGCCCATGTATACGGGTTTTAAAACTAGTCTGTCAATAAATGTTTTTTATAAAAGTGACCTGTTAGATAAGAAAGGTTAATCTGTTTAGTCACTTGGCAAGTACTCTGCTCTTCTAGAACTTCAATAATTAATTTGAAAATATCCCATGACCCAATATGAATGGAATTATCTTGATGGCATTATGTTCCTCCTCTGCACCTTAAATTAACTTCACATTTGCTTTTTATCAGAAACACAGCCAAGTTCACCATGTTGAAATATACCTGATTTTATTTTATCTTTCAGCTCCGTTATATTTGTACAAATCTTGTCACCCACCTTATTATTTCAGCACACAGAGCAAAAGTTATGGTTTTTACCCCTTGCGTGCTAGTGCTCTTCAACACACTGCAAAGCAAAGCAATAGACTGGAGACCCCCTGGCACACAAGGGGCAAAATGACTGCATTGTAACAGTACTAGGAGACATACCATGAGAAGCAGAATAGGAAAACAGCTCTTTACATAAAAAGTATACTTCAGAGTATACCAGTATTAAAAACAATTGTCATTCTTCAAGATAACATCGTATAATATGTTGTACCACTTAGGAGTGATTGAGGGTAGTCACACAACTTTAAAAGCCACCTCTTTTGAATTTACTCAAAACCAACTAGCTGCTATGGCAACACTATTTGAAAATGAGGAGGTTCAAATTCGTGGACTGAGTCATTTCCAAGGACCCTGAAGTAATTACAACACAATTTATTATCAGGATTATGGGAAATTTCTACCACTGTTTTACTGTCAAGTAGGTTTTCCAAAGAAAGCCTAGTTCTGCCATTTGGAGCGGACATCAGAGAAAGAGGAGGGCAGGGGAAGAATAAAATCTGGATTTCTTCAAAGAGCTGCTTTTTTAAGTGTGCGGCTGACATCAGTCACTCATAATTGATAAACTATTTTATAGCCATAATATGTCTTCAATTCTTTGGATACTAGAGATCTCTCCAAAGCATGGGTTAATAAGTCTGCAAGTTTGTATTTCATTGAAAAATACCTGTTCCAAGGGTTACCGACGCATGAACAATGGTATTTTTGCAAAATATTTTTTTGTTTGTTTCAGAAGCTCTGGCCTAGAAAAAAGAAAAACACGGACAAGAAAAATTAAAAATATCACAACTCTCCATATACAACATAATAGTACTTTCCACAGGCATGAAGCATGCATATTGCAACAGTTCACAGTTCTTTTATAAAGGCAGCTTCATGGTCTGCTTCAATTCACATGTCCGGCTTCATGCTCACAGCAAAGAAGGGGCAGTTTGTAAAGTGTCAATCATTGCACTGTACCAAGAGGTTAATAATGGTTAAGAGGTCCGAGGAAATCAAGAGGTTCCTTGTCGCTTTTGTTGCTGACTTCTGATGACATCCAACTGTTTTTTGCATTGCTGATAATATGTGGAGAGACTTTTGTTTTCGTCTAAAAGCTTTTTGTGTTCCTGTACCAAACGTGATGTGTTTTGCTGGTCTTTTTCGTCCTGGTCCAGCTCCGCTATAAGTTCTTGTCTAGATCACAAATGAGAATAGGTTAGATATTTAAGGAATCCAGAACAGGAGGAGCTTGTTCTAAAAGTCTGAACTGTATTAAACACAGAAAAGTGGAATTAGTCTCGGAACAAACCAAACTTCAAAAGAATTCTAGCATTTAAAGCTGAACTGTCACAATATACCCCCCCACCACCGAATCGAATTGCTTATACAATAAATATAACAAAGAGGCCAGTTTCACTGTACGTGAAAAAGTAAGCCAAATGTTGTGCCTTCCCCCTCTGCCGAGTAGTTTGTCTAAACTGCTGCCTACAGGCAGCATCAACATGAAGGTGCAAGCTGGCAATGAATACACTATAAAAAAAAAAAAACATCAACTTGCTGTTTACTGTGTATACATTGCCTGGCTTGCTCCTTCACGTTGCTGCTGCCTGCAGGCAGCTGTTTAGACAAGCTACTGGAGGAAAAGGGGAAGGTGGTGGGTGGGCATACATTGCCACAAGAAGTGCTTCGTGCCACAAGCATGCTGTACACAGGATGTATTTATTCACTTTTTAAAATATACAGAGAATTAAAACAATTTATATCAAATCTGTCCCCAGCACCAGATTAAGGGCCTGGAACTGCCAGTTAAGATGGTCCTATTTTACTAGAAGGGTGTTCAATGTGCTGTAGAACACTGTAAAAGAGCTTGTTTACATTTTTATTCAAACTATAGTCAATATAAAGCAATACAAATGCGGTGGGCTGAATAGTGGCTCTCTCACTAGTGAGGAGAATGCCAGCTCCACCCGTCCCCTTGTTAACCATGTCCAGTTTGTTCCCTGTGGTGCATTTGGTTTTGAAAACAGGAATAAAAAGCACTCGCCCTTTGCAGGTATTTGCCAAGTTAATTTATTAAAATCACAGCAAAATATACAAGAAATTAACACAGCAGAAGTGTTAGGTTATATTGTATAGCAGGCTGTGCGGAGGAAGCGGATGGAGTTGGTTGCATTACATGTTTGTTATGGACTGAAACTTCCACTCTGTTAAATGCTTGTGTTTTACGGTGTCCTTAAAGGGTTAGTAATGTCCAATGATAATTTTATGCAGTGTAGTAGATTTAAAAAAAAAAAAAAAAAAAAAAAAATCCCATTCCACAATGACCAACTACTGCACTGGTAGCCATAGAATTACTTATGCAGACCCCTTGCTTTGCCCCATGTAGCTATAGAATGGTACATACTTAACCCCTCCACACCCCTATCCCATTGCATTGGTAGCCAATATAACTATACACCCCACCAGCCTTTCACTGCACTGGTAGTTATAAAACACATACTGACCCCCACAAGCCTTGTCGAATGTAACTAGTAGATATAGAAAACCTATTGACCTCCAGCCCTACTGCTTCTGCTAGACAACAATTCGATGGCATGGGATATGGGTGTTGCAGTCTGGAAACAGTCAGAGTTTCATTGCCCCTCATCCCAGCCTTATCTAGTGGTAGCACAGAACCATACAGACCACCCAGCCTTGTTCCACTGCTGTGGTGGACAGAGAACCATACACAGACCTTCCACAGCCTTGTAAACTGTACTGGTAGCCAGAGAACCACATATGTTGGACATATGTTGGGAGTCCAACAATGTCACTTCCAAGCACAGACACAAGAGGTAATTTAAAGTTGAATAGTTAACCCTTTGAGCGCCCGTAAGGTAGCCAAAGCAACTTGTTGGGTACCTCTCTGGTAAATTTCCGACCCAAAAAAAAAAAAAAAAAAAAAAAATACCTGCCAATCTAAAAAGAGGTTTTTACCTCCACAAAATACAAAGCTACAGTATTATTCATCTCCTCCAACACATTGCTTCCCCATGTGGTACAGACCTCTCTAGAATACAAGAGGTTAAAAACCCACTTTAACCCTTTGAGTGCCAGAGGGGTAACAAATTTTACCCCAGTAGTGCTCCATTTCTGTTTATGGCATCAGCCTCAATGTATAGATTAATTTTTATCGGTAACCCTTTAAAGGAACACATTTGTGTGCAATGCATTGCTTCATAAGGAGTTGTGCACACCCTAGTACTTAAAATGTTAGAGGGATAGTAATGTTTCACAGAAACAGCAGCTCCAGCTAATCTTCATAGTATTTGAGCCATAGAGTGTTATTTCAGTACTGTCAGAGTTGTAGTTCGAGTGACTGAAGGATAAAGTATCCCCCTCCCACCCCTTTTACCTAGTGTAAGCCATCTCCCCTCAGATGTGGAATCTGTTCCTGGGACCGGACAGGTCATAGAGAGGGACAATCTTCTTCCTGTTAGAACAATGAAAACCCTGCCCTTCTTTACAAGTTTTTCCCTTATGCCAACTGAAGATTATCCCTCTCTGCAATCCACCTGGACACCACCTTGCTGCTCTGAGCTGAGCAGCATTACATCAGGAAAGTGGGCGGAAGGGGGATACTTTATCATTCAATTAATCTTGAACTACAACTCTTGACATTATTGAAATAACACTCTCCATGACCCAGACACTATGAAGATTAATTGGAGCTGCTTTTATTGTGAAGCATTACTATCCCTTTAATTAATAGGCAATGTATCCACAAAAAATATGCTTTAAAAAAAAAAAAAAAAAAAGCAGATTAAAACGTACATTGCACTTCACCCACAATTGATAAGCCGCAACAATACTTTGCAGAAACACAGTGCCAAGTCACATTTTCCACTTACTTTCTTTGCAATAATAAAGCAATTTCTGTCTGAACCTTCATATACTCCTGTGCCATTTTGCAGTGCTGTTCAAACACAGCCATAGATTCTTTGGAGTTTGGACATGGTGCTAAAGGCTGAAAATAAATCAGACATGATTAAAACCAATCAACGCTGATACCTCAATATATCCTGCTAGAATGTGCCTAAAATATAGTTACACCAGTAAGCTTATAAAAATAAGTGCCAATTCAGGCACTGGAAAATCTTAGTACATGGGTTCTAAACTTGACTCAAGACCTGTTATCAGTAGTTGTTCCTGAACTTGTAGTTAAGTGTAATTACATGTACATATGCTATATATAAATTACATGCACACCTTTAGCAAGTGCAGTACATTATCAGTGTTCATATAAGTATGAAAAGTGGACAGTGGGGGGAAATTGGAGCCTGGCAAGACTGTTGATACAGTATATCCGCTTAGGAAAAATGCTGCAAGAACACCACACTATTTGCTTGAATGAACAGTAGATTATTACAAAACAAACAAACAAAAAAATATATTGTACGGCTTTTCATGCTGAGTAACAACAAGATTAAGTCTGCAGTTATTTTAACCCTTTGAGTACCCCTATGGAACTCAAAGGGTTAAATTATTTCAGTTCCGATATCCAGCACCTACAGTGGTGAATTGGTCTGTTTGCTATTAAGAGGATTTTTGTGTACTTGCCTAGAAATCTTTTTCTTAGGCCATGTGGAACACAGAAACCATGGGGTAAAGTCTCCTATTCTAGGAGGGCAGGGCACACAACCGAAAAATCTGCATTGGAGACTTCCTCCTCACCCACTTTACCCTGACTGACATACTATGTTTCAACATATAGCAAATATGAAAAAACAAACAGAAGTTAAGAAAGAGAATCCCCTGAACCAGAGAACCCTGGGACTTGAACCGTTTGTTTTGTTCCAGAAGGGTAAGCCCTGTGTTCCACACAGATTAAGAGAAAACTTTTTATCGGCAAGTACACAATAATTCCCTTTTCTCTTACATCCTATGTGGAACACAAGAACCATGGGGATATAACCAAGGCATCCACCTAGATTCCAAGGAGAGAGAAAAAAAAAAAAAAAAAAAAAAACCTCTCGAACCAGACCAGATCTCACAAAGTATTTGGTTCAACATGAACATCAGGAGTTAATGGACACCAACACTGCAAACCAAAGAACAGGAACTAATAGGTTACTGGCCAAAATTATATCCAGAAGGACACCTACAGACACGGCAACCTGTAGGACCTTCTGGTCCAAATTGGCTTCTGCCAATGCCAGTATATTAACACACTGTTCGACATAAGCAACAAAGGGATAACCACATTGCTGTCTTACACAGCTGTTCAGAGATGTGATTTTTGTTAGCCCATGAGGCACATGCCAATCTGGTGAAACACACATGGAAACTGGCATCTTCATAAGAACATATGCCTGGCGAATGGAATGGTTCCTTCAATCCAAGAAGCCATGCTTTTCTTAAGACGCATTCTGGCCCGCACAAGGGACTTCAGGGATGACAAAAAGCAAAACGGCTGAGCACAATGAATACAGGATTTCAAGCACCTGACCACATCCAAAAGATGAAGTTTCTGCTCCTTTCTATTAGATGGAGAAATTAGGTGGAGATGGAGAGAGGGTTGATGTGATACTGAGGAAAAAAATGTAAGGGTTATATGAAAATCCCACTAAAGCAGCAGTAGAGAAATAAAATGGGATAGAAATATCTGCCTACCAATTTGTATATGTGCTGCCAAAGAAACACCAGTGCAAGTCAGGCTCCAACTCCACAGAAAAATGTAGCTGCCAGACAAGGAAACAGGAGCACTCACAGAGAGTGTGAACTTTGAAAGAAAGAATATTCTCTTCAGCCTTTAGGCTCCTATATATAAAGAAAGCTGCTCAGAGAAAGGTAAGGTAGATAATGTAAGCCCATCCTCCACAAGATCCAGGTTCCTTAAGACTGTGTTCTGGTTCAAACAAACAGTGGCAGCCAGAGAGAGCAAAAAGGTGGTTAACTATGAAAACCTTTGCCTTGCATCCATTCTGTGTAAGATCACATAAAAATTGAGCATGGGGTAAAGTGGATTAGGAGGGTGTTAGAATGAGGATTTGTAGTACTCAGCAGCTGGAAGTCCAACAATTCAGTATCTATGATGTAGGGTAACAACTATATCATGGGTGGGAAGCACCCTGGGCACAGGCAGGCCACATGCTGGACACCCATGACTTTATATATATATATATATATATATATATATATATATATATATATATATATATATATATATATATATAGGCCACACAACATGAAAAGGATTGCCTTGTCTTTGCAATCTGTCTCACTGATTAACCCTTTAAAAACCAGATGAGCAACCAGCATATTACAAAAGTAATGTGTCTCACCATCTCTGGTTCTTACAGGATTAATGTTATTGGGGAGGTGCATTTAACATGTAAACACTAAATGTGACAAGGTGGCAGTGACTAGATAGCTACTGTGAACTGCTCATTAAAAATGGGTAGGACAGGATGATAGATCTTTAACTATACGTGGTGTTTGACAAATTGTCAGCAAATGTTTTAAGATGAACTTGACTTCGTCAATTATTTAGGAGTCAAGATGCCTTTCAGCATTTCTAAAGTTTTCCATATGAATTATATACTCCTCTATAAAATCTCCACAGATGTTAGGAAATGGGAACACCTCCATATTTCTTGGTCGAGATAAATTAACCTCTTAAAAATTGTTACAGTTTCAAAAATTCTTTAATCTTTTACACGCTTTCCATAAAACTCCCAGATTTGTTTTTGAAAACACGCCACAAAGTGAATAACTTTGTTTGGCAACACAAGCCTCCTTTTGACTGGGAGATGAGGGAAAAATTGCTGTCTTTGTCCCACTAAATAAAGCTTTAAATACCAATTCATTCAGTTATCCACTATCCTTCCATGGTTTCACTCTTCCCATTCAAAAATCTGAATTCAGATTCAGCAAAGTGATGCCGGCTCGGTTCCACTGCACTTTCAATACACTAAACAGACTAATCTGTGCCAATACTCGTATCAGTGCCTTTAGAGGTATGGCTTAAGTGACTTCCATCAGTTGGTCTGTCTACAAGATACTCCCATTTAATTTATCTTCTGTATAAACCAGATTTCTATCTTGGTTGCTCATTTCCAGACTCATTCTCTTGCTGGATGATGGAGGGGAAACTTTTGATTACCTATCTTCTTAAGGATGGTAGTATACCATCTTCCTCTTTCTCAGACTGGTTCTCAAGGTGGGTTCCTCATCAAACAGATTTCTTCCACCCTCTCACATCATTCGAATATTTGTCTGGCTAAAACTCGCATCGAGGAGATGAATCTCCATTTTATAATGACAAACTTCTACAGGCGCCTGCTAATCACTCACTTGAAAAAGAAGGGGAAGTGGGAAACAGCACTCAGACAAGCTACACAAGAAAGCACTTGATTTTAGTCTATCAACAATACTGAACGCTCTTCGATAAACATTCTAACATTTATAATAATAATAGTATAATAACTAGTATTTATATAGCTCCTTTCTCCCAGCGGGACTCAAAGCGCTTTTAACGCACGCTCTCAGAATAAACCGAATCAGCAGCTGAATAATAGATGTTATTAGTACCTAATCGCAGGCTCTGTGGTCAGGGCATTTACCACTGAGCGCTCTCACCTAATTTTTGGTACAGAACTATCAAATTCCCCCATAGACATTATAATATCCACCCCATCCCCCATAATGGCAGTGTAAAATGCACAATGGCACTTCACTGCATTTATGTTGGAGTTGTCACAAACTCCCTGCATACTGGTCTACTGTACTATCGGAGAGGTCAGTCATCTTGGGCGGGGCCTCGGTCTCCTCAAATTATGGATTTTTAAATATCCCTTTTACATAGGGCTCTAAATTGTCTCACTAGCAGAGACTTTATTTACACCTTCTTAATGAAGAAAAGATTTATATTCCCATGGTTCTGAGAGCAGTCCAAACTTCCTTCCAGATCCGATTGGGTTAGAGAACCACACATGTCATTGTCCTCAAGAAACAGATTTTCTACCGTCATAAAGACCACTCCTTTCAGCATAGCCCTCCATGGTCAACTAATGTGCTGGTCAATTATTTCATAGCAGGGTTTTGGAGAGACACTTGTTGTCTGGGTCTCCCTTACTTCTCCAGTGTAGGTTGATTTCTTAGCCATCAGGATGTTGTACACCCCTAGCCCATGTTCCTCTGGTCCCCTTCTTTTTACCCCCTCTTTCCTTCTCCTTGCAATTCTGTAAGATTTGCAATAGCCAGAATGCACTTTTCTCCTTAGTTCTATCGGCCATGCAGGTTCTAGTGTGGACACTTACTTGGCTCCTTTTGGCTTTGGTACCATAGACTGTATTGGTAGTGTCACATTTTCTGTGTAATCTTCATCAATGACATCATGTATAAACCATCTTTTTAACGCAACAGTTGCTTGTTTGCATTTTTTTTTATTAATCTTAGAAAAAAACACATTAAATTCTATTGATACTCTTTTTCCCCTCAAAGATTAATAAAACATTTCTTAAATAAATATTGCTTGAAATGTATCCATACACTCCTGATTTAGCACAGTATATAAAGAAGGATGACTGATCTGATAGATTCACTTCAGTAACTGAATTGGTAACCGTTTATTCCAGTCATTCTGGACTGTGAAGTAGAGACAACTCAAACACAAAGGCTTATAGATGTGAAGCAATTCTGGAGCAAGCTTCACCCAGGGGACAAAATTCTAGAGTTTCCACTCATTTAAACTGAGATTTTAACCATTTGAATGCTAGCTAGGGATGTCTCAATTGCATTGTGAAGCAATGCACTGGAAGGATTTCTAGCATTCAAGGGGCTCATGTAAATCAAAGGGAAGTTTTATTATAGTGCAGTTTGTTTGCCCCAGAATTGCTCCAGGACTTCTTATACATTAGCCTCTTTATGAAGCAATGTGTTGGACAAATCTTTCATATCTAGTCCTTGGAACATAACAGCAGTGAAGATTTGCAGGATCTCCTCATAAGGGAACAGGTGGATCAATCAGTGGATGAGTCATTGTGACAGATGCACCAGTGCCAATGATATTCACATGTGCTCCTATGAGGATATCCTGAAAACGTGCAACTTTTTCTAAGGAAAGAAGTTGGGAACCAATGATGTAATGTGTTAAAAGAAAAACTTTACCTTCCGGAATATGTATGTAATAATTTAAAAGCAGTATGTTTTTTTTTTTTTTTTTTTTTTTTTTTTTTTTAAATTATTCTGCTAGTTGCAGATATCTACTTCAGTGTATAGGTATTTACATTATTGTCACTATATACCATAGAGAAAACACATGGATCATGGGCAATCCACAGCAAGCTTCACTACTTAGCCCCACCCACATCAGTCTGCAGAACTGTGCCACAATAGGTCCAAATGGAGTTATCCCGCTTCAGTGTGCTGCAGAGTTGCAATGGAAAAAAATGCAAGGACTTCTACCTAGGTAAATCAATCTATTAAACATTTTTGAAGGGATAGTAATACTTTATTATTACTATCCCCCATATTTTAGATATTAGCAAAATAATTTAATGGCTCCCAGGTTCATCTCTCAAACCTTTATGGTTTGAGTGATAATCGAAAGCAAAGTTCCCCCCTCCCTCCCCCTTCCCTGAAATCAGCGTTGTACTGACTGCAGGGGAAGTCTGTCGTACGACAGGCTTGCAGCTGAGCAGAGATTGCATTAGTGAAAAATAATTTCACTGAAACAGTCTTCTACATGTGCTTGGGTTTGCAAGTACACGTAGAAGACCATTTCAGTGAAATAATTATTTTTCACTAATGAGATTGCAGCTCTGCTGCAGAGCCGCCTGATGAAAGTCAGAGCGGATATCCCTGCAGTAAGCACAGCGCTGACTTCAGGGAAGGGGGGAACTTTGCGTTCGGTTACCAGATGAACCTGGGGGCTATTACATTATTTTGCAAATATCTACAATTTGGGGGACAGTAATAATAAAGTATTACTATCTCTTTAAGAGTTACTTAAATTAAGAGTATGGGGGGTTCCCTTTAAAGGCATTGCCCTGCATTTTTTTTTTAGATTAACAAGTAGGAGGCGTATTTCTCTCTCTTAATTTAGGAGAAGTCAATTGCTGTACCTCTATCTTTTGGAGATTACACCTGACTGGTTGAAGATCAGAGTTGCAACAGCTGGAGGTCCAAAAATTCACTACCAATGGCTTAACTAACCACAAAACTGACATTAGACTTAAAGGAGAACTCACACCTCTGTTCTTATCTTAAAGGGCTATCAGAGTTCATCTGCCATCATTTATTTATTTATTTTAATGTAATACAGTATAGCCCGAGATTTTACCTTATAAGCCCTTAGTGACCGGCCACGCGTACATGTGGCCGTCACTCAACGCCCGGCTAAGAATTTATTTTATTTTTTTTAAATTATTACGGAGTCCCCGAACGGTGTGCAGATGCGCGGGGACCTGGACTTCCAGGACGTACATGTACGTCCTTTGTCAGGAAAGGGTTAAAAATAAGCTGTGATGTCAGTTAAAGGGATAGTAGTACTTAAATTTTACTATAGCCCCCATCTTGTAGCCCTTAAAATTAAATGAGCTCAGCGGCATCTCTCAAACCTTTATGGTTTGAGAGATATCCGCTCTCAAAGTTTTGCTTTTTTCTCTCCCCTGACATTAGCGTTCTAGCTGACAGCAGGGTAAACCGCTTGCTCAGGGACTGGATTCCCATGCTGTCAGCTAGAATGCTGACGTCAGGGGAGAGGGAAAAAAGCAAAACTTTGAAAGTGGGTATCTCTCAAACCATAAAAGGTTTGAGAGATGCAGTTGGGCTTATTTAATTCAGTTTTTTAAGGGCTACAAGATGGAGGGATAGCGAAATATAAGTATTACTATCCCTTTAAGGACATGCTGTGGCAGCCTGTCAATCTTCTCCTCTTCCCCTCCCCAGTAGCACCTCATTCTCCCCTCCTTTGATGATGGAGGAGGATTCCTCCACGTGAGCTGGAGTGCTCTCTAGCCAATGAGACCACTCCAGCTCACATGGAGGAAGCCTCTATCAGAGTAGGAGGTGAGAATGAGGCGCTACTGGTGAGGGGAAGAGGAAGATTGACAGGCTGCAGTATAGAGCTGTACAACAGCCTGTCCTTAACAGATGTCACCAGCTCATTTTTAAAAGGTAAAATCTTGGGCTACACTGCATTACATTACAAAACAAACAAACAAAAAAAACGGATAGGAGAAACTCTGACACCACTTTAAGACAAGAATGACTTAACAGAGGTGAGTTCCCTTTAACATGTATGTAAGAATAATTTAACACAAACATGAAATTCTAATTGGATTTCTGGTGCACAAATGCCTGGTTATAAAACGGCCATCATAATAAAGAAACCTGTGCTACTGACATTTCACATGACTGAGGTCTAGGACAATATTTTGAAGAAAACAGTTGGTGTACACTAATCCTCAAAATAAGTTATGCACCAATCATTTACCAT
The DNA here is from genome assembly GCA_037306005.1 of Rhinophrynus dorsalis. Taxonomy (NCBI): domain Eukaryota; kingdom Metazoa; phylum Chordata; class Amphibia; order Anura; family Rhinophrynidae; genus Rhinophrynus; species Rhinophrynus dorsalis. The sequence continues at coordinate 306,892,586 of CM074720.1, read as the reverse complement.
CACACTCTTCTGTTTGAATATGGAGTAGGTAGCACCAGGGGATACAGTTACACAATGTCATGAATTGACACACTGTAGACATTATTTCTCTATTTAGATCAACTGATGTAGTTCAATCTGATTTTATCATTATAGTCAAAACATACAGTTTAACTGACCTGTAACTGATGGTCCAGTGTAAGATATGCCATAGGTATCGAGTTATCAGATCCATTGGTATCTGCAACACAATTATAATTAAAAGGAGTGTGCAATTTGCCCACAATTTTACAGCATTTTATAAATTTACGACCTAGGCAATGTGATTACCTCTGACTACTGGCTGCCAAAACATGGTGGGAATTGTAGCCCAGCAACAGCTGGAGGATGTCGCATTGCCCACCCACCCCTGGCCTAGACAGAGATGATAAACATGTAGATTTCTATTTGTTGTTTTGACTAGAACTACCATCATTCTCTAGAAGAGCTGAGTTGTAGTCCAACAACAGCTGAAGTTCCACATTGCTCACCACTAATCCAGAGCACACATTGTTCAGTTTCATGAGTTCTAACCAACTGTTTTTCAAAGCAGTAAATGCTAGACAAAAAGTGTGGTTCTTAGTCTTCAACACTAGAATCTAGGGCATTTGGGAATAACACATTCACAAAATGTCCATATGAAAATGGGACTCTTAGATCCCTGAAATATTTCAGACATCACATTCTCTCAAGATATGTAACATAAAAGGACAACTATCACTTTGAGAATGACCCTGGGAAGGTTTGCTCCCCTGGAAGCACACGTGCAGAAAAAAGCTGGAGCCAAATTGTAAAGCCCAGTGGAGAAGCTGAGCAAGGATCTGAAAAAACATCAGTTGATCCCACAAAGGACTATAAAATGTGAGATTTCCAGTCCAGTTGGATCACCTGGTACCCACCCATGCAATCCTAGAGACTGCAACCAACAGAACTTCTCTCTCAACCTTAACTAGCTTATGGGGCTGTGTGCATCAGTGTTCTGAGCCAAAAATGTTGAGATGTGCAGTTCTGGCCTTTTACCATGTTTGCTCTTATAAAATAGGATTGCAATTGTTCTTACCTGTTAAATGCTTTTTTCTTAAGTCCATATGGAAAACAGGTACCACGGGGTTGTGTCCTTACATCTGGAGGGAAGTGCTGGAGCCTCCCTCTTCTTCCAGCTCAAACCCCGCACCCATTTCCCAGAATTCATGTTACAAAAAAAGCCACAGTAAACGAAATAAGCAGGTGAAAAAAAAAAAAAAAAAAAAAAAAAAAAAAAAAAAAAAAAAAAAAAGATTCTCCCAGGACTAAAGACCCCAAGAGAACTCCTGTGCCCGGAAAAGCACACAAGTGAGGTTTCACAGGGAGGGAGGCCAGTGCTCTATTATAGACTAAAGAAAAAGTATTTAACAGGTAAGAACATTAAAATCCTATTTTCTCTTAATATGCAACACAGGTACTATGGGGATATATCAAAACTCAGATTCCTGGGGAAGGCAAGGAGAAAAGACCACCCACATGTTCCCATGACACCAGAGTTCCCTAGGACTGTTCTGGATCCAAATAACTTTAGGTGTCAATGGACAGAGAACCAGCACACAGCACACAAGCAGGAGACAACAGTGGTCAATAAAATTACTGAACTGGCAGTAGAGAAAAGCAGAGATAGGTCCCAAGACTGCCCGATGGACCATCCGGCCAAAGCTGGCCTCAGCCGAGGCCATGACATTGACGTGGTAGCGTTTGGTGAAAGTATGAAAAAGCCAAGTTGCAGACTTGCACAGCTGTTCAGCCAAGCACTGGTTCTTGTAGGTCCAAGAAGCAACCACAAATCTGGTGGAATGTGCAGTAATCTTGTTGGAACCAGCTTCATCTTGATCTCATGCTCTTGGTGTACGGTAGCCTTAATCCAAAAGGCAATGGTTCCCTTGGATGCAGCCTGACCCACACTAGGACCCACAGGGATGACAAAGAGAATCAGTCTTATTAAAAGTCTAAGTGCAATGCAGATAAAACATAAGGCAATGTCCAACAGGTGGCAATCCCTCTCCTGATCAGACAATGGGTCAGGACAAAAAGAAGGAACAACAATCTGACTGATGTGAAAATTGGAGTCTATCTTAGGAGCTCTAGAGAAGTACAAAGGACCACCTCTGTCTTGGTGAAACACCAGGAAACGGGTCTTACAAGACAGATTGCAGCTCAGCTATCCCCTAAACAGAGAACTGGCAAGAGAAAAGCCATCTTCAGCATGACCTGAAGCAAAGAGATGGATGGTACAGTCTCAAAATGAGGCCTATGAAGAACGTTTAAGACTAGTTTGAGATTCCACTGAGAAGAGAGATCAAAAAGAGGGAAAGTCATGAGCCACCCCCTGTGGAAAAGTCTTTACATCCAAGCACAGAACAGGGAGGGCCAAGATCTGAACCCTGAGGGAATGCAAGGCAAGACCATTGTTGACTCCATCCTGGAGGAAAGACAGAAACATATGAAGGTCAAATGCCTTCTCTTCTCATATTCTTGTCTGCACACCACTGGTGGAAAATGTACCAGGCCCAACGGTATACCTTAGTGGAAACCAGCTTCCGAGCTCGTATCATATAGTTACATAGTAGTTTAGGTTAAGAAGTACCACAAGGGACCCTGGAGAAACAGATCCGGTCTGGTAGGCAGAAGGATTTGATCCTGAATGGACAAGGTGACAAGCCAGCAAACCATGCCCTCCTGGGTCAAAATGAAGTAATTACAATAACCAGTGCCCTGTCTATTCAGATCTTCCGAATCACTTTGGGGATGAGAGGAATCAGGGAAAACACATAGGACAGGTGAAAGCTTCATGGGATGGCATCCATAGTGAAGGTCAGAGGATCGCTTGTGCAAACACAGAACTTTTGGACCTTCCGGTTTTCCCTGGTCTCCATGAGGTCTATTTCTGGGATCCTCCAGTGTTGATCAGATAGATTGCCTCCGGATGGAACTCCCTGGGTTAAAGTAGAACTATCATGCTTATAACACTGCCCCCCAATATATTTCCAACCTAGCGTTATGCAAAGTCTTTCTGTCCTTAAGATGCATAAGTTTGCATTATTGCTGAAAAACACACTTCACTTGCAGGCATCGGGCTGCACAGAGCTTACAAGAGAAGTGTAGGAGAGGACAGAATCTCAGGGGGACCCAGATATGAGGAACAGACTTGTCAAGTCAACCTTCATAGGGAAAGAAAGGTTCACAAAGCACCTGAGAAATGGGTAATTCAACTTCAGTGAAGCCCAGAGATGGCAGCCCATCTAACTGGGGACTATACATACCCATTTCTAAAGAAAAAATAATAAATTCTAATAACTAAAAAGATGGCTACCCTGTCTTTTGTGATTAGTCCTACCCCCCAGGAGTACAGATTCAACCCAGTGTTACCTGTGTTCCATATTGGACATAAGAGGAAAAACCCTACAATCATAACCTACATCCAGAAGTAAAGCATTAATTAAAAAAAATAAATAAACAAACAGGAGCAACTGCCAACTGGAATGAACAATTCAATTAAATAAGATACAGAACAGTGATGGCAAGATTACATAGCTGTGCATGTGAAACTACAATTACATTTCTATAAACAATCCTAATGATGTTTAATGCTCATTTCACATGTAAGAAGTTCCCATTTTCTCTGGGATGTTAAGCAGAATGTATGAAATTATGCATGGATACAGGAAAAGAACAACTGCTATTTGCTAACTGCATCAACATTCTTTTATCAAAATTAAAGTGCCCCACCTCCAAATCTTTATTAACATAGCGATATGCATATAAATAGTTTTATTATGCCGAGTAAGTCTACCATTATTGAGAAATTCATGCTCGGCAGGTATCAACGGGTAACAGTGCAAACATTTTGATGAAAAGGCACCTGCGAGTCTGAGCGCTCTGTCCCGTACTCCTCCAGGATTGGTCAGGGGAGTTCCATTGTACATTAAGATAGACTTATGGCTCAGGCGCACAGAGCGTCTACAGCATGATACCTGCCACCGATGCCTGCCAAACAAGTTGTATTTCTCAATGTCGGACTTATTCAGCATAGTAAGTTTTTATAAGTGTCTCTCTATGTTACTAATGATTTGGGGGCAGTTTTATTTTGATGAAAGTTCCATTTATACTTGTTTTTTTCATGTACCGTAAAATATCAGGTATAATCGCAGGTGTACATTATACCCAAGATTTTAGGGGAAAACAATATTGCCTATGTTCAATACGCACCCTTGTTTTCCCCTATCATACACACACACACACACACACACACACACACACACACACACACACACACACACACACACACACACACACACACACACACACACACACACACACACACACACACACACACACACACACACACACACAAAAAAAAAAAGCCACTGCCGCAATGTTTCCCTCTATCCCCGCTTACCCATGGCCTCCCCCCACCCCCTCTGCAGTCCAATTTCATTATCCTGACAGGGTCCCAAAAGGCAGCATGCTTGCATCTGCCTCCCGCTTCCAGCATTGCCCTGTCAGGACCTATTCTGGGCTTGTCAATGGCAATGGTCTTGTGGTCCTCGAAGGGAATACCATAAATCCAATGCACATAGCTATGCGCATTGGATCTATGGTATTACCTTGCGGTCCTCGCAAGACATTTTCATGGGCGAGGCAGAAGAGGTCCTGACAGGGCAATGCTAGAAGGAGGCGGCGGATGCATGCATGCCACCCGCTGGGACCCTGTCAGGATAATGACATTGGATTACGGAGGGGGTGAGGAGGCCAGGGGTAAGAAAGGAGGGAAGCAGTGGCTTTCCCCCCCCCCCCCCTCGTATATAATACACCCCCCCCCCACTTCACATTGGGTGAAGAGGGGCAAAATTGTGAGTATTATACACAAGATTTTACGGTATTTCCCTAGTATTCATACACATGATGACTGCTGTGAAACAGCACTGATTTAAAGTGTAGAGCTTACATGGATTTGAATTAAAAAAGGTTACCTGAAGATTCATCAGGGCCCCACGGAAGGCCACGTTGTGGCTTGTCTGGGGTTGGTCCTGAGGTAGTGATCATTCTCACACTAGGACTTGAAGATCTGCTGCTACTTCTGCTCTCCTAATAAAAAGGAGTCAGAGAAAAGATGTAAGCACAAAGGTAATCCCATTCACTGAAACGATCCAACATTAAACTATGCAAACTTGACAAAGGTTAGGGGTAGGCAACTTTTAAATGTAGCTGTTGTGGAGTACAGCTCCAATCATCCACGACCAGCCACTGACTGGATAATGGGAATTGTGGTCCCCAACATCTGGAGAGTCTCAGATTTTGCATCCCTGACTTTTTACAGAACATAAAACAAAATAAATAAACCAACACAGCATCCTTATTGATAACCAGGGTTGGGCATTCCTGCTAGTGTGTAACAAGTTTAATAAAAAAAACAAAACAAAACCCCATAGACAATTAAAAAGCTATACTGTTGTTTACATTACTTTATTAGCCCACCCAGTTTGGCGAAAAAGTTAATTTCCAGGCTAGTAACTTTTTTTCACTAGCTGGAGAACCTCAATATTTTTCAATAGTTGCTCATAACATGCATTATTACCTCCTTGTATGATAGAGTGCACTGAAGATGCTCCTAGCATGCAAGGGATTAAATCTATGAATGCCAGAGGGGTATCCAACACATTGATTTTGCAATGTGTTGGACACCCCTCCAGTACTCAAAATGTTAAAATTAAGGTGGAAAGTGTACTTGCCCTGAGGAACTGACAATTTAGTTAGGTCTATAGGGGAATGAAGTGCTGCATGGACAGATTAAAAAGCAGAGCAATCCTGGTGCAAGCCAACTACAGAATAGGGAACAAAGAAAATTCCCAAAAGCTCCTGTTCCTGAACGAGGGCTTTTAAGTCTTGGAATGTTAGAGATGCTGGCTCCATGGGTTGGAAACCTCACTAGCATTCACGGGGTTAAAAGCCCAATTTCAATCAAAGGGTCTCTTCCTGTGGTGCAATTTGTTCCAGATTTGCCTCTCTTGCTTTGCACATTCGGCCCTTAGACTCCCACAGACTGAACTGAATTTGCAGTTCTTCAGGAGGAGGGCTGCTTTTGGTAAAACGCCCAAAAAACAAAAGAACAGTGGGGTTCTGTGTGCAAGTTTTGCATAAGCTTAGGTATTCTCCTTTCTGCAGAGGGTTGCTACACTAGCCATCAAGAATAGGTATGCAATTTTTCTAAACGCAGACAAAAGGAGGGGAGGAACTCCTGGTGTAATAGGTTCCCAAGTAGTATAAACAGGGCTCAAAATTTCCACTCGATACTAACCAATGGCGAGTGAAAATTTAGCCCTGGCGAGTATGTTATGGCTTGCAGTGGCAAGTAACTTTTCAGATCTGGCTAGTAGCAAAGGACTTCAACTTTTAAGCCCTGGTATAGATTAAAGTACCATCACCAATCACACCATAGAGAGGTCTACTCACAAAAGTTGAGAGCCTGGATCCAACCCATATACATTGTCCAGCACAACAACCAGAAAAACTTTTTTTTAGAACTATCTCAGCCACAGTATACACTCTCTCTATCCAAATATCAGGCTGCTCATCTATCCAAATGCAAAAGGAAAACCACACATCACCAGAAAAAAAAAAAAAAAAAAAAGATTAATAGGGGATACCAATAATGCCTTATAACTTAGACAAACTGATTATACCTCACAGAAACAAATGTTCACTCAATTGATTTGGTTGTTAGAAGTGGCATACACCACCCTCCAAATAAACAGGCAAGCAGAGATATTACACCAGTTTCTCTTGCAGACTATGTAGCCATCAAAACTGGATAAAAGGTTTATTCATATAACGATTCTTAATAACAAGTTAATAGGAAAATTACCTACACATATTGCAACGTATTTTTAATAAGTCTCATTGGAAATTTTTATTCAGGCAACGCTTATGTATCTGTTAATGTAATTTCAGAATTATTAGGATTTTTGGGCAAATACTATCATTCAGGGACTAGTGACAGTGATAACTATCAAGCAATGAGATTCTGGGTTGGGGTATTTCAGTTCTGCTCTGACAATGTTGATTCCTTTTGCCACTTTATTTAATCTTGCAAAAGCGAAGTGTGTAGCAAAATGCATACATCATTTTACTATTAGCTTATTAATGTTTTTTTAACCCCTTAAGGACCCTTGACGGTCCTGGTACGTCATGGCTGGATTTGCTTTAAGGACCAATGACATACCAGGACAGTCATGGAATTCCGGGCTCCCTGCGCGGCTACATGCCGTTCAGGGAGTCCGGAATCGGATTAAAATAAATAAATAAATAAAAATGCACCGTTGTCCTTAAATGACCACCGTGTGCATGTGTGGTCGGTCCTTAAGGGGTTAAGAACAAACATATATACACACACACACACACACACACACACACACACACACACACACACACACACACATTTTCAACCAGATTTGTTGGCTACATGGACAGTACTTTTGGTCCAAAAGAGAATCTGAGTAGAAATGGGTCTAATACCTCTACTTGCCTCTTTAGTTAGAGGATGGTCTATGCCACTTAAGCCAAAATGAGTGAAAATGTATTACTATGATTTATGATCAATTTGCCTAAGTGATAAGTCATGACGGGCGCCTTTGCATTTTTCTTTATTTGATGTAATTTAACTTAAGGACTTGCCTAGATAGGCATCCTTCATTCAGCAGTCATGTGTATCTCATAGCTGGCTTTAAAGAGCTACCTACAGTGCAGGCTGTCAAGTAATTCCTGATTAGAACAGCTGGATCAATCAGTGGTTCAGCCACTAGCTTATTTACTTGTGATCAGGACCCAATGAAGTAAGTTATTTTGATTAGTAAACTAAGGTGCAATACTAGAAGCCAAACAGGTTCAGTTCTGCAGAAAGTCAAGTGCAATGCACCATAGGAGACAAATTAAAACACATTAATTTAAATGGTATTTTTTAGCTCCTTGGTTACCAACACATTACAAAGACTATCTAGGAAAGTCCTTCAGTTAAGCAAATATAAATCCTAGGCAAGGCCTCATCTAGAACATGGAGTACAGTCTGGGGCACCAGTTCTTAACCCCTTCGCATCCGGTGACGTAACCGGGCCGTCACGCTGGGCCGGCACTTAAGGACCAGTGACCGTCCTGGTACGTCACATACTTTTACTCACCGTGCTCCTGCCTATCTGGTCCTCAAAGGACCCTATCTGGTCCTTAAAGGACCACACGCCCCAGGACCGCTGGTCCTTAAGGGGTTAAAAAATGTTATTGAGCTGGAAAAAGTGTAGAGAAGTGCAACAAAACTGATAAAGGGATTGGAGGATCTGAGTTCTAGAGAGAGACTAGCCAAGCTGGGTTTGTTTACATTAGAGAAGAGATGACTAAAGGGGAGATATGATCATCATTTACAGGTATATAGCTGAGCTAAGAATGAGAGGTAGTCCATTAACACTAGAAGGGTCATTTGACCCCCCAAAAAAATGCCTTTATAACACCCAGGGCAGTAAGTTATGGAATTCTTTGCCTTGGGATGCTGTTTTTGTGGCTATTGTGATTCGCCAGAAGTGAGATTGTTGATTAATCCCCAACATTATATCCCTACATCTCATACCCAAGGGAGAGAAAGGAGGAGAAAAGTATGACTGAAATGCCTACATTACGGCTATAGGCATGCATACAACTTGTGTATGTGTGTGTCCACCAAAGAGTTCTATGGGATCAGACAGGCTGAAGATGGCAGATTTACTCAATCACTGATGAATGAGCAAGTACTGAAAAAAGAATATGCAAATGCACAAGGAATTCTGAGTATTTCCTTGCACATTCAACCATTTGCTCTTGCTCCTAAAAGTATAATTCCCCCATTAGAAGTATTCTTAGATTTGTAGAAGTCTGTAAAATATCTCAGTCCCAGACTGATTCTGTTGTGCTTTTAAAACATGTAATGCTAAAAAATAATGTGTGTGAAAGACTGAGAATTTATGGATCCAGATGTGTATGGACATACAGCATTCACTCGCCAAACTGCTGGATAGTAACAGGTTGGCCAATCCCTGACACTTGTTATGGGGATTCCAAACCTTGCACTAGATCTGAAAACAAATGATGAAATTGCTAATATTTTCACACAAATTGGAGCAGGAGATAAAAATAAGGACATTTTCCTTCCAACAACTTCACTACAGCAAAACATCAGGAAGCAGAAAAAGCAATGCTGAACCAAACATCCAGAGGGGTATTCAACGCGTTGCATTTCAATTCACTGATAACCCTTTGAGCCCCGGAGAGGTAACAGAACTTGGCAACTGAAAGTTGTAGCAAATAAAAACAGGATCTTACCTACTAGTATAAAGTACGTTAGTCGCACTTGTTTTTAAATTTGTAAGCCAATAATGTAATTATAAAATATCACTACTAAAAATAAAGCAAAAGTTACTGCATACTTGACATGGGGGAACAAAAGGAGGAGAAAAATAAATCAAAGGCATACATAGTGCAAAAAGCCCCACTGGGGTAAATCACATGTACACTAGGGAAAAGAATTTCCATTAGAGAGTGACGTTTCCATGCATTTGAGAGCACTGTAGTGCGACCTTCAGCACTGAAAGGGTTAAAAGTCCCACATAAATGAATGGGGGATTTAATGCTCCCCTATGGTGCAAGCATCGTGGGAGTTGTAGCCAAAAGTTGCCTATGCCTCTTCTACGGCATTGATGTAGAACTCTGAGGACCAGAGGGGTGCGCAGTGCATTGCACAGCCCTCTGGTCCTCAAACTACATTTCCATGAGACTGATCTGTGGTGTTACTGTGTAATTTGCTGCAAGAAGTGTGAATAACTTTACCTCTTCAGTCTGTACAGGTTATGTGACTAAGTGTAACATCTGGGTGCCATTGGGGTGGCCAACACATTGCCTCTTTCTGGAACTTACAGTGGTATCAACATTTTTAGCTCACCACTAAACACAACCATCTTTTTCCCCTTATACAATCACTAGTAACCATCAGTTCAGTTTGTTCCTTAACTCTGAGTGCTACAGACATCTCCAATATCCAAAGGGTTCAATAATGCCACAATTACAATTATGCTGGTTTTGCAAACATTAAACATCTGTCAAGACATGGCCAAGATCAATTATTTAGCTCTAAGTGCCAGAAAGGCATCCAACGCATTACAAAGCAATATAATGGGATACCTCTCTGGCACAAGGGTTAACATACCAGTGTCTGCCTGCAAACTTACCTCTAGGCATAATAAACATTTAAAACCCATTTAGGACCATATATTATTTTATATATCTATATCTTTATACCTATATACATACATACATACATATACACACACTGCACCATAAGAAACCAATACATATTGATTTAAATTGGGTTTTTAACCCCTTGAATGCTGGAGAGATTCACAAAGCAGAAGTACAGGACACCATCAACCAAGGAGTTAAAAATGCCCATTTTAAAACAGATTTCTATTTTTATTTGTCCCAGTTAGTTTGTCCCAGAATTCCTACCCTAGTTTGTGTGAACCTTCACAGTGCTTACTGACAAAGAAATTAATGGGACTGAGGATCCTTACCTGATTGGACTCTGTTCCAGTGATAGTTAGGTCCTGTACAGATCTGCGCCGCTGCTGTCCGTTCCCTGCTGGATGTCAGACAGAAATGTTTTATTAAACACTGCTCGCACACAGGACTGAAGGGGGGCAACTATGGAAGCTTGGAATTTCCACAAGTCCAATACAGAAGGAGAGAAGGGGGATTGAGACAGGGCAGGAGAGGGACAGCTGCAACATTTTAAGGCAAGAAGGACTAGCTGGCCCACAGAATGTATCTTCCAAGACAATGGCCACTCCTACCACTTGAATAGCTGCTCTCTCCTCCACCATCTTCTGTCACATGTGTTTGAACAGGCAGTGTGCCTGGTGTCCAGGGCTGATGACGGCATCTATTTCCAGGACCTTACGTTATGGGGTTTCTACAGCAGATTGCTCATCTAATGTGCCAGCAGGAAGCTATAATACAGCATAACTGTGCTGCTGTCACTTTGCCTGCAGTAGTGTGTAACAGAAAGCATACGCCTTGCTTTGAGACGTACAAATGTAAACCCAAGCTTTTATCTGTGAGCAAAAATAGCACTAAATCCCACTTTCTCTGCCCTTCCCACACTTTTACTCTACCAAAAGTCAAATCCTGCCACTAATATATTACAGCAAATGCTGTATTCATTTGTGCTCCCTTGTCAGACACCTGCTAGCAAATCTCAAACAATGACAGTCATGCACAATAATTCAGGCTATGCATTAGTCAGTATGGTGATAAAAGCAGATTTTAGCATATACAGCCTGTTGTGAAAACAGAACAGGGATGGGCAACCCTAGGCCCTCTAGCTGTGGAGAACTACAGCTCCCATAATCCCAGGCAGACAGGGATGACTACAGTCCTCCGCAGCTGGAGTGCCTCAGGTTGCCCATCTCTGAAATAGAGTGATAACCAAGTTATAAACTAGAAATTTCTTGGCTACAAGGAATACGTAATTGATTATACTGTATCTTAAGATGAGAGATCGGTTTTCTAAAAGGAAACACTGGATTGCTGCGAGCAACAGCTGATGCAATTCTTGGCATTCCTGGGCTCGGGTGGTGTATTACGTAACTTGTCAGATAGTGGGCTGCACTCTAACAATTGCTGTGGCATCTTCTCACAGCGTTCGTTTTTCAAAGTGTAGGCAAATTAAAATAGACCTGTTATACAGAACCTAAAAGCTGTGTAGTATCTAAACTGCCCATAATATCTGCTTTGTTTCACCAGCAGGTTAAAAGTTTTGCAGAGATTTGATTTAGTAGTTGGAGGGGATCTAATCTCAGTAGTGTTTGTTCTTGGACTGTGGCAGATAAACCTGCTTAAGTATTTATTCACATGTCCAGAAAACCTCCCATTTGAGATTGAAGCTCCCACTGAGGAGTGTATTTGGAAAGGTCAATGGACCGCTAAAAATGTTTAGCTTTTCAATAAAACATCTTTCACTTTTAAAGGGGAACTATGCCCTATGGATAAGAGGATTTTAGTCTTACCTGTTAAATCCTTTTCTCTTAGTCCATTCAGGTTACTGGTAACTCTGGGTAGGCGATCCACCCCTTTAACTAGGCAGGAACAATTCTAGAAATGACTGCAGGGGGTGGAGCCTACCTTCCCTCCTTGGCTGTAGCTAGCCAGCCAGCTCCAGAAAGATTTGAGACACTATTTACTAGATAGTGAAGGGAAAGAAGACTCCTGTGAGCATGACCCCGAAGGACCCCCACAGTCTGCCACAGGACAGCCAAGCATGGTCTCTTGATGGGGTGGGAGACCAGTAACCTGTATGGACTAAGAGAAAAGGATTTAACAGGCAAGACTAAAATCCTCTTTTCTCTGTCGTCCAATACAGGTTACTGGTAACTTTGGGATGTTCAGCTTTTGAGATTCCCAGAGGTGGGAAGTAAGGCAAGAACCAGGCGCAAGGCCCCCAGAGTCACCAGCGCGTAAATGAAACATAAGATCAGAGATCGCCCAACAACAATAAAGTGTCAACGGAAACTGAACAGGGATAACACCCCAAACTGTTACAAAGCACACTAAACTAGAGCCAACAGGGATCAAAAGAGAAGGAAGCACCAAGAACCGAAAAAGATCCTAGACAAGCAAAACTGCCTCCAGGATTTTCCTCCTAAAGTTGGCATCAGCAGATACCAACACATCAACATGGTAGTGCTTCAAAAAGGTTTGCACAGACGACCAGGTGGCAGCCTTGCACAACTGACCAGCAAAGGCCTGATTCTTGTAAGACCGAGAGGCCCCAATAGATTGAGTAGAATGAGCAGTTACCCTGATAGGGACCGGCTCCTTCCTCAGCTCATATGCCGTACGAATAGTGGACTTGATCCAAGAAGTAATAGTCACTTTGGATGCAGGTCTTCCTGCCCTGGGACCCTCAGGAGTGACGAACAGCACGTCAGATTGTCTGATGGACTCAGTGCGATGTACATAAAACTTGAGACAACTCACCACGTCTAACAAGTGGAGATCCCTCTCCTTGTCAAGGGTGGGGTCAGGGCAGAAAGAGGGCACCACAATCTCCTGATTGATGTGGAACTCAGAAACCACCTTGGAAACGAACTCCTGAGAAGTGCGAACACCTCCTTGTCCTTGCGCAACACCATAAATGGTTGTCTACAGGACAGAGCATGCAACTCCGCGACACGGCGAACACGATCGCCAGGAGAAAGGCCATTTTCCACGTCAGAAGGCATAGAGGAATAGTAGCCAAGGACTCAAAGGGAGGGCGCTGAAGGATACCCAGAAGCAGATTAAGATCCAACTGGGGAGCAGGAACCTTAAAATCAGGGCAAGTATGAGCAACACCATGGAAAAACATCTTGACATCAGGAAGGATAGCAATGTGCCTCTGAAAGAAAAGAGAGAGAAGTTGTCTTAACCTTAAGGGAACTCAAACGGAGGCCCTTATCCACACCGTCCTGCAAGAATGCCAAGAACGTGGGCAAATCAAATTCCTGAGACAAGTCCCTATCGGCACACCAAGATAGGAAGGTTGACCAGACATGATGGTAGGCCTTTGAGGAAACTGGCTTGCAAGCACTAATCATGGTAGCCACCACACCGGAAGAAAAACCTCTCTTCTTCAATATTGAGGATTCAATTTCCAAGCCGTCAAAGCTAGACTATGAACGTCCTCTTTCCACACAATCCTGGAGGAGAAGATCCGGACAAGAGGGGAGTTGGAACAGCTCCACCACCAACAGATCCAGAAGCTTCGGAAACAAAGCCTGTCGTGGCCAGTACGGAGCAACCAGAATGACTGGGCAATGCTCCAGTCGCAATTTTCCTAACACCCTGTGCAACATAGGAAGGGGAGGGAAGATGTAAGCCAGAGGAAATAACCAAAGAATGGACATGGCATCCAAGGCTAGAGTTAGAGGATCCCTCCAGCGAGAGCAGAACACCGGAACCTACCGGTTGTGTCTTGTGGCCATCAGGTCGATGCTAGGAAGACCCCACTCCTGAACAATGAGGTTGAACACCTCTGGATGCAGTTCCCACTCTCCACTGTCCACCGTGTGTCAACCGAGGAAGTCCGCCATGACGTTGTCTACCCCTGGAATGTGCACTGCAGATATGGCAGGAACATGTTCTTCCGCCCAGGAAAAAATAGCCTTGACCTCTAACCAAGCGGTGAGACTTCTTGTTCCTCCCTGCTTGATGATGTAAGACACAGCCATGGCATTGTTGGACTGAATCTGGACTGGGCATTCTTCCAGTTGGGGCGTCCAGTGATGAAGGACATAAAACATCACCCAAAGTTCCAATACATTGATGGGAAGGAGAGATTCCTCCGGAGACCACCGTCCCTGAGCACTCAGGTGACCCAAGACCACTCCCCAGCCAGAGAGCCTGGCATCCATTGTCACCATGGTCCAGAAGGATATCAGGAAGGACTTGCCCTTCAGGAAATTGGAGAGATGGAGCCACCACGACAAACTCAGTCCCACATGAAGAGGGAAGGATACTGACATCTGCAGAAGGTCCAGCTGACCCTTGCATACCTGATCACAGACTGCTGGAGCTCCCAGGTGTGAGCCATGGCAAAGGAGACTGCTTCCATGGTGGAGATGAATTTCCATATCCGAAAGGATAGCTTCTTGGCTGGAACTGGATCTTGAACTAGAAGAGCCGAAACCCTGCGTGCGATCTGGTGAGCCACTTCCTCTGTGAGAAACACCATGCTCTGCTGAGTGTCGAAGAAAAGCCCAGGAAGACCAGACGCTGGGACGGGACAAAATCCGACTTGTCCAAATTTATGATACACCCATGATGGGCGAGAGCGTGAATGCAGTCCTGAACCTGCTGATGAAGTTCCGCAGAGGGGGCTTTCAGAAGCAGGTTGTCCATGTATGGAGTAACTCTGATGCTGTCCAGGTGGAGGACAGACGCCAAGGCTCCCAAGGACATGGTTGAAGACCTGAGGTTCTGTAGTCAGACCAAAGGGAAGAGCTGAAAACTGAAAATGCCCTTGGTTGCAGTCAAATCCGAGATACTGCCGGCTCTCGGTATGAATGGCGATATGTAAATACGCATCCTCAAGGTCCACAGAAGCAAGAAATTCCCTCAGAATCATAGTAGCAATCACCGTCCTCAGGGACTACTGGTGATAATGAGACAGGATCAAAGGAATTGAGATCCTTCAAGTCCAAAACCACCGCCTTCCTTCTTGGACACTAAAAAGTGTTGAGTAAAAACCCGTACCTCTGTCCTGAACTGGAATAGGTTTCAGAACATCCTTGTCCAGAAGAGACTGGATAGCACTGTTGGAGATGGCGTTTTTCCACGCCCTGGGGCGTATAAGAGGGGAAAAAGCGAAAAGGAGGAAGAGAGGTGAAAGGGATCCTGTACCCTTCCGCCACTACTTGTAAAACCCACTGGTCCACCACGGAATCCTCTCAAATGCTGTGATAGTGACGAAGATGACCACTCACAGCTGAATGGGGACCCGGGTTTGGCGAGTCATGCCAGAAGTCTTGGAAGCCCTGGGCTTGGAGGAGACCTTTGGCCTCCATTGTTGTTTGGGCTTGGTGGCGGCACGTGGAGCTGAGGGAACCGCCTGGTTTGCCAGATGTGTCTCATTCTGAAAGGAACAAAAATACCGATTACG
Organism: Rhinophrynus dorsalis; assembly: GCA_037306005.1. Taxonomy (NCBI): domain Eukaryota; kingdom Metazoa; phylum Chordata; class Amphibia; order Anura; family Rhinophrynidae; genus Rhinophrynus; species Rhinophrynus dorsalis. Next base: position 306,876,829 of record CM074720.1, on the reverse strand, counting down.
CTTAAGAGGCAATTTCTTCCTGAGGACCAAGGGCAGATGAGTGCTCTTACCCCCAGTGGCCTCAATGATGAGATCCTTAAGATCTGGCACAAATATGGATGTACCCTGAAAGGGCAAGGACAGCAAGGCTTTCATAGAAGCGGTGTCAGCAGCCCAGATTTTGAGCCAAAGAGCTCGTCTGGCAACCAGAGACATGGTGGAAACCCTTGCCACCAGACGGATAGCATCAAATAAGGCAGTAGAAACATAGTGCTGTGCCTCAGATATGTTGGCAACATATCTGAAGAAGAATTACCCTGACGTACAGCTAGGGTGAGTTGTTCAGTCCAGACTGCAATGGCACAGTTAACTGACGCTGCAGCGAATGCTGGATGCATGGCAGTATCAGCAATGGCAAAAACAGACTTGAGGGAAACCTCAAGATTTTTGTCAGTCCAGTCCTTCAGAGAGGACGCATCAGAAACTGGTAAGGCAGTAGACTTGTGTAGCCTTGAGATAGGAGCGTCCACCTTAGGGGGATGAATCCATTGAGCAAGCGCCGCCTCAGAAAAGGGGTAAAGCTTAGGAAACTTCTTGGAGACAGACGGCTCTCTGTCCGGAGATTTCCACTCATCAGCCACTAGGCAGTCCAGAGGGGGGTTAGGTGGAAAACAAGTATGGGGCTTTATAGGCTCCTGGAATAAATCACAGGGATCTGAGGAAACCTCCTGAAGTGGGGGAATGTTTAGCGTGTTTAAGACGGCCCTGATCAGGCCCTCAGCCGAGGGTTCTGGACCAATCGCAAAAGGATCCCCAAAAAATTGAGAGGAGCCCACAGCAGAACATTCCTCAACATCTGAATCCACCAACAGTTCCTCTTCAGAGGAATCTGAAACGTCAGGTACTCCTGGCAGGGAAGATCTGACGGAGGAAGGGGGCCTGCCAGGAATGGAAGACCCCCTGTAACTGGGATGGAAAGAGTTGTAAAGTAGACCTGAGGTCCCTGGTAGCAACCTTGAACTCTTGCACCCAAACTGGCTCTAATGCTTGGCTGGAGGTCCCTGGGACAGACTCAGGGACATCAGAACATGCTGGGCATATATGACCTGAGAATTCTCTAGGCAACCCTGTACGACATGAGGAACAATGCACAAGAGGGGATACAGAGACCCCAGCGTCCTTAGTCTTAGGCCTGGCCCCAAGCTCCAACAAAGTAGACATTCTCACAGTGTCAACAACATTCAGAATATTTAATCACCCTATTTTAGAGTTGCCACCTTTTCTTCAAAAAAATTTGCGATCTGTAAAGCTCACAAGATTGCTGCCGCGGCAGTAGTCAATCAGAAACGAGCGCAAAAAGCAAGAGCTCATGGGAAATGTAGTTTTCCCAGAAAAAATACCCCAACAGTGCCCGATGCCCCCTGAGCCCCCCAACACACTTGCAATGTGAACCGGATAATAAAGCAAGGTCAGACAATTAAAATGAGCCATCTCTGAAGTCGCTAGGTTGAGCGGTGGAAGAGATATATCCCAAACTGTACAGTCCCATAAAAGTAAACGGAGCAATGGCGTCTATGTGGTAAAGCGTGCAAACTCAAATTTTGTCAGAGTTGAAACTGAGAAATAAAAATACATGAAACATCACTAGAACATGTAATCAGACCCAGAAAACACTGAACCCAGTAGGGAAAGTGCCAATAACCACCCCAAAAGATGCCAACCAGCAGTTAAAGGGTTAATTTACCACATAAAGTTGCTCCAAACACTGACAGACATAACAGAAACACCCAGTGAGTACAGGAGTGTGCAATAAGAACTCCCAGGAATAATCCCTGTGCGGAGGGGCACTGTAAGACAAGTGGACCTGCAGCACTCAAAGGGTTGCTCACCTGTCCTGCAGCTCTTCTGTCTTCAGATTACCATGTAGTAAGAAGTAACCTCAGTGGGTAACTCCTGGGGAAGCACTTGGAATCAAGATTTTCCCCCTCAGGGCTTAAGGGCCACAAAAAGCACCTGGATACTGAGCTAGCCAACATCTAAGGGCATTGTCAGTTATGGTAATCCACCTAATGGTGGTATTCCATATCAAACAGAAAAATAAAAAAAAGATTCTAAAACTACAGCAGAACTTTTCTCTTGCCGGTGTTTTCTTCACCAAGGAACAAATCTATCTGGAGCTGTTTGGCTAGCTGCAGCCAAGGAGGGCAGGTAGGCTCCACCCCCTGCAATCATTTCTAGAATTGTTCCTGCCTACTTAAAGGGGCAGATCGCCTACCCAAAGTTACCAGTAACCTGTATTGGATGACAGAGAAAGGGCTCTTGGGGTTAATCTGCTCGCTTTTAACTGCCCTAAGCGCTGTACATTCTAACAAAAATTCTAAACAGGGTTTGAAAAATGCAGTTTGATTTTATGGATACCAGTACCCAAGAGGAGAATTGAAAATTCCCATTTATTACAATGGAGATTTTAAAGTAAAACTTTCACCCCCAATACATTTTACCAGAGTAGGTATAGCTACTAAAACTCTGATATGTAAAAAATAAATAAATAAAAAATAAAAAACCAACACAAACCAATGAAAATTGTGCTGGTGACACATGGAGCCGTACAGACTGTACCGCACCACACTTTGGAACTGGCCTCTCTGCCCTAATTTCCCCACCTATCGCCCGTCCCAGTTATCCCTACGTGCTCTTTGATGTCTATGCACATTCGCCTGTGAAGGGGCAGGGTCTGAGCAAGACTGGCAGCTACTCGTGAGGAAGCGTGCTGGCAATCACCGGAAACATCATGAAGATGGAGCTGCTCTCCCTCCCTCCGGACAAGATAAGATTTATTATTTATATATATATATATATATATATATTTTTTTTTTTTTATAGAAATACGTGAATATAATTAATGCTTTTTCAATATGTTTTAAAGTGAACGCATAGGGCTGGGGATGTAAAAGCATGACAGTTCCGCTTTAAAGGGACAGTAATGTCCCATAAAAAAATTGTTTTGTAGTGTTTAAAAAAAAATAAATAATAAAATAAATAAATACATTATATGGTACAATAATATTCGCATGTAAAGTTTCCCTTCTCCTGATGTTGGCTTTAAAGCGGAGAGAGGGAGATCCGTGTTGGCCGACATGAGAAGGCTCTTCAGCAGAGCCGCAACAGTGATATAGGAAAATAATTACTTCACTGGAACGGTCTACCAAGTGTGCCTGCAAACCAGACACTTTGTAGACCTTTCCAATTAAGTAATTATTTTCAAATGTCGCAATTTTGGCTCTGCTGATGAGCCATTAGCTGGTGTCAGGACTGCAATCTCCTGTGGTCAGCAGAGCACGGACATCAGGAAAAGGGGAGGGAAGGGGGAACTTTAGATGTGGATATCTCTGAAACCATAAAGGTTTGAGAGAAAAAGATGTGTGCCATATCATTTATTTTTTTTTTTTTTTTTTTTTTAAATAAAACACAAAAGCACTTTATGGGACATTAATGTCCCTTTAAGCCCTTAAATGCAAGAGGTCTCCAAAGCATTGTCAAGAGTTGGGGACCTATCTAGCAGTCAAGTGGTTAAAAGCCTCATTTTTAATTGATGGGCATTTTTATTTGCGCCACAATTGCTCATCTTTTGCTTAAGGTCCATATTGCACAGAATTTATTTGGTATGCACATTTCATTTAGCAGCACAATGCTAAAATTAGAAGGAATGAATTAAGCTTGTAGCATTCTTAATTAGAAACAGAAGCACATGTGAATTTCAAGAGTCCTGCACATGCCAGAGTGGAATGAGAGATGAAGTCACAATCGTCAGGGAGGGGTGAAATAAAAACAAATGACAACATTAATCACAGACTTTGTAAGGAAAGGTTCAGAGCAATTAGCATGTTTATTATAAAGCATGCATGTTATTCATAGTCACTGCAAACACTGGTAATACCTACTGACAATGTGTAAATAATGAAATCAGTAATGAAGTACTTGTTGCTCCAATCATGCTACTGTCAAAACACAACAATGAGAATGTAATAAACGGATTCATGTATAAATACCCATCATCATTTTGTATGTCTGGAATGACTGCATTTACTCTGCTGTAGGCATAGCCTGTGGAAAACGTGTACGGTATAAAATGTAGACTAAATTCAGTGCATCAGTGAAGGGTTTAGTGTAGCCCTTAAGAATTAGGGTCCACCTACTGAATCCAAAAGGATGTTTTTTAGGGTCAAAAAGATACAGAGGAAGATGCACCAAGATGTGATAAGTGCATTTTAAAGGAGATATAACACACAGTGTGACTGAGGAGCCTGTGCACAGAGATCTCATGTTGGAGAGATGTGTGCATACATACAATCCACAGAACATAGGATCCAGAGAAGGGATCTCTAGCGCACCTTACTGCAATCCCCAACTAAGGAAGATAAACTGAGAAACTGGGTCCATTATGGATCAAACTACACCATATCAGTTCTTCTTAGTACATTAGCCTCATAACGGTTACTTTACAACAAGCGTATAACATTTTTGGCCTTCTAGCTGTTAGGGAATACGACTCCCATGATCATCTCCAACCAGCCATTGACTGGAAGGGAATAATGGCAGTTGTAGTCTCACACAGTTGGGGGGGGGGGCAGCCTTCACAGATTGATTACCACCTCTTTGCACTTTCTACTCATTTGCACAATTATGTTTGAATTTCTTAACTCTTTCCAGGTGAGATTTTTTTTTTTTTTTTTAATGCTATGAGCATAGTAAACACCTGTTCAGCTACGTGTGTCCTGTTGCTGTTCTCCTATGTTTGATCGGATTAAATAAAGTACTTAATAAAAGTAGAAGAGCTATAGGAAATTAATGCCTGGCAGAGTCTACATCATACACTGAGGAGGACGTCAATCAATATGGCTATTAAAGTTTGTAAACATACCATGATTAGTACATGAACTCTACATGCTTCTCATCTCAGAAAAGAGTGACAAGATTATATATAGCTCAGGATAATTAAAAGATACAATTGGTGACTTTCCGGTCTCTCCTCCAGATGCCATATATGACCTGTTTGCACCAAGTCTTCTGAAAAGGTACATTAAAGTGATACCACAAGCAAAAAAACATGCTCAAATTCACTAAATTATGTACAATTTGTTTGTTTCCTTTGGTGAGCAAGTTCTAAAATCTTTAAAGGGATAGTAATACTTGCAAATTACTAATACCCATATTGTAGCTTTGTTAAAAAGAAACTTATTGCCCCCAGTGTCATTTCTCAAACCCTTATGGTTTGAGAGATGATAGCGCTCAAAGTTCCCCCCTCCCTCCCCCTTCTCTGAGTGAACGCTGAACTCTGACTGCAGGGATATCCAGTATTACTTGCATCAGGCGGCTCTGCAGCATTGCCAAGATTGCATTTATAAAAAAGAAATCTTTCACTAAAACAGTCTTCTATGTGTGCTTGCAAACCAAGCACACGTAGACAGTTTCACAAGTTTTATAAACACGATCTCGGCTCAGCTGCAGAGCCGCCTGATGCACACAAGACTGTCGTATGACAGCTTCCCCTGCAGTCAGCGTTCAGTCAGGAAAGGGGGAGGGAATTTGAGCGGTATCATCCCTCTGTTCAACAGGGGAACAGGAGGAAAGATGTATGTCAGAGGAAACGTCCACGGGATCGACAAGGCATCCACTACCAGAGCCAGGTGATCATCCCAGCGAGAGCAGAACGTTGGCACCATCCTGTTGTGTCTGGTTGCCATCAGGTTGATGCAAGTAAGACCCCACTGTTGGATGATGAGGTTCAACACCTCTGGATGCAGCTCCCACTCTCCGCTGTCCGTGTGCCGACTGAGGAAGTCTGCCAGAATGTTGTCTACGCCAGAAATATGAATTGTGGAAATGGCAAGGCCATGCTCCTCTGCCCATTGTAAGATGGCCTTGACCTGTAGCCAAGCTGTGAGACTTCTCGTGCCGCCTTGCTTGTTGACGTAGTTTACCACTGTGCCATTGTCCGACTGTACCCTGACCAGGCAATCCTCCAGTTGCCGTGTCCAGAGATGTAGGGCATGAAATATCGCCCGAAGCTCCAAGACATTGATGGGAAAGAGATTCCTACTGAGACGACCGGCCCTGAACACTCAATTGCCCCAGCACCGCTCCCCATCCAGAGAGGCTGGCATCAGTCAACACTGTGGTCCAGAAGGGCACCAGGAAGGGTCTGCCTTTCAGGAGATTGTTCAGGTTAAGCCACCACAAGAGGCTCTGCTCCACTTGAAGAAGGAGAGATAGGGATCTCTCCAGGAGATCTGTGCGGCCCCTGCATGCCAGGATTAGAAACCTCTGAAGTTCCCTGATGTGAGCCATGGCAAACGGAACTGCTTCTGTGGTGGAAATGAACTTTCCCACCAAGGATGACAATGTCTTGGCTGGAAACGGATCGTGAGACAGGGTAGCCTGGACCTTCAATGCTATCTGATAAGCCACTTCGTCCATGAGAAATACCATCCATCTCTGAGTGTCGAAGAGGAGGCTCAGAAAGACCATCCTCTGGGAAGGAACAAGGTCTGACTTGTCCAAATTGATGATCCAGCCGTGATGAGAGAGAGCATGAATGCAGTCCTGCACCTGCTGGTGAAGGAGTTCCAGAGAAGATGCCTTCAGAAAGACGTTGTCCATATACAGTGTCACCCTGATGCCATTACGATGTAGGGCGGAGATCAATGCTCCCAGGACTCTGTTGAAGACTTGAGGAGCAGTGGTCAGGCCAAAGGGGAGGGCAGAAAACTAGAAATGCCCTCGGTCACAGGCAAAGCAGAGTGTCACGGTTTATTATGACTCTCAGACACAAGTTTTAGGTAAAAATCAATTTTATTGAAATAATAAATTGATAACGTAGGATGGCAAACACATACATACAGATATATACAGAATATAACAAGACAGAAGGCAGACTCTACCGGTCCTGTCAATATACCGGACAGGACAGCCTGAAGTAGCAGAATGTTAGGCTCTACCGGCCTTGCCAATACCGGGTAAGGCAACCTGCAGATGGAATAGCATAACGGTTCTACCGGCCTTACTAAATTACCGGGCAAGGCAGCCTCAAAAGATTAACAATGTAGGCTCTACCGGCCCTGCCAATACCGGGTAAGGCAACCTCAAATGGAATGTGGCAAAAGGTTCTACCGGCCTTACCAATACCGGGCAGGGCAGCCCAGAGATAGTAGCAGCAGTCAGATGGTAATGGCAAATTGACAGGATCGTAAGCAACCCAGTGTACACACACTGAGACCAACAGGGGAATCGTAAAGCCGCAAGACTTTGGAGCAAACCAGCGTCCGCACGCTGGGACCAATACTGACTTGCATAGCTGATAGGCTTTGGAGCAAACCAGTGACCACACAGTGGTGTAACAAGCGAGTTTGTATCGCCGCAAGGCTTTGGAGCAAACCAGCGTCCGCACGCTGGGACCAATACAGGATAGTATAGCCGATAGGCTTTGGAGCAAACCAGTGACCGCACACTGGTGTAACAAGCGAGTTTGTATAGCCGCAAGGCTTAGGAGCAAACCAGCGTCCGCACGCTGGGACCAACACAGGATTGTATAGCCGATAGGCTTTGGAGCAAACCAGTGACCTCACACTGGTGTAACAAGCGAGTTTTGTATAGCCGCAAGGCTTAGGAGCAAACCAGCGTCCGCACGCTGGGACCAACACAGGATTGTATAGCCGATAGGCTTTGGAGCAAACCAGTGACCGCACACTGGTGTAACAAGCGAGTTTTGTATAGCCGCAAGGCTTAGGAGCAAACCAGCGTCCGCACGCTGGGACCAACACAGGATTGTATAGCAGATAGGCTTTGGAGCAAACCAGTGACCGCACACTGGTGTAACAAGCGAGTTTTGTATAGCCGCAAGGCTTAGGAGCAAACCAGCATCCGCACGCTGGGACCAACACAGGATTGTATAGCCGATAGGCTTTGGAGTAAACCAGTGACCACACACTGGAGTAACAAGCAATGTCGCCGACGCGACCAGGCAGGAGGTCGCCAGGATACAGGAGACAGGCGATGAGATGACAGGAACCAGCAAAGATCAGTCAGGTCAGGAAACAGCAGAGAAGAAGTTCAGCAGGAACTGCAACACCAGAGACTAGGCCGGAACCAGGACTGGAACAACTCAGCAGGCAGGAAACACTGGAACAGTAGCGATCAGGAACTCAGGAACACATGAGATCAGGAACTAGGAACACTGGAACAGAGGCCCAGCTATCACTGGCATAGTGATAGCAAGAAGGTCAGAAACAACACGAAAGGGCACTCAAAGGGTGCCCAATCCAGGTTTAAATAGGCAATAAGAGGCGGGCTATCTGCAGACAGCCAATAGAAGCCCCCTACTGGTGACAGACAAGGAACTGCAGCAATCACGGGAACCGTGATACAGAGATACTGCCAACTCTCTGGATGAATGGTAATGTGCAGATAGGCATCTTGAAGATCCACAGAGTCCAGAAATTCCCCAGGAAACACGGCTGCAATCACTGTGCGGAGACTCCTGGTGGTATTGGGACCTGGCCACAAAGGAGTTGAGAGCCTTCAGATCCAAAATGGGACGACAGCCCCCGTCCTTCTTGGAAACCACAAAGGAGGTTGGAGTAAAATCCCAAGCCCCTCTTCTACAGATGACAGAGCAAGGGCAAACCCACAAAATGAGCCATCTCTGACCTGGCTATGTGGAGCGGTTGCAGAGATATGTCCCAAACTGTAAAGTACCATAGAAGTGAATGGAGCAATAGCGTCTATGCAGTAAACGGAACATAAAGTTAACGAGGTGAATACCAAAACGTAAAACCACTGAAAAGCACACTAGAATTAAACAGTAGACCCAATTAACACTGGTCCCAGTAGGGAAAGTGTCCAATGCCCCCTCAAAACATGCTAACCAGCAACAAAAGGGTTAAGTTATCACAGAAACTTGCTCCAAACACTTCATGGACATACAGAATAAACCCAATGAGTGCATGAGTATGTAATAGGAACTCCAAATGAGACCCCTGTGCGGAGGGGAAGCATGGGGCATGTGGACCACAGCACTTACAGGGTGCTCACCTTTTTCAGCAGGACTTCTGTCTTCAGATTACCATTGTCAAGAAGCCTCAGTGGGCAACTCCTGGGGAAAGAACTTGAGGCCAAGATTTCCCCCCCAGGGCTTAGGTTCACAAAAGCAACTGGTAAACTGAGCTATCCACATTTGGGTGATGGGAATGGTCAGTGATGGTAATCCACCTAATGGTGGTATTCCATATCTAACAGAAAAATAATAATAAAAAAAAAAAACTAAAACTATAGCAGAGCTGTTCTCTTGCTTGTGTCTTGACCAAGGAACAAATCTTACTGGTTGTGGATTGGCTAGTTGCAAGCTAAGGAGAGGAGGTGGGCTCCACCCAGCAGTCACTTCTCAGAATTGTTCCTGCCTATTAAAGGGGCTGATCGCCTACCCAAAGTTACCAGTAACCTGTATTGGACGACAGAGAAAAACAAATTATAATGATTTGCCTGCAATATACGACAATGGTACTTAGTTCAGCTTGCGAAAGGTCATCACAAAAACAGCACTGTTATTAGTTTTATACTGAGGATTACCATGTTAAAAAAAACAAAACAAAAAAAAAAAACCCTATTTTAACACCGAAAAAAAAAATGCATTTTGTCTGGTTGGAGCTGTAAAAAGGTTTGGATGAAGAATCTATATCCTTGCAGTGAGCATACATCAGTTTTACTGCTTATATATATAGCTGGGTACAAATAAAATTATATAGACATTTCTTGTGTTTGCACCCACTCCACGTCTGTCAGTTTTTCACATTACTGTTCCCCCTTATGTTTATACAGTGAAATCATTTGTGTATCCTTGTTTTGCCAGCTTAGCTTCTGAATATCATAAATTTGCTCACGTGTATATCAAAACAACTGGATGAGGGAATGGTGTGTATTTTTAGAGTTAACTAATCCTAATTTTCAAAAGATTCTCTTTAAACGAGCAGCCATTTTTAAAATCGTTTTGCACTTTTAAAATGTGCAATTTAATATGCAATAGCTCCTTGGTTTTCTTTTATGTGGTCACTGTGCAATATAGGCCATATTGGTTTGTATAATATTAATTGTGTGAGCACCATCTAGTGGATCCAGAGAGATGGTGTTTCCCCACAATGACAAGCACTCGCTCCAACAATAACTTAAAACAATAGGAGAAACATTCACTAAGGTGCGATAAAGAGGTGATAAATTGGAGAAGTCCTCTCTACTTTATCACTTCTCCAGTTCCTATGTTACTCTATGGAGCCTATTCACTATGATCTCCAAAGTGGAATAAATCTTAGTGCATTGACTCCATAGAATAACCTAGGAACTGGCGAAGTCTTCACCACTTTATTACCTCATTACCACCACTTAGTGAATCTCCCCCCTCATCTCACTGCTCCACATCAAGATGTTCACATGCTTCTGTTACACCTCACCCAGGATTTTAGCCCTGGTTTACAAAACAGTGATATTAGATGGATCATGTGGCTCTCTACCTGACAATACAGCTCCCATCATTCTCAGCTAGCTGACAACAGGAGCTATAGCTGAACACTGATGAGCTACACGTTTTGCGCTTATTGAAAAACAGAGAGGAATACAAGCTGTGCATAAAAGTCTATTGGCTTCATTTTCCCTCCTGTGAAGAGGGAGTCTCAATGAGAGACAGCACACGTAATAGAATGTAAAAAACACCACATGATTAATTCATTTGAGTAGTGTCAGGCAACCAGAATCACCCTAAGCAATGTTCACTTATTCACACAAGCTGCTCTTACATTAGAGCTTCCTACTCATTTGTACAAAGGCAGGCATTAATTTTGTATTAACTCTCCTCTCTTCCTATTTTACCTTATCTCGCAAGCTACACAGAAGTATGGAAAGCTTGTCTCTTGAAAACACGACTATCGATTTTGAACTTAAGTGAGAGCCCAAGGACTGCTGAAACAGTGATCATCACTCAGTATTTCTCTTATTCCATCCACCACAGTAGATAATCTGTCTTTGTGCAAGGTCAGTGTAAACATTGAACACCTAAGGCTTCTGCATAGTTTGTTACATTAATATATTTACTATCAGATGCTTGTGAGATATGGCCTTTCATCCCATAAGGTCATAAACCATGAGCAACAAAGGGAGGTAGAGCAGCAGCTGGAGTTAACTGAAGAGCCTCCTCAGTGATAGCTCTTCCCTCTTCTACTGGCCAAGGAGTAGACACTGAATCGGGGAAGGATGCAGCAGGATGTGGCACTGGTCAACTTGCAGCTGGGAAGTTGTCAGGGGGAGCAGCAACACAATATCTTCATACACTACTGATAGAACAGCTAATGTCAAAATAGCTTATTAAAATTACATCCATACAATTTCCCCCTTTTCAAAAGCTCAAAGGGCTTAACATTATAGCTAAATTATAAAAAGCAGATTAACCCTTGGGGGCTAAAGAGGTCTCCAATGCATTGCTTTTCAATGCGTTGGAGACCTCTCTAGCACCCGAGGGGTTAAGGAGGAATAGTGTTAGGGTAAAGTATGGGATGCTCTGAAGGAGGATGTGTTGTAGTAGAGGCAAGTTATCTTATCTCCACATTGTACCAAAAGACTGGGACAGGAGAATCCTCTGAGAGAGATATGAGGCATCAGACCACCCTGTTGCCACCAGTGTCTTAGGTGTTGGACACACCACCATAACAATACTTTGCAAAGTGATTGAAACAGCTGTACAAATTGAAGGGATTAAATGTTAAAGCTGAATCCAGCTGAATCTTGTGCCTACAGCTTCACCTTAGGCACCTGACTCCCAAAAGGCCTGAAGCACAAGTCTGTGTTTAGTTGCTTGTCCCTCCAGTTGTTGTGGACTACAACTCCCATTGGCTGGCAGGAGACTATAGGAATTGTAGTCCACAATTGCCCACCCCTATCCCATAGAAAATGTTAAAAGGAATCGGACAGGCTCTCCCCTACTTGATCTCTGATCTTTGTTTTGTGTTCATTTAACTCAAAGTAAAGTTTTGGAAGCTTCTAAACAGGTGTCAACCTGATCAACTGAGGATGATGGGACTTGTTGGAAAGTAGCAGGTTGTCTACCCTGTTTCTCCAGTCCCCCCCAAGGACTTGAAATGTTGCAAGTGTAGAATACATTTTCATGAGTACAAGCTAATTGGAGCAACAAGTACTTCACTGGTTGGACAGAACTGATTTTGGGGTCCAGGTTATTACCATTCTGTAGTACCTGTTACGATGATCTCAGGGACATCCAGAATGTTGCCAAATGAAGCGGTTTTACGGTGGCCTCGTTTAGGCTTGATAAGGGCTGCAAAAACACATACACAATACACATGCAAACAACTACAAGTGGTATGAGAGCATGACAAACGAAGCATGGACGTGTACATTCACAGTGTTAAACAAGGAGGTAACATGCAGATAAAAAAAACAAAAAAAAACATGCAAACTAAGCAGCTACATTCCTACCCTTGCTGAACACAAACAAGAAAACAGGCTTATGTTATAAAGAGGAAGAACGTAAATGGACATGCACAGTGTGACTAACACACAAAGCTACAGTGGCAGGTACAGAGGAATGCATTTATGGAGTCATGGAAACTCTTAAAGGAACAGTAAATCCATATATGTTACGTGCCCCAAATACTGCAAACTTAATCTTACCTAGTTAAGTGGCTGATCAGTTTCAGGTTTCTGTGGGATTTCAGCTTTGCACAACCTCATATAGTAGGTTCTATGGGGGTTTGAGACAAAAGTCTCGGCTCCCATAGATCCGGACACCAGACAGTACATGAAAGTACTTCCTTAGTCTGAGGGACATGGCACAGGATCAGCTATTTGACTCCAAGTATTAACCCTTGAGCTACAGAAGCAAGTTTAGGGTCATCAGGGGCATATAGCCTTCGTTTTGGTCAGCATATTAGGGTTTACAGTTCCTATAATGGGCAGTTAAGAGTTTATGAAAGGGACTTTCTTGAGGAGTAAAACAAATGATTTCAACACCAGGAGATTTTTTAAACACACCGACTGGTTCTCAAAACTCTTTGAGATTGCAGTAACATTCAATGAAAAATCTCCAAGTTAAAGTAAAATGATTTAACCCATTAGAAAAAAGATTTTAGTCTTACCTGTTAAATACTTTTCTCTTAGTCCATACAGGTTACTGGTAACTTTGGGTAAGCAATCCGCCCCATTAAGTAGGCAGGAACAATTCTAGAAATGACTGCAGGGGGTGGAGCCTACTTCCCTCCTTGGCTACAGCTACAGCTAGTCAACCAGCTCCAGAAAGATTTGAGACACTAACTATGACTAGATAGTAGAAGGGAAAGAAGACTCCTGTGAACATGACCCCGAAGAACCCCCACAGTCTGCCACAGGACAGCCAAGCATGGTCCCTTGACAGGGTGGGAGACCAGTAACCTGTATGGACTAAAAGAAAAGGATTTAACAGGTAAGACTAAAATCCTTTTCTCGGTCATCCAATACAGGTTACTGGTAACTTTGGGATGTCCAATCATCGAGTTTCCCAAAGGCGAGAAGTACGGCAAGGACCAGGCACAAGGCCCCCAAAGTCACCAGAGCAGACATGAACCAGAGATAGCCCCAAAAAAAACAATGAAGTGTCAATGGACACTGAACAGGGATAACAACCCCCCAAACTGTTACACAGCACACTGAACTAGAGCCAACAGGGCTCAAAAGTGAAGGAAGCACTAAGAACCGAAGAAGATACTAGACAGGCAAGACTGCCTCCAGGATTTTCCTCCCAAAGCTGGTATCAGCCGATGCAAACACAACACGGTAGTGCTTCGAAAAGCTGTACACAGACGACCAGGTGGCAGCCTTGCACAACTGATAAGCAGATGCAAGTCTTCCTGCCCTGGTACCCTCAGGAATGACAAACAGCGTGTCAGATTGTCTGATGGACACAGTGCGATGTACATAAAATTTGAGACAACGCATCACATCTAACAAGTGGAGATCCCTCTCCTTGTCATAGGTGGGGTCAGGGCACAAAGAGGGCACCACAATCTCCTGATTGATGTGGAACTCCGAAACCACCTTGGGAAGGAACTCCTGAGAGGTGCGGAGCACCGCCTTGTCCTTGTGACTGAGGAGCAGGAGCCTTAAATACGGGGCAAGTATGAGCAACGCCTTGGAAAAACACCTTGACATCAGGAAGGATAGCAATGCAACTCTGAAAGAAAACAGAGAGAACAGAAGTCTGAACCTTAAGGGAACTCAAACTGAGGCACTTATCCACACTGTCCTGCAAGAAAGCCAAGATCGTGGGCATATCAAATTCCTTAGACAAGTCCCTATCGGCACACCAAGATAGGAAGGTCGCCCAGACAAGATGGTAGGCCTTTGAGGAACCTGGCTTGCAAGCAATAAGCATGTTAGCCACCACACCGGAAGAAAAACCTCTCTTCCAAGCCGTCAAAGCTAGACGATGAACGTCCTCTTTCCACACGTAATCCTGAAGGAGAAGATCCGGACGAGAGGGAAGTCGGAATGGCTCTGCCACTGACAGATCCAGAAGCTCCAGAAACCAAGCCTGTCGAGGCCAGTATGGAGCAACCAGAATGACTGGGCAACGCTCCAGGTGCAATTTCCGTAACACCCTGTGCAACGTAGGAAGGGGAGGGAAGATGTAAGCCAGAGGAAATAACCAAGGAATGGGCATGGCATCCAAGGCTGGAAGATCCCTCCAGCGAGATAAGAACATCGGATCCTTCTGGTTGTGTATTGTCACCGTCAGGTGGATGCAAGGAAGACCCCACTCCTGAACAATGAGGTTGAACACCTCTGGATGCAGTTCCCACTCTCCACTGTCCACCGTGTGTCGACTGAGGAAGTCCGCCATGATGTTGTCTACGGCTAGAATCAGCACTGCGGATATGTCAGGAACGTGTTCTTCTGCCCAGGACAAAATAGCCTTGACCTCTAACCAAGTGGCGAGACTTCTTGTTCCTCCCTGCTTGCTGATGTAAGCCACAGCCGTGGCGTTGTCGGACTGAATCCAGACTGGGCATTCTTCCAGTTGGGGCGTCCAGTGATGAAGGGCATGAAATATCGCCCCAAGTTCCAATACATTGATGGGAAGGAGAGATTCCTCCTGAGACCACCGTCCCTGAGCACTCAGGTGACCCAGGACTGCTCCCCAGCCGGAGAGGCTGGCATCCGTTGTCACCGTGGTCCAGAAGGATATCAGGAAGGATTTGCCCTTCAGGAAATTGGAGAGGTGGAGCCCCCACGACAAACTCAGTCCCACACGAAGAGGGAGGGATACGGACGTCTGCAGGAGGTCCGGCTGACCCTTGCATACCTGATCACAGACTGCCGGAGCTCCCTGGTGTGAGCCATGGCAAAAAGGACTGCTTCCATGGTGGAGACGAATTTCCCCATCAGAAAAGATAGCTACTTGGCTGGAACTGGATCTTGAGCTAGAACAGCCGAAACCCTGTGTGTGATCTGGTGAGCCACATCCTCCGTGAGGAACACCATGCTCTGCTGAGTATCGAAGAGAAGGCCCAGGAAGACCAGACGTTGGGATGGGACAAGACCCGACTTGTCCAAGTTGATGATCCACCCGTGATGGGTGAGAACGTGAATGCATTGCTGAACCTGCTGATGAAGACGTTCCGCAGATGGGGCTTTCAGAAGCAGGTCGTCCATGTATGGAGTAACTCTCATGCCATCCCGGTGGAGGATGGACGCTAAGGCTCCAAAGGACACTGTTGAAGGGAAGAGCTGCAAACTGAAAATGCCGGCAAATCTGAGATACTGCCAGCTCTCTGGATAAATGGCGATGTGTAAATATGCATCCTGAAGGTACAGAGTAGCAATAAATTCCCGGGAATCATAGCAGCAATCACCGTCCTCAGGGACTCCTGGTGATAATGAGACCAGATCACAAAGGAATCGAGATCCTTCAAGTCCAAAACTGGACAACAACCGCTGTCCTTCTTGGACACTACGAAGAGGTTTGAGTAAAAACCCGTACCTTTATCCCGAACTGGAACGGGTTTCAGAACATCCTCGTCCAGAAGAGACTGAATAGAGCCGTTGGAGATGGAGTTTGTCCACGCCCTGGGGCGTATAAGAGGGGAAAAAGCAAAAAGGAGGAAGAGAGGTGAAAGGGATCCTGTATCCTTCTGCCGCTACTTGAAAAAACCACAGGTCCACCACTGAATCCTACCAAATGCTGTGATAGTGACGAAGATGACCACACACAGCTGAATGGGGACCCAGGTTCAGCGAGTCATGCCGGAGAAGTCTTGGAAGCCCTGGGCTTGGAGGAGACCTTGGGCTTCCGCTGCTGTTTGGGCTTGGGGGAGGCATGTGGAGCTGAGGGAACCACCTATTTCACCATACGTGTCAGTCTGAAAGGGATGAAAAAAACCTGTTACGCTTGAGAGGTTTCTTCCTGGGGACCAAGGGCAGAGGAGTGCTCATACACAGAGTTGCCTCACTGATCAGATCCTTAAGATCTGGCCAAATAAGGATGTACCCTGAAAGGGCAAGGACAGCAAGGCTTTCATAGAAGCGGTGTCAGCAGCCCAGATCTTGAGCCAAAGAGCTTGTCCTGGCAACAGACATGGTAGAAACCCTTTCCACCAGACGGATAGCATCAAATAAGGCAGCAGAAACATAGTGCTGGGCCTCAGATATGTTGACAAGAAGCCGCAACATATCCGAATATTAATCACCCCCACGTACAGCTAGGGTGAGTTGTTCAGTCCAGACCGCAATGGCACAGTTAACCCATGCCGCAGCGAATGCTGGACACATGGCAGTACCAGCAGTGTGGGCTCCTCTCAACCCAGTAGGGAAAGTGCCAATAACCACCCCAAAAGATGCCAACCAGCAGTTAAAGGGTTAATTTACCACATAAAGTTGCTTCAAACACGGACAGATAACGAAGACCCAGTGAGTGCAGGAGTGTGCAATAAGAACTCCCAGAAATAACCCCTGTGCGGAGGGGCACTGGGGACAAGTCGAACCGCAACACTCAAAGGGTTGCTCACCTTTCCTGCAGATCTTGTCTTCAGATTACCATGTAGTAAGAAGTAACCTCAGTGGGTAACTCCTGGGGAAGCACTTGGAATCAAGATTTTCCCCCTCAGGGCTTAAGGGCCACAAAAAGCACCTGGATACTGAGCTAGCCACATCTAAGGGCATTGTCAGTTATGGTAATCCGCCTAATGGTGGTATTCCATATCGAACAGAAAAATAAAAAAAGATTCTAAAACTATAGCAGAACTGTTCTCTTGCCTGTGTTATCTTCACCAAGGAACAAATCTATCTGGAGCTGGTTGGCTAGCTGCAGCCAAGAAGGGAAGGTAGACTCATTTCTAAAGGGGCGGATTGCCTAGCCAAAGTTACCAGTAACCTGTATTGGACGACAGGGAAAATCTTTTTTCATAAAAAACGAACACAAAAAAAACACACCTTCCGTGTACAAACATGGAAGAATTCTAGAGCACGCCAACTTCACCATAGGGGACAAATATAAAAATAACCATTGATTTAAAAAAATACTTTAAATCCCTTGAGTGCCAGAGGGTTTAGCCAGAATTGTTCCACATTCAGTTTTGTGCATATGGCCATTAAAGCAGGCATTAAATGTTAATTAGTAGTCAACTATTGGCTTCTGTGTCAATTCCCTCATCTACTTTACACACCACCATTTCTGCACTCAAAGCATCAGGGCATGCAGTGAAACATGTTCTAGTAACGGATATGAACTAATAATGTGCTATATTACAGGAATCATCAGAACCATATTATACAAATAGACTAACAAGGGTGAAACAATAAAGCCATTTGCCCTTGGGGAATCAGGCCAGCAAATCTATTTGAGCACACAATACTAGCAGCACATGTCAACAATGAATGGATTCAATGTCAGTTTCTCAATATTAGAAAGTTAACGGATGATGAGAACAAAATGGTGGATATAAGTAAAAGATGAACTTTAGAGCAGGGATAGGCAGAAACTGCAGTTATTGTAAGTCTACAACAATCCTTCTCAGTAAAACAATGTCTATCTATAATGGGAATTTTTGGCAAACAAGGGCAAGAGGACCACTTACCTAGCTCAGCCCATACACAATGATCAATACAGAGTATAGTATACAGGTACCAAACCCTGGTCCCTCATGAGCTATAGGTAGAGCATATTTTAGGATCTTGCTGCTCTAGTACAGGCAAATCAACCAGTTGCTCAGTCACTAAAACTGACCTGTCTGTGTTCAGGGACAGATATCCCCCAAAACATACTGTTGGTAGCTCTTTAGGGCCAGGGTTCGCTACTTTTACTGTCTATTGAACAAAGAGTCTGATATGCTTTAAAAAAAAAACACGGAGCAATTCTAGGCATACCATTTACACGTGTGGGGGAAACTACAAAACACACATCCACATTTCCACCAATTTAATGCAAATGCATTGATGATTTCTCTCTGGATTAGAGATCTTAAAAGCATAATTTAAATCAACAGGATTTTAATTGTTCGGGGGGGGGGGTACAGTTGATTTTTTTTTTTTTTTTTTACTATTACAGCCTCACTTATTTCATTACAAGTACAGCAGAAAAATGTGTTGCACACAAATACCTTCTACTGAAAGCTAGCATCTATACAGGTATATTTAGTATCAGAGAGCTAAAATAATGTTAAGTATCTAATCCTACTTTGATCAGGACCCCCTGTCTTCATTAGTATATGAAAGTTCCATAGGTAACAGACAATAGTGCAGTGTTGTCTGTAAACTGACAGGCTAGAACAAGGATGGGCAGCCTGAGGCTCTCCAGGGTACTAAGGCACTTTGGTGTGTAGTGGGCTTGAAAATGGATGTCACTTTTTTGTCTGTGAAGACTGACAAAATTCTGTTGAGTATCAAAAGTATATTGCAGTTGTTATCCATAGTATACTTGCTCTTGTTATTCTGATTGTGAGACCTAAGAATCACATATATATATGTATGCATTTGTCCCATTCATTTTACCCTCTTCATACAACCTATACAATATGCTATTTTGCCCAGAAACCTCCAGAGTACATTTTGCCCAAGGTAAATAAATAAATATTAGATAAATATTTAGAAGTGCTGCATTAGAAAAACAAGTGTAGGCTTTGAATTTGGGGACACAGAACAAAATAAAAATAATCTAAAAGATGCCAACTCAGTGTAAAGAATGTTATTTGACACTATATACATATATATGACCACATTTCAAGTTGTAGCTTTTCATGTTCCTTTAATAAATATGTCCTAACTACTGGGTATTTATATCAGACAAAACCTTCTTTAATTGCCATTGTACTCCCAAAGAACAGGAATATGTTCTAAAAGTAACTTTCTGAAGATGGAACATTTCAAAATGTACTGCGATATAAATATTGCAATAATGAAATACATTAAAGGGATTGTAATGTCCCCCAAAAATATCTTCTAAATGGTAGCTGCAATAAAAAAAAAAAAAAACATGTAATGCGCTTGATAGGAGTTGTAGTCCTCTAACAGTTGGCTGTATCCCAGGCATATGTACAAAATTATATATATCCTCTTTCAAATGCCTTCTAAATGTGTCATTTATATAATCAGTACTCCAATTCAAAGCAAAGGCTCAACATTAATTCAAGTTAGGGGGAAAAGGAAAAAATGTGGGTACCCTCTGGGCAAACTGACATAAGCCTGTTCACAGCTTCAATAGACAGTTTAAAATGGTCATGTGAATAAAATGTAGTATAATACTTTCACTGAATATTAACCTGATCCTCATGGACACATACATACACTCTTAGGCTAGAGGGACCACTAAAAAAAAAAAAAAAAATGGCTTCCTAGAAAGCAGTCTACGCAGTCCAACAATTTCCTCAGGTAAAAGGGTTCCTATCCATAAAACAATTGAAGATCAGATGCTTCACAATGCTCTGCAAACCCACCCACCAACAATTATTTTTGTTTGGTAGGAGAGGTCTGAACCCTTTTCAATGTAAAATCGAAAGTGGCTAAATGTGACCACATTTGATGCATGTGATCAAGCTTATTAAGAGAAAGCTGATAAAACCATAAACAGAGGTACAGTAATTGTTTTGAGATTAGAACCAAGCACTGTTCAGTTTACAGAACCACTTTATTAAAAAAAAAAAAAAAAAAAAAAACTCTTAAGCTCAGTTATACGATACATAGCCATCATCACCTTTTAGAAACTTGGATAAACAATCTGGGGGTCAAGTGGTGATGTGCAACAGTCATTATATTAATATTTAATATGAAGAATCTATGGGCTTACGCACCTAAAATATACATATGCGGTTAGGAATACTACTTACTATTGAAATTTAAATGGTAATATGAACCCTATTCATTTGTAGGTAATAATATTCCTTTGAGTAACACCATAAATGCCAGTGAGTTCTCCAAGCTGGAGAAAACTCAGATTAAGAATGAGGAGGTTTGAATGTTGGAAAGTAGTTAAACAGCTCAGCTCAAGTATTGGGTAAATGTGAGACACTGCACCATTTGTAAAATACAGTGACCAATACTACAGGAGAAAGGGGGGGGGGAATTCTTACATTTATCAGGTGCTGTTTGAGTGAAGAACTGAGGGAATAGTAGCAATTAGGAGAACATGATATGCCTTTTTAACCCCATAGAT
This sequence comes from Rhinophrynus dorsalis, assembly GCA_037306005.1. NCBI lineage: Eukaryota > Metazoa > Chordata > Amphibia > Anura > Rhinophrynidae > Rhinophrynus > Rhinophrynus dorsalis. The sequence continues at coordinate 306,856,119 of CM074720.1, read as the reverse complement.
GCCAGAGAAGTCTCTTATGCATTGCGAAGCACTGCACACATCTCTTAATTCAAGGTGTTAAATATAAAGAATTCCTTTTCTTTATTTCAAAAGTCAAAACCCAGCCACAGTGTAAAGGGTGTGACAAATCGTCCATTACTTTGTTGCAGTTGGTGCCAAAGAACAATAACCCAATTTTAGCTAAGGATGATCAATTGGCTTATGGAATTAATTTATTTAATAAAACAAGGTTCAACCTTTGCTTACAAGAGAACTAATGGAAACTAAAAATGTATATTCTGCAATGGTTACACGTGAATGAAAGGAGTAAAGGTTATGTGAATAAGAAACGAACATGCCCCTTTGCCTCCACTTTCACTCTTTACCTGTGCTAGCAGAAATCCTTGCCTCTAATTCAGACATGTCGGCACTCATTCTTTTGCCTTCAGATGTACTCAATGTAGATGGTGGTCTCCCTCGAACTTCTGAGAGACTCTCCACACTGCTTCCTCGAGAGGGAGGCAAGCTCAAGCGGCCAGGCTCACCCTGAATCAGAAGTGTCATTAGATCAGTAGGCATCAGTAAGAGAAAATTCATGCTATGCAGGATTTTAAGCCATAGATACTGAATTGAAAGAAATCAGCCCCTAAATATTAACTGTCCTATACATATACATATTTTGTTCTCGTTTCCAAAATCTTGTCTTTACTGATTCTGAACCAAAGTCTGACCTTAAAAGGGAAAGTACTGGATATGGAGGAGTGCAGTGCATTTCTCTCCTCTCTGGTTCTTAACCCCTTAGTGACAGACAACTTACCTGGTAAAGTCCAGGAAGTCATTCGCTAGAATGGGGAAAAAAACAAAACAAAACAAAAAAAAAACACCCTGTCACTAAGGGGTTAAAGGGTAAATATGGTACCTCTAGCATTCAAAGTTGTACTTGTCCCTTACTGTGCCGAACTGAAATAGTTCGGCTTCCTAAATACGGCCAAGGTGTGTTCTGTGCGGTGCAATGACTCTATTGGTTCAATAGGTGCTTTTAGGGCCATTCGTACATTAGTTAATGTCCTTGAAGGTACCATTGTCCACAATTAGTCCTCCACTAGCAGTTCTAGGTTTATTAATTCTCAGTACAAACCATCCTCTGGTACGTGACTGAAACAAGCAAAGTGGGTAATCACTGTAGTGGAGCAGCACTTCCTGGTGTGGGGACTTAAATATGGTGACCTATATCAAACAAGCTCTGCTGTAGTGATAACATCTCTTCTACTCAGATATCACTGAGTTTTGGACCAATACACTTTTTTTTTTTTTTTTTTTTTTTTTTTACAGATATTCGTGTGAGGCAACGGCTGCCACCCACCAGTAATAAATCAGCCTTGTCAAGTTAATGGTCAGGGACACACAGCAATTGTTTTAGTTTACGTTAGATGGGTTTGTTACTTTAAGAACCAGATGGATGCACAATATATTGCAAAGCAGTTTGTTGCTTACACCCCCCCCACCACCCTCCCCAGACTTTAAAGGGATAGTAATGTTTCATAATAAAAGCAGCTCTAATAAATCATCATAGTATTTGGGCCATGGGGAGTGTTATTTCAATTCTGTCACAGTTGTTATTCAAGAGTAATTGAATGATAAAGCAGGGCTTAAAATTTGAAGTCTTTTCGTTCTAGCCAGACCTGAAAAGTTACTCGCCAGTGCAAGCCATAACATACCCATACATCGCCATTGGCTAGTGGAAATTTTGAGCCCTGGATAAAGTATTCTCCTCCACACTTCTACTGATGTAACACTGCTCAGCTTAGAGCAGCAGAGAGTGTCCAGGTAGATTGCAGACAGGGACAAGGAAAAAAGCTGAAAAAACTGTAAAGGGGGATCAGGGTTTTTATTGTTCTCACAGTAGAATATTGACCCTTGATGTGAGCTGTCTGCTCTATGGACTGGATTCCACATCTGAGGAGTGGGGGCTTACACTAGGTAAAAGGGGTAGGAGGGGGAAACTCTTGTTCAATTGCTCTTGAACTACAACTCTCACATTGAAATAACACTCTCTATGGCTCAATTACTAAGAAGATTAATTGGAGCTGCTGTTTTTGTGAAACATTACTATTCCTTTAAGCTTCTATAAGGATCAAAAGCGAAATGAGCTTTATAAGTAGAGCGAGCCAGGTGTGGGTAAAGCAGGGATAGCCTACCCTGCCTCTTTAACATCAGAGTCCCTGTGTTCCCCAGAGGACAAAAGTGAAATGCTAATATTTACACTTAGTGGTACAGAAGTGGAACAATGTAATAAACACATTTCATGCACTTACAGATTGCTTGGATTGATTTTTCAAATGCTGTGCCAATTTGGACTCAATTCGCTTGATTGTGTCATTACTTGCGCTAGCCTGGAAATCATTGGGGTCTATATTAATGTCACTCTTGTTGCTGGTGTTTGTAGATGTAATATCTATACAGGAACCTGAAAAACAGGGAGACAAAATGTTTTTATTACAAAAGCTTATTTTTTGGATTATAAATATATTTGTTTGTTATCTCTTTACAGCAACTGCAATGTTTCAAGGGTATCACCCCATATAAAAACTCACACACACAAAAAATTTGGCATGTAGTGGTATGCTTAACAGTAGTAGTATTTGCCAGCATAATTACAGAGTTAATGAGAAATCCTACTTCTGCCGAGACTGATAGCTAGGCAACACCGCAGACATGTTTGCTTACAGATGCCTGCATTGTCAGTCCCAGTCTCCTCTAGGAGGCATTGCATGGTACCTTTAGATACCAGAAGGGACTGAGGGCGCATGCGTGCAGATGCCTCTAAAGCGTTGCTGCCTGGCAGTCAGTCTAGGCAGAAGTAGGATTTCTCATTAATGCAGAAAATAGGCTGGCTAATACTACTATTGTTAAGCGCATCACTAGATGCCCAATTGTTGTGGGGAGACTGTTCCCCTTTAAAACAAGTTCATATCTTTCGTAATGCTTGGGATATGTAAAAGGCACCAGGATATTCTACTACTATAGATTTATTAAAATGTACTCTGACCTTTCCATCAAGCTGGCTATCTTACTGAAGAATGTGGACTGTGAATACTGCTGACTGGCCATTGACTGATCTCTGCTAGAAAGCTCTGCTTCTTTCTACCATTTACTTCTGAAAGTGATTTAGGACTATAAAGTAAAAAGTTTGTACGCAAGAAAGGGAATGTACTAAAAGTGTAGCAAATCTGAGATATCTCAGTGTCTCCAACAAATTCCCATTGATTAATATAGGATTTAACGCCAATGCAATAAATCCTATTCCTCTCAGTTTGAAAATATAGCAAAGCAGCGTAAAGAAACAAAAGCGAGAGGAAAGGACATCCCCTAAAAAAGACCCCAAGAGGACCCCTGCGTTTAGGAAAGGAAAAGGTTTCTTACTGATCACATACACCTGTCATATAGTGGCCTTGATCCAAGAAGCAATGATAACTTTGGATGCAGCCAGGGCCATTCAGGGGCCCTCCGGAATGAAAGATTTCCTAAAAGGCTGTGTGCAAACATAGACCTGGTACATTGTCTTAAGTGCTATCAGATGGCATTTCTGCTGATTAGGATCAGGGCAAAAAAGAAAAAAAAAAAAAAAAGAACAATTTCACGGTTGATGTGAAAATCAGAGGGCCTTGGGCAAAAATCCTGAGTATGAAAAACCACCTAGCCCTGGTGGAAAACCAGTAAAGGGGTTTACAAGACAGGGCTTGTAGTTTGGCAACTCTGCTAATGGAAATAGCCAAAAGGAAGGCCATCTTAAGCATTCTGAGACACAAAGAAACTGAAGAAAGGTTCAAAAGGGAGGTTTCTGGAGAACTCCAAATAGCAGGTTCAAATCCCACAGAGGAGTGGAATCCCAGAATATAGGGTAGGGACGAGCCACCCTCTGAGGAAATGTATTGACATCAGGAAGAAAAGCAAAACACTTCTGAAAACAAACAGTGGAAATACTCCTGTGGAACTACTCTCCTTGGATCATATAGAATCTCATGTTTAGGAAGTACAACACTGAAGATGCACCAGAGGGGATTTCTTAAGATTGAACAGCCAACCATGTGGATCCAGGATAAGAACCCAGTCTTGAATCTGTGAACAGAGAATGGCTTCCTAAGGAACCTTAAGTATAAGGTTGTCTAAAGCATCAACAATGCAGTATACAGTGGATATAAAAGGTCTACAACACCCCTGTTAAAATGCCAGGTTCTTGCGATGTTAAAGAATGAGACAAAGATAAATCATGTCAGAACTTTTTCCACCTTTAATGTGACCTATAATGTGAACAATTCAATTGCAAAACAAACAAATTATTGAGGGGGAAAAATAAACTCAAAATAACCTGGTTGCATAGGTGTGCACACCCTCTTATAACTGGGGATGTGGCTGTTCAGAATTAACCAATCACATTCAATATCATGTTAAATAGAAGTCACTACACACCTGCTATCATTTAAAGTGACGCAGATTAATCACAAATAAAGTTCAGCCGTTCTAGTAGGATTTTCCTGACATTTGCTTAGTTGCATCTCAGAGCAAAAGCCATGGTCCGCAGAGAGCTTCCAAAGCAACAGAGGGATCTCATTGCTGAAAGATATCAGTAAGGAGAAGGGTAAAAAAAGAATTTCCAAAGCATTAGATACACCATGGAACACAGTGAAGACAGTCATCATCAAGTGGAGAATATATGGCACAACAGAGACATTACCAAGAACTGGACGTCCCTCCAAAATTGATAAGAAGACAAAAAGAAAACTGTTCAGGGAGGCTTCCAAGAGGCCTACTGCAACATTAAAGAACTTCAGGAATTTCTGGGAAGTACAGGTTGTGTGCTACATGTGACAACAATCTCCCGTATTTTTCATATGAATGGGCTATGGGGCAGGGTAGCAAGACGGAAGCCTTTTCTTACAAAGCCCGGATGAAGTTTGCAATAATAAACATAAAATCCCCCAAAAGCACGTGAGAAAATGTGTTATGGTCTGATGAAACCAAGGTTGAACTTTTTGGCCATAATTCCAAAAGGTATGTTTGGCGCAAACAACTCATCACCCAAAGAACACCATATCCACAGTGAAGCATGGTGGTGGCAGCATCATGCTTTGGGGCCGTTTCTCCTCAGCTGGAACCAGGGCCTTAGTCAGGGCGGAGGGAATTATGAACAGTTCCAAATACCAGGCAATTCTGGCACAAAACCTTCAGGCATCCATTAGAAAGATGAAGAGAAAGGTCACCTTTCAGCACGACAACGACCCAAAGCACATATCCAAATCCACAAAAGCTTGGCTTCACCAGAAGATTAACATTTTGGAATGGCCCAGCCAGAGCCCAGACCTGAATCCAATTGAACATCTGTGGGGTGATCTGAAGAGGGCTGTGCACAGGAGATGTCCTCGCAATCTGACAGATTTGGAGTGCTTTTGCAAAGAAGAGTGGGCAAATATTGGCACGTCAAGATGTGCCATGCTAATAAACTCCTACCCAAAAAGACGGATAGCTGTAATAAAATCAAAAGGTGCTTCAACAAAGTATTAGTTTAAGGGTGTACACACCTATGCAACCAGGTTATTGCGAGTTTATTTTTATCCCCCCCCCGCAACGATTTCAGTTTGATTTGCAACTGAATTCTTCACGTTATAGGTCACATTAAAGGTGGAAAAAGTTCTGACATGATTTATCTTTGTCTCATTCTTTAACATGACAAGAACCTGACATTTTAAATAGGGGTGTGTAGACTTTTTATATCCACTGTAGTATTCTTCACAGAGTCCCAGTGCGCATTCTTCTTCCATGCTTTCAACCAGGTGTAGCACAAGGGAAAATACGAAATTGCCATGAATTTAAAGAGATAGTAATAAGATAAAAAAAAATAAACTCCAATTAATCTTCATAGTATTTAGGCCATGGAGAGTGTTATTTCAGTACTGTCAGAGTTGTAGTTCAAGAGTAATTGAATGATAAAGTATCCCCCTCCCACCCCTTTTACCTAGTGTAAGCCACCTCCCTTCAGATGTGGAATCTGGTCTTTAGACCAGACAGCTCACAGCAAGGGGCAATCTTCTTACTGTGAGAATAATGAAAACCCTGCCCCCTAGACAGTATTTTCAGGTTTTTCCTTAGCATAAGGAAGATTGTCCCTCTCTCTGATCCACCTGGATACCACCTTGCTGCTCTGAGGTGAGCAATGTTACATCAGTGAAAGGGGAGGGAGGGGATACTTTATCATTCAATTACTTTTGAAATACAACTACAACTCTGACAGTACTGAAACAACACTCTCTATGGCCCAAATACTAAGAAGATTAATTGGAGCGGCTTTTATTATGAAACATTACCATCCCTTTAAATGGTGCTTTAACCATTTTTTACCATATAGTACCATTATGTGACCCTTTGAATGTCAGAGGGTTATAAAAATGCATTGCTTTGCAATGTGTTGAGTACCCCCTCTGGCATGCACTGGGATAAAAGGGGGAGGGGGGTCAAGATATAAAACTGATAAAAAACAGACATCACTATCACTTTAATGGTCTACACGTTACAAAGTGTTATATTGTAGATAAAAAAAAAAAAAAAATATGTTCATTGATGTTAGTCTGGTCTCTCAAACTATATATAAGATTATAAACTCCCACCTCCCTCCCCCTCCACAGAAGTCAGCCTCTAGCTGACATCATGAGATCTTGGTCCCGGGACCGGCGGCTCTTCAGCAGACCCGAAATAACATTATGTAAGAAGAAATACTTAATTGGAATGGTCTATAAAGTGTGCTTGCAAACCAGGCACACTTTGTAGACCGTTCCAATTAAGTATTTCTTTTGACATAGCGCTATTTTGGCTCTGCCGAAGAGCCGCATGACTCTAATCTTGAGAGGCCAGACAATTTATAATATATATATATATTATATATATATATATATATATATATATATATATTTATTTTACATAAAACCAGATATTACTATTACTTTAAGTTCAAATTTCCTAGTGAGTAAAATACTGGAAGTGTTACTACCGGATCATATTCAGGATTATGTGATAGCCAACAATATGTCAAACTAAATTTACTTGCATTCTTCGAAAGAGTAAGAAAATTGGACAAGGGAAAAGATGTGGATGTAGTAGACTTCAATTTTGCCAAGTCCTTTGAAATGGTGCCTCAAGAATGTACTGCATGAGTTGAAGGGGATCAGCTGGACAGCAAACTGGTTGAAGCGGATCACCCTAAATAAAGTCCCTTCCCCCAATAATTAGGCATATGGCAATATGCTTAGAAACAGTGCCAAATGCACACAAATACCGCATTATGAAGAAATCCTTCTTCTGAGACCGGCGGCTAAGCTTGTGCGCAGACATCTTGGCTTAGAGACATCTGCGTACCTGCATTGTCCTTCCCAGATCGCAGATGCTTCTAAAGCAAGAAGCCTGGTGGTCAGTCTCAGAAGAAGGATTTCTTCATATTTACACAATATTATAGCACATATACTGAAGTTTAAACAAACATTATGTGAGTTTATTACACTTATACACACACACACACACACACACACACACACACACACACACACACACACACACACACACACACACACACACACACACACACACACACACACACACACACACACACACACACACACACACACACACACACACCACTGTTCAGCCACCTAAAAGAGGGACTTGAAGATTTTCCCTTAGGAGGGACAGTATCCCCCCCCTAAAAGGGACATTGGGAGGCACGAACGACTGTTCATAGCTTTTATCCAGTTCCTATTAGAAATGAACTGAACAAAAATTATCACAGGGAAACCTATTTTTGTTTTCTCTTTTTTTTTTTTTTAATTAAAATTAAATGGGTTATACATATAAATGTGGTATCAAACAAATATGGTTGAACAAAGGCTTACCAAAAAAAGAAAATAATTTTCTTTCCTCTGCAGAAATATCTGAAAGTAAGTGAATGGGTGCAAAAGTGGCAGAAGGGGTTTAATAGAGATTCATATAAGCTTATGGACTAGAGTAGCACACACAAGCAAGCTACGTATACACTAAATAGGGACCTACTTTAGCACGATTTGGAAGCACTGGTAAACAAAAGACTAAACAGTTGGAAGTGTCACAAAACTGCTACAACAGCCAATAGGGTAATATCCTGAATATAGAGGTATAAATTCTTGGACGGAGATATTATATATATATATGCAAAACTCATAGGGTCATAAGTGACAGTTGAAGCAAATCCATGTGCCAGCTAGAAATTGTCGTCGATCAATAGCTACAGGTCATGAATGCGCTTCTGTGTTACAAATTAGCATATGATCCCTTTGGTTATTGTTCAAGTTAGGTTATAGGCGTGAAATCTCATACCTGTACTTGTGGCAGAATTGCTTTGTCCTTCATCAGAGTATTGACAAGGATATTGCAAGGACTCATCAGCACCAGGAAAATACTGCAATAAAGAGAAGAGGATACATGACTGATACTTGTATGACTGTCCACCTTTAATTTCTGTAGATTCCCTTTAAAGGCACAATAAGACCTAATAAGTTACATGAGGTCATAAACACAGGATCAATCACACTAAACAGTTTTTAATCTCAAAATAGCATCTATGTTAACAGTCTACACCATGTTTAGTAGATTTAGATGTTTTTGTTTTGTTATTTGGGACTCAATGTCAGTAGATCTGAACTCCCTGACATGTGGCACAGGCAGCATAAATCTTCACAGGTGCTAAAATGGCATAATTCTTCCTAACTCAGGGGTGGAAAATTATTAGTTAAGGCCCGCCTTGGAGAACACTGGCATTAGGGGAAACTGCAGACTAATTCAGAGAGTGACTCCATGCATTATGTGATAAGCCAGATATGGCTTTCAGATTGGTCTTAAACCATAATTCCCACAATCCTCAACCAGAAGCTGGAATGCTGAAGATAATGGGTGTCATAGAAAACCACCAGCTTGGAAGCTTTTCACACGGCAGGACGCATTTATACCCTATAGTACTTACACATTGTATCCTAACATACCTTCCTTTAGAATGAAAAGCTCTCGTGAGCAGGACCCCAATCCCCAATATCTGTGTGTTTTTTTTTTTTGTTTACAGAGATGATACAATATTTATCATCTTGTAGTGTTTATTAAGTTGAACTGAATGCAAAAAAAAAAAAAAAAAAACAACAACAACAATAAAACGCTCTCTCAGACTGCTATGGTTTGAAAGATATTCACTGTGTAAGTTTGACGTTTCCTGCAGTCAGCTGTAAAGCTGACAGCAGGAGATTCGTGTCGGCCGACACGATGAGGCTCTTCAGCAGACCACAATCGCAGAATGGTCTACAAAGTGTGCTTGCAAACCAGGCATATACTTTGTAGGCCTTTCCAGTGAAGTAATTCTTTTTAAATAACGAGATTGCGACTCTGCTGCTGAGCCGCCAGTTGGTCCCCGGACAGGATTTCCCTGCAGTCAGTACGGCGCTGACGTCAGGGAAAGGGGAACTTTGAATAGGAATATCTGTTTTTTTGCATTTAGTTCAACTTATTAAGCGCCACAAGATAAGAGGATTTTAGTCTTACCTGTTAAATCCGTTTCTCATGGTCCATACAGGTTACTGGTAACTCTGGGTAGGCGATCTGCCCCTTTAAGTAGGCAGGAAGAATTCTAGAATTGTATGCATGGGGTGGAGCCTACCTTCCCTCCTTGGCTGCAGCTAGCCAAACAGCTCCAGGAAGATTTGAGACACTAACTACTGACTAGATAGTGAAGGGAAAGAAGACTCCTGTGAGCGTGACCCCAGAGGACCCCCACAGTCTGTCACAGGAGAGCCAAGCATGGTCCCTTGACAGGGTGGGAGACCAGTAACCTGTATGGACTAAGAAAAGGATTTAACAGGTAAGACCAAAATTCGATTTTCTCTGTCGTCAAATACCGGTTACTGGCAACTCTTGGATGCCCAACCATTGAGTTTCCCAAAGGCAGGAAGTAAGGCAAGGACCAGGCATAAGGCCCCCAAAGTCACCAGAGCAGATATGAACCATCAGATCAAAGACAGCCCAACAACTAATGAAGTGTCAACAGACACTGAACAGGGATAATACACCCCCAAACTGTTACACAGCATTAGAGCCAACAGGGCTCAAAAGTGAAGGAAGCACCAAAAAAAAGAAAATCCTAGACAGGCAAGACTGCCTCCAGGATTTTCCTCCCAAAGCTGGCATCAGCCGATGGCAGCACATCAACATGTTAGTGCTTCGAAAAGGTGTGCACAGATGACCAAGTGGCAGCCTTGCACAACTGATCAGCTTAGGCTTGATTTTTGTAAGCCCAAGAAACCCCAATAGATCAAGTAGAATGAGCAGTGACCCAAAAGGGGACAGGCTTCTTCCTCAGCTCATAAGCCTTACAAATAGTGGACTTAGTCCCTTTGGATGCAAGTGTTCCTGCCCTGGTACCCTCAGGAATGACGAACAGCATGTCAGATTGTCCGATTGACTCAGTGCGATGAAAATAAAACTTGAGACAACGCACCACGTCTAACAAGTGAAGATCCCTCTTCTAGTCAGAGGTGGGGTCAGGGCAGAAAGAGGGCACCACAATCTTGATTGATGTGGAACTCTGAAACCACCTTCGGGAGAAACTCCTTAGAGGCGTGAAGCACTGCCTTGTCCTTGCGAAACACCAAACAAGGTGGCTTACAGGACAGAGCATGTAACTCCGCAACACGACGGACAATCGCCAGGAGAAAAGCCATTTTCCACGTCAAAAGACGTAGTGGAATAGTAGCCAAAGACTCAAATGGAGGGAGCTGAAGAACGCCCAAAACCAAGTTAAGATCCATGAAGTAGCAGGAATCTTGAAGGCAGGATGAGTATGAGCAACACCCTGGAAGAAAACCTTGACATCAGGAAGGATGGCAATGCATCTCTGAAAGAAAACAGAAAGCGCAGAAGTCTGAACCTTAAGGGAACTCAAACTGAGGCCCTTATCCACACCGTCCTGCAAAAAAGCCAGGACCATAGGCATATCAAATTCCTGAGACAGGTCCTAGTCAGCACACCAAGAAAGGAAGGTCGACCAGACACCATGGTAGATCTTGGAAGAAACAGATTTGCCAGCACTGAGCATAGTAGCCACCACACCAGAAGAAAAACCTCTCCCTCAATATTGAGGATTGAATTTCCAGCCCGTCAAGGCTAGACGATGAACATCCTCCTTCCACAGGTGACCCTGTAAAACATCTGGAAAGCAAGGGAGCCGGAACGGCTCCGCCACTGACAGATCCAGAAGCTCTGGGAACCAAGCCTGTCGAGGCCAGTATGGAGCAATCTATATGACTGGACAATGCTCCAGTCGTAATTTCCGCAACACCCTGTGCAACATGGAGAGGGAAGGAAAGATGTATGCCAGAGAGAATAACCAAGGAATGGACACTGCATCCACCGCCAGAGCTAGAGGGTCCCTCCATCGAGAGCAGAACCTCGGAACCTTCTTGTTGTGTCTTGTCGCCATCAGGTCGATGTAAGGAAGACCCCATTTCTGAACAATGAAGTTGAACACCTCTGGGTGCAGCACTCACTCTCTGCTGTCCACTGTGTGTCAACTGAGGAAGTCAGCAATGTTGTAGACGCCAGGAATGTGCACTGCGGATATGGCAGGAACGTGTTCTTCTGCCCAGGACAAAATAGCCTTGACCTCTAACCAAGCGGCGAGACTTCTTGTTCCTCCCTGCTTGTTGATGTAAGCCACTGCAGTGGCGTGGTCGGACTCTACTCGGACTGGACAGTCTTGCAGCTGAGATGTCCAATGACGAAGGGCATGAAATATCGCCCGACGCTCCAGCACGTTGATGGGAAGGAGAGATTCTTCCGGAGACCACTGACCCTGTGCGCTCAGGCGACCTAGGACCGCTCGTCACCGTGGTCCAGAAGGAAAGTAGGAAGGACTTGCCCTTCAGCAGACTGGAGAGGTCGAGCTACCAGGACAAACTCAGTTCCACATGAAGAGGAAGTGACACCAAGTCTTCAGAAGGTCCAGCCTTCTTGGCTGGAACTGGATATTGAGCCTGTGGGCGATCTGGTGAGCCACCTCGTCCGTGAGAAACACCATGTTCTTCTGGGTATCGAAGAGGAGGCCCAGGAAGACCAGACACTGGGAAGGGAAAAGATATGATTTGTCCAAGTTGATGATCCACCCGTGATGGGTCAATGCGCTGCTATACCTGCTGATGGTGAGGTTCCGCAGAAGAGGCTTTCAGAAGTAGGTCATCCATGTATTGAATAACTGATGCCGTCTCGGTGGAGGATGGACACCAAGGCTCCCAGCACACGGTTGAAGACCTGAGGAGCTGTCATCAAATGGAAGAGCTGAGAACTGAAAAATGTCCCTAGTTGCAGGCAAACCGGAGGTACTGCCGGCTCTCTGGATGAATGGCGATATGCAAGTATGCGTCCTGAAGATCCAGAGAAGCAAGGAATTCCCCCGGGGACATGGCAGCAATCTCCGTCGGTAGAGACTCCTGGTGATAATGAGTCTGGGTCACAAAGGAATTGAGATCCTTCAAGTCCAAAATGGGATGACAACTGCCGTCCTTGGAGACCACAAAGAGGTTTGAGTAAAAACCCATACCTCTGTCCTCAACTGGAACTGGCTCCAGAACGTCCTTGTCCAGAAGAGCCTGAACAGCGCCAAACAGACGGTGTTTCTCTGCGCCCTGAGGCGTATGAGAAGGAAGAAAGCGAAAGGGAGGAAGAGAGACGAAAGGGATCCTGTATCCTTCCGTCACTACCTGCAAAACCCATGGGTCAGACACGGAATCCTCCCAAATGCTGCGATAGTGACGCAGATGACCACCCTACAGCAGAGAGTGGACCCGGGTTCGGTGAATCATGCCGAAAAAGGCTTGGAAGCCTTGGACTTCCATTGCGGTTTGGGCTTGGTGGAGGTATGCGGAGCTGAGGGAACCGTCTGGTTCGCCAGATGTGTCTCAGTCTGAAAGGAATGAAAATACCAGTTACGCTTAAGCAGTGTTTTCTTCCTAGGAACTAAGGGTAGAAGTGTACTCTTACCCCCTGTAACCTCACTGATCAGATCCTTGAGATCTGGCCCAAACAAGGAAGTGCCTTGAAAAGGCAAGGAGAGCAAAGATCTCTTAGAAATAGTATCAGCAGACTAGATCTTGAGCCAAAGAGCCCGTCTGGCAACCATAGACATGGTGGAAACCCTAGCCACCAAACAGATGGTATCAAATAGGGCAGCAGAAACATAGTGCTGTGTCTCAGAAATGTTGGCAAGGAGGAGCAACTTATCTGAAGTAGGAGCGTCCCGACGGACAGCAAGAGCAAGCTGTTCAGTCCAAATGCTGGACATATGGCAGAACCAGCAGTGGCAAAGATGGACTTGAGGGAGACCTAACGTTTCTTGTCAGTCCAGTCCTTTAGAGCAGACGCATCAGACACTAGCAAGGCAGTAGACTTGGACAGCCTGGAGATAGGAGCATCCACTTTAGGAGGATTAACCCACTGAGCAAGCGCTGCCTCAGAAAAGGGATAAAGCTTAGCAAATTTCTTGGAGACAGAAGGCTTTCTGTCCAGAGACTTCCACTCTTCAGACACAAGGAGGTCAAGAGTGGGGTTAGGTGGAAATCAAGTAAGGGGCTTTTTAGGCTCCTGAAACACATCAGAGGGGTCAGAAGGAACCTCTTGAATGAAGGGAATGTTAAGAGTATTCAAGACAGCCCTGATCAGGCCCTCGGCGGAGGGCTCAGGACCAGCCTCAAAAGGATTCCCAAAATACTGAGAGGATCCCAGAGCAGAACATTCCTCAACATCTGAATCCACCAGGAGTTCCTCTTCAGAGGAATCTGGCACGTCAGGTACTCCCTGAGTGGCAGGGAAAGCTTGACGGAGGAATGGGCCTGCCAAGAATGGAAGACCCCCTGTAACTGGGATGGAAAGAGTTACAAAGTGGACCCGAGGTCCTAGTAGCAGCCTTGATCTCTTGCACCCAAACTTGCTCTAGTGCATGGCTGGAGGTCCTTGGAATACTCTCAGGGACATCAGAACATGCTGGGAATAAAGGACACGAGAATTCTCTAGGTAACCATGAATGAAAAGAAGAGCAATGCGCGATAGGGGATACAGAGACCCCAGCATCCTTAGTCTTAGGTCTGGCCCCAAGCTCCAACGGTATAGACATTCTCAGTGTCACTAACCTTATTGTATACAAAATTACTCAATTACAGCGTGTATGATTAAAGTTTCACCCCAGAAATCGCTAAAATAAACTTATCTGGCAGGGTTAACAAGCAGAGGAGAGTCCAAGCCCTGCGTAGGATACGCGTTCTGGAAAGATCACAAAATGGCTGCCACGGCAGGAGCCAATCATAAACGAGTGAACGAAGCAAGAGCTCATGGGAAATGTACTTTTCCCAGAAAAGTACCCCAAACAGTGCCTGAAGCCCCCTGAGCCCCCCAACACACTAGAAACATGAACCGGATGATAGAGCAAGGGCAGACAAGTAAAATGAGCCATCTCTGAAGTCGCTAGGTTAAACAGTTGAAGATATGCCCAAAACTGTACAGTCCCACAGGAGTGAATGGAGCAATGGCGTCTATGCGGTAAAGCGCGCGGGACTAAACTTTTACAAAATTGAAGGTGTAATATAAAGACATGAAACATCACTAAAACATGTTAGGATACAGAAAAAACACTGAACCAGTAGGAAAAGTGTCAGAAAACCCTACAAATGAATGTAAACCAGCAGCTAAAGGGTTAAATACCACATAAACCTGCTCCAAACACCCAACAGACATACAGATAGACCCAGTGAGTGCAGGTGTGTGCAACAGGAACTCCAAATGAAAAACCCCGGTGCAGAGGGGCACTGTGGGACATGTGGACCTGCAGCACTCAAAGGGTTGCTCACCTTTCCTTCATATCTTCTGTCTTCAGATTACCAGGTTTAAAGAAGAAGCCCTGGTGGGCGACTCCTGAGGAAAGAACTTGTAGCCAAGATATTCCCCCCAGGGCTTAAGGTCTACAAAAAGCACCTGGTCACGGAGCTAGCCACATCTAAGGGCACTGTCAGTTATGGTAAACCCACTAATGGTGGTATTCCATTTCTAACAGAAAAATAAAAAACTTCTAAAGCTATAGAACTGTTCTCTTGCCTGTGTTATTTTCACCAAGGAACAAATCTTTCCGGAGCTGGTTGGCTGGCTGCAGCCAAGGAGGGAAGCTAGGCTCCACCCACTGCATACAATTCTAGAATTGTTCCTGCCTACTTAAAGGGGTGGATCGCCTACCCAGAGTTACCAGTAAGCTGTATTGAACAACAGAGAAATATTTATTCTGTGACATTACTAACACTTTAACCCTTTGAGTGCCAGAGGGGTAAGGAACGCATTGCAAAGCAATGCGTTCCGTACCCCTCTGGCACTCAAAGGGTTAAGTGTATGTCTTTTGTACAGCAATGTGGAACAAACCATCACTTTATAAAGATTATTAAATATAGACGCATACATACATAGTGCAATCCATAAGTATTTTGACAGTGGCAAGTTTTGTTTTGGCTCAGTACTCGGCACATAGGATCTGAAAACAAACAGTGGCTAAGAGGATTAAGTGCAAACCGTCAGCTTTAAATTGATGGTAAGATCCAACATGGCTGGAAGCACTCCACTGTGATGCTCGGAAGCAAAAAATAGGCCGATACACCGCTCAAATACTCATAAAAGCCACAAATTTATTTATCAAAAATAAAATTGACACACTTATGCCACAATAGGGAACGGAAAAAACACCACTATTTGCACCAGGGATAAGATGTAATAGTTGACTGACATGTTTCGCGCTACACGGCGCTTAGTCATAGATGACTGAAAACACCTAGAATAGCCAAATTTAAACCGAATAGTGGGCCATGATTGAACTTAAATTAAAACCACCAGGTAATCTAAACAACGTATCCTAATCCAGAAACAAGGAATGGAAACTCCGTCAATCCTCTCAGTCCCTCCTAACAGTGAAAAGCTCATTACATATATATTTAACTGCTTCTTCACCCAGGACATACCAGTCCCTGCGAAAAAACAAAAACAGTATAAAAAGGAGGAAAGGAGAGAGAGAGAGAGAGAGAGAGAGAGAGAGAGAGAGAGAGAGAGAGAGAGAGAGAGAGAGAGAGAGAGAGAGAGAGAGAGAGAGAGAGAGAGAGAGAGAGAGAGAGAGAGAGAGAGAGAGAGAGGAGAGAGAGAGGGAGGAAAAACAGGAGAAACTATGTATCCTAGACTTCACGCAAGGTTCACTACTTGAAACAGAAACAATATAAATGCTCACGTATAGGCAGATGGAGAAAACAAGTATGCCGGCAGACAGCAACAAAACCTTAATGTCTGCCCGATTTCAATTACATATCCAAAATGGAAAGATGAAGAACATAAACTCTTTAAATGTTCAATATATATTAGGGTTGCACCGATACCGATACTGGTATCGGTGCCGATACCAGCATTTGCGCGAGTACTTGTACTCGCGCAAATGCGGCCGATGCCAGCACCGATACCCTGTGTCAGGGTCGGTGCTGCAGAGAGGGAGCCCGGGGAGCTGCTCACAATGCTCCCCGGTCACCTCTCTCCTTCCTGCAGCGTTGGAGCGTTGCCGCGGGTTACCATGGCGACGCTCCGACGCTGACCTCTGCAGGGGCTCGCGAGAGAACAGTGAGCACCCGGCAGAGGACAGTAAGGGAGGCAAGATGGGGCAGCTGGTGGTGAAAGAGGCAGAGAGGGGGGCCAAGAAAGGAGCAAAAGGAGGAAGGATCAGGAGAGAGTTAGAGGGGCAAAAGGGTGAGTCAAGGAGAAGGAGGGGGATCAAAAGGGAGAGAAAAAGCAAAGGCAAAAGAAGGGGGCTCAAGAGGGGTAAAATGAAGCAAAAGGTAGGAATCAAGAGGGGAAGAAAGAGTTAAAAGGGGAGAATCAAGAGGTGGTGTGTGTGTGTATGTATATTTTTTTTTTCAAGTACTCACCAATACCAATACTTTTTTTTTGCGTTCATTTGCCAGTTTTCCAAGTACCTAAAGCATATAGGTACTTAGAAAACTGGCAAATGACTGCAAAAAAAAGGTATCGGTAATTGGTATCGGTGAGTACTTGAAAAAAGTATCGGTACTCGGTCTTAAAAAATTGGTATCGGTGCATCTCTAATATATATATAAATGTTGAAAAACTAAAATATATGCGCAATATCCCATTCAGCCCATTGGGAACCCTAGTTCTAAGGGTTAAAATCCAAAAAGCTTCACGCTCTTCTAACAAACGGTTAATGTCTCCACCTCTCCATGGCAAGCGTACTCTATGCCCGTAAAACTCAGGCACGACATATCTCCATCATGCATATCGTGAACATGTTTGGCTACAGCCGAATCTGGGAGATGCTTCTCTGTTTGGTAAACATGCTCCCTGATTCTATGCCGAACCAACCTGGTTGTAAGACCCACATACTGGATAGAACAACGTGTACAAGTGAATAAATATACCACACAGCTGGTAACACAGTTGATATAACCATTGATATTGTACTCCAAATTAGTGATCGTGCTTTTAAATGTTAGTCTGGTGTATATATCGGCAAACACTACATCTAGATGACCCACAACTAAAAAAAACTTTTTGTACCAACCAAGTAGATTTGGACTTGGCATCCATAAATAAACTTGGTGAGACAAGGTTGCCAATAGTAACACCACGACGTGCAACAAAAGCACAGCCATCTCTCAAAATATTAACCAACTGTGTGTCAGCACCAGATCTATCCTTTTAAATTGATGGTATTTACATCCATAAACCTTGTAAGAATTATGACCTTTTTATGCACAGGCCATCTATTTTAGAGCACCTAATGTAATTGGACAGATAATCTTTAACAAAGTTGTCATACTTGGTCCTCTGTTGCAAGTCCTTTGCATTCAATGAACATGTTTCTAAGCAGAGAAGTCAACAGCAGTGAAAAGAAAACCTAATTCCAAAACACCTGGAGCTTATGCACTTCGAGTAACTGGAGAAGTGATGCCATTGGAGAAGTCTTCTCCACTTCATCACCTCTTTATCACTCCTGTTATTCTATAAAGCCTATGTACGAAGATCTCCAAAGTTGGAGAAATCTTAGTACATTGGCTCCATAGAACACAAGAAGTGATATAACTGGAGAAGTCTCCATTTTATCACCTTCCTATCACACCTTAGTGCATCTCCCGCCACATGTCTGGGCAATTGTGTGCATGTATTAGTATAAAGCAGCCCACCCGCCTTCAGTTTTGGTTGCATAGCAGTCCTTGTGGAATGTATGCACTTTCCAGAGGTCCAGCTTCTGAATGAGTGTGCATGATGGAGGGGGAAGACAGTAAGCACATTTAGAAACCAACATAATGGTGGCTTATTCAACAGGACAGTGTGGACAGTACTAAAACAAGAAAAGGGATACTTTTTACTATGCACAGACAAACTGCTCCTTTAAGTAAAGTATAGACTGCAATTTTCAGGAAACTGTGGCAAAATAGCAGCTGGCTAAAACTGAATTATGGAATAGTACATTTATATTCTTATAATAAGTATTTAATACCTTTGAATGCTTTTTACGATTTCTTTGGACATATTAAGCAAAATAATCATAAAATTGATAGTTTCCTATTAATCACATGGCCTCCAGTGTACTGAAACCTATGATTATATAAAGGACGGGTTATGAAATGGAGCAGGTTTTGTGAGAATTTTATGTCCATTTTGCAGAGGCAGAATGCTACGCGCAATAAACTTCTAACAAAATCATAGCTTACCTGCATAAGATGGGTCATTATTTTCACAATCTCCTCCATGGAAGGTCTTTGTGGGGGATCTTTTGACCAGCATCGAGTCATTAAGCTTTCAATAGGCTTAGGTAAATTTTTAATTAATGGTGGACGAGTACCTGGGAATTCATAAGAGAGCTAATTAAGTGGATGGATTAAACTAATGCAAAATGGCTTTAAAAGTAGTAAAGCAAAAGGGAACAAAATGAAGAACCACAGGTGACATTTACTTAACTGGATTTTCCAATTTCTACTCTTATAAAGCGTATTATATATGGATTAGACAAAAAATGTTTGGGGATTTTATAATTGGTTACATAACATTAAATTATGTATAAAGGAGAGTTCAAGCTGAGTACCAGAGGGGTATGCAACACATTGAAAATAATTTCAGCACAGTCATTCAATTCTAATTAACCATTAACAAGTTTAACGAACGTTTTGGAATGGACAAGATTATAGGATATAAAAGGTTAAAGGGATAATAAATGCTTTCCAAAGCAGTGCAGTTTGTGCATCATAAGGAACAATACTGACGGCTGCTGCTCTTATTCGCCACGACTTTACAATTAGGCTGCTATTTTATGCAGACTTTTACCCTTCCCACCCCTCTCCTTGTTATAAAGCCACCTCCCCTTAGATCTGAAGCCCTTTATGGAAAAGGTGATGGACTCCAGGAACAGCCTTCCACCAGAAGTGGTAAGAATTAATTTGTAAGGGAATTTAAAAATGCCTTGGATTTTATATTTTGATAAGTATGCTAGATTGTATATTTTTTAATTACACAGGAAAATGGCCAGTTCCTCATTTGCAGTGCCTGACTGCTTCTGGAACATTACAGAAGTGCCCATGCATTGTAGGCCTGTGTCTATTAGAAATGTTGGTACTGCCTGCTAGTGCCTCTGTATGAGTAGCAGCAGTGCCAGCACTGTAGAAGGCAGCACCTACTATATATTTTAATTGTAACTAGAGTTTACCTTAACCTTATTATGGCCAGAAAACTCTACCCTTGTGCTTTGTTTAAAAAAACACCACATGTTGACTCTTATGGAGGATGACATGGCAGTTGCTTTACAAGGCCTCTGGACCTAGAACCCTGCTCATTGCACATAGTAATCTTAAGTAGATTCATGCATACTGCCAATTTCAGTCAGAAAACATGCTAGCAACTTATGTCTTCCTCTACGGAAAGGATATCCAGATGCTTTCTTGAACAGACACAAGGGAAAAATTCATATGGGCAATTATTATTCTTTGCCTAGAAAATACTAACAATTAGTATTTATATAGCACCTTTCTCCCAGTGGAACGCAAAATGCTTTCAGCGTACTCTCTCGGAACTAACCAAATCGGCAGCTGAAATAATAGATATTATTACCCAATCAATGGTACTCATTTTTTTGGCCTCGGAAGGATGAAGGGCCGAGTTGACCCTGCCAGGATTCGAACCTGCAACTTTGAGGTTTGAACAGGCTCCATAGTCAGGGAATTTACCACTGGGCTCTCTCACTGGCTTTATAATACAATATATAATATCCTAGCACTAAAAAGGTTTACTGAGAAAAGCCCACTTGAAAGCCGCAGGTTGCTCACTCCTGGTACCCAAACTACAGAGCCAAGTAGCATGTATATTGCTAGTGAGTAATCTGTGGCTCTCAAGCTTACAGTTACAAAACAACCTGAGCAAACCAAGTATGGGATAACAGTGCAGGTTGCACACTGCAGTTCAAAACAGTCTATGCTGAAGAAATGCTTCAGAGGCAGTACCAGGGGAGAAGCAGGATGTCAAGTGACAGCACACTATTTCGAGAAGCTGGGTGTGTGGCTGATGTATTGAGTATAAAGTGGAGCAATTCTGGGGCAAATCAACTTTACCATAGAGAACAAAAATTCCTTTAACTCTGTGCTTTTAGCAAATGTAACAGGTCGCAAACTTATCAATTTGAGATAATTTGGCGAGCTCTCTAGCACTGAAGTTAAAATCCCCATTTAAATCAACTGGAGGTTTATAAAACTTGTTTGTCCCCTAAGGTGCAGCTGGTTACATTGGTGGAACTATCTGCAGTGCAGCAAATACAAGGCACCGCATCTCACAGTCATCTGAGGGGCGCGTTGGCAAGGTTCACTTTAAAAAATGTTGCACTCAAGAAAGCGTGTGACTACATGGCGCATTAACCGTGGCAGCATGATTAAAGGGGAGACATGAGAAAAGCCCTACAACTCAGTGGGCTCCATTAGAACTAGAAACACATGAAAACCTTCCCATCTGTGCTCTTGCAGCTAATCTGGGCTTCGGAGAAGGAGATGCTTATACAAGATCCAATGGGTCAAGTTTAAATTTGTCTCTATGCCTGGATCTCTATATCAGGACCCCAGGATTCAACGTGTCAAGACTCATGGCTGCACCTGACATGTCAGGTTCTTTTGGAGTCAAGAGTATCTGTGAATTGAATCAAGAGGAGATGAAAGAGATCCAGGCAGGGTGGCAAATTCAAACTTACCCTCTCATGTCTTCTATGAGTACCTCCTTTCAAGAAGCCAATTCATAGTTGCCCTGTAGGACCCTTCAGTGATACCTCCAAATCCTTAATAAGCTGGTTGACTACAGGTAGGAAGGAGCATGGAGGAAGGGAACAGGGAGAGGTAGAGAATAAAGTGTGAAACAAATCCCACCCCATGTCCCCACTTAGGTGTACAATAATGTATGAAACAAAGCCCGACCCCAATTAGGTGCATCATAATGTATGAAGCCAAGCCCGAAGAATTCAACATGGTGAGAACTTACAAAGCTCTCCATGGGAAGTAATTCCATGTGTAACACACACTTGTGGTGCCAAAAAGATCATAAGAGAACTAAGTAAAAAATTAAAAGATGGACAAACTTACATAGGCAAGTTTGAGTGCCTGTGTAAGATTGTCTAATCTTTTTTGTTCTTTCCTGTATGAAAGCCAAGGCCCCTCTGTCCCCACTTAGATGTATAATAACATATGAAACCAAGCCCAAGTGTATAATATATGAAACAAAGTCTCTCCCCCACCAAGATATGTAATAGTGTATGAGGCCAAGCGCCCCTTAGGTTTGTGTACACCAGATTTCTAGAGACAGGCTTATTCTGGATCCCAGTCAATGAACACTGCTGTCCATGTTTTAACCCTTTGAGTGACAGAGGGTGTACACAAAGATTATAAATTAAAGACCCTGTGCATAAAAGAAATTGCGGAATTCTGGAGAAAACCCAACTGCACTACAGGAGAGAGAAAAAAAAATCCAACTCTCTCAGCAATGTAAATGGGACTTAACACCTTGAATGCAAGAGATCTCCAAAGATATCAAGGGGTCATAGGAAGATTTGTCTCTTACAGTGCAGCTGGTTAGCACCAGAATCAGCCCTATTTTCTGGAGTTCATAGGGCCTCGAACACTAACCCCATGTTCCAAGTGCTTATCATCGAAAAAAGTTACTAGGTCACAGGGTTTCAACTAAAGGGGGTGCAGCTGTGACTGGGCCTTTTATCCAAGAAGATCCATTGGCCCAGGAGTTCAGAGGGTCTATTTAATGTGGAACTGTCACATATATAAAAAAAAAACAAAAAAAAAACAAAAAAAACAAAAAAAAAACAAACAAAAAAAAAAAAACAACTTTTGGCCATCTGCTTAAGTTAGTAATTCTATATTAGGATTCCTGTTTTTTTACGTTACTTACCAACTTTTTAAGATATGTAGAGTTCATATTGAAAGCTCAGTAGAATGGTAAATGGAGCTTTCTATAACGATAGACCAGATAAATACCCCTACGATGGGAAGCGTGAATGCTCCCTGGGACAGCTGGTAGGAAGGTGGGTAGTCCTGCGCCGCTGTGCCAAACATACAGTATGCGGCAGAATGCGGAAGTGCCCAATATGAACTCTGCGTATCTTAAGAAGGTAAGTAACAATATGTGAAAGTCCCCCAGGGAAAATACTTTTACTTTAGGGGGTCCAAAATAAATAAATAAAAGGTTTGCTCTGGGCACTCAAATGATTAATTACATCACTGGTTGGTTTTCCCAAGAACTGTACCACGTGAACGGGGACAAAGAGAAAGAAGAGAGGACTTCTCTTTGCAGAAACAGGCAGATGGCAGCTAAAACAGTTGTAACTGACAATCCCAGTTGTCTTTATAGAACAGGTAATCCTTTGGGCATTTTTACATCCACAAACATAGATTTCCAAGTGTGGAAGAACAAACTACAGCTGTGTTAAATTTTATCTAAGTATGGGAAAACATTTGCAGCCAATGTCACTATTGCAGCTGGCATCTCTTTAAAGGGATTGTAATGTTTCACAAAAACAGCAGCTCCAATTAATCTTCACAGTATTTCAGCCATGGAGAGTGTTATTTCAATACTGTCAGAGTTGTAATTCCAGAGTAATTGAATGATAAATTATTTCTCTCCTGTCCCCTTTTACCTAGTATAAGTCTTAAATGTGGAATCTGGTCATGGGACTGGACAGCCTACAGCAAGGGACAATCTTCTTTCTGTGATTATAAGAAAAACCCTGCCCCGCCCCCCCCCCTCACAGGTTTTTCCTTATGTTAACTGTAGATTGTTCCTCTCTGTGATCCATCAGACAGTCTTGCTGCTCTGAGGTGACCAGTGTTACATCAGTAAAATGAGGGGGAGAAGGCAGATACTTTATTATTCAATTACTCTTGGACTACAGCTTTGACAGTATTGAAATAACACTCTCCATGAGCCAAATACTATGAAGATTAATTGGAGCTGCTTTTATTGTGAAACATTAAGATCCCTTTAAACAAACTAGGTAAAAATGCAATTTGCCCAACAACTAATGGAAATAAGATAATTTGCACAGTAAAACATCCGTACTGCAGGAATTTGTGTTTGTTCCATATTGATTTAAAATTGACTTAGTCCCTTAATTTCTAGAGGACTCCAATGCATCGCTTCACGTGCACTGAACCACCCTCTAGCAGGTACGAGGTTAAAAGCTCTGTCAAATCAACGGGGAATTTTAGTTGTTCCCTGTACTGTATTTTGTTTGATATAAAACTGCACCAGATCCCCACAGTAATCAGCCCCACAGGCTTACAAGTACTTAAAGTGGACTGGTGTTTAAGCTCCGACTAGATTATTTTTATTGCTCATGTTTAGTGCTACTATATTTATTAATACTTATTTTAAAATTATTTTTATGGACACTTGAGACCACCAAGAGTGCAGTATTTACTTGATCCACCAGTGTGCCCATTTCCTTATTAAAATGTTCAGCCTTACAAAAGTCTCAGAATACAGTTAAGATTATTCCAAGTAGTCACAAACAGTGCAAAGTTGAAGATTGTTTTACTACTAATAAAAACAAGATTTTTTAAATTATTATTACTTCTGATTACTCATCACATTCTACGTCTATGTTCTTATAAGTGTCCTAAACAGAGCTGCAATGCTGCCCTATTCCAGCCATCCATATTTTTCCCTATGTTCTCTCAAGGTCCTCTGGGAGACAGCCACAGGGCAGTGTGGGGGGGAGGAACAAGTTTGTCGGATGGTGGGCCCACATAAACATCAGCTATATATTATATATGACCAATACAGCCAGGCTGACAATTCACTGGAGATTTTGATGAGCCTCACAACTTCCAAGGGATCCGCTTTTCCAATCTGCAGGTGGCATGTGGGCCACATTAAACATTTTTTCAATACAATTAACCTGCCGTGAAAGCAGGAAAATTACAATAGGCAGCCCCACAATAGGCAATAACCTCCAGCATATTAAAAAAAAAAACAAAAAAAAAAAAAACCCCACACAATTATGCAAATTGCAATGGCACCCTTGTGATAAGGACAAATACAGAAAACTGATCTACTCACCATTATGTACAGCCCACATTATACGAAAGGCTGGGCCACCAATTTCATCAAAAGGTTTTCTCCTTGTTATTACTTCCCAGAGGATGATACCCCAACTAAACACATCACATTTCTCACTGTAGTTGCTACCTGAAAATTAAAGTAAAAAGACATTTGTTAACCCTAAAAACTGACTGAAGAAAAAGTGATTTTGTGTACTTACTGATCAATCCTATTCTTTTAGTCCATGTGAAACACAGGAACCATGGATAAAGTAGCTTTCCTCTAGAACAGGGCTGTCCAAGTTCAGTCATCAAGGGTCAGGATTTAATCAGGAAATCCTTAAGTATAGGAGAGTTAATCAGTGGCTCATTCATTTTGACTGGTCATCTGTGCTTAAGAAGGAAAATCTTTTAATTCTGGCCTATTGGTGGCCCTTGAGGACTGAACTTGGATAGCACTGCTCTAGAAGATAGGACACTTTCATATAGAGTTCTATGGAGGGGACTTCCCAGATCCACTTTCCTACCACCTAGCAGCCTCACTTCGTATAGCCAAGATAGATGAAAGAGAAGTAGTAAAGGAAGGTAGTCACCATACCAGAGAGCCCAAAAGGACACCCCTGCCCGTAACTCAAACCACCCATTTTTCTCCAGGCCTGTAGGACCTTCTGACCAGTTCTGGCCAGGACACCGGCTCAAATGTATTGCAAAAATGTGAAGTGATGCCCATGTCACTGCTTTGCACATATGCTCTGCAGAAGCCTGGTTCTTGTAAGCCCAGAAAGCACCATCTCTATGTTGCAGTATATAATGATCCTAAAGGACAATGAAAACGAATGTAGTACTCTTAGTAACCAGTTCTTAAAAGACATTACTGAATTTGAAAAGTTAGAGATGCACCTCAGTTACAACTGTCCTGCAGAACCCACTGAACTGCTTCATGAATCATGGGTTCCACAGAAGAGTGCAAGACCTATAGCTCTAGGTCAACAATTAAAGATCTGGCAAAGACAGACTCATTGGTTTTGAGACTTCAAACTATAAGACTATATAACAAATTAAAAATTATCTTTGCTTTAAACTGTTATTTTCAGTAAACTGGGTTTCATTAAAGGAGTTTATTTAAAGATATAGTACCCAGTTTGTTTTGCCCCAGAATTGCCCCACTTTTGCATTTCAACATATGCCCCTATATGGGGAATGCATTCATTTCCTCATACAAACCACGAGTCTTCATGTCGGTAAGGTTTCACCGCTTATGAGCAGGAGTATAT
This sequence comes from Rhinophrynus dorsalis, assembly GCA_037306005.1. NCBI lineage: Eukaryota > Metazoa > Chordata > Amphibia > Anura > Rhinophrynidae > Rhinophrynus > Rhinophrynus dorsalis. The sequence continues at coordinate 306,830,147 of CM074720.1, read as the reverse complement.
TACACTGCGTGCTTTGCTAAATATTTTGCAAAATCAAACCACCAAGCTGATTCTGCTCTACAGTGAATGCCAGCTTCGGAGCCAAGGAAAAAACAAAAAAAGCAGGATTTCAAATTGAAAAATGCAAAATGTATTAATTAGAACCTCTGAGTACCTTCAAAGACTTCTGGAGCCATCCAGGCAGCACTCCCTTTGTTGTTAGTCATGTGAGTCTGAATATCACAGGCTGTACCAAAATCACATATCTTCAATACAGTTCCTCCGGCAACCAGTAGCAAGCTGCAGTACAAAAATGGATAGATCAAAGTATGCAATTGTGTGACTGTAACATTATTAACCACTTGGATTAGAGAGTTCTATAACGCATTGTAAAGCAATGCATAGGAAACTTCTCTACACTCAAAGGAGTTAAAAGTTGTAATACAAAACCCCAATTACATTTAACTGTGCATCAGTGGAATTTCAATACAACTACATCTTTGTACTGGGAACAGGAGAGGAGAGGAAAACGCAGACAGAAAACCTGAAGTATATATAAGTCAACTAAAATATTTCTGTCTTTCCGCCACAAATCACTAAGCTACTCAAACAAAACTAAAAGTGTAATATAGAGGCTTCATTTGCCGAAGGAGAAACATTTGTCAAAGGGACACCAACTCCTCCGAAAAATAAACCCTTCATTTGGGCTGAAAAATCAATTCCAAGTGGATAAGTTCCCCAAAGAGGGGTACACAATGTATTTTACACAATGCATTGCTCTGCAATGCGTTGCATACCCCTCTGGCACTCAAAGGGTTCATCAGTACTGGATATCATGTAAACATGATGTATGAGTAAGCACGTTGGTGCGAAACACGTGAGACTAATCCCCTGTGTTCATTGTTTCATGTTCTAATAAAGAAGGTGATTTTTATTCAATTCCATTGAGTGTGGTGAAAACTATTCTTCTATCATTTAAACAGAGACAGACATGATTATTTGTGCAGGACTCAAGGGACCGTATGCTTAAAAGCAAAACGGATCAATTCTAGAGTAAGCTAAATACATCATAGGGGAGAAATTAAAGGGATAGTAATACTTGAAAATAATTGTATTTTATATTGTAGCCCTTAAAAAAACCCATGAAAAATGATACAAGTCTTATCTCCCAAACCTTTATGGTTTGGGAGATATTTACATGTAAAATATTGTAAAATTCTCTTTTCCTGGCTGTTTCAGCCAAGTCTGACATCTAGTGGACAGATTTGGAATTCGGTCCACAGAGCACCCGGCAGCTCTTTAGCAGTGCCAACCGAGATCACGATCTTTGAAAAGAACTACTTAATTGGAACTAGCTACAAAATGTGCCTGGCTTGAAAGCACACTTTGTAGACCATTCCAGTTAAGAAATTCTTTTTAAAGATGGTGATCTCAGCACTTCTGGAGAGGCACAGCCGGTCCCAGGACCAGATTCCAGATCTGAAGGGTGGAGCAATGATGTCACTCCAGGGGAAACTTTACTTCTGAATATCTCCCAAACCATAAAGGTTTGGGAAATGAGACTTCTATCATTTTTCATGTTTAAGGGCTACAATATAAAATAAACTTATTTTCAAGTATTACTATCCCTTTAATATTTCCCACACCCACATTAGGGCACTGGTCACCTTGATTCTAGTTTGTACATTTGAAATCTTTATTAAAAGCTGTGCATCATATTAGCAAAAAGACCAGCAAATATACAGTTATAGAAATATTCATAATTGGTACAGTATGCTGTTTGTGGTACCTGTGCAGTACCAGTGATGTTTCATATGCTAATGAAGTATCTGCAGTGAGGTTTTGTATGCTATCGAATGTTTTCAGTGAGGTTTCATATGTTACTAAAGCTCTGTGCTGCCGTAGGAGACTTTCACTTTTCCCAGAAATAAAACTGTGAATATCTCCTAAACTATACATCTGCTGGACGCTTGGTTACCATGACACAGGCATTTTTAAATTAAGCTTTCAAATATGTTTTTTTTTTTTTTTTTTTTAAAATAAAGTCTCTAATGTAACACAGAGCAATGAACTGGAGAACTCTCATTATTCCAGTGGTAAACATTCTTATTTAAATCAGTGGGGAATTATATTTGTACCCAGAAATGCAATCGCCCCAAATTCCTCCTCTTTGTGTTTATACACAAGGCTCAAGGACTTCAAAATCTCCCTATAGGAATATTCTTAGGACACCTTTAGTGGGAGGAGTTGCACTTCCTAAAGACCTTCGGAGATCAAGCCAGGACAGATTCATAATGGTCATGAGATATTCTGCCATAGAGAAAGGCTTGTAAGGGTTTAGTTATTAGGAAGTGTCAGTTAACCTTAACCCTTTGAGTGCCTGAGGGGTATGGAATGCATTGCAAAGCAAAGTGTTTTGTACCCCTCTGGCACTCAAAGGGTTAAAGTCAATCTTTCACCTTAGGATAAGTTTAGTTAATTTTATAAATAATTAAAAGTTTTCTATAGCCTGTGCTAGCCATTTGTAATAAAATATTTTGGGAGATATTAACCTTTAATTTGTTGGTGGCACACTGATGTTTTACATTAGTTTCTGTGCTGGGTCAATAACACACACGAAAAACTAGGAAGAGCCCACACACACTGGGAGCCTGTCTAATAGAACAAAGATGTATGTTTGGCCTTGAACAGAACACAGGTTAAAGTGCAATTCTCGTGAATGATTGAGGAAAAATTACAAGTAAAAATATATGCAGATTTAATTTTATGTAAAATCTAGTCAATAATGAATATTTGTTTATAAACTAGGGTCTTTGCGGAGTAAGTCTGGAAACAACACATACTTTGGTGGTTTAAGGTCCCTGTGAATAAGTGCCTTTGGTTTCATACTATGTAAATATGCCACTCCTTGGGCACACTGTAAACACCAACTCATTGCATGGGCAGCTGTGTAGTAAGGCAGCGGTTCAGCTCCATGTAAAACTGCAATACAAGAAAGTGAAGAATATATTTAGAGTCAATACACTATATTTTGAATGGTGTACGCTTAACCCTTTGAGCACCAGAGGGGTACGCAAAGCATTGCAGAGCAATATGTTGCTTACCCCTTTGGCACTCAAAGTGTTATGATATCATCACAGCAGATCCAGTCTGAAAATTCAAATTTTTACGACAAAATCTATAACAGATCAAGCCTGAAAAATGGTCAACAGGGGGGAGAAATTTACTTCTCTCCAGCTGTTGGGACTACAACTCCCAACAGCTAAACAATCCTGGAACTGTACTCCAACAGCAGCTAGAGGGCAGCAAATTGTCTAACCCAGCTGTAGATCAGTAATATTTACCATGCAATCAAGTTTGGCAGTTTTTCTAGATCGCATTTATTTTTTCCCCTCTCTTCTTCCCCTTGACAAAAAGATTATTAGTGGTAGCGGTACACTCATTCCTAATTGAATTTCTAAGCAATTGTCATGTTTTTCTAGGTTCTGCTCTCTTCCCTCACCCGATTTTCTGGCTCCCTTGTTGTGTCTCCGCCCTGTCTAGTTCACGCCCTTGTTCTTGGCCTATATGTAGCACTGATTCCTTCATATCAGTGCGTGATCTAAGCGTTCAGTACTGTGAGATTTCTGATCTTGTTCTAGTGATTCCTTTTATCGACCCCGGCTATCCTCGACTCCCCTCTTGTCTCCAGATTAGGCTTCTGTTCCAGTGTTACCGACCCCGGCTTGTTCTCGACTCCTCTCGTCTATTGATTTGGTACTGCTTTTGCTCAACTGACTATCGACCCCAGCTTGTACAACTTTTCTTCCTGTCTCCCCTTCAGGTATTGTCGACTCCTGTCCGTTGTCGACTTCCTTCGTTCGACTCAGCACCAAACATTCCACGTCACTGTTGACCCCCAGTGCCCAGTACTCTTATCTGATGCCCTCGACTCCATGTTGAGCTTCTCTCGGTGTTGTTGACTCCCGGTAACCAGCATTTCCCTTGCCATCTTCGCCTTGGTGTCGAGCTTTTCACATACCAGTCGACTTCCGGTCTCTACTATTCATCCAGCTTCTCAGATTGCTCTCCTTGACAAAACTGTATTACCACAGGTAGGTCTTCTTTAGTAGTCTCCTGTCCTGTGAGTAGTTGTCAGTCGCCTAGGGGGTCATCTGACCATCAGGCTTCGCGGCCTGCTATCCCACCTGGCCCCTGCTGCAGCAAGGCTCCCTGGGAGCAGCCAACAGCTAGCACCACTCCCTACTCTGCACCCTCTAGCTTCTGGCTCACAGGGGCCTACCCAGTGAGTAGATTACCAGTGTTGAGCAAACAGCAGCTTGTCACTCCTTCTGGGGTTTTCTCCCCTCTAGGGCTTCCCTAACTGCTAACACAGGGCACTTCAGTCTGATCATAACAGCAATGAACAATAGAAATCATAAAGGGATAGTAATACTTCGTTTTATCTTTATTTTATTTTGTAGGCATTAAAAAAACATGAAGAACGATATAAGTCTTATTGCTCAAACCTTTATGGTTTGACAGATATTCGCAAGCAAAGTTCCCCCTCCCGCCCCTTTTACCTAGTGTAAGCAATCTCTTCTCAGATGTGGAATGCAGTCCATAGACCAGACAGATAACAGCAGGGGACAATATTCTTTCTATCAGAACAATGCAAGCCCTGCCCCCCTTGACAAGCTTTTCAGGTTTTTCCCTCATCTTAATTGAAGATTGTCCCTCTCTGCTGTCTACCTGGGCACCTCCCTTCTGCTCTGGTTGAGCAGTGTTACATTAGTAAAGGGGTGGGAGGGGGACACTTTGTCATTGAATTACTCTTGAACTATAACTGACAGTACTGAAATAACACTCTCCATAGTCCAAATACTATGATGATTAATTAGAGCTGCTTTTAGTATTAAACATTACTATCCCTTTAAGGGTCTTTTCCTTTTAGGGATCCTTTTCACTTGGTTTGTTAGTTTCTGTCATATTTTAGTCACAGAGTGCACCAGACCATTAGGTCATTATTGCCCATGTGTTTTATACAGCTAGTGCTGGCCAGGTCTATTTAAAGCGGAACTACCACCCCCGATAAAATTTGGCCCAAATAAATACCCATCTGGCGACTAGCTGCCCAATAGTGCTAGTCGCAAGAATTATTACCTGGTTATTGAGAATTACACACTCGTTCCAGGACTGACAGGCAGGAAACAGCGCAGACATCTTTCCATAATGACGTCTGTGCTGGTCAGTCCCTTTTGGCTCCTACCAACTTCTCCTAGAGCAGGCTGAGACTGACTGTGCAGATGTCACTATGCAAAGAGGTCTGCGCTGTTTCCTGCCTGTCAGTCCGGGAGCAGTGTATAATTCTCAAAAACTAGTTAATATTTCTGGCGACTAGCACTACTGAGCGGCTAGTCGCCAGATGGGTATTTATTTGGGCCAAAAATTTTTATCAGGGGTTGTAGTTCCATTTGAAACTAATATAAGATGGATGAGGTCAGAATGTGGACAGGGGACCATTCCACTTTAAATGAGGCACTCAACCCTGAGATCATAAAGGTGCAAAAACAATATCAGGTAAAATAGTGATCATAAATCTAAATAATAAAAACAAACATACTTCAGAACAAAGAGGGGGACAATAGACGTTAAAAAAAAAAAAATAAAAAAAAAAAATAAAAAAAAAATGATCATATCTTGAGACATAAGATGATGTACAGTGGTAGCCAGGTCTATTTAAGCCAAATATCAAGGGTGATAATATAAAAAACAAAGTCTCCCATTAGAGATGAACTACAATAAAGTGCAAAGTACGGAGACAAAAATCTATCAAAAAGACCTATAAAAAGACCACATTTCAGAAGTCATAAGAGCCCTAAAGAACGTCTGTCCTTACTAGGGTTTTCCGAAATGCTTAGACATTGGAGTCATCATAAAGGTTACCATCAATAGAGTTTAATATGTTTAACCACATCATGTATGTTGGACTATGGACATATAGAATCGCAAAATGAATTCCTGACCAGTGTAAATTGCTGACATTACTTAAAACTGGAAGTCTTACAGGGCCCTCAATAGCACTTTATCTAAATGAAAGATATAGTGGAGGAGGACTGCATTATGGAGCACTGGGCTAAACTATTATCAGTTGTACTAGGTACTGCAATTAGGCACAGTAGTCTCAGTCATAAACATTAGGCACTGGAATAAAGCATATCATAATGCAGAAATGAGAGGTATAAATATATATAAGCACTGTGAATCAGAGGCAAAAAAAAAAAAAAAATCTGACAGAGTCAGACAAGCTATGAGTCTACTCAAATGGCCACCATTTATTACTTCCACCGCTTCCTTAAATAGTTCTTGTTTCCCATCTTTGCATAGCCGTGTTCCACTGCTGGAACGCATGAGCCCTGAATTCCTGTTGAGGACGAGCAGATAGGCGAAACATCACTCAGCGCCTATGTTTGCTGGTTCATATTTGCAAGTGTGGGCAGAAGGAAGGAGGTGGGCAGGCTGAGAAGCAGCTCCAGCTGCATAAACAGGCTTCTCTGGACCCATGAGACCTGGCACCTTAGCAAGGTACGTGGTTCATTTCGGCAGCATCACACAGGCATATGCGGCTTACGTTTAGGGCAAGCAGCAATGTGTAAATAAAATAAAATCTTAAAACATGTTTCCAAGATGTCAGGCGAGAGAGGTAAACGACACAGTCCTCCAGCTTGGTAGGACCAAAATAACTGAAGTCAGGAGGGGAAACAGATGCTTATGTATTTAAATTTGGTCCTACCAGCTGGGAGGTGGAGTTAATCTCAAAGTAAATTGTCGTGGATTGGACACAGAGGTAATAACCGTTTAAAAGTTCCCTTCCTCCTTTCCTAGACGTCAGCCGCTAGCTGACAAAAGATTATCCTTGTCCCGTGACCAGCAGGCTGCTCGGAAACAGAGCAATCTAAAAAGAAATACTTCATTGGAACGGTCTACAAACTTGCAAACTACGCACACTCTGTAGACCGTTGCAATTAAGTGTTTCGGCTCTGCTGAAGAGCCGCCTCGAGTCGGCTGACACAAATATCCTGCTGTCAGCTTTACAGCTGACATCAGTGAGGGGGGAAACTTTAAAACTTTATTTCTCTCAAAACATAAAAGGTTTGACAGGTCAGACTGGCATCGATTATTTCTTTTTTGATTATCTACAAATATTTTTTTTTTTTTATTTCTATAAGACATTACTAACTCTTTAAGAAGTAGAAGAATTACAAGGTCAACCTGTGTATTTTGTACATTTATCAATAACTAAGGTTCGCATGAAGATGTCTAACATTCAATGTGTTAAATCTCAGGTCTCTTCAGAGATTTGTGTGTCCTCCATATAGAACAGAACCAGTCAGCTGCTAATGTTTTGTGCACAAACCAACTATAAAAACACATCAACTTTACATGCTGATTAACAAACATGGGTTTGTCTATATACAAAGTCACTCAGAAGGGGATAAGCAAAAATATCCTTTTAGCTTACCATTGTACAGTGAGCCCCCTTCCGCATACTCCATTACTAGACATACCTGCCAAAAACAAAACACATATCACTACATTACAGAAAAAAAATCCACTGTTCATATTCAAAGATAAAATAGCTTCGCATCTGTAAGGGACCAGGTTTGCTTTCTATATTGTTGAGAAGATTTGTATATGGAAATTAGTTTGTTTATATTTGTACACAAACATAGCACCACAGTTGTGTCATTATATTTTATCATATTAAAATCAAAAATTTATAAAAACAAAGGTTTTTAATATAAAGAGAACGAAAAGGACCCTGGCCTGATCTCTCTAGATCAGATATAAGCAACACGTGGCCCACAAGCTGCTGGACTACAACTCACATAATCCTATGCCAGGTGTTGCAATCATTTTTGTTTTATTTACTATCTCAATTTTACCCCCACAGGATGTTAGGTTCTAAATATTGAGCACTAATGTAAGTAATGCCTCACAAGTCATAAATAAAAGTTGCATCTCCATTACAATTAAGCATCTTGCTTGCATGTCACACTTTGCTTGCACACATTTAACCCCTTGAATACTAGAGATCTCCAATGCAATGAACTGGAGAAGTCTTTAGCATCCAAGTCGTTAAGTCACCTGGAGAAAAACAAAAGGCTTTCCAAGTCACTTTGCTGTATAGCAAGATATGAAATTAAACAGAATGTTGCAGATTTTAACTTACTGGGTTTAGACAGGCTCCATACAACTTCACAATATTTGGATGGTTTACACGGGACAACTGTCTAAGCTGGAGAGGGGAGAGAAAAGAAAAAAAAAATTATATCTATATATATATATACACACACACACACACACACACACACACACACACACACACACACACACACACACACACACACACACACACACACACACACATTTTCACCAAACTGTTATATGCAGTAGATGTGAGGACATAAAAAAATTACAAGTTCTTGTTGTTTACCGAGGAAACTGACAAAACAATGCATCAATTATAAACTCAGTCACATTACTACTAACATTTTTTTTAATACCTCATTGAGCATAATCATGCTATACCTTTTGTTCCTAAACAAAAACTTTTAAAGACAAAGTAAAATGTTCATACAAGTGTATGTCAGCTCAGAAAGGCAACAATAACATTGCCCCCGGATTTCTTGATAACATCATGGAGGACATAACAGACAATCAGTAACATCACATAACAAAGTATAGTCACTGACATCATATATGAACTAAATAATATGACTCATATTCTAACACTGACATCAAAGGTATTCTTGTCCAGCATATTGAGAAGTAATGCAATGGGCACCAATCTGGCACTCAATGGGTTAGGAGCATCATCACTATGACTGACAGGGAACAAAGGTCTGCTTGCCCCTGTGGAGAAAGCAACAAGAATGACTCGTCTGCAACAGCATTTTAAACGTACCCATGGTTAGAGATTGAGGGGAAGCCATGATTCTACTACAACCTATCGTGCAGACGTCTACACAAAAAACACTTTTTATTTATTATTTATATTTTTGCACATTAGCCAGTCATATAAAACTGTTGTAAAGACACCATCTTCTGCCTTGAACCCGCCTATAGTTGCTGCAACTACCAATAGTATTTTTTGCAGCTCATGTGCAGAGAGATTAGTGGTGGGGAGAAACCTGGCTCCCATGTGACTGAACATGGATATAATAAGCTGCTATTATATGAAAAAGCACATTAAATAATAAGCTATGCATGCAAATATTTTCGTATGTTGACAGCACATATGGTATGCAACATTGCATGGGCCTATGGATACCCATTAGGGGTCATACGCACAAAGTACAGAGGATAAGGTGAAATTTACTCACCGATATTTTGTTTTCCTCTGTGTCTTTCCATGTCAACAGACTGTGTGTATTGACTCTGCCTCCCAGCTGGTAGGACCAATCAAATCTATAAAAAGTCTGCTCCTCCTCCCCACCTCAGCTATAAAAAGCTGAAAAATACAGCAGGTTAGATACAAGCAAGCAGAAAGCAAGTATGCATATAACATCTAGCAATGCAATGTTAAGGAAGCAACAAGAAGAAGTGAACCAAAATACTTTACCAACCGTAAGATAGGGAGGGGTGCCGTGGAAGGACACACAGGAAAACAAAATATTGTTGAGTAAATTTCACCTCTTCCTCTGTGTCCAATCCACAGCAATAGACTGTGGGACACTAAAGCAGTACCCTCAGAACAAAGGAAGGGAATAGTAAAGAAGGTAATTATCTACACTTGGTCAACAATGACTACTGCCAGCACCTTCCTTTCCAAATTTGCAGTGACTCATGCTTTAATACCTGGTTTATAGTATCTGTAGAATGTGGAAACAGGTAGCAGACTTGCACATCTAGTCTGGTGTTGCAACGGCTTTTATGCCAAGAAGTAGTAACTGCTCTAGTTGAGTGTGCTTTATTCAGAAAGTGGATCTGTGTTGGTTGTCTGATAGACAACTTGACACAGTATCTAATCTACCAGGCAAAGGAAGCTTTAGATGCTGCAGTGCCCTTTAACTTACCGAAAAATGTACAAAGAGCATCTGATTTTCAATGGATGTAGTTCTATGAAAGTAAAATTATAAGCATCTGTAAAAGATCCAGTTTATGTAGAGACTCCTCCCGTTTGTTCACGAGCAAGTACTAGATTCTTGCATGGTGCCATATATGAAAAACAGGCCAGACTTATAATAGATCCTTAGTCAAAGAAAGTTCAGATCCGGCACAAATTAAGTTAATAACTGGTTCTGATAAAACGCAAGTCTTAGAAAGCCCTTTTTAACCTCCAAGCCCTAAGAATCAAGAAGTCTGGGTGTGGATGAAGACTGGGATCCTGGGATAACAAGTCTGGTATCCGCAGAAGCTTCAGTGGGGCTGAACCAACATTCTCATCAGATCGGAGTGTCATATTCTCTTGCCCAATCTGGAAGTAGCAAAATAACCATGGATCTGTCCTGTCTGATCTTGTGAACCACTTCCATTTGCAATTTTTTTTTCTGATGACAAATTGTACCAGACTGTTGAGATACCCCAATATGTAGGATGAGGTCAGGGCTGTTAGATTTTCTATGTCCCCTGAAGAATTCGCACTGCCAACTTGTTGAAGGCTGGACTCTAGTTACTGCCTAGTTTAGAGAGATACCTGAGATGTAGTCTGATCAGATTAATAACACTATCCTGTAGATTCTTCTGCTGACTGTTAAGGAGAAGTTTTTCACTGTGGCTCCACAGACCCTGGGCTGACTTCTGTTTCCAGATACCTCCCCAGCACCTCATGCTAGTATCACTTTATACAATCGACCAAAGAAAATGGTTCATGTAAAGGTCTGTCCTTTGCTAAATTGGGATGGCATCGCCACCCTAGCAATTCCCTTCTGGTGGAATACTAAATCGGGATCCTCTGGAACACCTTTGCAAGCAAATGCCTTATTCCAAAGTGCTGTGAAATATTGGCCAGGTCAAAAGCAGTATTGCTGATGGCAGCCCAGAACAATCTGAAGACTATCTAGCTTTTTGAAGCTACTGCTGTATGCAAAAGTGGGGCTTTCTTTTGATGTGTCGAATTCTATTCCTGGAGGATCAGTCTCTGGGGTGGTTCTAGATGGCTTTAGTTAATGTTTAGAATCCACCCAAGGTTCAGATGCAGTTTCAGATAATAGTGTATGCTAGCCAGCCACTCTGTGTGGACCCTATCATCTAGATATAGTCTAGATAAGGGATCTTTTCAGCCTTAGCCACTTCATGGCGACTGCTACCTTATGTGAAAAACTCAGGGTGCTGATGCCAGCCCACATGGTAGAACTCTGTAGATAAAGTTTTCTGAGGGCACTGTATGAACAGTAATTACTGTGTGATGGTCTGATCGGATATTATATGCATCTTTTAAGTCTACATTCGTCAGGTATGTTGAAGGTAGACCCTATAGACTGCTGATGGTATGTTTTTGAATAAACTCCTTGGCACTACAGATGCATTGGCACCTGTTTTATGATTTTATGCTGGAGCAGTGCTTGTATAGCAGTCTGCATTCTTGGCCTCGGGTTCTTGTTCTTTACCAGTGATGTTTTGATGATCCATTGGAAGATCATCTGAAATTGAACGTCTCGTTTTCCAGTTCTGGCGCCGAGTTGCATCTCCTTCCTTTTGTCGAAATGTCTGCCAGGTCACATAACGCCTTGCTTCATAAAAGGCGTGCCTTCTGTAGTTTGAGGATCTAGCAAGCGAATTCTGGGGAAGAAATGAATACTTACCGCCAGATGACTCTGTAATAACGTCCACTAGTTAGTCTCCGAATAACTGTGGACCACTAGAAAGGAAATTAAACAAGTTGTTTTTTAGAGGATGCGCCAGGATCCCAGGCTTGACCCAGAGTGCGCGTCTGTCATAAAATAAGGCCGATGAACTGGCTAGAATCTTGAAATTAACAAGTGATGAGTTACTTGAGAAATTGACAGTGTGTTTGATGGAAGTCAGTTCCCTCAATAATCAAGATCCTGACACCAAAGATTCTAATTTAATTTCAAATCAGACAACCAGATTTGCAAGGTGTGGAATACACATGCCATAGCTGTAGCATATTTCTTGTTATGTCTGAAAGAACTAAAAACCACTTAAGAGCGCCGTCTACTCTTCTTAAATATCTGAGTGTAGTTCAGTATTCTAACAATATAATAATCTGCGATGAAATTGAGCAACAGCTGTATCCACCTTTGGATGTGCCCCCCCATCTCGCTGTGTCTTCTTTCGAGAATAGGAACAGTTTGGAATCATTCTGAGATGGCTGACAGTTTCTCTCTCAGGTTCTAGCCTGTATTCAGCAGTGTACTGGAAATAATGGAACTACCTTATTGTCCCTAAAGGCTGTGTGAATTATATTTAAAACAATCTGGATCACAGATAAACCAAGGATTTTCTCATAGCATTAATTAGTATGCCTAGTTGTCTATACCAAAATAACCCAATTTGTTCATTTAGTTATCTTCCCCTACAGAGCAGAGGGGATATCAGACTCCATTTAATCACATCTCCCACATACCATTCACTTCAAGCAAACATGAAGGGCCTTTTTTAGGGTCAGAAAGAGGTGAAAGTGTCCTGAATTTAATTCTTCAATTCTCTTTAAGAAATCTCTGAACTGTGAGGGAAACCACCAGCAATCGCTTACTATGCAGGAAACACACCATACTGCAGTATCTGCTGGGATTAATATATTATGTTTTCACACCCAGCACAAACGTGTGATTTTGAGGTACTAGTCTTCACAAGAGCCTCAGTGATCCCTCTTTGACTTGTCTCCCATATACACACGTAGACTGTTGAAACCGCAAGGTCACAGGTTCAAGTCCCAGCAGGGTCGACTCAGCCCTCCATCATTCAGAGGTAGATAAAATGAGAACCATTAAATTGGGTAACATCTATACCCCCAGGACACACTTGAAACAGAGAGACAATCTCAATGTATCCCACCTGGCAAAATACTTTGATATTATTATATAGCAAATAGGCTATGTCTATATGTCTCCTTGTTCCTGCATATGCAGGAGCCCCCCATGCCGCTTCGGAACTTATGCGTTCCGCCCATGGAACACAGGCAGCCGAACTTCCAGTTCTGGACTAGGCATACACGTGTCACACCTGGGCGCATTTGGTTGTCAGATCAAACATCCAAAACGGGAAGGTAGGAGACCATTGAGTGCAGAAATGGCATACTGACCCACTGAATATCAGGATCCATGCGACCCCATAGGAACACAAGGGGTATTTGATCCAGGCAGTGCAGAAATGGAAAACTGAACCACTGAATTTCAAGATCCATGCAACCCCATAGGAACACAAGGGGTATCTGATCCAAGCCATTATTATTGTAATAATTCAAGCTACATTTATGGCAGAGTGCATAGAAAAGCTTGTGAAGTAAAATAATAAAGAGAGAGGCAATCTGCCTCCGTTCTCCAGCTTGGCAGGACAAAAATAACTGAGATGGGGAGGAGAAGCAGACTTTTTATAGTTTTGATTGGTCCTACCAGCTGGGAGGCGGAGTCAATACCCACAGTCTATTGCCGTGGATTGGACACAGAAAAAATAAATAACCCCAGAGGGGTGCATTTTGGAAAGCACATAAAGGATTTTCTCCTTTCATTAGGGCCCCATGAGACACCTCAACTGATTGGGTGTTATATTTTTATTTCCACATTTTCTTTGGTATATTAACTTATTGTTTGCCACTGCTCCGCGTTGTTACCATTGTGTTTGGATGGATCAATTATATATTGTTTCCTTTCCCACGTATCAGTTACTTAGAGGAGGGTGGATTGATATTAAAGATCAAATTTCATTCTGTTTTTCATCACAATAAATATAGACATCCTTTGATTGCTAACCTTTTGGCACTATTTTCATTTAAAGTGTAGCGCTAAGATAGCTACTTGTTTTAGAAATTTTACTTTTTTTTTTTTTTTTTTTACTTCTTAGGTGACAGAAGTATTATATCTTTCAGCTGTTTCACATTATATGTTCTTATATCCAATAGTAAGTAACGCACTTACTTCAAGGAACACATACCAAGATTACTACATGAAAAGCACCCTGCATAAGGAATTTAAGCAATACCTCAACAATAAAGGCTTTCCTCTCGGATTCACTTTCAATTTGCTTGATAGCCACATCTTTTCCTCGCCATTTTGCCTTGCATACAACGCCAAAGGTTCCTCTTCCGACTACCTGTTTAGATGGAGAAAACGAATGTTATTGTAGAGTTGTGATGAAGAGAGAGCCTTGTGCAATTTTGGAAAACAAACATCAAAGACGTAGCAAGATTTTAAAAATACTGACTGACATCAGGCTGAGTAGCTTTAGAATGCAAATTTTCAGTACAACTTAGGTCATCAGGCAGGTTTAGTTTCTGCACTGAACTAGTCTCTATACAGAAAAGGATGGATAGAGACCACTCAAATTGATCGGATAATCACATCATCCTAAGGCATACTGTATTTCTCCTGTTTTTTTGTTGTATTTATAGTCAGAGTTAACCTATACATTCCATATACTTAGCCATATTTGGCTAAATTTACTGGACTATTCAAACATCAAAAGGAAATACATTTGTACCACCTAACCAGCTATGTCTGTACATCACCAAATACTGGTAATAAGTTTCACCTCAAATTAACCAGGAACTTGCATGAATGTATAATCTACGTCATATACTTTGTATTCAGACTTCATTCTAAACATGCCTGATGAAGAGACCCGAATGGTCTTGAAAGCAAGCATTCTAAAGCTGCTCAGTCAATAAAATGTACTCTATCAGCCACCTGCTTTTTCTGTGGCTAACATTTCATCTATGCAAGTCACCAAAACATTGCTCTAAACATGAAACAAACAATGTAAACCGTTACTACAAGGGCAGGCAAAACTATTTTAGAAATTCAGGAGCCAAAATAATTTTTTAGAAGATAGCCATCGGTTTTAGGAGCCAGTGAAAGGATATATTTATGCAAATTAACAAATTATTTATTAAAAAAAAAAAAAAAAAAAAAATGTAGGAAGCAGAAATGAAAGTATAATGAGCACCAGCTTGAAGACTTCTGGGATTTTTTCCACTCTTCAATTACCAACACTTTAAACCTATACTATATGGACCAAAGGTAAACATTTAACATCATTTTACAGAGGGAAAGAACACGAACCCGATTAATTATTTCGATAAGGCATGCTGAAAATGAAACTTCATAACATGACAGTATAGAATATGACCTGTGTAACATTTTATGAACATCGTCCTCAGACTGTAGTGGAATTAATCCTCCACTAGATGATTGTTTGTGCACAGGTGTTCACATTCTATTCTGTGTTGCAATTATTAGAGTAATTCTGGGGCAAGTCAACCGCACCAGAGGGTTCAAATAAATACCCCAAAGTTTCTATTGATTTTAAAGGGGGCTTTTAACCCCTAGAATGCCAGAGACATAACCATGGTATTGCAAAGAAATGTGCAGAGACCTCTCTAGCACCAAGTGCCTTAAAATTCCCATTTAATCAATGGAAAGTTTAATTTGTCCCACATGGTACAGTTGGTCTGGTCCAACATAGTGGTTTATATACCATGAAGAACCTTAGCAAAGTGTTACGAAGTCATTCTGTCACCACTTGGTCATGGTTAGCGGCAGATGGTCCTTTCTTTAACCACATATAAACCCTTAGAATAAATAACCAAATAAATTGCATTTAAAGGGATAGTAATAGATAATTTTTTTTACAAAATGTGCATCTTGTAGCTATAAAACAAGAAAATAAATGACCCCAGTCACATCTCTCAAACCTTTATGGTTTTAGAGATAATCGTAGTTAAAGTTCCCCCGACTTCAGCTCTGTAGCTGACTGCAGGGGAATCTGGCCTCGGGACTGGCGGAGGCTCTTCAGCAGAGCTGGGAACGGTCTACAAAGTTTACAAGCACACTTTGCAGTGCAGGTTTTCTTTTTCAATAACGCAATCACGGCTCTGCTGAAGAGCGTCTGCCGGTCAGGGATTATCTCTAAAACCATAAAGGTTTGAGAGATGGGACTAGGGTCATTTAATTTTTAATAGCTACAAGATGCACATTTATAAAAATGATTACTATCCCTTTAAAGTTTTATTACAAGACAATGTTCATGTCTACTATTGGTGTTTTCCTTTTAGGTATACCAATCTTTGTACCAAGTAATTGACAGCAGTTACATGGTCAATAATAGTTTTGTTTCAGCAACCACTCCATTCACTAAATGGAATTACATGTATTTTGTATGTGACACACACGCACACTATCTTTTCTGGGAGGGGTTAAATTACTTACATTGTCATTAATAGTGTTTTACAAAATAAAATTCGGAAGACGCAATACAATACACAATGGGATAAGAAGCTGTCAAAATCAAGACAGAAAAACTTTCAATAAAACAAAAGGAAAGATGGAATTACTATTTTAAGAGCACAAAACGGATGCAGTGTTTCTCTATCACCCTCAAGAGACACTGAAGAAAAGAGACCTGTGCTTCTCTTCTGGTTATGCTTGCACCTCTGCCAATTTCTCATCCACCTGACTGTACCAGAAGTCTCTCCCAGGATGCATTGCTTGTCTACATGGAAAACTGTCAAAAGGAGTTGCTAAAAATCAAAATAAACCACATCTTCCGCTCCTCCCTGATGAACTGTTCTGGTAACCCTGTCAAAGAAATCCAAGATTTGTTTGACATGATCACTCCTTAGGGAAACTATACGGCTTGTGATTATGCATGCTGCTGGATACAAGGTAATCAATTATGCTTCTTCTCTGCAATATTTCCATTAATTTACTTACTAGAGAAATAGTACTTTGGTTGTCTGTGAGGACCACATCTGTCCTATTCCAGTCCTCTGAGAACACTGCTGTCAGCGAAGTCTGGTTGAACAAGTGATGTAAAGTTTATTCTCTTATTAATATTCCACAGATGCGATTTGTGTACTAGACTTATCCTGTTGCTTTAATTCACTTTTGCTAGTATCACAACAGGTTTAAAGCCCCTTTAACAGCTAAAAGATGTGTGTGTGTGACAAACTCTTAAACCCTATAGTTGCTGCTTCTTGTTTCAATGTGCCACACATGCCAGGAACTGAGATTTTATTCTAAAGTTATTGCATCTCAAACATGCACTTTATGGATGCAGTATTTCTATGATCTGGACAGCTACAGACGACAATAAATCATAGGACTCAACCTTGGAGAACATAACTGCTCTTTAGAGCACAGAGTTGTGCAGGCGAAAAAAGTAAAATGAGAGGTCAACATGGGCCTTTATCACAGTCTTATAATAGGCCCAAGTCAGGATAAACATGGACTTGACAAACATGGTCACCTTTCATTTAATGAAGCCTTTACACACCACTCTGGTACCTAAGACTCTCATTGGCCAGAGAGTACTCTAGCTTACAGACTGAAAGCCTCAGTCATCGGAGGAGGCTGGATCGAGGAAGGGGAGCAGAGGCAGAGTGAGACTGTGGTACAGACCTGGTAACCACAGTCTGTCCAGAAGTAGGGGGCACAGGGCAATATTTACTTCAATATTTTCTTGAAATTAATCATTATATTAAAAGAATGAAACATTATGGCCAGCTAGTCGCTAAATAAACTAACTAGACCAACATGTATAGGAGTGATAGATCCCCTTTAAAGTCATAGTATTTGTCCTTCTGTTTGGCTTGCTTGGTGTATGTCTTTTTGCATTTATAGTAATATACAAGCCCCATGTGACTTATGGGGTGGGTGGAAAAGTCCTATAAAGGGGACTGATGGAGCTCCGGTCTTCCTGGGCTTCCACCCACTCACTGCAAGCAAACACTGTTTGAAACCAGGTGAATCATCATATAGGTATTAGAAAGTGTGTTTTAAATGTTTTTACCTAAGCCCAACAAGTTATTTACAAGAATTCTTCAGGGTCATTTTTAAGTTAGATAGGGATAATTATGTGTATTAGGATAGGACTCGCTTAAAGTCATAGTAATACCTTTATTAAAGTTGATGTCCGAGGCCTTTTTTTTTTTTTTTTTTTTTATTTAACATAGCACTATATTTAATTACTTACAGATTTGTAGTTCAACCCCTTTTCAAGCTGAAAGGATCCCCCTCCCATCCATTCTGGCCGCCTCCCCTTATATCTGGAATATGGTCGTGGGACTGGACAGATGCAGCGAGGGACAGTCTTCAATCAGTAAGGAGGGCAGGATTTTCCTTTTACTTACTGTAGATTGTCCCTTGCTGCTCTCCACCCGGATCAGACAGAGAGGCACAGTGATGAAGGAAAGGGACGGGGATCCTTTTTTCTTCACGAGCGCTTGAACTACAAATCTGTAAGTAATGAAATACAGCGCTATGTGTTACAGAGAGTAAAGGCGGCTCAGTAATACTTCAATTAAAGTTGATATCCATCACTTTTAAATTGGGGTACAATAACATGGTAAGCAAGCTTAAACATATTGTGGCCAAAAACATTAAGTTCATCAACAGTGCTACAGCCCTGTCTCTTTACGTCAACTGCAAAAACTCTTACTCAAGCCCTCATTCTCTCTCTACATTAGATTAACTGCAACATTCTACTCTCTGTTCTTCCAGCCTCTCATCTTTCTCTGCTTCAGTCTGTTCAGCTATAACCCCTATAAGGTCTTGTATATCTTTGAAATGTAAGAGGGTTCTGAAGAATAGCGCATTTTAAAAGAAAGGAGAATAAGTTTGTAAGATATATCCAGCTGCCCCCCTCTTTGCCTGTGTTCTCAAGGGTTACATCTGTCTGCTCCTTACACATCTCTCAGCTGCAGTCATTTTTCACTGGCTGCCCATAAACTTTGGAATGGTCTCCCTATCATCATCATCATTCTCCAAATCATACACACTACTCACTTTCAAGAGTCTCCTAAAAAACCCACCTGCTCAAGGAGGCATCTAAGTAACATTATTCTCCTTGTGCACACTGACACATTGAAATATTTAGGGCAGAGTCACCTTTCCAATGTATGATTCCATTTGCTGCACTTCTTCCCCACTGAATGCAATGATTACAGTTAAGCCTGATGCTCTTAACCCTGTCCGGTATTTTAGTATTGTACTATTACAATTTTGGTAAACTGCTGTGTTCATGTATGGAGCTTTATAAAGACATACATACAACTGAATGACTTTTCATACACAAATGATTTCAATTCAGTCACCTATGTGTACTAGGACCAACAGCATTTCCAAAACCGATTAGGTTATCTTTCAGCCTACTATAACCAGTAGTCTGCCATTTGACATTTTTGGTGGATTTTTTTTAAGCCCAAAGAAGATACAGACCTAAGACTACATTCACACAGGTAATTTGACCATCCCATTTTGCACAGTGCACTGAGCAACCAGACTGCTTTCCTGTGTCATTGGCTTTCACAGAACAGGACAGCGCCAGACAAATTGACAGTCAGCCATATGACTGGTCAACGCCCATGTAGGACAGTCAGTGATTGAACATTGTGGTGAGACTCTCAATAGCCACCTTTTCAGAAACTTACCAATTACTGAAAAGTGGCACCTTATTGAATCTTGAAGCGAAACTTTCACCTTTAATAAACTGTCTCCAATTATTAGTGTAGGTTTTTTTTTTTTTTTTTTTTTTAAAGTCCCTAATTTATGAGAAATTTTCTGTGAAAATTAGAAACATGTACCCACTTCCGCATTCTGCGGTACAGAGGCGCAGGACTTTCCACCTCCCTCTCAGCTCTCCAGGGAGCACGTTCTCTCTTCCCTTCGAAGTGGTCTGCATCATATCTATCCTTACGCTTCATTATCATTATACTGAGCTTGCAAGCTCAGTATAGTGATAAACGGAGCTTGCTGTAACAATAGACACGATGCACACCGCTACAAAGGGAAGCAGGAACGCACTCCCAAGGAGAGCTGGAAGGGAGGTGGGAAGAGAATTTCAGGACCGGGAAGTCCTGCGCTGCCATTACCCTGTGCCGCAGAATGTGGAAGTGGGTACAGGAATCTAATTTTGAGAGCGAAAAACTATGGACTTAAAAACAAACAAAAAAATCCTGTAACCTAGAAACAATGACACTACAATAATAATAGACAGGTCTTGTTAAAAGTGAAAGTTCTGCTTTAAGCACCTGCTGGCCATCAGTGTCTCATGAGCACAGATCAATTCATTCTATTCGGTACACTGTTGCCTGAGCAATAAATAGGTTTGAATACAATATAACATTAGGCCTATTTCTCACTGGCGAGCAAACTGCATCAATTCAAATGCATTTTGCACTTAAAGGTGATGTATCACCTGATAAAAATGTGTTACCATATGTTTTGTTAATAAAATTAATAGGAAAGTGTTTTTTTTTTTCTTTTTTTTGTAAGTACTTAAAATGCATTTTTGCGAGCATTTGTGCCCCTCTTCCTAAGTGTCTCCAAGAGTTTAACAACTGAGTTATTGGGTGACCCATTCTCTTTTCTTCTCATCCACAGGTATGAACATTGTATCATCTGCCTTGTTGTAATACTAACCCCTTGTGTGCCTGGTGCATCTGGGTATGAACAGATATTAATATCTTGTGTATCTAATTTATCAACCCTGTTCTCATAGACAGAGTGACTGCATCCCCTTGGAGAGTTAATTTCCCTCTCACACCTTCCATTTCCCTCAGCCTTTTGCTCCACCATTTGATATGTTGATAGTTTGATTGCCAATCACTAGTTTGTGGACTATATATCTGGACACACATTGGAGAAAAGCATTTTCTGGGGGGGGTTAGCATTTGTGCCCCTCTTCTAAAGTGTCTCCAAGAGTTTAACAACCGAGTTCAACAACGAGGACAACACACAAGGCAACTCACAAGGCACCAAAACTCCTTCATTACCTGTAAAAGCACCTGTAAGAGGATAATCAGCAAAGACATTTCTTCTCTGGCATCAGATTTGGACTTGCAGTGTTTACATCTGCTATTTATTTTGTTGTTATATGTTCAGTGCTCCCCGGGATTCTTATCAGCCTCAGTTCTCCCCCTGACTTTACAAACTACATCCACATCTCCCCCTCATCACATCTGTCTGCTCTTACACACTTCTCCAGATTTTAACCCCTTCTCCCTCTGCTTTCCCTATTCCAAAGCACCAATACAAATCCCACTCCCACATCTCTGCCCTTTGTCTTATCCTTCTGCTTGCTGCAGGGGGATATTGCTCCCAATCCCGGCCCAAACCCCATACCCACCTGCTATCAGCCTCGTCCCACCATATCCTCCCACCGCAACTTGGAGGATCCTAACCCCGCAAACCCTCTTTATTCACCCTCCTTTCTCCCATTCTCCTGTGCTCTGCTGAACACCTGCTCCATAGTTAACAAGACAACCCCTCTTCATGACTGCTTTCACAGAAACTTGGTTATCTGCACAGGACACAGCTGTGGAGGCTGCACTCTATTATGGAGGGTTCTGCTTCTCACACACCCCTCGATCCACTGGTCGAGGTGGGGGGGGGGGTAGGTCTCCTCTCCTCCCACTGCTGCTTCCAGACCCTCTCAATCCCACCATCTGTGCACTTTTCTTCATCTGAAGTACACACAATCCAGCTCTATTACTCTCTGTCTATGCGCGTGGCTGTAATATACAGACCACCTACTAACTCCTCTTCTCCTTCAAACTTTCTCTCAGATTTTGAATCCTGGCTCTCCTTTCTCTCCACTGATAATCCTGTCCTTATTCTAGGTGATTTTAACTGTCATAATTATTACCCCTCTGTCCCCTGGTCTTCCCATCTTCTAGACCTAACCTCTTCCCTTGATCTCCAGCAGTGGACTGACTGTGCCACTCACAAAGCTGGTCACTGCCTCGATCTTGTTTTTACTAAGGGTCTGGACCTTTCCTCTCTCACAGTTTCCCCATTCCCTCTATCAGACCACCATCTTATATCCTTCTCTCTCTCTCACTCTGCCCCTTCCCCCATCCCTCCCCCCAACAGATTTATAAGGGATACCCGCTCACTTGATCTCTCTGGGATGAGCATCTCACTTAACTCCAACCTTTCCTCTATCTTGGCCATCTCTGACACAGACATTCTTGTTAACTCCTACAACTCAATCCTATCCTCTGCTATTGATTCCTTTGCCCACTGAAACCACAACGGAGTCGTCAAGTCAATCCACGAACCTGGCTCAACTCCCACACCCGCTTCCTACGTTCTTGCACTCGTTCTGCTGAACGCCTTTGAAGGAAATCTCGCTCGCATGCAGATTTCATCCACTTTAAATTTATGCTGTCCTGCCTGCATTCTGCTTTATCAAAAGCTAAACAAGAATACTATACCATACTAATCCACAACAATAAATCGAACCCACCCTGTCTCTTTGCAGTCTTTGACTCCTTGCTCCATCCTTCCACTGCTTCCTCTCACCCCATACACTCACCTCAAGCTTTTGCAGAGCACTTCAAGCACAAGGTGGAATCTATTCAAAAACAGATTCCTACTATTCCATCTGCCTCCGAACTCTCTCTCCCCAAACCCCCCTCACCATACTTTGATAGTTTTACCCCAATAACAGAGGAAGAAGTTTCTCAGCTTCTCCTATCTACCCAGCTCACTACCTGCTCCTTGGACCCCTTGTCCTCCCACTTACTCAAACCATTTGCACCAGTCCTTACACCTATATTAACACACATCTTCAACACTTCTCTCTCCACAGGCACCTTCCCTTCTTCCATCAAACAGGCACAAATTAAACCCCTGCTCAGAAAGACTAACCTTGACCCCTCCTGTCTCTCTAACTATCGACCTATCTCCCTTCTACCTCTTACCTCAAAACTCCTAGAACGCCTGGTCTTCTCCCAAATAACCAAATTCCTCAACTCTGTCTTTTGGATCGGATGCAGTCTGGTTTCCGGTGCAGTCACTCAACTGAGACAGCTCTCTGCAGGGTGGCTAATGATCTCCAGACTGCAAAAGCCAAAGGACAGTTTTCTATACTTATACTTCTCGATTTATCCTCAGTCTTCAACAAGGTTAACCATTCTCTGCTTGCTCAAATTCTCCACAGTCTTGGTTTCCGAAATCAAGCTGCTTCATGGCTCTCCTCCTATCTCTCACAATGTTCCTTTTTTGTGTCCTCTAACAATAACACCTCCTCCACAGTCCCTCTGTCTGTGGGGGTGCCTCAAGGCTCCATTCTGGGTCCTCTGCTTTTCTCACTGTACACCCTTTCATTGGGTGAACTTATTAGTTCATTTGGCTTCAAATACCATCTATATGCTGATGATACCCAAATTTACATCTCCACTCCTGATTTTTCACCTCAAATCCAGCTGCAAATTTCAGACTGCCTTTTGGCCATTTCCTCCTGGATGGCACAACATCGGCTGAAGATTAACATGGCCAAAACCGAACTGCTAATCTTCCCACCAAGACCTTGCCCAACACCTACCTTCACCATTACAGTTGACTGAATTGATATTGATCCGGTCAGCTCAGCACGCTGCCTTGGGGCCATATTTGATGCCTCTCTTTCCTTCTCCCCTCACATTAACTCCATGGCCAGATAATCTCGCTTCTTTCTCAGCAACATTGCTAAAATCCGCCCGTTCCTCTCCCAACAAACTACTAAAACTCTTATACATGCCCTCATTCTGTCCCGCTTAGACTACTGCAATATCCTACTAACTGACCTCCCTGCTACTCATCTTTAACCTATGCAATCTGTTTTAAACTCAACTGCATGAATCACCACACTCTCCCCAAAAACTGAACCTGCCCACATAATTCTCAGACATATGTCATGGCTCCCGATTCAGCAGTGCATCAATTACAAAGTCCTTCTTCTGACCTTTAATGCTCTCCACACTGCTACCCCTCCTTGCATCTCTTCCCTCATCTCCTATTATGTTCCTGGCCGCTTCCTTCGCTCAGCACACAACGCACTTCTTGTTGCACCATCCACACCCTCTGCCGTCTCAAACCTTTCTCACTTTCTGCTCCATACCTATGGAACTCCTTACGTCTTGAAAAATCTCCCTCTGTCTTTAAGTCTACCCTGATATTTTATCTTCTGGAGCACTAGGACCATGCGCTGCCTTTGGCCAAACTCAGCACTTGTAATCTCAGCACTTAACACCCTCTTAACCCATTGTATGTCTCCTTTTACCCATTTAGACTGTAAGATCCTTGGGGCAGGGACCTCTCTCCCATTGTTTCTATGAATGTCGAACTTATTTCATCCCCTCCTATTTATTGTAACATATGTCTATTGTAAGGCCCTGCATACACTGTGTGGCGCCATATAAATAAAGATATACATACAATATTCTCTATTCAAGCTGTGCATAATGGGGCATGCTCATTCAGCACAGCTCTTCTTCATGTCCGAATTCTCCTCCCACCTCCCTCTCAGCTGCCCCAGAGAGCTCGTTCATGATTCCCTTCAGTGTGCTGTAAATGGCTTCTATAATTATAAGAAGCTCTGGTTAGCATTATAATGTGGACCTCAGTATAATGCTCACCAGAGCTTCTTATAATTATAGAAGCCATTTACAGCACACCGAAGGGAACTGTGAACGAGCTCAGTGGGGCAGCTGGGAGGGAGGAGAATTTGGATGCAAAGCAGAGCTGTGCTGTGCACATTAAGTGGAAGTGCACAGCATAGCAGATAGAATATCTTTGTAAGTACTTAGATCAGTGGTTCTCAACCTGTGGGTCGGGACACCTTGGGGGGGGGGGTCGAATGACAATTTGCCAGGGGTTGCCTAAAACCATCAGATATTTAGATTCATAACAGCAGCAAAATTACAGCGATGAAGGAGAAACTAAAATAATTATACTGTTAGGGGTCGCCACAACTTGGGAAATTTTATCAGTGGGTCACGGCACTAGAAAGGTTGAGAACCGCTGACTTAGATTAACACAAAACCAGCATTCCTATTATTACTTTTATTAACAAAATGTACAACACATTTATATAATGTGATACATCCCTTTAAACCTTATGTACTCTGCAAGTCTCCCTTAAATCACTTTACATTGTAAGCATTCAAGCAGGGGCCCCATTTCCGATGCTTCACTTTGCTAAGACAAATCCATCAAGTTCAAACCTTACTTCATAACTAAAAAAAAAATTAGAATTACCTAAACTTTCCTGCTGCCAAATAAGTTACTCTTCATCTGAACTTCCCGTTTTGCCTATTAATACACAGTATAACCCCTTGTCTTGCCTCTTGAAAGAAATAGCTCTAATCTGTCCTTAAATTTAATTTATCCAGTGTATCTGCCATTACCACATCCTTGGGCATGGAAGGAGTTACGCAATTTACCAGATCTTAACTTAAAAAAAAAAAAAAAAAAAAAAAAGCCTCCCTCTGCTGAAGTTGAAGCCTCCTTTCCTCTAATCTCAAGGTGTAGACCCTGGTTATTTGTTTAATCAGGCCTTGGAACAAATAGCTCAACAGAAAGATCCTTGTAGTGACCTCATGTACTTGTACATTATGACAAGATACCCACCTAGTAGTCTTTTGTCTAGAGTAAACCAACCAAGTTTGTCTAGACATTCCTCATGTCAAATCCTACATT
This sequence comes from Rhinophrynus dorsalis, assembly GCA_037306005.1. NCBI lineage: Eukaryota > Metazoa > Chordata > Amphibia > Anura > Rhinophrynidae > Rhinophrynus > Rhinophrynus dorsalis. Next base: position 306,804,543 of record CM074720.1, on the reverse strand, counting down.
CCCTTAATCAATCTTGTTCCTTTTCGCTGTACTTTCTCCAGTTCTAGAATATCCTTTCAGAATTGGCACTGAAGACCGCACTGCATATTCGAGGTCATGTCTTAACAAATGATTTGTACAATGGCAATATTATGCTATCCCCTCTTGCTTCAATACCCCTTTTTATACAAGACAGAAATTTGTTTGCTTTTGCTACTGCTATCTGACACTGGTCACTACTTCCAGATTTACAGTTTACAAGGATTCCCAGGTCTCTCTAGTAACTAGTCCCCTAAAACGAATCCATTAAGTTCATAAGTAGCATTGGGATTTTTTTCTCCCCAAATTCATGACTTTCCCACATGAAACTTCAAATTTTGTTTGCCCAAGTTGCCATTTTATGTAAATCCCTCTGTAGAGAACAAATATCCTGTTCGGACTTACCCTGCATAATTTATTGTAATCTAAATATATTGATATTTTGCTTTCTATATCTATTTCCAGGAAATGTATAAACATGTTAAAAAGCAGTGGACCAAGTACTGGACCCTGAGATACTCCGCTCTCAACCTTAAGTGAGCTGGAGAATTTTCCATTTACAACCACACACTGTTCCCTATCCTTCAACCAGTTTTATATCCAATTGCAAAGGTTATCCCCTTGCCTCCTGTGTGGCACTCTATGAAACGCCTTGGCAAAATCTAGATATACCACATCTACCGCTTTACCATTATCTAGGTTGCTACTTCTTCATAGAAGCTTAAAAGATTAGTTTGGTATTATCTATTACTCATATAACCAGGAGATTTGTATTCAATAGTACTGCACCAAATATCACAAGTTATCGAGGCTACTATGAGATGATGAATTAGAATAAAATCATTATTGGGGGGAGGGAATATAGAGATGTGATTTATATCACAATGGAATAAGCATGAAATTTTTAATGAGATTTCAGTTCATAAAACATATCCCCAGTGTTAACTTAGCCTTATTTTGGTCGTTTTTCACTTAATTTGTGTTTTCTTAGAAACGCATGCACAAAATACTGTGAAACAGAAAAACTGAATCTAAGACATGGGTTCCAAGAGCTCTCTAGCATTCAAGGGATTAAAGGGATAGTAATACTTCGTTTTAACTTTATTTTATTTTGTAGGCATTTAAAAAACATGAAGAATGATATAAGTCTTATCTCCCAAACCTTTATGGTTTAAGAGAGATTCACAAGCAAAGTGTCCCCCTCCCGCCCCTTTTACTGATGTACCACTTTTCAGCCAGGGCAGAAGGCAGCTGCCCAGGTAGACTGCAGAGAGGGACAATCTTCAATTAAGATAACGGAAAAACCTGAAAAGCTTGTCAAGGGGGACAGGGATTTCATTGTTTTCAAAGGAATAAGAGTGTCCCCTTCTGTTATCTGTCCAGTCTATGGACTGGATTCCACATCTGAGAAGAGATTGTTTACAGTAGGTAAAAGGGGCGGGAGGGGGAAACTTTGCTTGTGAATATCTCATAAACCATAAAGGTTTGAGAGATAAGACTTATATCATTCTTCATGTTTTTTTAATGCCTACAAATTAAAATAAAGTTAAAACGAAGTATTACTATCCCTTTAAAGATCACATTTAAGTAAGTGAGAAAAGATTTGTTGTTTGTAATAATGCATGCCACTTTGATCTGAATGGTCACCATTAGTTTACACAGCACAGTATTAACATAATATAAAATAAACTCCCCCCCCCCCACACGTTAATCTGGTGCAGGGCCATGTGGATACTGAATCACTTAACTCTATAACACCTTAAGGACAGGTGACATCAGGACTGTCACCATTGTCCTTGCCTAAAGGACCAATTATGGTACTAGCACATGATGTATTTTGTGCTGCGCTGCCAGTACTAGCAGGGTATGAAGTTGACCACTCCAGGAACAGAGCGGTCGCCATCAGATCCCTGTCTGACGCTCCGGCACACGTGATCAGTCATGTGTGCCGGCTCACCGAACATCTTCAATTTAGTCCTTAAGGGGAATCCAACCCCCAGGATCACTGGTCCTTAAGAGGTCAATGTGTAGCTTAAGATATTTTGGAGCTGGAAGGCGAGCCAAAGATTGCACATCTGTGCTTTCCAGCATATTTTGTTATGGAGGTTCCACTGCTCAGGTGTCAAAGAAGCAAAGCTGCTGCCTGTCTGTATTTTCATAGCATCTGGTATAGAGGCATCAATGCTTGATCAAGCTATACTTCTGGAAATCCTGCACATAACATATTCTACATCTCTCTGATCAGCTCAGACTACTGTTAAGGGACACACCCAGACTTTCCCAGTAGTGTAAGCAAGAGCAAGTAGATTATCATTGTTCTTTATTTCTTACTAGTTGAACAGCCCCGTTACACGGGCCACAGTGCCTCTGGCAGCCGGTCGCGGGGCAGTCACACGCAGTGGAGACTGCCCACGCCTCGGCTGATACAGAGCTGGACGCTCATTCGGAGCGCCCAGCTCTGTATCAGCCGCGGCGCGGCCAGTCTCCACTGCGTGTGACTGCCGCACGCGCAGCAGTGTCTACTGCGCATGTCGGGCGTTACACACGACTTAGCGAATTATTATATAGGATATAGCGCCAACTAATTCTACAGCACTTTACAATGCTGTTTGAAAGCCATCTACCTAGGCATGTCCTGAAAAGGAAAAAAAAACAAAACAAAAAAAAACAAACAAACAAACACACACCACTATTTAACTTAATGATCATTTTAACTTTTTGTTTCTCCCCAGGATGCAGTTAGGCACAGTATTACCAATATTGAGTATTTGTACATATGGTCATAACTATATTAAGAGCCTACTCCACAATGCGATGCAAAATATGATCATAAACACTTCCACTTGTCAATCTGAAGATAATCTCCACTTAACTCCGAGTGCCAGAAATCTATCCAATGCACTAGATACGTCTCTGGCACTCAGATGGTTAACCAAGTTCTTGTCAGTTGACAACTCGTCACAAGATCAAACAGTAACTTCACTTCTGACACTAGGACCCGCCTCTAAATTGTGTACCCATTTATTTCTCCCGTATATACCTCCCCCCATTAACCCTATGTGGTGTTCCTCCGTCGCCCCGCGCTCACCTCTTCCACCTCTATCTCCTTGTAGTCTATCTCCTCAAAGTTCAGCACCGGGGGAGTCTCGATCATCTCAGCAGAAGAAGCAGACATGCCGTGCTTTACACAGAAAGCAAGAAACCCCGGTGAGAGGTCGGGGTGTGCAGCGACAGCACTGAAAGATGCGATTAACGGGCTTGCAGACAGCAGGAAGGTCCAGGGCCGGCGCCACCGTACACTTAGGTTTCACGGGCGGCACCGGCCCGGCAAGGACCATGTGACCCCCGTAATGAATTTCAGACCTAGCCTGGTATAATGCAAGGGCTGCCTCTGAGGAGGAATGAAATCTTCGGCAGCCGCTGCGCTGGCACAGTCCCGATACGACCATACATGTAGCAGCCGAGTAGCATAGGCCGAGATCAGAGTGGCGGTGAAACGTAGGCGGAGCCTTTCAGTGACGTTCACCCGTAGGAAAAGAAGGGTTCAACTTAAGGGGAAGTGTTTTTTTTTGTGTAAACTTTATTCAAACTAATAAAATAAGGACTGTGACATAATAAAGTAGGATGCATCTATTATAGCAACATTTGATATTATAACATCGGAATATGTGCTTGCAAACATTAAAACCATATTTCCAGGAATACTTTATCCTGAGATCACTTACACTGCAGAATGTTAGTAGTGGTTTACTCTGTAGTACTGACTGATTAGTGTAGTGTTACATTTTTTCCTAAAGGGCTATATCAAACCTCCCATATGTCCCTCTTTAGGAAAGATAGTTCCTCTTTGAGACCCAAATCCCTCTGTCCCTCTTTCTCAACCCGGGGTCACTCTTTTTAGGAGATCAGACTGTATGTAAATGTAGTCACATCAGTAAAACTAATTACAATTTTTTACACTTCAATATGTGTTTATACATGATGAGTCTGTGTAAATAAAATACGTTTGGTCTTGCACTAAATCATTTATTTATTTATACAAAGAGTTGTCACTAGGTCATGAATTAACCTAAAAACTCTCAGTATTGCTCAGTAAGGGCCATACTCTATTGCAGGTGCTAAATGTTAACACCCATTTTAGCAAACATTTTCCTATTGAAGTCTATGGGTAAAACTGGAGATAAAAGCAGCGATAAAATTAGCACCTGTATCAGAATCTAGCCCTAAAGCTCTACTCAAGTGCATGGGAGTTTAGGAATTTTTAATTTGTCTCATATGGTGCTGTTGCTTTAATCCAGAATAACTCCAGTTTTCTGTTACAAATATGGGCCACTAATCCTGAGGGGAAATTCACCGACACGAATCAGAAGTGCAACATATATCCAAACATTTCAAATGGCCAAAGAGGGACACTTGAGTTTTAGGAGGTGTTGCTGGGGGAGGGGCTGATGGGCGGGGTAGTACAGAGAATTTTTAGGTTATTTCGTGACCTATTGACACGTCTTTGTGATAGGAATTAATCATACAAATCCATTCATGATGAAAGCTCTCACTGAGGAGAAGTTTTGGAAAGATCATGATGAATCCATTTAAAGGGATAGTAATGTCTATAATAATGTTTAGTTCTATGTCTTCTATATTGGTTTTATAGCGCTGAGTTTCATAACTTACTTTTAGGTAGATCAAAAGATATTTAAGCTGAAATTATCCCCCTCCCTCCTCGTGTCATGCTGCCTGTAAGCATGGTCCGGATTGGGGAACGGCAAGGGACAATCTTCAGTAAGCAAAAGGAAAATCCTGCCCTTCTTTGTCAAGGGGGGCAGGGTTTTCCTTATACTTACTGACTGAAAATTGTCCCTCACTGCTTCCGTCCGGTCCCAAGACTGGATTGCAACTCTTAAGGGGAGGTGGCCAGAACAGGAGGGAGAGGGATCACTTAAGCTTAAATATATTTTGAACTACAGAACAGTAAGTTATTAAAGGAGCAGTAAACTTTTTTATGAAAAAATATAAATGACAATGACAGTTCTGAGTCCTCTTCATCTTTGGGGAGGGTACCGTTTAGATGACTCATATTCAGAATCCATGGAATCTTTAATTAAGAGTTATATAAGAGTGATCAGATACTGTTTCCAGACTGTCCAAACATACCACTGTTCCAGTTCAGCCAAAAGCAGAGCTTAAAAACAATGCTAACAAAAACATTGAAACCTTGAATAGACTGAGACTTTATGGGCCAGGTGCAATCATTTGAGCTTCCTTTGCTTCAGCTTGGGCATGTAGAGCTGCTGAAGCCTGGCAAGCTCAAATTATTCAAGCTTGCAAAATTAATGTGCCTCTTGATAACATTTTCTCTATTTCAGGCTACCTCCAAGAGTCCACCTTCTCTATTGGGAAAGATGCCTTGGAGATAGCAAAGTGGGTATGTAAATGTTCAGCATAAACTTTTGTATCATGTAGTGCTTTATGGTTAAAGAATTGGAATGCAGATTTTGGTTAAAAAAAAAAAACTCCCCCGAAAGAAACCTCTAATATCCTTCCCTTTTGAGGGATCCCTCATATTCAGGGCAGAGTTAGACTAAATTATCAGCCTCACCACTGGCAGTAAAAGTACCATTTTTCCTCTAGATAAACCTACAAGGTTTGACAACAGAAGGACTTTTACTTACAGATAAAACTTCCTCCAGACAAATTTCTCATCATTCATCTGGAGGTTCCTTTGTTCTGATAAAGCAAAGCATACTTGGGCACAAAAGAAAATGTGCTCAAGGCTTCAGACTCCAAGCCCACTTCAGAATGAAGTTTAGAGTATGGAGTCTCCCAAAAATCCTCTTCTGGGGGAATACTTCACTCATCTTTGGAGGATGTCAATTTCAGTTGAGTGGGTACTTCAACTCATCTCATTCAAGTAGATTACACAATGTCTTTTACAACCTCATTGTTTTTTCACAGCCAGGGTACCAAATGAAGATACATTACAGGAGGCATTGCATCCTTGTTTTTGACAAAGGAGAGATAATCCCAGTACTAAAGAACAAAAGTTCAAAGGGTTTATTCCAATCTTTTTATGGTACCCAAAAAAGACAAAGGATTCTGTCCTATCCTGGTCCTGAAACAACTAAACCCGTTTCCCAAAGTTCCCAGGTTCAAGATGGAATCTATCAAGTCAGTGATAGCAGACGTGGAACCAGAAGAATTTCTCACATCCCCAGACATCAAAGATGCATACCTACACATCCCTTTTGGCTCAAAAACTTTTGTTTGCATACCAAAACAAACTCTTTCAATTTGAGGCTCTGCCTTTTGTACTAGCCACAGCACTGAGAGTTTTCACCAAGGTGATTGCTCCCCTAATGGTTCACTGCAGATCCATGGGAATAAACATAACTCCTTACTTGGAAGATCTGTTGCTAAAGTGAGCTAATTCAACAACATCTTAATCGTACACTCTTAACTATGAAGAGCTACGGTTAGATAATCAACCTAAGCAAGTCTCATCTAATACCATCTCAGCAGATCCTGTTTCTAGGTCTGAGATTCAATAACAGCCTTCAAAGGGTGTTTTTACCTCAAGAGTAAATTTCAGATCTTCGAGACAGAATCCAATACTTTCTCTCCCTTCTGGAGTTTCTGTCAGACACTGCGTGAAGACAGTAGGAAACATGATTGCCACTATAGAAGTAGTTCCTTTCATCAGTTTCATCTGAGACCTTTTCAATTGGACCCAATTCTCATTTGTTCCCAAAACACAAGTGATCTTCTTCATATGATGAAGATATCACAGGCCACAAGAAAATCTCTTCAGTGGTGGTTCATAACTTCAAATCTTCTGACAGGAAAGCATTTCTCCATAACAGAGTAGGAGATAGTCACAACGGACGCAAGTCTGTTCTGATGGGGAGTGGTGCATTTTCCCCTCTTTTCACCCCTTGTGCCTCTTTTTTCACCCCTTGTGCCTCCTTTTCCCCTCTTTTCACCCCTTGTGCCTTTTTCCCCACTTTTCACCCATTGTGCCTCTTTTTTCACCCCTTATGCCTCTTTTTCCTCTCTTTTCACCTCTTGTGCCTCTTTTTTCACTCCTTGTGCCTCCTTTTTCCCCTTTTTTCATCCCTTGTGCCTCTTTTTTCCCTCTTTTCAACCCTTTTGCCTTTATCCCCGCTTTTCACCCATTGTGCCTCTTTTTTCACCCTTGTGCCTCTTTTTTCCCCTCTTTTCACCCCTTGTGCCTCTTTTTTCACCCCTTGTGCCTCCTTTTTCCCCTTTTTTCATCCCTTGTGCCTCTTTTTTCACCCCTTGTGCCTCTTTTTTCCCCTCTTTTCACCCCTTTTGCCTTTTTCCCCGCTTTTCACCCAATGTGCCTCTTTTTTCACCCCTTATGCCTCTTTTTTCACCCTTTTTACCCCTTGTGCCTCTTTTTTCACCCCTTGCCTGTTTCTCTTCTCCTTCGCTGTCTCTTTTCTCCCTGGCTCTCTCTTCTCAGCTTGTCTGGCTCTTCCTCCCCACCCCTTGCCTGTTTCTCTTCTCCTTCACTCTCTCTCTTCTCCTTCTGGCTCTTCCTCTTGCTTTTTACTCAGTCTCCCCACTGCTCCACACTGATGACAGCTGGGACAGTGTCACATGCGGAGATGCAGCGTGGTGCATGCTGGGATTTTCTTCATCAGTCTGGGCGCCATTTTTTAAAATTGCACTGGCCTCCGAACAGACCAAGAAAACCCCGGTATGCTCCACACGGCTTCTCTGCATGTGACGCGGTCCCAGCTGTCATCAGTGCGGGGCAGTGGGGAGACGCCACTCACAAAATAGCATGCCTTGGGGCGGCAAATTGCTGGCCCTGTCAGAGTGCCACCTGGGTCCATGGACCCACCAGGACCCATGATGAAGAATCTTCCCATTCTGATTCAGTCAGACAATGCCACAGAAGTGGCATACATAAATCATCAAGAAGGAACAAAAAGCAAAGATATCTGGATGGAAGTAGATAAATTCTTCTCTGGGCAGAGAACCATGTTTCAGCTATTTACATTACAGGACTGAAGAATTGGGAGGCAGATTACCACAGTCGTCAGACCATAGATCCAGGGGAATGGTAACTAAATCAGGAAATATTCCTTCAGATAACTCACTGATGGGGAGTTCCAGATATAGACATAATGGTATCAGGAAGAAACAGAAAACTGCCATCACTCTGTTCAAGAGCAAGGGCTCCACAAGCAATAGCAGTGGATGCCTTAACAATTGCATGTAATTATAGGCTAATGTATGTCTTCTCTCCACTAGCTATAATTCCCCGAATACTTTGCGAAATAAAGGAGGAAATTGTCAAAGATGGTTCACACCATTCTCATAGCTCCTATTTGGGAATGGAGGTCTTGTTTTCTCTGTCTCAAATACACGTCATTGACAGAGCCATGAAGTCTATCTCAGATTTCAGACCCCATCTCTCAAGGTCCAATTCTCCACCACATCTTACTCAACCTCACTTTGATTAACAAAGTCTTCAGTCTCTAGAAATTCAAACCATACTCAGGGCTCTCAAACCGGTGTCAGCTAAAATATATCACTGAGTGTATAGAATCTGTTTTTCTTCCTGTGTTAATAATGATCTAGATCCCTCTCTCGTTTTCCATCCACCATCTCTTCTAGAGTTCCTGCAATCAGGTCTAGATAAAGGTTTAAGGGTTTCAGCCTTTTATGATTGATTCTTTCCCAGAAATGCAAACTTTTTTTCTAGGGGTAAACAGGATACTTCCCCCATATAGACATTTCATTCCATCATGGAATTTAAGTTTAGCATTTGAGGCCCTTCATTCCTCTTCTTTTGAACCCTTGTCATCAGCCTCTATCAGAGACCACACATTGTAAACAGTCTTCCTCAGGTAATTGTTTTCTGCAAGAAGAGTCCCAGAATATAGTGCTATTTCTTGTATTCTCCACATCTTATCTTTCTTCAAGATAAGGTGGTTTTAGGATTGTTCCAGTGTTTTAACCTAAAGCAGTTTCTCCTTTTCATATAAACCAGGAAGTGGTACTCCCTGCCCTGTATCCTAATCCTTCTAACACTAAAGAAAAAGCTCTCCATACCTTAGCTGTAGTAAGATGTTTAAGACAGTGTGTCCAAGTCAAACAATCCCTTAGGACTTCAGACACTTTGTTTGTGACTACAGAAGGCCCTAAGAAGGGCAGACCAGCATCCACGAAGATCATTGTTTCAAAGCTTAAATAAATTACAGACTAGCATACTAAAGTCTATTCTAGCTCCCTATAGAACACAGCTCATTATACTGTGTTCATTAGTTCTTCGTGGGCCTTGAAGAACCAGGCCACTGTTGATCAGTAATACAATGCTGCTACATGGTCATCTGTTCACACATTCACTAAGTTTACTAAGTTATCTTTTGGGCATCCCAACATGCTAGTTTTGGTTAAAAGTTTTGAAGGCCATTGTTCATTAGTTTTCTTCCCTCCTGCTAATCTGAGACGGCTTTGGTATGTCCCTAAGGTCCCTGCATCCCTCAATGATGCTAGAGAAAATGGGATTTTTTTTACTTATTAATAAATCCTTTTCTCTTAGTCCATTTAGGGATGCAGGGCTTCTTGCCCACAGAAAACTTGTTGGGTGAGGAGGTATTGTCTTTCCCAGCAGATCTGTTTTATTGCTATTCCCTTCCTGACTCTGCTAAATGAAAACTTAAGGCAGTTGGACAGGGGAAGGGGTTAGCAGCTAGGAGGTGGCAGGGGGTTGTTTGTTTGTTTATAGTGCCCTGCCTCCTATGGGCATGCTGCTTAACCATATGATCCCTGCATCCCTTCTCAGAGACATTGCCATTATGGGGAGAAAATGGTTAATTTTTCTTTTAAACCAGATTCTCTAAAAATCTGTGTTTTAAATGTGTCTAAATTACCTCATGTAACAGAGACAATGAACTTCTCTTCCTCAGTGGAGGGGGAAAATATCTAGGTGTCTTTTATGGTGATTGATATTGAACTGCAGACAACCACAGTCTCAAGCAGTATTATTATCTTATGAGACAATCTCAAAGTCTGGGAAGAAGATGTACTCCTATGTGAGAAAGGCTGGTAGAATTACATGTTTATAGGGTTTCTGATAAACTTATGATCTCTCTCTGTTGAGATGATTGCCAGACAAGATGTCATTACTAGTATTTCTCAAATTATCAAGGAAAATTTTAACGTGGAGAGAGAGGGCCATCTTGTGGATGTGTAGCGTTATTACTGATGCTTTGAAATTCCTCTTACTGTTATCATAATTTATGCATGATGGCATGTGGAAATTAAGGGTTAGAAGCACCCAATTAGGTAATACTGGTGATGTCTCTCTATAATGAGATGGTCCTTTAACCAATCAGAGCAGATATTGATAAGAGGAATTTCATATTATAAATATGCAAGTTGAGAGAGAAAAGGGGACTTTTTCTCTTGGTCTGGGCTGGCTTTGTTTTTCTTTCATGGTGGCTCCTGTTCTGGAAGTGTGCCTAGCTGAGAGATACAAAGAAACACTTAGTGGAATGGTAACTATACATTTTTCCTTATTTAAATTCTGCAAAAGTTCAGAATCATATACACATTTCTTCTATACTTGAAGAAATCTAATTTTCTTATAATTTGTCTTAATTGGACTGGCCAACCATTTGGGATCAATTATAATAAGCTATATTAGCTCTAGAAATTCTGAAATTAAGCAGAGTTCATTCATTTATTGGTAAATTGTTATATTTTGCTAGATAAGTGTCATATAGTTAAATAGCTTGGTTTATATATTAGTTAATATAAATTCTGTTATTTCTAAAATACTGTGTTTCTGGAGAGGTTATAATAGCTAATATTGATCTAGGGAATTCTTTGAATTAATTGATTAACCCTTTAACCGCTATTTATCTATTTATTTGTGGTGTTTATTTGGATTTCTTTTAAACTTTCACTAGACAAAAAAAGCTGCCATCTTGGTTGTGGCATCCTATCGTAATAAGTGGATTAACCCTTGAAGTATCCTATAGGTTTCACATAATATTGCTATAGTCATATTTGTGATATATGTTGCATGAAGTTTAATATACTGTCTAGACATATATTATTGGATTGATTCTAAGTATTTTCTGGTATAATCTGTTATTGACTATATTATATGCAATTTATATGTTTTATTCAGAAGGTATGCAATATTTATAATCAGTAGATACTTAAATTATAGTGATTTAAATCTTGGATTCTATTCCAGTTAGTCTCTAAATTTGGTTTTTATATGGTATAAGGGAATTATCAGAGGACCTGGCTTAATATTAAAGCTAATTCACCTGACAACCTACCTTAAACCTCAATTAGCATATTTTATACAGTTTCTGGGGCAGGGGTATTCATACACTCTGCTGCCAACTATATTTTATTAATTGCAAGGATCAATTATCCTTTTCCATGCTGCTGAGTTCAATTATTGTTATCTAATACCTCTGACTATCCATATGTGTGGTTAACCCTGTAATTGCTGTAATCCTCATGCTGATAATTGTGGTTTGGGTTACTATATATCTATTGTAATTGCTGATCACTCCTTTATATCATCGTTGTTTACACTTTATATATAATATATTTCACTTAAATTATATATATTTGCACAAATATGCAGGATTGATTATTTTAATCAATTCTTTTCTGTGAAGTAGAGTGTCAATAACTAATATAGTGTAAAGTTCTCAAAATTATTTAATATTGTCATTTACCTGTTTATGTGACGATATCCAACCTGATTGGTTCTCTTGTTTTAAACCCTTGGATACTGTCACGGTTTTTGAAGACTCTCAGACTTAAGGTTTGGTAAAATAACTTAACTTTATTAAAAGTTAAAGGCAGTTGCCGTAGGGTAAACATACAACAATACAACAGTAATATAACATATAATAGGTTCTACCGGCCTTGCCTAAATACCGGGCAAGGCAACCCAAGTGACAGTTTAAATGACAGGCTCTACCGGCCTTGCCTATACCGGGTAAGGCAACCGTGAGATGACATATACCGGTTCTACCGGCCTTACCAATACCGGGCAAGGCAGCCCCTACGGAATGCTGAATGTAGGCTCTACCGGCCCTGCCAATACCAGGTAAGGCAACCTTAAAGATGGTGAATTACAAGGTTCTACCAGCCTTACCAATAGCGGGCAGGGCAGCCCAAAGGAGTACTGGAGTAGGCTCTACCAGCCCTGCCAATACCGGGTGAGGCAACCTACAGGATGGTATCGTCAAGGTTCTACCGGCCTCACCAATACCGGGCAGGGCAGCCTGAGCGAGTAGACCAGCTGTCAGGTGACTAAGACAGCATAGAGCATAAGTATAGAGGTCTTACTCAGCAGCAGTCTATTGCCAGGGATACTCAGACAACTGCAAGGAAGTGGACAGTGACTGATCACAGTACTGGATGTTCAGGAGCAAACCAACGTCCGCACGTTGGGACTAATGGTATTAGCGCCACCAAGTTTAATGGAGCAAACCAGCGACCGCACGCTGGAACCAACAATGTATATCGCAACCAGGTTTAGTGGAGTAAACCAGCATCCGCACACTGGGACCAACAACGTATATCGCAACCAGGTTTAGTGGAGCAAACCAGCGTCCACACGCTGGAGCCAATAATGTATCTCGCAACCAGTTTAGTGGAGTAAACCAGCGTCCGCATGCTGGGACCAACAATGTATATTGCAACCAGGTTTAGTGGAGTAAACCAGCGTCCGCACGCTGGGACCAAAAATGTATATCGCAACCAGGTTTAGTGGAGTAAACCAGCGTCCTCACGCTGGGACCAACAATGTATATAGCAACCAGTTTTAGTGGAGTAAACCAGCGTCCGCACGCTGGGACCTACAATGTATATCGCCACCAGCAACCAACATAGTATGATCAGCAGCGAGAAGAAGAATGTCGCCAGAGCGACGGCTGGAGCAGGAGATTCAGGAACTCAGTAAGATTAACCCGCGAGGTGCTGGAACACAGGAACACTGGAACTCAGTAAGATTAACCCACTAGGTGCTGCAACACAGGAACACTGGAACTCTGGAACACAGGAACACTAGCATACAGGAACACTGGAACTCTGGAACACAGGATCAGCAAGTACAGCAGGAACAGGCCCAGAAGCCTGACAAGCAGGTCAGGCAGAGTGAAGTCAGAAACACCACGAAAGGGCAACCTGGAAGTGCTCAGCCTGGGTTTAAAAAGGCTGTGTGAGGAGGGCTAATCACAGACAGCCATTCATGATACTCAGCAAGTGACTGACACTGAACAGCACCAATCATGGGCACCGTGATAGATACCTTCAACACCCTCAATTGACAAAAAGAAAAGGATTTATTGGTAAGTAAAAAATCTCATTATCCACTAACAGCAGAAACACCTTGGCACTAACGGGCAAACTAGCCACTAAAAATGTGTATTGTTAACCCTCTCAGTGCCACCGCACCCCAACCGACCACATGGTCCCATTGCATTGAAAAACAATAATGTACATATAATCCTATATAATAATTCACTAAATTGTGTGTAACGCCGCAACATGCGCAGTAGACACTGCGAAGGAGCGTCAAGCTCTGTATCAGCCACGGCGCGGGCAGTCTCTACTGCGGTGACTGCCCCGCGACCGGGTGGCAGTAGCACTGTGGCCCGTGTAACGGGCTGTTCAAGTAGTTGAATATATATTTAAAAAATGATAAAAAAATAAAAATCCCATCTGTGAAGAATTTTACTGATCCCGCAGAACAGCGTAAAAGGGACACTCCACAAAATAGAGATAAGCCCTCCAATACCACTATACTGGACTGGCAAAAAAATTAGTGTGGATACTCTTTAAATATAACGTATATATGTAACATATGCATAAAAGTGCTAATTCAGTGGTTCTCAACCATGGTGCCCATCCACTTAGGGTGCCCCTTAATTTCTATAAAGACTTTGGCAAATGTGTGAATATTGAGTTGCAAATACAAATGTATGGAAACTATTTTGCACAATATGTTTGTTTTTGTTCTTCTGATTGTAAGACCTGAAATAACCATCTATTTATGTATTTGTACCATTCATTACTCCTTTCCAAATAATTTATTAAATATTAGGTGTGTCTTGAAAATTACAGACTGGGTGTTAGGGGTGTCTTGACTGCAAAAAGATTGAGAAACACTTTGCTAATTGGAATAAACAATACACAAAATTATACTGGACAAATTATATGATGGATTCTGTAAAATGGTTAATAGACTAAGGGCCAGATTCTATTACAGGTGCTAAACGTTAACTCCAGTTGTATCAAACATTTTCCCATTGAAGTCTATGGGGAAAACTGGAGATAAAAGCAGTGATAAAATTAGCACCTGTAATAGAATCTAGCCCTAAGTCCATCAAGTTGAATAGCATGTACAAAATAGAATGTGTTAATGGAGTAAACAATTTCATATGAAAAGACAGATGAAAAAATATGAATGGACTATGTCTCCAAATGAATAACAAGAACCAATGAATTTGACCTGTCAGAGCGAATCTGATGATTGTATCCAATGTTATTCCATTAATATGAATGACATGAATGTTGAAATGGAATGAATATATGAATGAAGTGAACCAAACAGATTAATTTTATGAATGAATAAATTAAATCAATGAAATTGAAAATCTCATAGACTATTTCCTATTTGGACCATCTAATGAAATAAAAAGGTGAACTCCAAAAGACAGTTATGTATTTATATTGCGGAATTGGTTGATAACAAACTGCATAAACCAAGAGGTGACACATATGGATGAAACAAGGAATCTTCCTAAAAATAGTTATAAACATAACATATTGTCCATCCAAATGGATATCACAATGAGTTTTGCTTCACTCCAGATGATTAGTATTTAAGCAAGGGCAATGAAATTGATTCTATGCCCTGGAAGAAGGAGATCATGTGCTCTTTGAAATGCAAAGGGAAGTTGCTACCAACACACAGCCTTGAGCCGAGACAAACAACATAAAGCGTGTGAAGAGTTTGGCCAAAATGGAGCATCAGGAACCCTACTAATCATCCAAAGTGAAGAAATTCCTGAAGGTTAAGATAACTACTAGTTTTTCCCTTCTTTATGCAACAAGTCTCTATGCATGTCTAGGTTGCATATTATGTAGACAGAAATATGTTAACAATTATATTATGGTCTCAAGATCCTCTATAGTAAAAATACAAGGCCACGAGCAAAACCCATTGTGATACCCAGTGGTTATCACTGTCAACATCCATCAAGCTCTCTGTTGAAGAGCAAACTCTTTAGGAAAATTATATGGTACACTCACTTATACTGGATGTCCATCCCAAAGTTTCTTCCATGCATCCTTTGTCTAGTTCCTCCGCTATCTCTAGCATTTGCTTCAGTGTCTATATCAAAGAGGTGATAAACGGAAGATGACTTCTCCACAGAATCACATCTCCAATTTCTCTAAGTGGGAGGGATTGTAGTGCATAGGCTCCATAGAATAACATAAAAATTAGGGAAGTGATATCACTCCACTTTATCACCTTATTATCACCCTTTAGTCTATCTACCCCCATGTCCCATATCCTATGATCTCTATGTCCCAATCTCATTCTCAGCAGCATTGCTCTGTACTGGTGCTGCAATGGAACAGTATTTTTAAAGTGCAAATAGTGTCTGTAGGGAAAGCTTCATTTGTCCTAACGTGATTCACAAGCCACCAAACCTGTATATCCACTGGCTACCCAAAAAAAGGAAGCAAAGCAAATAAAGATCTTCTTATGAAGAAAAATGTGGATATGTTTATGATCTCCCTGCTCCAAATAACCACAGGACCACTGCAGAAAATACACTTTCACATTTTAAAAGGTCAAATGAACTGCTGAATGAACATTCAATTATATGCGAAAAAGCTTTTGCCTAATAAAATACACACATATTTTGTCATACCCCTATGTATTCTCTTACATACCCAATTTTTAAACATCCAAATAGCACTCTTGCATCCACTAGTATTCATTCGTAGGGGATATTATGTAGCTATTTGATGTAATGGCCACTGTAAGCCCTTAGATACCGATTTGAAGATACTGTCCTACGAATAGAACTTTTAATTCTAACTTTAGCATCAACCCCCAACTCCAAGTCCAGAAAATAAATTCTTAAGTACCTCTAGAATAAAGTTAAATGTTGAAAATAAACAATCTAAACTTCCTTTCCAATTTAACAAAATATAATCAACACAGCAGCCATAGAGCACCCAGGTTCGAACTCCACTCATTATTACACAAGACATTATCATTTTCCAAATGTCCAATAAATAATTTGATATAAGAGGGTGTGAAAATTGTGCCCATGGTTATTTCCTTGACCGTAAATAAAACTCATCTTAATAAACAAAACAATTATAAACTAAACATAAAGTGGACCTGCCACTTTAATTTTTTTACATATTTGAACATTTCTTTCAAAACTGCCTATCTGTTATGTTATCTGAAAGTCCAGCAGATGAAACATTTAGAAATAGTTACACTTTTATTTCTGTGAAAGTGAAAGACACCTGGTGCAGCACATTGCTTCATTAGCATATGCAACATCACTGAAAGGTTTCATTAGGACATGAAACAAAGCTTAATTAACATATGAAGCATCACAGGACTACATAGGTACAGCAATTAGCATATATCAGCATATGGTATTAAAGGCGAATATCTCCATAACTGTACATTTTCTTGTATTTCGGCTACTATGACACATGCTCAGTTTTTAATGAGGTTTTGAAAGTTGCAAATTGCAAAGGTAAGTCCACTTAACAAAAATGAAGAAAAAGACTATTGATTCCAATCCTAATTCATGATCTATGCAAGTATACAACATCCAGCGCTATCTACATGAGATCCTTATTCCAATTCAAATCTGTGTGTTTTTCTAATGTGTTGGAAAAACCTTAAATAGGAAAGGAGCTTGTGCCCATATCTCTGGAGGTGGTAATTCAGGTAGGCCAACAAATTAGATTCCTATAACTCACCCCTGAAATAACTGGTCTACAGCATAGCCAGCTTAACACTCCAAATGGCCCTAGGCAAGGTACTATTTTGCCCCCCCCCCCCACTGTGCCTATACTGAAAATTAACCCTTTGAATGCCAGAGAGAGGTACGCAATGCATTGCTTTACAATGAGCTGCATATCTCTTTCTGACATTCAAATGGTTAATTTTCAGTTTAGGCACGGTTATTTATTTTCCAGGGCCAACTGGCCCAGGGGGGCAGAGAGAGGATAAAAATGAAGTAATGTATCCTGGTCTCCCTCCCTAACCCTGGATACCTACATAATGTATAGCTACTACAGTTTTGTGGCCAGAGGCACTTAAAGGGTTATCCAACTCAAACTCTGTTTCATTTAGAGTTCAGGATCAGAACAATTAGCTGCTAGGCCCACCCTGGACCTTACTATGTGCGCCGCCACCTCTGTGAGGTTCCACCAGGGAGTCCGACTCCAAACAGAAGAGTGGGCCGGAGCTCTTCCAACTTATGGCTCTGCCGCCAAGTGACCAACTCACCCATCCCTCCTATATGTGGCATGTGTCAGGATCCAATATTAGGAAGAGTTCTGACACATGGGCACAAGGGGTCTCACCTGTTTGCTTTGGGACAAGTTAGGCATGGGCACGTAATGTTACATGTTCCACTATCGGCTTTCTTGTGTTGGAGGAGGGAGGGGGAGGTGTGTCCGTCGGGCCCCCTCAACATGACCGGGCTTTAAGCAGGCCCATAGCGTGCCTTGCCTGTGATCTGGCTCTGGTCTACATAAGGGGTCACCAACCTTTTCTTTAATGGGAGCTACTTTGAATCGATGAAACATACAAAGCTACTCTAAAACATATACTAAAACATATGAATGTATAACTGCATGTATTAAATAATCACCAAAACTGTTCTTACCTATTCTTCTTTCCTTCCCACAACTTCAAATAACAAAATGAATATAACTTGGACAACTTCTGTTACAATGGATGAGTGAATATGGAATTACACTGTGCTCTTACCCACTTTGAGGCTGTATATTTCCTACAACATTTACTATATAAGAAGTCTTTACAAACATGATGAATAACCTGTAAGCAGCTATTCTAGATGTGGGGCAGGAAAACCATTGTAATGATGTGAGGCACTTACTATCAGCAATCTTACTGACCACTGCAGAGTACCATGGATGAATGCTGCTCCCATATTGGCAGGCCACATTTCTTGATACTTGACTGGAGAGAGCTATTTACTGCTTGCTGAAGAGCTACTAGTAGTTCACTAGCTACTTGTTGGAGACCAAGGGTTTAGATTAGCAAGGTCCTTGTGCAATTTGCAATTTGCTTATGTTGTATAGGAAAGCTCTATCAGAATGAGAAATTTGTATAACCTGAAACTCTTCCTTAGTGATAACATCCCATTTCAATGCTTCTTGAATTTAAAGGAGTAATAAATGCCCATATTCCGTATACTGGGTTAAATGGTAATTTAATATAGGATATATCATTGTTCAATAAACTGTGTCCTTCTTTTCTGTTGTCCACTGTATTCTGAATGATGATAGAGCCACCCTTATCTGCTCTGTATCAAGTTGTGCTTCTCGGCCAAGATATGTGGTGCATGTGCTCTTAGAGAACTGGTTAAAATGTATTCCACGTTACCCATAATCTTTGTCTTGTGGGTGTGTGGTCCAGCCCCTTATTATAACATCGCGGGTGTATCTGTTCTTATGATTGGAGGTAAAAACAGATAGTGGAGCTACTCTTAGTAAGCTATATCCTGATTGGTAGTCATTATGGTATATTTTCCCCTTTATATAACAGGTATGTTTTGTGAGAATTCTTGTATAGTACCCTAGGAAGTGTTGTACAACCACAAACCACACTGGGTCATAAGCTTTACATGTTTTAAGTATCAAGTGGTGTTTTTTACACTTTAATATTAATACATTTGTAATTTTATTTAATCTTGCCTGGATGATATTCCTTTGTTGGTATAACTCTCCAGGTGAGTAGGAATGCTGTATTTTGTTACATCAAGGACCTGCTCTCATACATTGATGCTCGGTATAGCTTCCAAATGTAAGTAGTTTAGCTAGTGATCTGGTGGTGGATTCATAATATTGGTTTAGAGACTACTACACTTTGAGAGTGCACTTTCTTCTAGTCTTTGTTTGAACCCATGAATGAAATTAATTAATGTGCCATGTGAGATTGTCTTAAAAGCATCAATATCAACAGTATGGGAACTTTATCTGCTGAGTGAATGATCCACCAAGGACATAGTCTCCAGGTTGCATAATGAGTCATTCTGTGTGTGGCAGAATGACAGGAAAAGGCCTGCTCGTCAGAGTCAAAGGCACCTATCGGTTTAACCCTTTGAGTGCCAGATGGGTGAGCAACACATTAATTGGCATTGCGTTGCACACCTCTGTGGCGCTCAAAGAGTTAAATGTAAGGGAGAAAGAAAAGGTTGATGTAATGTTTGCACATTTCATATCCATTTACCTTCTGAGTGCCAGAGGGATTCGCAACACTTTGCAATGTGTTGCAGACCTCTCTGGTACTCAATGAGTTAAGGCACAGATGGAGACGTGTACAATGAATGTTACACTCTATTTGGCGGCCTTTAAGCAAGCTACATCAGAATGTCAATCAACATTCTGATGTTGCTATTTTTATTCATTTTTAACCCACCGTATCGACGGTCGCCCAATAAATAGCAACATTTCAATAGGATACTGTATTTAAGATGGTCCCCTAGGGATAGCTAGATCTAAAGAGATCTAGCCATCCCAAATGGCCATCTAAAACACTTCATCCACTTAAAGGGATAGTAATACTTCGTTTTAATTTTATTTTATTTTGTAGGTATTAAAAAAACATGAAGAATGATATAAGTTTTATCTCTCAAACCTTTATGGTTTATGAGATATTCACAAGCAAAGTTTCCCCCTCCCGCCCCTTTTACCTAGTGTAAGGAATCTCTTCTCAGATGTGGAATGCAGTCCATAGACCAGACAGATAACAGAAGGGGACACTCTTATTCCTATGAAAACAATGAAATCCCTGCCCCCCTTGACAAGCTTTTCAGGTTTTTCACTTATTTTAATTGAAGATTGTCCCTCTCTGCAGTCTACCTGGGCACCTCCCTTCTGCTCTGGCTGAGCAGTGTGACATCAGTAAAAGGGGTGGAGGGGGATACTTTGTCATTTAATTACTCTGGAACTACAACTCTGACAGAATTGAAATAACACTCTCCAAAGTCCAAATACTATGATGATTAATCAGAGCTGCTTTTATTATGAAACATTACTATCCCTTTAATTATAGTGGTCCTATGTCCCAAAAAAAGTGGAATGATTGGTACGTTTGTATGTATGTGTATGTATAAAAATGTGCCCCTTAATTTATATGCACCATTAATATCCACATCAAGTCATTACTGGAGGGGAGGGTTCAGGGGCACAAATGAAGCAAGGGAACATTTTTATTCATAGACATACACACATGCACAGACCTCTCTCTCTCTCTGCAGTTCTGTTTTCACAACAATCCAACTGCAGTGTACCTTTTTCTAATACGCTAGTAAGAAGCAATTTTAAATCCATTCATAAAACTCACCTATCCCCATATATTGACTTGCACAATAAAATATACTTTAATAGTATTATAGAGCAGCATTTCAACTAATGAAGGTCACCAGGAAACATCTTGATATAATGTGTGGCCATTAGGGGAAACAACACATGAGGAGCCAATTCATCATCTTCAGTTTTACACAAACTAAAACTGTGCTATACATTCTCCTGCTAAATGAGCAGAAAATGTAATCTAGAGGCACTCAAAAACAACCATAATGGATATTTGATAAAAGTCATTATTATAAATTGGCATTTCCATAGCGACTGATAAAAAGTAAATTGTAACAGCATGGCTATTCTAGATAATGAATATGAGTTTTTTTTCTTTGAGAGTTAAGGAAAAAGAAAAATATGTTAAATAAATTTTTTACTTTATACATTTATTGATGTTCTGTGAGAACATAATTATGACTAAACTTAGTTTTTGACTTTGCGTATTTTGCAACTGCTTAATGTCATTCTACCTATACTTTCCATTTTTTTCTCTTAACCTATTTTTGACAGCTCGTATATCCCTAACAATGAAAGCACACATAGGGTAAGGTGCACCCGCATCTGAAAGAGGAAAGACACCTCTTTTACATGGTGGTGCTTTTATTTATGATGGGTGATCAATTGATCTTGCAGCGAAAGTACATATACATTCATATTTGAATAATAATAAAAAAAAGACTGTTGTAGTGTTTTTGTACCCCCTGGCATCCACTAAAGTATGCCAGTTCTTACTAAATGGTGTACAGTTTTCCTCTGGGTGGCAGAATGAATACAGTAGGAAATTCCATTTCAAAGAGAGTGGGACAGAGGAGTCAGTGTAGATGGATATAGAGGAGAAGGGGGTGTAGAAAAGTTATAATGTATGGATAGAGACAAAGGGCAACTACAGGAGTCAGTGTAGATGGATATACAGGAGAGTGGGACAGAGGAGTCAGTGTAGATGGATATAGAGGAGAGTGGGACAGAGGAGTCAGTGTAGATGGACATAGAGGAGAGTGGGACAGAGGAGTCAGTGTAGATGGACATAGAGGAGAGTGGGACAGAGGAGTCAATGTAGATGGAGATAGAGGAGAGTGGGACAGAGGAGTCAGTGTAGATGGATATAGAGGAGAGTGGGACAGAGGAGTCAGTGTAGATGGACATAGAGGAGAGTGGGACAGAGGAGTCAGTGTAGATGGAGATAGAGGAGAGTGAGACAGAGGAGTCAGTGTAGATGGATATAGAGGAGAGTGGGACAGAGGAGTCAGTGTAGATGGACATAGAGGAGAGTGGGACAGAGGAGTCAGTGTAGATGGACATAGAGGAGAGTGGGACAGAGGAGTCAGTGTAGATGGACATAGAGGAGAGTGGGACAGAGGAGTCAGTGTAGATGGACATAGAGGAGAGTGGGACAGATGAGTCAGTGTAGATGGAGATAGAGGAGAGTGAGACAGAGGAGTCAGTGTAGATGGAGATAGAGGAGAGTGAGACAGAGGAGTCAGTGTAGATGGATATAGAGGAGAGTGAGACAGAGGAGTCAGTGTAGATGGATATAGAGGAGAGTGAGACAGAGGAGTCAGTGTAGATGGATTTAGAGGAGAGTGAGACAGATGAGTCAGTGTAGATGGATATAGAGGAGAGTGAGACAGAGGAGTCAGTGTAGATGGACATAGAGGAGAGTGAGACAGAGGAGTCAGTGTAGATGGAGATAGAGGAGAGTGGGACAGAGGAGTCAGTGTAGATGGATATAGAGGAGAGTGGGACAGAGGAGTCAGTGTAGATGGACATAGAGGAGAGTGGGACAGAGGAGTCAGTGTAGATAGAGATAGAGGAGAGTGGGACAGAGGAGTCAGTGTAGATGGATATAGAGGAGAGTGGGACAGAGGAGTCAGTGTAGATGGACATAGAGGAGAGTGGGACAGAGGAGTCAGTGTAGATGGATATAGAGGAGAGTGGGACAGAGGAGTCAGTGTAGATGGACATAGAGGAGAGTGGGACAGAGGAGTCAGTGTAGATGGATATAGAGGAGAGTGGGACAAAGGAGTCAGTGTAGATGGATATAGAGGAGAGTGGGACAGAGAAGTCAGTGTAGATGGACATAGAGGAGAGTGGGACAGAGAAGTCAGTGTAGATGGAGATAGAGGAGAGTGGGACAGAGGAGTCAGTGTAGATGGATATAGAGGAGAGTGAGACAGAGGAGTCAGTGTAGATGGATATAGAGGAGAGTGGGACAGAGGAGTCAATGTAGATGGAGATAGAGGAGAGTGGGACAGAGGAGTCAGTGTAGATGGATATAGAGGAGAGTGGGACAGAGGAGTCAGTGTAGATGGACATAGAGGAGAGTGGGACAGAGGAGTCAGTGTAGATGGAGATAGAGGAGAGTGAGACAGAGGAGTCAGTGTAGATGGATATAGAGGAGAGTGGGACAGAGGAGTCAGTGTAGATGGACATAGAGGAGAGTGGGACAGAGGAGTCAGTGTAGATGGACATAGAGGAGAGTGGGACAGAGGAGTCAGTGTAGATGGACATAGAGGAGAGTGGGACAGAGGAGTCAGTGTAGATGGACATAGAGGAGAGTGGGACAGATGAGTCAGTGTAGATGGATATAGAGGAGAGTGAGACAGAGGAGTCAGTGTAGATGGATATAGAGGAGAGTGAGACAGAGGAGTCAGTGTAGATGGATTTAGAGGAGAGTGAGACAGATGAGTCAGTGTAGATGGATATAGAGGAGAGTGAGACAGAGGAGTCAGTGTAGATGGACATAGAGGAGAGTGAGACAGAGGAGTCAGTGTAGATGGAGATAGAGGAGAGTGGGACAGAGGAGTCAGTGTAGATGGATATAGAGGAGAGTGGGACAGAGGAGTCAGTGTAGATGGACATAGAGGAGAGTGGGACAGAGGAGTCAGTGTAGATAGAGATAGAGGAGAGTGGGACAGAGGAGTCAGTGTAGATGGATATAGAGGAGAGTGGGACAGAGGAGTCAGTGTAGATGGACATAGAGGAGAGTGGGACAGAGGAGTCAGTGTAGATGGATATAGAGGAGAGTGGGACAGAGGAGTCAGTGTAGATGGACATAGAGGAGAGTGGGACAGAGGAGTCAGTGTAGATGGATATAGAGGAGAGTGGGACAGAGGAGTCAGTGTAGATGGATATAGAGGAGAGTGGGACAGAGAAGTCAGTGTAGATGGACATAGAGGAGAGTGGGACAGAGAAGTCAGTGTAGATGGAGATAGAGGAGAGTGGGACAGAGGAGTCAGTGTAGATGGATATAGAGGAGAGTGAGACAGAGGAGTCAGTGTAGATGGATATAGAGGAGAGTGAGACAGAGGAGTCAGTGTAGATGGATATAGAGGAGAGTGGGACAGAGGAGTCAGTGTAGATGGATATAGAGGAGAAGGGGGTGTAGAAAAGTTATAATGTATGGATAGAGACAAAGGGCAACTACAGAAGTCAGTGGAGATGGATATAGAGGCGAGTGGGACAGAGGAGTCAGTGTAGATGGAGATAGAGGAGAGTGGGACAGAGGAGTCAGTGTAGATGGATATAGAGGAGAGTGGGACAGAGGAGTCAGTGTAGATGGATATAGAGGAGAAGGGGGTGTAGAAAAGTTATAATGTATGGATAGAGACAAAGGGCAACTACAGAAGTCAGTGGAGATGGATATAGAGGCGAGTGGGACAGAGGAGTCAGTGTAGATGGATATAGAGGAGAAGGGGGTGTAGAAAAGATATAATGTATGGATAGAGACAAAGGGCAACTACAGAAGTCAGTGGAGATGGATATAGAGGCGAGTGGGACAGAGGAGTCAGTGTAGATGGATATAGAGGAGAAGGGGGTGTAGAAAAGTTATAATGTATGGATAGAGACAAAGGGCAACTACAGAAGTCAGTGGAGATGGATATAGAGGCGAGTGGGACAGAGGAGTCAGTGTAGATGGATATAGAGGAGAGTGGGACAGAGGAGTCAGTGTAGATGGAGATAGAGGAGAGTGGGACAGAGGAGTCAGTGTAGATGGATATAGAGGAGAGTGGGACAGAGGAGTCAGTGTAGATGGATATAGAGGAGAAGGGGGTGTAGAAAAGTTATAATGTATGGATAGAGACAAAGGGCAACTACAGAAGTCAGTGGAGATGGATATAGAGGCGAGTGGGACAGAGGAGTCAGTGTAGATGGATATAGAGGAGAGTGGGACAGAGGAGTCAGTGTAGATGGAGATAGAGGAGAGTGGGACAGAGGAGTCAGTGTAGATGGACATAGAGGAGAGTGGGACAGAGGAGTCAGTGTAGATGGAGATAGAGGAGAGTGGGACAGAGGAGTCAGTGTAGATGGAGATAGAGGAGAGTGGGACAGAGGAGTCAGTGTAGATGGACATAGAGGAGAGTGGGACAGAGGAGTCAGTGTAGATGGATATAGAGGAGAGTGGGACAGAGGAGTCAGTGTAGATGGACATAGAGGAGAGTGGGACAGAGGAGTCAGTGTAGATGGATATAGAGGAGAGTGGGACAGAGGAGTCAGTGTAGATGGATATAGAGGAGAGTGGGACAGAGAAGTCAGTGTAGATGGACATAGAGGAGAGTGGGACAGAGAAGTCAGTGTAGATGGAGATAGAGGAGAGTGGGACAGAGGAGTCAGTGTAGATGGATATAGAGGAGAGTGAGACAGAGGAGTCAGTGTAGATGGATATAGAGGAGAGTGAGACAGAGGAGTCAGTGTAGATGGATATAGAGGACAGTGGGACAGAGGAGTCAGTGTAGATGGATATAGAGGAGAAGGGGGTGTAGAAAAGTTATAATGTATGGATAGAGACAAAGGGCAACTACAGAAGTCAGTGGAGATGGATATAGAGGCGAGTGGGACAGAGGAGTCAGTGTAGATGGATATAGAGGAGAAGGGGGTGTAGAAAAGTTATAATGTATGGATAGAGACAAAGGGCAACTACAGAAGTCAGTGGAGATGGATATAGAGGCGAGTGGGACAGAGGAGTCAGTGTAGATGGATATAGAGGAGAGTGGGACAGAGGAGTCAGTGTAGATGGAGATAGAGGAGAGTGGGACAGAGGAGTCAGTGTAGATGGATATAGAGGAGAGTGGGACAGAGGAGTCAGTGTAGATGGATATAGAGGAGAAGTGGGTGTAGAAAAGTTATAATGTATGGATAGAGACAAAGGGCAACTACAGAAGTCAGTGGAGATGGATATAGAGGCGAGTGGGACAGAGGAGTCAGTGTAGATGGATATAGAGGAGAGTGGGACAGAGGAGTCAGTGTAGATGGAGATAGAGGAGAGTGGGACAGAGGAGTCAGTGTAGATGGACATAGAGGAGAGTGGGACAGAGGAGTCAGTGTAGATGGAGATAGAGGAGAGTGGGACAGAGGAGTCAGTGTAGATGGAGATAGAGGAGAGTGGGACAGAGGAGTCAGTGTAGATGGACATAGAGGAGAGTGGGACAGAGGAGTCAGTGTAGATGGACATAGAGGAGAGTGGGACAGAGGAGTCAGTGTAGATGGACATAGAGGAGAGTGAGACAGAGGAGTCAGTGTAGATGGACATAGAGGAGAGTGGGACAGAGGAGTCAGTGTAGATGGATATAGAGGAGAGTGGGACAGAGAAGTCAGTGTAGATGGACATAGAGGAGAGTGGGACAGAGGAGTCAGTGTAGATGGAGATAGAGGAGAGTGAGACAGATAAGTCAGTGTAGATGGATATAGAGGAGAGTGGGACAGAGAAGTCAGTGTAGATGGACATAGAGGAGAGTGGGACAGAGGAGTCAGTGTAGATGGATATAGAGGAGAGTGAGACAGATGAGTCAGTGTAGATGGACATAGAGGAGAAGGGGGTGTAGAAAAGTTATAATGTATGGATAGAGACAAAGGGCAACTACAGAAGTCAGTGGAGATGGATATAGAGGCGAGTGGGACAGAGGAGTCAGTGTAGATGGAGATAGAGGAGAGTGGGACAGAGGAGTCAGTGTAGATGGATATAGAGGAGAGTGGGACAGAGGAGTCAGTGTAGATGGATATAGAGGAGAAGGGGGTGTAGAAAAGTTATAATGTATGGATAGAGACAAAGGGCAACTACAGAAGTCAGTGGAGATGGATATAGAGGCGAGTGGGACAGAGGAGTCAGTGTAGATGGATATAGAGGAGAAGGGGGTGTAGAAAAGATATAATGTATGGATAGAGACAAAGGGCAACTACAGAAGTCAGTGGAGATGGATATAGAGGCGAGTGGGACAGAGGAGTCAGTGTAGATGGATATAGAGGAGAGTGGGACAGAGGAGTCAGTGTAGATGGAGATAGAGGAGAGTGGGACAAAGGAGTCAGTGTAGATGGAGATAGAGGAGAGTGGGACAGAGGAGTCAGTGTAGATGGATATAGAGGAGAAGGGGGTGTAGAAAAGTAATAATGTATGGATAGAGACAAAGGGCAACTACAGAAGTCAGTGTAGATGGAGATAGAGGAGAGTGGGACAGAGGAGTCAGTGTAGATGGATATAGAGGAGAGTGGGACAGAGGAGTCAGTGTAGATGGACATAGAGGAGAGTGGGACAGAGGAGTCAGTGTAGATGGATATAGAGGAGAGTGAGACAGAGGAGTCAGTGTAGATGGATATAGAGGAGAGTGGGACAAAGGAGTCAGTGTAGATGGATATAGAGGAGAGTGAGACAGAGGAGTCAGTGTAGATGGATATTGAGGAGAGTGGGACAGAGGAGTCAGTGTAGATGGAGATAGAGGAGAGTGGGACAGAGGAGTCAGTGTAGATGGACATAGAGGAGAGTGGGACAGAGGAGTCAGTGTAGATGGATATAGAGGAGAGTGAGACAGATGAGTCAGTGTAGATGGATATAGAGGAGAGTGGGACAGAGGAGTCAGTGTAGATGGACATAGAGGAGAGTGGGACAGAGGAGTCAGTGTAGATGGATATAGAGGAGAGTGAGACAGAGGAGTCAGTGTAGATGGAGATAGAGGAGAGTGGGACAGAGGAGTCAGTGTAGATGGACATAGAGGAGAGTGGGACAGAGGAGTCAGTGTAGATGGAGATAGAGGAGAGTGGGACAGAGGAGTCAGTGTAGATGGACATAGAGGAGAGTGGGACAGAGGAGTCAGTGTAGATGGATATAGAGGAGAGTTGGACAAAGGAGTCAGTGTAGATGGATATAGAGGAGAGTGAGACAGAGAAGTCAGTGTAGATGGATATAGAGGAGAGTGGGACAGAGGAGTCAGTGTAGATGGAGATAGAGGAGAGTGGGACAGAGGAGTCAGTGTAGATGGACATAGAGGAGAGTGGGACAGAGAAGTCAGTGTAGATGGATATAGAGGAGAGTGAGACAGATGAGTCAATGTAGATGGATATAGAGGAGAGTGGGACAGAGGAGTCAGTGTAGATGGACATAGAGGAGAGTGAGACAGAGGAGTCAGTGTAGATGGATATAGAGGAGAGTGAGACAGAGGAGTCAGTGTAGATGGATATAGAGGAGAGTGGGACAGAGAAGTCAGTGTAGATGGATATAGAGGTGAGTGGGACAAAGGAGTCAGTGTAGATTTATATAGAGGAGAGGGAGCTAGAGGAGTCAGTTATATATTCACCAAGCAGCCATTACCTGCACACGATCTAGAGTGAAAGGGTTCCAGACAGCTTTGTACACAGCTGTCAGTTGTTTGTTGCATATGGGAAAGGGCATCTCTGTGTCCTTTCCTTCTCACTTATCGCATGGTGAGTTGTAACATGACACCTTGTATCATAAGCTGGATACCTCCTTTAACATATTAACCCTTAGCACTTCCTATAATGTATTTTAAAGGTTATATGTCCCTGCATGCTGTAACGAATAGGTGCTCCAGTCATCAATGAACCTATAACATTCTACAGCTTAAAGATATCACTACTTAAATACACACAAGGCAAGCAGGACTTCTCCCTCTGTTCTGTTTCAGTTCACCTCATTTTACATAATTTTCTAACCCATACTCCCAAGTGTCCTCTATTTAGGAGGGACAGTCCGTCTTGGAGACCCAAATCCCTCTATCCCTTTTTCCCTCCTAGGTGTCCTTCTGCACAGTGTGCATATAAGTGTATAATGTTGCGCCACAGTAAGAAAACTGACATAAATGTTTGTTTGAACTTCAGTGTATATATATATTTATATATATAAAATTATTGGTGGTGGCTGGTTTGCTGTGTGCCCTGCCTCGGGACGGCATAGGGTCAGAGATCAGCTGTATGCAGCAAATTAAAGGTGGCGATTTTCACATGCAAAGCCCCTCCATCCACTCCTATGAAAATCCCTGCTGGGATGCTCTCCGTTGCCTATGTCTATCGGGTCTCCAACATGCACTGTGATGCCCAATCACACTGGCAAATTTGAGTACCATTCGCTAGTGTGTTTATAAAGCCATATGTGTAAATAAAATACTTTGGTATAAATCATTTATTCAGTTACAAAGAGGTGTCCTTAGGTCGTAAAGTAACCTAAAAACTTTTGAAAATGCTTCATCCACCAGCCATACCCCCCAGCAACACCCCTAAGACAAAATTGTCCCTCTTTGGCTATTTGAAATGTTGGGGGGGGGGGTATGCTAGCCAAGGGCTGAGAAAATCAGCTCAAAATTCTTCCCTTTTCCTTTGCAATCTGAATAGGCAGGGGCATAACTAAAAGGGGTTCAGAGGGTGTATTGTGCACCATCTGCCGCAGGATCCAATAGGTTCTAGTTAAGCTCCTGCTAAAATATTCTCGTGTTAGGGGGTCCAAAATAGGTTTGTACCAAGGCCCTGCAATGACTAGTTATTCCACTATATATAGGCATACCTGGGAACTTTTAAAACAGGGTTACCCGGAGGGTAACCCTGTCAGTGCCGACCTGGGATGAAAATGACGCGATTCGCGTCATAAAAGGGGCGGGGCTTAGCCGCGGATGGGGCGGGACAAAAGAAAAACAAAAAAAAAACCTGGAAAATGTATCTAAGCGGGCGAGGAGTGGGAGGAACTGGGCGGGACGGAGCACAAGTGGGCAGAGTTTCTATTTAAACTCTGTCCACCTGGCGATCCACACATTGCCCCGGAGACCCGGTAATTCAGTCTGAAATCCGGAGTCTCCGGGGCAAAACCGGAGAGTTCCCAGGTATGTATATAGGGGAAACAGGAATGGCTTGCTTGTGTTAGAGGCTTGGCAGTATGTAATAAAGATGTCTGTATATATTCACAGTAGAAGGTATTAGATTTACAAGCTTATAAATAAATAGATTGTGCTGGCAGGTTTATACACTCCTCCCATTGTTTTGATGAGCAATGGGAAAATGACATGCTTGTGTTCCTCTTTTCAGTGATTCTATGGACCATATGTAGAAATGATTATCCCTTTGAGTGACAGAGGGGTTCACAACTAGAGTTGCTATCTATTTTTCAGAAAAATACCGGCCATGGCATACCCTCCATAGACTTAACATTGGACAGTAGCCAATTTTTTACCGGCCTGCCGGTAAAATACCGGCTGGGTGTCAACCCTATTCGCAACTCATTGCTTCACAATGCTTTGCATACCCCTGTGACACTCAAAGAGTTAAGTGGAGCTATTCTGTGCAATCATCTGCACCACAGAAAAAATTCCCCTTTGTCTTCAAAAGTTACACTTAACCCCTCGAATGCTAGAGAGGTTTCCATCACATGAAGAAGAATGGTGTTTGGGACCTCTCTATTATTTAGTTGGTTAAAAGTCCCATGGTACAGTTGGTTTCCCCAGAGCTGCCCCACAGTTGCCATTGTGCACACAGCCCTTAAGCTGTTAAGTAGTGGCAGAAGGATAACATAATCTTGTGTGCTGTTGGATTTCATGGGATAAATAAGGAATAATGGGAAAAACCGCAGACACAGTTCACTAACTTAATCTGAGCACAGTGAAAGGACCATATATTAGGTTAATAGGATAAGCAACAGAAAATGTTGTATAGAAGCAAAAATCTTCTTTAATGAAAGGAAGTACAAAAGGAAATTTGTCAAGTGTCGCCAAATCCATGAATAATTGGGTGATAAATGTAACTGGTAAATTAAATTAGGCTTTTGATTTGTTGAAATCTCTCTCTCTCTCTTTCTCTCTCTCTCGCTATATATATATATATATATATAATATATATATATAATATTTAGATGTGAGAAATGTTTCAAATGCATTGCAAAGCAAAAACATTAGTGATATGTCTGGCATTATGAAGGAAAACACTGCCATTTAATGGGACATAAAAATCATACATGCCTTTTGTAAGACATATAAGAAAAAATGATATGGGCCACTCTTTCTGCAACTGACTTTTCTTTCCTATATGGTTAAAGTGCAGCTGTCACTTTGCAACCAATAGGTGATTTTGAAAGTGGTTTCCAGATCACATATATTAACATTAGCTATTTTTACTTTGAAACAAAACTTTACAAGATATTTAGCTTTATATCAATGTATACCCATTAGACAGTACTGTATGACATGCCCACCAAATATCAACATTCCACACTGCCCCCCATCCCAAATGCCACTCTCAGTAATAGCTAATTGACATAAATTGTAAAATAAATTAAACTGAATATCACAATACCTATCATTGTGATATGAACCAAATTGACTTCACTTTTCTTGCCTAGTTTATAACCACCTCACTGGAAAGCTAGTAGATTACCTGAGCAGAATGTTCACTTTGGCTCTCTGCACTTCCTATAACCTCTGCTGCACAGCCAGCATCTCACAGACTATCCTACACTACCTGAACAGTATGTTCATTCCAGCTATTCATACTTCCTATAACCTCCACACCACTGCCAGCAACTCACTGACTATTCAACACTAGCTGAGCAGTATGCTCACTCCAGCTCTCTGTTCTTCATTTAGCCTCCTATCCACTGCCAGTAACTCACTATCTATTCCATAGTGCCTGAGCAGTATTCTCAGGTGCTCACAACAGCACTTACTCTCCATACTTCCTATAACCTCGTATCCACTGACAACTCTCTGACTATTCCACACTCCCTGAGTAGTATGCTGCCCCCTTATCTCTATACTTCCTATGTTCACTCCACTGCCAG
The DNA here is from genome assembly GCA_037306005.1 of Rhinophrynus dorsalis. Taxonomy (NCBI): domain Eukaryota; kingdom Metazoa; phylum Chordata; class Amphibia; order Anura; family Rhinophrynidae; genus Rhinophrynus; species Rhinophrynus dorsalis. Next base: position 306,772,820 of record CM074720.1, on the reverse strand, counting down.
CAATTCATTGACTATTCCACACTACCTGAACAGTATGCTCAATCCAGCTCTCCATACTTCCTGTAACCTCCTCTCCACTGCCAGCAACTCACTGACTACTCCACACTACTTGAGCAGTATGCTCAATCCAGATCTCCATACTTCCTATAGCCTCCTCTCCATTGCCAGCAATTCATTGGCTAATCCACACTATCTGACCAGTATGCTCACTCGTGCTCTCCATACTTCTATAACATCCACTCTACTACTAGCAGCTCACTGACTATTCCATACTATCTGAGCAGTATGCTCACTTCAGCCCTCCACACTTCCTAAGGCTTCCTCTCCACTGACAGTAACTCACGGACTATCCCACACTACTTGAGCAGTATGCTCAAACCAGCTCTCCTCACTTCCTATACCTCCACTCCACTGCTAGCAACTCACTGACTATTCCACACTACCTGAGCAGTATCCTCACTGCTGTCCACACTTCATATAGCCTCCACTCCACTGCCAGCAGCTCACTGACTATTCCACACTACTTGAGCAGTATGCTCAATCCAGCTCTCCACACTTCCTATAGCCTCCTATTCACTTCCAGCAACTCACTGACTATACTGCACTACCTGAGCAGTATGCTCACTCAAGCTGTCCACACTCCCTCTAGCCTCCTCTCCACTGACAGCAACTCACTGACTATTCCACACTACTTGAGCAGTATGCTTAATCTAGCTCTCCACACTTCCTATAGCCTCCTATTCACTTTCAGCAACTCACTGACTATACTGCACTACCTGAGCAGTATGCTCACTCCAGCTCTTCACACTTCTTATAACCTCCACTCCACTGCCAGCAACTCTGTGACTATTTCACACTACCTGAGCAGTATGCTCACTCCAGCTCTCCACACTTTCTATAACCTCCACTCCACTGCCAGCAACTCTGTGACTATCCCACACTACCTGAGCAGTATGCTCACTCTAGCTCTCCACACTTCCTATAACATCCACTCCACTGCCAGCAACTCACTGACTATTCCATACTACTTTAGAGGTATGTCCACTCCAGCTCTCCACACTTTCTATAACCTCCTCTCCACTGCCAGCAACTCTCTGACTATTCCACACTACCTTAGAGGTATGCCCACTCCAGCTCTCCACACTTTCTATAAACTCCTCTCCACTGCCAGCAACTCTCTGACTATTCCACAATACCTTAGAGGTATGCCCACTCCAGCTCTCCATACTTCCTATGTGTACATTTTTCGGTTTTATATTTTTTTTATTTGTTTTTGTCTTTATCTGTAATAATACATTATGATAATAATAATAATAATAATAATGACATCAGTGTTTTTCTGTGCCTCAGAATGACATTTCTTCTCTGGTGTCAGGTGGCCACTGAAGAACTGGAGTAATTCTGGAGCAAACCACCTGCAAAACAGGGAACAAACAGAAATTCCCACTGGTTTAACCCTTTGAGTGCCAGAGGGGTATGTAATACATTGCTTTGCAATGCTTTGCACACCCCTCTGGCACTCAAAGGGTTATATAGGGCTTAAAAGCCCTTGAATGCATTGGATCCCTTTGTAGCATTCATAACTCCAGTTAAATCAATTGGATATATTATTGTCCCTATGGTTTGGATGGGAAATACCAGGACCCTACCGAACCCTGAGGCAAAATCTGAGACTGGGTCCCACCTATGTTATTTAGTGCAAGCCTAAATAATGCACCTCACCCCAGACCTTATTTAAAGGTGCAGTTCACCACAGGAGTATTTCAGGTCTTTGATTGACAAGAAAAGACAAAGAGAAAAAGCAGCTGGTTTGTGGCGCCAGGAAACTGCTGCATCATGATTCATCCACATGGCCGACAGTTTATCCATTTAGTGCTGGGAATGTCCAGTGCATTGCTTTGCAGTGCAACACACTTCCCTTGTGATTAAAATGTTAATGAAGGAAAGAGAAGGGGCTCACAAATGTTATTCTTATGTTACTGGTTGGCAGAGGCTGTTTGTTATAATGTCATAGGTAGAAAGAATGGTCTCACCACTGTTATTATCTTATGGTTGGCAGATGCTGTTTGTTATAATGTTATAGGCAGAAAGAAGGGGCTCACCAATGCTATTCTTATGTTACTGTTTGGCAGGAGCCGTTTTATAATGTCACAGGCAGAAAGAAAGGGCTCACCAATGTTATTCTTATGTTACTGTCTGGCAGGAGCCGTGTTATAATGTCATGGGCAGAAAGAAGGTGCTGTTACAGCTTATCTTAGTTTCAGCATCATCTACAGGCGCGAGGCTTCAAACATGCAGCAGGCCTCTGTTTTATGTGTTTGCTTCCTGTAGTCTCCTCCTACCAACTTCCTACTTCCTCCCTCTGAGCTGCTCCTCCTACTTCCTGTGGAGGGGTTTAAAAGGCAGACTGAGGCCTGACTCAGTTGCCCTTGCGTTGGTGTTATACTGTATACATATTCTGGCTGTGAGAACTGCTCTGTGTATGACCCGTTTCTGGATGCGAACCTGTTCTGTGTATGACCCAGTTTGGCTGCGAACCTGCTTTGTGTATGACCCAGTTTGGTGACGAACCTGTTCTATATATGACCCAGTTTGGCTGTGAACATGCTCTGTGTATGACTCATTGCTGAGTACTTACCCGTAGGTACGAACACACTGGCTGGTCTATATTACTGCTGCTCTGTTTAATAGCCACAGTGTGTGTACCTGGGCTTCCGTTTTTCTGACCCGTGCGTCAGAGGGTTCTGTAACCTACTATGTGTCCAAGCCTGAGGGTCCAGAATATGACTGCAGCGTGAGTCAGAGGGTTCAGTAACCTACTGTGTATATAGCCTGAGGGTCCTGAATCTGACTGCAGCGTGATTCAGAGGGTTCAGTAACCTACTGTGTATATAGCCTGAGGGTCCTGAATCTGACTGCAGCGTGAGTCAGAGGGTTCAGTAACCTACTGTGTATATAGCCTGAGGGCCCTGTATCTGACTACTGTGTGAGTCAGAGGGTTCAGTACCTGTGTCCTATAGTCTAGGAGTTCCCACCTGGCTGCAGGTATGGTTCTGAGGGTTCTCATGTTGCACACTCCGAGCCAGAGGGTTCTTACTAGTCTGCAGGTGCTTACCTGAGACTCACTCTTACTACCACTACTAGGGACTTCTCTTCAGTTCCTGAGCATCCTGGTTTCCTGTTTGTTGGATCAAGATTGCCTTTCCAGTTGCTGCTGTATCACTTGTCCTTGTATGTGAGACGACCAGTGGCTTTGGTCTAGTCTCCAGCAGGGTGGTCTAAGACCCAGCCTATTATTTCTGGTAATAGTGCTTGTTGACTAGTACCCTATGCTTGCCTATTGCCTATTCTTTTGTTTGTTGTTTTCAATAAACTCTATTAACTATACCGTACAGACTCTGAGCCTCCTTAGTATCCGTGTCAGGTGCTCACCACTTATGTTACTGTCTGGCAGGAGCCACGTTATAATGTCATAGGCAGAAAGAAGCAGCTCACCAATGTTATTATGTTATGGATGGCAGAGGCTGTTTGTTATAAAGTTATTTGTATGTTACTGTCTGGCAGAAGCCTTGTTGTAATGTCATAGGTAGAGAGAAGTGACTCACCAATGTTATTATGTGACTGGTTGGCAGAAGCTGTTTGTTATAATGTCCTAGGCAGAAAGGAGGGGCTCACCAATATTATTATGGTACTGGTTGGTTATAATGGTTATAATGTCATAGGTAAACAACCAAGAGAGAGAAAACTGTTCTGACTGAGAGTTGGTGGTGACCCCACTTGGATCCTGAGCCCTGTCACAACTGCAACCTCTAAACCTCATGTAGTGACACTCCTGGGTACCGATGGCTTGCTCCAGTATTGAGCTACTTTCTTTGTGCATTTTGTCCTGCGTTAAAGCGGAACTACCACCCATCTGAATCTTTGTCCCAAATAATTACCCATCTGGTGAATAGCTACGAAATAGCGCTAGTCGCCAGAATTATTACCTGGTTAATGAGAATTATACACTGCTCCTGGGCTGACAGGCAGGAAACAGTGCAGACATCTTTCCTTAGTGATGTAAGCGTGCCTGCGCTGTCAGTCCCTTTTGGTGCCGTGCAGCTCCTAGCAACGCCTCCTAGAGCAGACTGGGACTGACAGCACAGGAGTGCAGACGTCACTGGCACTGGTTGCTGGCTGTCAGTCCCGGGAGCAGTGTGCATTCTCAGTAACGCGGTAATAATTCTGGTGACTAGCACTATTTAGTGGCTAGTCGCCAGATGGGTAATTATTTGAGGCAAAGTTTCAAATGGATGGTAGTTCCGATTTAACTGTTAAGACAGGTGATTTCTAATAAGAAAAATAATGCTAAGAAACAATTATGCTTATAGTGAATAACAAGTGTTTTATTTCTAAACATTTGATTTTTTTAGTACAAAACTCGTTTTCTTTCTAATAATCTCACTGGATCGGAAGATGTTTCATCTGTTAGTGATGAAATGAAAATAGTTGTAGTAAAATGTATTTTTAATCACTCCAGCTTGAGGGTTAATGTCTATTTAAAAAATAGACCTGGAATGCCCTGGATTAGGAAATGCAAACAGAAATCCCAAATAATTATAACATTATAAAAGTATTCAGATGTTCACACACTGACTATATCAATAATCTGAGATGGTCTGGCTGCAATTCCAGGAGGCCAAGGACTGGGAAGAAGCACATTAGCAGTATGTTATAGCACTTTAACCCCTTAAGGACTAGGGCTACTTTACTCCCAATGGGCCTTAGTCATCACTCTTTAACCCTCCGAGTGCCAGAGGGGTGCTCAATGCATTGCTTTGCAATGCGTTGCATATACGTCTGGCACTCAAAGGGTTAAACAGTGTGATTCTGGAGCATACCAGCTGCATCATGGGGGCAAATGAAAATTCACAGTGGTTAAAATGTGGCTTTTTAACCCTTTTTGTGCCAGTGGAATGGCCAACTCCAGTGGCTGCCCTCGAGTGTATGCACTACACTGTAGGACAGGTGAATTGCATACCAGTGGACAAACCCTGTACACGTACTCCATAGTGTACACTGGCTTTTTCCTCTACACTTTGCCTATTACATTGACTTAAACAAATCATAGGAACTGGAACACCCTGAAACACCTACAGTCTTCCCCACTGTCCTCCCCTTGGTGCCAACGGCATTAAAGGAGCACCAATATTAAATTTGGTTAAAAATATTAAATTGGGTTATATAATATTAAATATTATATATATATATATATATATATATATATATATATATATATATATATATATATATTATTTATTTTAGGTTAGACTCTCAAAAGCATTCTAGATCTTGTATTTGAATACATGTGTAGATTGTCCTATATAGCCACAATTTGATGAACTGCTTGTGCACAGCTAATGCTGTATTGAGATTAGTACCCACTGGGGTTGCCACCCAGCCGGTATTTTATAGGCAGGCTGGTAAAAAATTGGCTTCTGTCCAATGTTAAGTCTATGGAGGGAATGCCATGGCCGGTATTTTTTTGAAGAAAAGGTGGCAACCCTAGTACCCACTGCACTTCTATTTAGAAAGGCTGATATTTTATCCCAGGCCATCATCTGTCTATCTAAATAAAAGATTAGCCCTGTTTTGTTCCCCTGGAAAAAAAAAGGTTTCTGGATCTGTGGCAGCCAAATCTCAGGATGTAAAAACAAGAGAAATGAGAAAAAGACAGGGGGTGCACATGAACAGGATAAATATTGACACCACCACTAGCACCTGAATGAATGTCTTATCACAAAATGAGTGGCTGGAAAATGTCTTATGCCAAATCCAGCTGATTGAGCCTCTGGTATAAATAACTGCCCCCAGGTGCAGTATGTCTATGACACCCCGGGGTGGGCTTACTGCCAGTGGCAAGCCAATGGGATGTGTGGGGTGAGGATTAATTTGGCTGAGGAGGAAGTAGGGGGCAAAGCCTCCCTCATTAATGTGAGAGGTTTTCCCGATTCTGTCTACTCCTATCTGGGTACTCAGGGTAGAATGGAAGCAGTGGTGCTCTCTTGCTTCTCTGTGTCGCCTCTGTTGATCTTTCAGCCAAATTGGCTAGGAGATCAGTAGTTTGGGGGCATCGCGGGGGGGGGGGGGTCCTGATGCCACACCATGAGGTCTGAACTAGAAAAAAAAAGCAAAAAAAAACCTTTGAATACCACACAGGTATCCAACACATTGCAGCGCAATGCTTTGAATACCTCTCTTGCACTCACAGGTTCACCATGTGGACGTAGCCCTGGAGGAAGAGCTAGTCAGGCAATAAAACACTATCACTTCCCAGACACCTATCAGGTTTGCTATTGTAAAGGGAGCCCTGGAGCAATGGAAAAGCCAGGAATGGGAGCCCCCAGAGAGCATAAGTAAGACTAGATTTTGGGCCCCAGAAAACAGAGAATTTTTACAGAGGCTAGTATGAAGTACAGAGATATATGACACATATTATAAGGTGGTAGATACAATGTTAAAACAAAAATTTTACACACCAGTCAAGCCATAAGATTTGATTTTCCCACAGAAATCTCACATTTGCAGTGTTGTTACTACTGCAAGGGATTCTGGGTATGTATATGCAAATACGTTTAACAAGGAATCACCTTTTTGCCTCAGATTCCACTTTATACATGGATTCCTTAGAGTATGTGTATGCTGAGCAACAGCTTTAACCCCTTAGAATCCGGTGACGTACCCGGACCGTCACGCTGGTCCGGCACTTAAGGACCAGTGACGGTCCTGGTACGTCACATACTATTACTCACCGCGCTCCTGCAGGAGCGCGGTGAGTAATACCTGGGACTGAATTTGATCGCTCCAAGACCGGAGCGATCTCTTTCAGTCCCTCAGTTCGGCGTGCCGCCCCACGCCGAAATTCTCTATCTGGTCTTTAAAGGACCACTCACCCCGCGACCGCTGGTCGTTAAGGGGTTAAGACACAACTCAGGAAGAGATGCAAAGCCAGTGAACCACTCATGGACAGCTGTTTTGTTGTTAATGCAAGTCAGCATGAGGTTGGTTTTACTGGCTTGCTATTGAGGCTTGGTGTATTTGTGTAAAAGCCCGTGTAAGCGGGCCAAGGTCCGAGTGATGTTAAACCTTTGAGTGCCAGAGGGTTAAGAGGCCGGTCCTGCTCTGCATCCTGCCTCCGATGCAGTCATGCACTGTAGAGACTGGCCGAAAGCACAGAATGCTCCCAGCACAGAACTCCCAGCATTCTGTGCGTTCAGGCAGTCTCTACTGTGCATGACGGCTTCTGACAAACATCCTAGCGAATTATTATATAGGATTATAACCCCAGATCCTTTTTAGGTATTAGTGTTCCTTTAAGGGGAGGAATGTTGTGTTTGTAGCTTAGTAAATTGATGTTGACAGCGGCAGGTGTAGGAGCTTAGAATTGATTACATCACCTGATTAAGCGTGAAATAGTCATCATACAATCACAGCTCTGTCCTGGAGTCTGTTGTTCCTGTTTTTTACCACCTGGTTTTAATCATTTGAGTGCCAAAGGAACGATGCATTGGACACCCATTTGACACTCAAAGGCCTAAGACCCCATATCATATGTTCTTATCACTAAAAAGTTCATAGCCAATGAGCCTCCTAACGTTAGTGTTCCATATTCTTATCATTTCATGCAGTATTTAGGTTTGAGTAATGTCTATTCTGCTATAGAAATGCAGGTTTAAGTCTTTTGTGTGATATTTTCTGCTAGTGTTGCTCTTCACAGCATTATAGCCCACTAGTGATGCTCACATGGGAAAATGTAGGCATGTATGGTACCATATTTACATATATTTCCCCAGTCATTTTGTTTTTGATAATATATGTATATAATTCTCATAAATATGCTAAAAAAGTAAAATAATATATTCTGTGTGCATGATGTTAGTGTGATTGTAGTATATCTTAACCCTTGGTATGCCAGAGGGGTGTGAAACACTTTGCAAAACAATGCATTGCACACCCATCTGGCACTCAAAGGGTTAATGTAAAGCTAATTCTCCTGTTTTTAGAAATACCCTGCACGTGTGGTTTCATAAACAGTTTGATAACTATGGGGATAAAATTAAAAGGTGAACATTTGATTTTATAAAATGACAAAACATTGTAATGTATTTTTTTTAACTCTGTGACTGCCAGTCATGGTGATCAGACAGTCTACAAAAAAAAAGAATTGTACTGATGAGAACCAATTCACTCAGTTTCTAGCAGCGAGAGGGAAGAAAGCTGTCTATGACAGCCTGCTACCCTAACTGATTTCATGCACGGGATCAAGCTGTCTTTACTAACAGAGTCCTGTATACTTTCATACTGTGAACCTCATGAATCACAATGGGTTAAAAGGCATGTGTAACTGCAGGAGTCAATGCCATTCCTTCGTATACTCAGCATGTTATCACTTTTGACAATGTATTTTAAGCCATTGTGACATATGATATATGGACATATATGTAGATCACGAGGGTCCTTATGGGGGTTAATAACCTATCTATAGCTATTTTCTATTTTTTGTTTTCTTCTCACTTAGCTTTATCAATTGAAGACCTTTTAACTTATGAGAAAAATTCAAACTCCTTAAATTCTCTGAAGACTATTTATCATGCAAAAGAGTTCTTACACACTTCGATAACCATACTATATAGACTGACATATGAAACCATTTTCTCTGACTGAACACTTTGTCATGACTAGATAATTAATGGCCTATATACCAAGGGTATCAGAGGAAAAGGCAATGACATTCCATTTTCAGACAGATTTTTTAACCAGTTTGAGACAATGGTTTGTAGTTGTTAAATGGACACTGAGGCTGATGTGCTAGGCCATATAAAAGCAAGTCTGGAACAAACCAACTTCACCATAGGAATTAAATACAATTTCTCAAAATTCCCATTGATTTAAATTGCACTTTTAGCCCTTTGTATGCGATAGAGGTCTCCAACACGTTGTGAAGCAATGTGCTGGAGCCCTATTTAGCATTTAAGGGGTTAAAAGGCCAATTTAAATCAAATTAAATAAGTATTTGTCCACTATTGTTTGCTTCAGAATTACTCATGTGTGTGTATGTACATGTGTGTGTGGTGGGGCAATGCACTAAGGGTTGATGCTGTAGAGAAGTGTGTCTGGTTACATGTTTATCAAATGCTTTGTAGATAATTCATTGCAGTGTACTTTGCAAATACTGTGTTTACTTAAATCAGCTGATCGGTGGATAGCCCCTCAGCTTGTCAGTCAGTGCAGAATACCAAAGAACCAGTTACATTTTATAGCTTCTCTGTTTGTTCTCTAATTGTACAAGTCTGGCAATGGGTTTTACTGTTGTAACCCTTTCAGTTTCACAGGGGTATGTAATGCACAACCTTATGGAGGGCAGATACTGTCTCTGCTTTCCACTAGTGATAGCAAACTGTCCTCTAGTTCCATAGAGAGCTATAGGAAGATCCTAACTACTCCATCCTCAGGCTGGCGAAGATGGGACTGTGTACTCCAACAGAACAATCAACTATCAGAGCTTAGTGCATATGGTGAACAGCCACATCCTATAATATAAAAGGCCAGATGTCAGAAGCAGGGGAGGGCTGGCAGGTTTTGGCCTGGGGGGCAAATACAATCAAGTGGCCCTTTTCTACTATCGCACCAGCCCACCAGCCCACCAGCCCAGAGTATCCCATTTTGTTAATTTTATAACTGGCATTAATGTTGTGATAAATAAAACCACAACACTTAAGACTGAAATGGTGCTTCACTAATGATACAACAGAGCTTACAAATGAAATAGTAATACCACAGAGGTTACAACAGAATCTTATTTTTATTAGTCAATCTACTATATCCATTGCTTCACCAGCATGGAGTCATCAGTCACTTGCCAGATTTTTTATTGGGCAGTGCACCTTAAGATCTCACCATCACCACTTATCTCTTTTATATCCATTGTAGTTTTCCTTCTTTAGTCTTTTCTTCCATAGCCTTCCTGTCACAGTCATTCACTGCCTCCCTCTTTCCCATTTCATACTGTCTCTCTGCTCTTATTCTACAAACTAAGTAGGATATAAGCCAGTATGTTTACATACCCTATGCTGTTTTACAGAATAACAGCAGGGAGACAGTGGGAAATGGGTGGAAAGAGGCAGTGAAACAGGGAAAGTTAGTCAGGTAGAAGAGAGAATGACAGTCATTGAGTCTGTGAATAAAAGGAAAAGAACATGGCAGGAAAAGTGTGTGGCAGGAATGATGGGGGTTGTGCTGCAGTGGCTACTACTAATGTGTTGTTAGACTACAACTCCCATCAGCCTCAAATAACTGGATCAGGATAATTAGAGGTGTAGTTCAAGTTGCTCACCCCTGCTTTGCCCTAGAGTCATTTGTGTATAGTATGAACACCCCATGAGCACTACACATACGCACACACTCACACATTTTCATTTATTTTATTTGTTCCCACAGATGCACAGACATAGTTACAACACTGAAATCAATTAGATATTATATTAACTTGCGTTATGTCCTGAAAAAAGCAGCATGCTGTATGTTACTGTGTGATGCAGCATGCCCAACTCCACAGTGTTCCTTAATATTAGTTCCAACACCAAGCCCTAGACACCACTGCTTTACAATAAGGACATGAGGTGGGGAGGTGGGCAGCACAACATGACAGATTTCAGACAGATGAACCACACATTTACTGTTTGATAATCTACTCTACCAACTAGTAGCCACTGAACCACACATGCACTGTATGATGCACTAGCATTGTTCCACTGGTAGCTACAGACTCATATATATGCCTCAGCCATGGTCAACTGACCAGTGATAGCCAAAGAACCACAAACATACACTTTATGATACCCCAGACATTGCATGTAGAGGACCCTGCTTAGTGCCTTGAGGGCACTGTCCACAGATAGAATGTGTCCCCGGATGTCAGTGACTGGCACTGGCATTACTCTTCTCTTCATTGAGTCTATTGAGACTCAATAAAGAGAAGCTAGTTGGTGAAAGTGCATGTGTACGAAACCTTCAGGCCTGTGTACCATGCACAATTATGTCATCACGGGGTGCATCAATAAATATGTTCATCAGAGCACAGCAATTTGTCTCCATCACTCGGCCTCCACGCAGTAATGTTGAAGGTAAGAAAATGTTGAAGTGGACAGGGTGGAGGTGCTTGGTGTGGAAATGGACAGTGTGTAGGTGGGCTATGTGGGCAGTGGAGGTGAACAATGTGGAATTGGACAGTGGGGGCAATGTGGGAGTGGAATGTTTGTGGAGGTGGACAATGTGGCTAGGGTGGAGGTGGACAATGTGAAGTAAGACAGTGTGGGAAATGTGGGGGTGGAGGTGGGCAGTGTGGGCGTGGGCAAATTGTAGGTGGGCTGTTTGTGAAGAAAAACAGGGTGGACAGTGTGGGGTTGGACAGTGTGTGTGGCTGACAGTGTTGAGGTGGACAATGTGGGCAGTGTGGAGGTGGGCAATGTGGAATTGGGCAGTGTGTGTGTGACGGTGGACAGTGTTCAGGTGGACAATGTGGGATAGGAAAGTGTATAAGGGTAGACAGTGTGGGGTTGGCAGTGTGGATGTGGGCGATGTGGCAAGTGTGGAGGCGGGCAACGTGGCAAGTGTGGAGGTGGGCAATGTGGGGGTAGACAGTGTGTGGGGAGGGTGTGAGGGTGAGGACAGGGTGTGGAGAAAAAAAAAATGTCCCCAGCCTTGAACACCAGTTGTGAGGAAAATAACAGTTATAGCAGTAGGGATGTTCTAGTTGCATTCATGTTAAGTACAAGGTTCAGCCTCCAGTGTATGCTTGTTAATAGAATATCTAGTCATGTTACAGTCAATTTGCAAGCCTTTAAAGGGGAGCTACCATCCCACAAAATCTTTATCCTAATTAAGTCCCCATCTGGCGATTAGCTGCTTAGTAGCGCTAGTCGCCAGAATTATTACCTGACTTACATGATTTATGACTTATTCCGAGGCTGACAATAGCAGGAAGCACGGACATCGTGCCATAGTAACGTCCATGCGCCTGCACTGTTAGTCCCTTTTGGAGACTTAATTAAGATAAAGATTTTGCGGGGTGGTAGTTCCCCTTTAACTCCAGTAAACATTGACATTCCTGGTGAAGAGTGCTCATTATTTTAAAATATATGTAGGCTTATCGATGGAAGCACTAAATGCCTACTTACTGCTATAAAATAATAACTACCATCATCACTGTCATCGCCTTGCAGCTATGCATTGACATCTGCTTTTGTTCAGTAGGATGTATATAACTAAAACAGGAGTGGCATGCACCATATTTTAGCAGCATTAACCCTTTGAGTGCCAGAGTGGTAGAGAATGCATTGCAAAGCAATGCATTCTGTACCACTCTGGCACTCAAAGGGTTAAGATTCTTGTATTCTAAAGCTTTGCAGTGTGCTGGCTCAGAGGCAACTCTGGTTAACCCTTTGAGTGCCAGAGGGGGTACGCAACGCATTGCAAAGTAATACATTGCGTACCTCTCTGGCACTCACAAGGTTATAGTTCTTCCATATATAAAACAGAGAAGATAATATTAGCAGTGAAACAGAGGCCCTAAGCCCCATAAACCTGTACTTAGAGAATAATGAGCATTCAGGACTCAAGAACTTACCTATTTGAGTTCAGGTGAGTTCAACAGAGTCTGACCCCAAGCCTTCTAGGCAGCTGTGCCCCAGTCCTATGTCTTATCTTGAATTGTATTTCTGTACGTAGTGGTTATGCTGGGTCCCGCGCAGTCTTCCATTTCATCGTGCAGCTGACGGCTCCGCACTGCCTCCACATATACTTCCGGGTTCACTGAGGTCAGCTTAGTATGCCCGGAAATACATGTGGAGGCAGTGTAGAGTTATCAGCACCACGATGAAACGGAAGACTGTGCGGGACCCAGCATAACCACTACCTACAGAAATACAATTCAAGATGAGACATAGACACTGGGACACAGCCTGAGCCACCTAGACGGCTTGGGGTCAGGCTGGCAGGAGCCAGGATGACATAGGGCCTACATCACTGCGGCCCACTAGTGCAGATATATGACCGGCCCGGGGGGCAATTGCCCCCTTGCCCCCCGGGCCAGCCCGCCCCTGGTCAGAAGGTGTCATGCCCAGCTGAGACTGCCCAAATGCACAGAATGCTGGGAGTTCTGTGCTGGGAGCATTCTGTGCGTTTGGCCAGTCTCTGGTGCATAACTGCATCTCGTGCACGCCAGTGAGACAGCAGCTGGACGCAGAGCAGGACCGGCCTCTTAACATCACCCAGACCTTGACCTGTGTACACGGGCTTTTACATGAGTTAACATATAATACAAAAATGGCTCATTAATCCCTTAACTACCTACCAACCAAACTGGAGGGGGGTGGTGGCCATCAAGGACCACTGTGTTTTTTATTCCGGATGAATTCTGTGATGGCAGAATGGCACACAGCCATGCTGCCATGCCAGAATTCCATGAAGTGCCAGGACCATCACCGATCCTTAACCCAAATCCACTGGTGATGGTCCTGGCACGTCATTGGTCCTTAAGGTGTTAAATGGATAGTAATACTTCGTTTTATCTTTATTTTATTTTGTAGGCATTAAAAAAAATGAAGAACGATATAAGTCTTATCTCTCAAACCTTTATGGTTTAAGAGATATTCACAAGCAAAGTATCCCCCCCCCCCCCGTTCAGCCAGATCAGAAGGGAGGTGTCCAGGCAGACTGCAGAGAGGGACAATCTTCAATTAAGATAAGGGAAAAAGCTGAAAAACTTGTCAAGGGGGGAAGGGCTTTCATTGTTTTCATACAAAGAAGATTGTCCCCTGCTGTTATCTGTCTGGTCTTACAACCAGATTCACATCTGAGAAGAGATGGCTTACACTAGGGGGAAACTTTGCTTGTGAATATCTCTTAAACCATAAAGGTTTGAGAGATAAGACTTATATCGTTCTTCATGTTTTTTTAATACCTACAAAATAAAAATGAAGTATTACTATCCCTTTAAACTGCATTTCAGTATTCAAATGAACCATTGCCAAAGTTGTAAAAATCGTAAACCTATAGAAGGCATAGCAAATTCATGATGATGGAATATTTGTGGCATATTCACAGGGATATTATGGCGATGACATATTAGTACATATGCCATTAATAGTGATGAGCGAGCACCCCAATGCTCGGGTGTTCGGGTGCTCTGACCGAGCACCCCCGGAGGCTCGAGTGCTCGGCCGAGCACCCGAGCCCCATTGAAGTCAATAGGAGGACTCGAGCATTACACCAGGCACCCCCTGCTCTGATGAGGGGAGGGTGCCTGGTCCATAGGAAAAGGGCAGAAAATGATGGAAACACCACAGAAATGGTTCAGGGACAGCATAGGGAGGATGTCTGGATGCATCTTGGACTCCAACATCGCTGCTGGGAACGATCTTTCGCCCGTAGTACGCCATTTTTACAGACTGACCATAAAACACACAAAAAGGAAGATAAAAACGACTTTAGGCGAAAAATTGTTACCAAACAGTATTTGCTGTATATTTACTTGTATATCATCTACAAATTCTCCCAAAAATTTCCTCGATTTTTCTGAACTGAGGCCATGATTAAGAGGGAAACGTGCGCAGAGGCAAATTCTCCAAAAAATTTCCTTGATTTTTCTGAACTGAGGCCATGATTAAGAGGGAAACGTGCGCAAAGACAAATTCTCCCAAAAATTTCCTCGATTTTTCTGAACTGGGGCCATGATTAAGAGGGAAACGTGCGCTGAGCCGACCATCCAAAACATTATGGGTGAGGGTCTGCTGCGGAGCTGACCATCCTAAACATTATATGCGAAGGCCCGCTAGTGAGCTGACGCTATAAAACATTATATGAGAGGGCCCGCTAGAGAGCTGACCCAATAAAACATTATATGAGAAGGCCCGCTGGTGAGCTGACATATACAAAAATTGTCAAACTGCGCCCGCTGGTGAGCTGTCCCTATATAAAAATTATATCACAGGGCCCGCTGGTGAGCTGGCCCTATATAAAAATTATATCCCAGGGTATATGGAAGAGAGTCAACCATATACCCGTTTTTTGGGTGGAAGGGGTGAATGGGAATACAGAGTATTCCCATCATTGTAAATAACATATATAAAGTGAGTTTATGTTCCCCCGGGGCTTTCCTCCAGTGGAGTGGAGAAGTCAGGGGAAATCCAGGCCTTGTTCATTTTTATAAGTGTCAACCTATCAGCATTGTCGGTGGAAAGGCGGATACGCTTATCTGTTATGATGCCACCAGCAGCACTAAATACCCGCTCAGACAGAACGCTGGCGGCAGGGCAGGCCAGCACCTCCAAGGCGTAGAGTGCCAGTTCATACCACGTGTCCAGCTTGGACACCCAGTAGTTGTAAGGCACAGAGGGATCATTGAGGACGCTGACACGGTCTGCTACGTACTCCTTCACCATCTTCCAAAACTTTTCCCTCCTTGTGACACTAGGCTTGCGCATCAGGGTGAGGGTGCTGGCGAGGTGTCATGAAGGTGTCCCACGCCTTGGAGAGTGTTGCCCTGCCTTTGTCGGAACTGCTGTGTGCTCCCCTTTTCTCCCCTTCTCGGTTGGCCAAGGTAGCACGTACTCTGCCGCCAGCGTTGTCAGATGGAAAATTTTGGAGCAATTTTTCAACAAGAACCTTCTGGTATTGCACCATTTTGCTTGTCCTCTCCACCGGAGGAATGAGAGATGAGAAATTCTCTTTGTAGCGGGGGTCCAGAAGGGTGAACACCCAGTAATCCGTGTTGTCTAAAATGCGTATAACGCGTGGGTCACGGGAAAGGCAGCCTAACATAAAGTCAGCCATGTGTGCCAGAGTACCAACAGGCAAGATTTCGCTGTCCTCACCAGGAGGATGACTCTCAATCTCCTCATCCTCTTCCTCCTCTTCTGCCCACCCACGCTGAAGAGATGGAACTAAAGTTCCATGGCTACCCTCTGTAGCGGAGGCAACCGTGTCTTCCTCCTCCTCCTCCTCCTCCGCCTCCTCCAATTGTCGCTGAGAAGACGAAGTGAGGGTGCTCTGGCTATCACCTTGTGTAAGCTCTTCCTCCCGCATTTCCACCTCTTCCACATGCAAAGCGTCGGTTTTAATTGTGAGCAGCGAGCGTTTCAGTAGACACAGAAGTGGGATGGTTACACTGATAATAGCGTTATCGCCGCTCACCATCTGTGTCGATTCCTCAAAATTGCGTAAAACCTCACAGAGGTCTGACATCCATTCCCACTCCTCACTTCTGATTACAGGAAGTTGAACGGAGAGGCGACGACCGTGTAACAGCTGGTACTCCACTACTGCCCTCTGCTGCTCACAAAGCCGGGCCAACATGTGGAAGGTGGAGTTCCAGCGCGTGCTCACGTCACACAGCAGCCGGTGAGCTGGCAATTGTAAGCGCTGCTGCAGCTTCAACAGGCCGGCTGAAGCTGTTGATGACTTACGGAAATGTGCACACACGCGGCGCACCTTGGTCAAGAGATCATGCACATTGGGGTAGGTTTTTAGAAATCGCTGAACCACTAAATTAAATACATGCGCTAGGCATGGTACGTGTGTGAGCTTGCCGAGCTCCAAAGCCGCCACCAAGTTACGCCCATTATCACACACAACCATGCCTGGTTGCAGGTTGAGTGGCGAGAGCCACTGCTCGGTCTGGTGACTAATCCCCTGCAACAGCTCTGAGGCCGTGTGCTGTTTGTCCCCAAGGCAGATCAGCTTCAGCACGGCCTGTTGACGCTTCCCCACTGCAGTGCTACACTGCTTCCAGCTACCGGCTGATGGGTTAGTGGCGCTGTGTGCAGAGAATTCGGAGGTGGAAACGGAGGAGGAGGAGCCAATAACGTAGGTGCTGGCGGAAACCCTGATGGAGGTAGGGCCCGCAATCCTCGGCGTGGGTAGCACCCGTGCCATCCCAGGGTCCGAGTCGCTCCCAGCCTCCACGACATTCACCCAGTGTGACGTCAGGGAAATGTAGCGTCCCTGGCCACAAGCACTTGTCCATGTGTCAGTCGTTAAGTGGACCTTCCCAGTAACTGCGTTGGTCAGGGCACGGGTGATGTTACGGGACACATGGTGGTGTAATGCGGGGATGGCACACCGGGAAAAGTAGTGGCGGCTGGGGACCGCGTACCGAGGGACAGCTGCTGCCATCAGGCTGCGGAAGGACTCAGTCTCCACAAGCTTAAATGGCAGCATTTCGATGGCCAGTAATTTGGAAAGGTGTGAGGTTAGTGCTATGGCCTGTGGGTGGGTGGCTGGGTATTTTCGCTTGCGCTCAAATGCCTGGGGTAACGACATTTGGACGCTGTGCTGGGACAGGGAAGTGGATGTGGTCGCTGATGGTGCTTCAGATGGTACAGGTGCAGGGCGGGAGGTATGCGGGCCTGCGCCTTCGACAGGCGATTGGCCGGCACCGAAAACAGGGGAAGAGGAGGCAGTGGTGTGGCCTGCAGACACAGATGGGTGATCCAGGCGTTCCTCCCACTTATTACGGTGCTTGGATGCCATGTGTCGGATCATGCTGGTGGTGGTGAGGTTTCTAGTGTTCATGCCTCGGCTCATTCTGGTGTGGCACAGGTTGCAAACTACAATTCTTTTGTCGTCCGCACTTTCCTTAAAAAAACGCCATACCGCGGAACACCTACCCCTTGGCAAGGTAGATTTACGCAAGGGGGTGCTCCGTGGAACATTTGCGGGCCGGTTTGGTGCGGTCCGCCTTCTTTCTGTAGCCACACCACTGCCTCTTCCAGCCTGTTGCGGTGCTGCAGATGGCTCACCCTCAGGACTGCTGTCATCGCTCGGTTCTACACCTTATGAGGTGGGGTCAGTCACCTCATCGTCCACCAAGTCCTCCTCCACTTCCTCACTCTGATCATCCTCCTCATGTCTTGATCCCACCACATACTCAGTCATTGACAACTGTATATCATCCTCCTCATCAAGGTCTTGAGACAGTAATAGTGGTTGATTTAATGGCAACTGTGTCTCATCATCATCATCATCCACTACTTCCTTTGACCTTAAATGCCGTTCACATCTGTCATCTTCTTGTGATTGGGTACCCTCTAGAGGTTGTGAATCAGGGCACAAGATGTCATGTTCCTCTGCAAGCGTGCTTGGAGAGAGGGTCAAATGAAGGATTGGTGATGAGACGAGCTCCTCACTATATCCCAGTGTGGGATCACTTCTTTGACCAGACCCTCTATGGTGGGAGGAAGGATGATCAGAGTGAGGATTATGTTGACCAGACTCTTGGCTACTGAGAGTGGACTTGGTGGAAGACAGGGTGGTGCTTAACCGACTGGAAGCAGTATCAGCTGACATCCAACCGACCACCTGTTCGCAGTGGTCGGACCTCGAGAGTGATGTCCTGCGACGCCCTGTAAAATGAGACATGAAGCTAGGTATGGTAGATGTCTTTCTTTCTTGTGCTCTGGCACCAGGCACAGTTTCTACGCGTCCTGACCCGCGCCCTGAACTATCAGGATCACGTCCACTTCCCCGTCCCTTTTTACCCGCCTTCTTCATATTACACGGAATATGTGCTGCAAATCTGCAACTGTGCACAGTACACAGAATATGCTGCTAAACTGCGGCGAAGCACACTGAATGGAATATGTGACTTTGATATTTTACAGTTTGAAGACTTAACAGTATTTTTTCCTATTCTGAAACTGTGCACAGTACACAGAATGTGCTGCTAAACTGCGGCGAAGCACACTGAATGGAATATGTGACTTTGATATTTTACAGTTTGAAGACTTAACAGTATTTTTTCCTATTCTGAAACTGTGCACAGTACACAGAATGTGCTGCTAAACTGCGGCGAAGCACACTGAATAGAATATGTGACTTTGATATTTTACAGTTTGAAGACTTAACAGTATTTTTTCCTATTCTGCAACTGTGCACAGTACACAGAATATGCTGCTAAACTGCGGCGAAGCACACTGAATGGAATATGTGACTTTGATATTTTACAGTTTGAAGACTTAACAGTATTTTTTCCTATTCTGAAACTGTGCACAGTACACAGAATGTGCTGCTAAACTGCGGCGAAGCACACTGAATGGAATATGTGACTTTGATATTTTACAGTTTGAAGACTTAACAGTATTTTTTCCTATTCTGAAACTGTGCACAGTACACAGAATGTGCTGCTAAACTGCGGCGAAGCACACTGAATAGAATATGTGACTTTGATATTTTACAGTTTGAAGACTTAACAGTATTTTTTCCTATTCTGCAACTGTGCACAGTACACAGAATATGCTGCTAAACTGCGGCGAAGCACACTGAATGGAATATGTGACTTTGATATTTTACAGTTTGAAGACTTAACAGTATTTTTTCCTATTCTGAAACTGTGCACAGTACACAGAATGTGCTGCTAAACTGCGGCGAAGCACACTGAATAGAATATGTGACTTTGATATTTTACAGTTTGAAGACTTAACAGTATTTTTTCCTATTCTGAAACTGTGCACAGTACACAGAATGTGCTGCTAAACTGCGGCGAAGCACACTGAATGGAATATGTGACTTTGATATTTTACAGTTTGAAGACTTAACAGTATTTTTTCCTATTCTGAAACTGTGCACAGTACACAGAATGTGCTGCTAAACTGCGGCGAAGCACACTGAATAGAATATGTGACTTTGATATTTTACAGTTTGAAGACTTAACAGTATTTTTTCCTATTCTGAAACTGTGCACAGTACACAGAATGTGCTGCTAAACTGCGGCGAAGCACACTGAATAGAATATGTGACTTTGATATTTTACAGTTTGAAGACTTAACAGTATTTTTTCCTATTCTGCAACTGTGCACAGTACACAGAATATGCTGCTAAACTGCGGCGAAGCACACTGAATAGAATATGTGACTTTGATATTTTACAGTTTGAAGACTTAACAGTATTTTTTCCTATTCTGAAACTGTGCACAGTACACAGAATGTGCTGCTAAACTGCGGCGAAGCACACTGAATGGAATATGTGACTTTGATATTTTACAGTTTGAAGACTTAACAGTATTTTTTCCTATTCTGAAACTGTGCACAGTACACAGAATGTGCTGCTAAACTGCGGCGAAGCACACTGAATAGAATATGTGACTTTGATATTTTACAGTTTGAAGACTTAACAGTATTTTTTCCTATTCTGAAACTGTGCACAGTACACAGAATGTGCTGCTAAACTGCGGCGAAGCACACTGAATAGAATATGTGACTTTTATATTTTACAGTTTGAAGACTTAACAGTATTTTTTCCTATTCTGAAACTTTGCACGGTACACAGAATGTGCTGCTAAACTGCGGCGAAGCACACTGAATAGAATATGTGACTTTGATATTTTACAGTTTGAAGACTTAACAGTATTTTTTCCTATTCTGAAACTGTGCACAGTACACAGAATGTGCTGCTAAACTGCGGCGAAGCACACTGAATAGAATATGTGACTTTGATATTTTACAGTTTGAAGACTTAACAGTATTTTTTCCTATTCTGCAACTGTGCACAGTACACAGAATATGCTGCTAAACTGCGGCGAAGCACACTGAATGGAATATGTGACTTTGATATTTTACAGTTTGAAGACTTAACAGTATTTTTTCCTATTCTGAAACTGTGCACAGTACACAGAATGTGCTGCTAAACTGCGGCGAAGCACACTGAATGGAATATGTGACTTTGATATTTTACAGTTTGAAGACTTAACAGTATTTTTTCCTATTCTGCAACTGTGCACAGTACACAGAATGTGCTGCTAAACTGCGGCGAAGCACACTGAATAGAATATGTGACTTTGATATTTTACAGTTTGAAGACTTAACAGTATTTTTTCCTATTCTGCAACTGTGCACAGTACACAGAATATGCTGCTAAACTGCGGCGAAGCACACTGAATGGAATATGTGACTTTGATATTTTACAGTTTGAAGACTTAACAGTATTTTTTCCTATTCTGAAACTGTGCACAGTACACAGAATGTGCTGCTAAACTGCGGTGAAGCACACTGAATAGAATATGTGACTTTGATATTTTACAGTTTGAAGACTTAACAGTATTTTTTCCTATTCTGAAACTGTGCACAGTACACAGAATGTGCTGCTAAACTGCGGCGAAGCACACTGAATGGAATATGTGACTTTGATATTTTACAGTTTGAAGACTTAACAGTATTTTTTCCTATTCTGAAACTGTGCACAGTACACAGAATGTGCTGCTAAACTGCGGCGAAGCACACTGAATAGAATATGTGACTTTGATATTTTACAGTTTGAAGACTTAACAGTATTTTTTCCTATTCTGAAACTGTGCACAGTACACAGAATGTGCTGCTAAACTGCGGCGAAGCACACTGAATAGAATATGTGACTTTGATATTTTACAGTTTGAAGACTTAACAGTATTTTTTCCTATTCTGCAACTGTGCACAGTACACAGAATATGCTGCTAAACTGCGGCGAAGCACACTGAATGGAATATGTGACTTTGATATTTTACAGTTTGAAGACTTAACAGTATTTTTTCCTATTCTGCAACTGTGCACAGTACACAGAATGTGCTGCTAAACTGCGGCGAAGCACACTGAATGGAATATGTGACTTTGATATTTTACAGTTTGAAGACTTAACAGTATTTTTTCCTATTCTGCAACTGTGCACAGTACACAGAATGTGCTGCTAAACTGCGGCGAAGCACACTGAATGGAATATGTGACTTTGATATTTTACAGTTTGAAGACTTAACAGTATTTTTTCCTATTCTGCAACTGTGCACAGTATACAGAATATGCTGCTAAACTGCAGCGACGCACACTGAATGGAATATGTGACTTTGATATTTTACAGTTTGAAGACTTAACAGTATTTTTTCCTATTCTGCAACTGTGCACAGTACACAGAATGTGCTGCTAAACTGCGGCGACGCACACTGAATGGAATATGTGACTTTGATATTTTACAGTTTGAAGACTTAACAGAATGTGCTCTAATCTGCAACTTTGCACACTAAACAGAATGTGCTCTAATCTGCAACTTTGCACACTAAACAGAATGTGCTCTAATCTGCAACTTTGCACACTAAAAAGAATGTGCTGCTAATCTGCAACTTTGCACACTGAACAGAATGTGCTCTAATCTGCAACTTTGCACACTAAACAGAATGTGCTCTAATCTGCAACTTTGCACACTAAACAGAATATATGTTTTTTTTTTTTTTTTTTTTTTTTTTCCCCCCACACAAAATAAACTGCTGCCCCCACACACAGTAGTCCTAAAAAGGACTTTTGGTTCTTTTTTTTTGTTCAACAACACTTTTCTTCTCCCTACACTGACTTTCCCTTCCTATCCTCATCTCTCCCTGGCTAAGACTGAGCCGAACTCGCTGGTCAGGTGCTATACAGCACCCGACCACTGGTTCTGGCCAGCCAATCAGTGTAATGCCAGCAGCCAACATGGCTGCTGGCATTACACTGATGTCAGAGCCTCCCTGCACGTTTATTGGCTGCGCAGCAGCCGCGAAACGTGCGGGGAGGAGACCCGAACATGGCGGGTGAGCACATGCGGTACTCGTACGAGTACCGCCATGTGCCGAGCAGAGCGATGCTCGAGCCGATCCGAGCATCGGCCGAGCATGCTCGCTCAACACTAGCCATTAACATTTTACGCCACCATATAGCCATCCTGGCCCCTTATGAAACTTAGTTACTCTCCTGCTAGTTTTCTTAGTACATTAGCCTTTTATCACCTAAAATGAAAAAGCTGAATTTATCAATTTAAGTAACATGTAGTACAACTAGTCAGGATTTTGTTTGAATTATTGTGGACAAATGATGTCATAAATTAATATTTAAGGAGTCTAGAGAGAACATTTGTTATTAAGCATGTTAAATCTATTTTCTCTGAAATCAGTGTTTTGAGATTAGAATTCTGCCTTTTTGATTCACTTATTTGTTTTCTTCAATCATGCCATTTATTGCAGTTATCACTTATTAGAAGCTTGTATAAACAAACAGGGGTGATGAAGTGCTACCCTCGTACCAAGAGGAAAAGTACATTTATCACATGTTATGGCATCTATGCACCTATGAAATATGGTATTTCTAAAAATGCTGGTAGTATGTAATACATGATATTTAAAAGGGATCTATCACCCCTATACAAGATAGTCTTAATAGGTAGGTTATATAACAAATATGTGTAATATTGCATTAATTTATTTTTTTAAATCGCTATTTGGCCGAAATTGAAGCAATAAATACTTCCCTGTGCCCTGCTTCCGGACAGACTGCGGTTACCAGGTCTGTACCACAGTCTGTCACTCTGCCTCTGCTTCCCTCCTTCTAACCAGCCTCCTCCGATGACAGAGGCTTTCTGCATGTAAGTTGGAGAGATCTCATTGGATAGATATCAATCTCTGCCAATGAGATCACTCCAGCTTATATGCAGAAAGCCTCTGTCATCGGAGGAGGCTGGATAGAGGGAGGGGAGCAGAGACAGAGTGACAGACTGTGGTACAGAGCAGGTAACCGTAGTCTGTTCGGAAGTAGGTGCAGGGCAACTTTTACTCATTAGATTTCGGCCAAATAGCGATTTAAACTAAATAAATTAATACAATATTACACATATTTGTTATATAACCTACCTATTAAGACTAACGTGTAGGGGTGATAAATCCCCTTTAACTCTTTGAGTGACAGAGGGGTATACAATGCATTGCAACACAACGGGGGAAAATGCACTAAGCAGTGACAAAGAGGAGGTAACTTCTCCAGTGATATCACTTCTCCAGTTCCTATCTTATTCTATAGAGCCTATGCACTAAAATGTCCAAAGTGGAACAAATGTTAGTGAATTGGCTTCATAGAGTAACAGGAAATGGAGAAGTGATATCACTGGAGAAGTTATGTCCACTTTATCACCTCTTTATCACTCCTGCAGTGTTTGTCAACTCCTGTCCTCAGGACCCACTAACAGGCCAGGATTTGATGATTTCCTTGTTAGAGCACAGGTGAGTTAATCAATGTGACTGAGCCTCTGATCACCACACCTGTGCTCTAGAAGAGAAATCCCTAAGTCCTGGCCTGTTAGTGGGTCCTGAAGGCAGGAGTTGAGAACCACTGCCATAGTGCATAACCCCCAATGTGTTGAATACCCCTCTGGCCTTCAAAATGTTAAATGGATATGAACAATTTATATATAAGTGATAATGACCCTTTAACTGTTTATGGACCGGGGGGTACACCATTCTTGTCCTTGAACGGTTAATCCTGATCTAGCGTAGCCAACATCAGTTGTGAATAAAAATAAACAAAATAAAAAGAAAACATACACAGAGTTTCGTCTTTTTTTATAATTGTTGGGCACTGAACTAGACCCCTAAATTGCTAATTGCTATTAGGTAGTGTAACCCCAATATTCATTGTACAGTACATTTCCGGGAATAAAAGGAACATAACTGGATATATTCTAGAGGAAACCAACAGCACCATTGGGGAAAAAGACAAATTCCTAAAATCTCATGCACTTGAACAGAGCAAAGCAATGTGCTGCGTACCCCTCTGGCACAGAAAGGGTTAAGCCTTAGAATGCCAGAGAGGTCTCCAATGCATTGAGGGTTAAACTCCCAATTTAATTTAACAAGAATTTTTATTTGTCCTTACCGTGCAACTGGTTTACCTCAAAATAACTCCAGTTTGCTTTTATAAATATGGGCCATTGTTCAGTGGATTTAGCACTTTCTACCCAGGATGCGCTCTGTTTAGAATGTTAACAGAAATTAATGAATGATGACTCCTTAACCCCTTATTGTAAGAACCATTAACCATCTTGATGCTAAAGATGTCTCAAGTGCATTTGTGAAGCATGCGTTGGAGACGTTTCTAACAGTCAGTGAGTTAGAAAGTCTCTCATTATCATAATACAATTAAAGCTTTGTTTACATTATTAGGAAATTATTTAATGTTTTCTCTAAATAAATATTGAAAGTTGTTTTATTTTCTATTCTGCTGAATTTCTTGGAATTGCAAATTGTCCTGTTGTAGAAATGGAAAGAAGGGACAATGGGGGAGATTCACTAAGCGGTGATAAAGGGGTGATAAAGTGGAGATGATATGTGATATCACTTCTCCAGTTCCTATGTTATTCTATGGAGCCTATGCACTAAGACCTCCAAAGTTGAAGAAATCTTAGTGCATTGGCTCCATAGAATAACATAAGAATTGGAGAAGTCATAAAATGGAGAAGCCATCTTCACTCTATCACCTCTTTATCACGCTTAGTGAATCTCCCCCATTGTATTATAGGGCAAATGAAATGAATTTACTCTTTAAAAGAACAGGGAGAAACAAATGGTGATAATGCATTTTCATCTCTAATTTCATTTCATTTTATGCCTACAAATGCTTTTTCATGTGGGTGATTTTCCCGCTGCAATAACATTGCTGTGCATAGTTGTCTAAAAATAATGGTGCGTTCAGAGCATGCTATCACTATGCCAATACAACATCAGTTAGCAACATGGACATAGCTTGCAGCAGTTCCCTGGTCGGTAGAGATACAGTAGTTGCTGGAAAGTTGCAGCACTGGAGGTCATGTGCCCTTTAAGCCTCTGGCCCGCTATTTAGGTCACTGAATCACTGCAAACAGGGCTGGTGCAAGGATTTTTGCCACCCTAGGCAAAACCTAATTTTGCTGCCCCTTGGCTCCACCCCTTGTGTCCTACCCCTTTATGTCCGCCCTGTATGTGTTTAAGTGTCAGTGTTTTTGTGTGTTCCCTATATGTGTATAAGTGTCAGTTGGTGTGTGTGTTCTCTATTTGTGTATGTGTTTGTGTGTCAGTGTGTCTCTGTAAGGATATCAGTGTGTAAGTATGTGTGTGTGCTTCTCTATATGTGCATCAGTGTGTCAGAGTGTATGTTCTCTATATGTGTCTCTCCCCCCTTTTGACTCTCTCCCCCTTTTGACTGTTGATCCCCCCTTTGACTCTCTCTCCCCTGTCTGACTCTTGATTCCCCTCTTAACTGTTGATCCCCCCTTTGACACTTTCTTCCCCGTCTTGACCCCCCTTCCACTTACTCTTTCCGGTGCACGTCTCCTCTCTCTCTCTCTCCCGAGAATAAATATTGACCAGTGCTTCCCGCTGCACATCTCTCTCTCCCAGTGAGTACGTTTCTGTGCCCTCCCTTGGATGGCTATTTTTTAATGTATCACAGCGACGCCCATTTCTCTCTCCCCCTTCGCTCCTTCAATCCTGGTCCGGGATTGAAGGAGTGGAGGGGAGAGAGAAACAGGAATTGCTGTGCTACATTAAAAAAATAGCCAGCCAAGGGAGGGCACCGAAACATACTTTTTTTTGAGAAGGGCAAGCTAACATTTTCTGGGCTCCCCCCCCGATGCACCCCCAGAGAATGTGCCCCCTAGGCCGGCGCCTACCTCGCCTATAGGTGGCGCCAGCATTGACTGCAAAGCTGTTGCAATGATCCAGTTGCAAGCTGATCCACATGGGGTCAGGCAATTGAATAATGCTGATGCATGTATTTGAGCGAACTGAGAAAAATCACAGCTAATGTTACATGCATGCATAAACAGAAGAAATAGTAATCCATAAAAATTCACATTATTTAAATCAATTGTTTAACATGTATGAGTGTGACTAATGTCAATAAAAATCCTCCCTCTCCTTTCTCTGACATCAGCTAAGAGCTCACATGATGGCTTCACAGACAGAGTTAGGGTTGCCATGGAAACTCTACCTGCTCAAATAGACCAAGATAGAAATTCCCTCTCTCTGAATCTTTTTACTGTGATCCGAAGACTAATTGTTGGACTTGGAATTCAGGACACAGTAAAAATGACCCACAGAAAAGGAATTGCATTCTTTTCTGCTGTCTGTGTAGGGTTGCCACTGCAACGTCTATGTTACTTCTTTCAATGCGGAAGGAGCTGATGTCAGGGAATGCAGAAGGAGAAGAATAAAACTTTAATAACTTCAGATGGGCTTCACAATAAAGGATGTGATTGACTTCAGTCAGGTGTTTAAAGGGACATTAATACCAAACTATAAGCATGTCCTATTACCTGCTTGTAATAAGTGAAGAATCCTGGAACTTCTTAAAGGGATAGTAATACTTCGTTTTATCTTTATTTTATTTTGTAGGCATTAAAAAAACATGAAGAACGATATAAGTCTTATCTCTCAAACCTTTTACCTAGTGTAAGCAATCTCTTCTCAGATGTGGAATCTGGTTGTAAGACCAGACAGATAACAGCAGGGGACAATCTTCTTTCTATGAAAACAATGAAAGCCCTGCCCCCCTTGACAAGTTTTTCAGGTTTTTCCCTTATCTTAATTGAAGATTGTCCCTCTCTGCAGTCTACCTGGGCACCTCCCTTCTGCTCTGGCTGAGCAGTGTTACATCAGTAAAAGGGATGGGAGGGGGATACTTTGTCATTGAATTACTCTTGAACTACAACTCTGACAGAATTGAAATAACACTCTCCAAGGTCCAAATACTATGATAATTAATTAAAGCTGCTTTTATTATGAAACATTACTATCCCTTTAAAGTGCTCTGGGGGCTGTGTGTGCCTAATGGAGCTCGCACCTTGAACTCTGTTGCCACTGTTGTCATGCGAGATGAGGAGGCCATACTCTCCTTTCTGGGAAAAAAAGAAGAAATTGTGGTGTGCCTCTGATTGTACAGTTATTTCTGGGAGTCCAGGATGCTTCATTTCATACAAACAGGTATTAAGGACATGCTTAATTTTGTTGTCCCTAAAAAGGTTAAACAACAGACTTAAACAAAATCATTTCAAGCATTACCATCCCTATGTTACTATTTAACACTATTATCTATTTACCATGTGATTTTCAAATGCAGTTTTCTAAATTACCCCCTCTGAAATTTGTTCTAAATTATGCTATGTGGACTGTGGCTATCATTTGAAAATTATTTAACCCTTTCAGTTCCATACATGGCCTGATTTCCCAAAAGGCAAAGTAGACAATTGCCTAGAGCTCAAAATGTTCATGGGCGCCTTAGCTGTGCCAGCCACACCCACATATGAATTGTGGGTATGGCCAGAGAAATCTCTGTGTCCCCTTTATAACCCTTTGCAGGGTATTATTTAACCCCTTGGGTTAGGGTGACCAATTTCAGTTCTGTCATTCAGGGACACTGAAGAAAGAGAAGCGCACCACAGAGTTCTAAACACTGGAAGGAGAACTCCCCCAGAAGGGGGCTGCCCAGGACATGGAACACACAGTTAAAATCCAGGACTGTCCCGGGCAATCTGGGACATGTGGTCACCCTACTTTGGATACTAGAGAGACCTCCAACATATTGCAAAGCAATGCATTGGACATCTCACTCTAGCTACCAAAGGTTTGTTTTGTCCTTGCTTGTTATAGACCAATGGTTATTTTCTGCGGCAGGAAATAGTGGATGGGGCGGGGTCATGTGAGTAATGTGGGTGTGACTCCTAGAGTGCTTTACCCAGGGGTGCCTGGGTTTCATATGGGTAACCAAGGCATTGTGAATCACTGCATTTGTAAGATCACTGGTACGTAAAGGTTACATATTTGTTTCTAAGCCATCAGTGTGTCACGGTTTTGATGAACACTCAGACAACACTTGTAAGGTTAAAAGAACTTTATTGAATATAAAGTACAAACAGCAATAACGTCTCCCACCCACACAGGCCCAGAAGAAGACAGTACAGGTACTGCCCTCAACTAACATAGGTCAGGTAGGAACAGATAACAAGAAAGTACAAACAGTTAGCAGATACCTTAGAGCTTAGCTAGGGTGAGGTGGAGGCAGCGACCTGCTGGTAGCGACACAGAGACCCTAGAACACTAGGGTAAAGATGAGGACCTCAACTCTCAGCTACTGGCAGCAAGGACCCTAGAATGCTAGGGGTCAAAGGAAGCCCAAGAACAACAGATGCTGGCAACAGGGACCCTAGAACGCTAGGGTTGACAGAGGCACATGGACCACGATTACTGGCAGAGAGGACCCTAGAACTCTAGGGTTGACAGAGGCACACGGACCACGACTATTGGCATCGAGGACCCTAGAGTATGCTAGGAGTCCCAAGACACACAGACTGGCAGCATAAGACCCTAGAATGCTAGGGTTAACAGGAGGCACAAATTACTGATACTGGCAGCAAGGACCCTAGAACGCTAGGGTATTATGAGGCCCAAGACAAAGCTACTGGTAGCAGAGACCCTAGAATGCTAGGGGTGAATCGGAGGCAACATACCACTGAAGGCAACGGGTGTCCAAAGTACATAGAGTACAGGAACAGGACCACCACACTACAGCTGGCTTTTAAGCTCTTAAGGCTACAGCGGTATGGTAGGCAGGACGAGGCAGTGAACTGGACCTAGAACATCTAGGTTATAGCAAGGTTCAATGATGGTAATACGCCCAGAGGAATGCCTATAACTTCCCCAAAGGAAGTGAGCCCAGCTAGTGACAGTGGTAATGATGGACACGTAAGCAAGATAATGAGTAACACAGCCCTACTGTTGACAGCACGGAAACCGATACTCCGTATGTGCACACTGCCAGAGGCAGTTGATACCAGTAAGGACAGCTGAAGCAGCGATAATACGCCCAGAGGAATGCCTATAACTTCCCCACAGGAAGTGAGTCTAGCCAGTGACAGTGGTAACGATGGACACGTAAGCAAGGTAATGAGTAACACAGCCCGACTGTTGACAGCATGGAAACCGGTACTCCGTATGTGCACACTGCCAGAGGCAGTTGATACCAGTAAGGACAGATGAAGCAGCGATAATACGCCCAGAGGAATGCCTATAACTTCCCCACAGGAAGTGAGTCTAGCCAGTGACAGTGGTAACGATGGACACGTAAGCAAGGTAATGAGTAACACAGCCCGACTGTTGACAGCATGGAAACCGGTACTCCGTGTGTGCACAACACCAGAGGTGGTTGATACAAGTAAGGAAGGCTGAAGCAGCGAGTGATCAGCCAAAGTTGGCAAAGTAAGCGGGTTCTGACCCAGTCCAGTCAGCAACGTAGGGGATTTTCAGTCAGTCCGGTCAGCAACGGATGGGGGTTCTCAGCCAGATCAGTCAGCAACGTAGCGGGTTCTCAGCCAGTCCGGTCAGCAACGGATGCGGGTTCTCAGCCAGATCAGTCAGCAACGTAGCGGGTTCTCAGCCAGTCCAGTCGGCAACGTAGTGGGTTCTCAGCCAGTCCAGTCGGCAACGGATGTGGATTCTTAGCCAGATCAATCAGCAACATAGCGGGTTCTCTGCCAGTCCAGTCAGCAACGGATGTGTGTTCTCAGCCAGATCAGACAGCAATGTAGCGGGTTCTCAGCCAGTCAGATCAGCAACGGATTCTGAGCAGTTCAGGATACACAGGAACGTCATCAGTCAGGCCAGGTCATACACAAACAGAGCAGCAGCAGGAACTAGCGCTAGGTACACCACGAAAGGACACTCAACTACTGACATGACAGGGTATCAAAAGGGATGGCCCTGGGTGGAGTCAGGTTCAGGGACCAATAAGAATGCGGAAACTGAACAAGGAAGTAAGAATGTCGCTGGCCCACAGCCAGGGTCATGGGCACAGTGATACAGTGCTTCATTTAAAGTAGCTTAAAACTGACCACTGATATTTGGGCTGTAGATGACACGTAACCCCTTGAATGTTAGTATCTATTCCAAAGGTCTCCAACAAGTAGCTCGTGAGCTACTAGTAGCTGTTCAGCAACCATTGAATAGCTCTCTCCAGTCTTATCAAGTATCAAGAAATATGGCCTGCCCAGAAACAGGTCCAGTGGTTGGAATCTGCACCCCAATTGGTTGCCGCCAATATGGGAGCAGCTTTCATTCATGGTACTCAGCAGTAGTCAGTCAGAGAGCTGAGAGCTGATAGTAAGTGCCTCACATCATTATAATAGTTGCCATGCTTCACAGCCATAATAGCTGGTTACAGGTTATTCATCATGTTTGTAAAGACTTCTTTTATAGAAGTGTTGTAGGAAATTTACAGCCTCAAAGTGGGTAAGAGCACAGTGTAATTCCTTATGCACTCACCCATTGTAGCAAAAGTTGTCAAAGTTATATTCATTAAATGTTTTATTAAATCACTGATAACTTATTTATAGTGATATGGTTTACTGTTGTAAGGGCTGGAAGGCACTATCAATTGGAAAATTTGTGGCTTACTAGAGTGCCACTTGTTTTATCTTCTCTAGTCAATAGGGATTTTTTCTGCTAAAAAATAATATATCTGGCAATAGAATTTTATCACATTGAGCTGTTAATGTTACTTGTTTTCTGTGCAGCATTTTGTTATTTGAAGTTGTGGGAAGGAAAGAAGAGTAGGTAAGAACAGTTTTGGTGATTATTTAATACATGCAGTTATACATTCATATGTTTTAGAGTAGATCTGTACGTTTCATCGATTCAAAGTAGCTCCCATTAAAGAAAAGGTTGGAGACCCCTGTTCTATTCCAACACTGCAAATAAAAGTCTCTCTCATCCAAAGGGTTAGAATACTTGTACTCAGACCTTAGAATTGATTCAGAATTTACAACAAAATTGAAAGAATCGTATGATTTGTCTGTAAATAGATGCTTATCTTGTCTACCCATTTTCCTCTTTGTGTAAAGATGTCAAACATTATGGGAGGGATTTGGATCAGAGTGCAGGGGCCCATCATCCAAGGGTGTCAATCAGTCCATGGGTTCATGTTACACCCTTGGGAGATACATTTTGTTTTTAGGAGGCCAGAAATGTTTTGCACTGGGGCCCTCCAGTGATTACCAACACCTCTGTAATAGTGCTAACCTTTTCTGACTTTAAGAAAGTATTTAAATAGAGATGGCATCTCTTTGCATGATACAGAGGTGCACAGTGCATTACTCCTTTATACTGTGGAGCTATTGCTAGCATTCAAGTGATAATGAAGTATTACAAGTTTGCCTCTATATGTTGCTCTGAATTAAAGAAACAGCTACTTAACCCTTTGAGTGCCAAAGGGGTATGCAATGTATGCTTGGCGCACCCCTCTGGCACTCAAAGGGTTAAACTTCTTGAAGTTAGAAGATGATTAACATTATGAATAAAATTTTACCCTAGGGTGACCACATTTCCAATTTACCATTCAGAGACACTACAGAGATGACAACAGTAGAATACTTGTCTTTAGTTCTACTGTAACTATGTATGAGGAGGTCGCATTACATCACTGGAGATCAGTGTGCAACCTGCTCTTTCTCCAGTGCACCACAGAGATCTAAACAGTGGATGAAGAACTGACCATTGACTGCTGTGACAGAAACTACAGAATTACACTGCAGCTCCTGTTGGATAGGCTCAGTTCTCTCTCTAGTGTTCCGAGCTTTGTCTGGAAGCAATGTCTTGTAGCCCAGCAATCGCATCACGTCATAGAAGGCAATGGGCGGTTCTCCTATTATTTAGACTCTGTACATTGTCTCAGAAGGGAGTTAGCCAGAGAATGGGACGCAGGACTGTCTGGGATAATCCAGGATGCTTTTGTCACCTTATTTCACCTGTAGGCATAAGAATAAATCCAGCAGTTTTCATGTATTTATTTGAGTGCTGCAGGCAATCCAAAAGTTAAATTACATTGACAGAAACAAGATAATGTCAGTCCCAATAATCATATTTCAGCAAGCAAGTGTCTAGGTTTTACAAAATGTTTCCATCAGGCCTCAGGGGATTAACTACGGTTTTAACCCTATGAGTGCCAAAGAGGTACAATGTGTTCCTTACCCCTCTGGCACTCAAAGGGTTAAGATCATTCCATAAAACAGAGCACATGAAATATGATTGCTGCTGGTTGCCAATGATTATTACTGGTCTGCAACGAAATGGTTCCCATGTATCCATGAAGCATGGATTTGTATACGTGTTCATTTTTAAAGGCGTAATCTGGCAACCCTTGGGTTACCTGTGATGGTAAGCCTAGGTTTTTGCAGCATTAATCTGTAGCATACAAAAACAAGTCAGGTTTTCATGAAATCCCTACTTGATCACAGGTTGGTAATCAAAGGCTCAATTACAATGATTCATTTACCTGTGATTAAGTAGGGATGCCACTTACACTTGCCCTTTTGGTGTGTCCTGAGTATTGATGTTAAGAATCAATGAGTTTTTTTTATTATTATTATAATTATTATGATTGAGGTTAGCCTATACTTAATGGCAAATTGCCATAGTAATACTGGGCACTTGTGAAATGTTCATTCTGCAGAACCAAACAAAAGAATTGAAGGAGCACTCGTAGTGTAAAACTGTAACAATCAACTTGCAACCTCCATCAATGCACCAGGGTATTCGTTCTCACAATTTCCCAGTCCATTAAGAACTGACAGCCAATGTAGCCTGAGGACATAAACCACCAAAGAATTAGATGGGGCACTGGCAAATAGAAATAAAATATAAAACTCTATATTTTATTGCTATTTGCCGGGGCGTCCATTTGCTCCTTTGTGTTTCAATTCTGCAAACTGTACAGGAACCAGTGCAACAGCTCAGTGTGTGTGTTCTTCATTAGCGTTGGGCAATACAGTGTTATGTGGCCATATTCCTTATACTACCCTAGCCTAGGGGTAGGCAGCAGTTGTCCTCTAGTTGTTGTTGTACAGCTTGAGACATAACCAAGATGAGACCCCATTCCTAACACAAACTGCTAAGAGTACAATCCAAATGTCACTGTTATGCAGGTATCCTAGCTATCCTAGCAGTGTATAATAATATGCTAAATTAGCATACTACACTGATAAATTAGCATCCCAGACTAATCTTGATTGATAAGAAAAATCAAGGAGACCGTTTGAGTGGTATTCAGTGGGCTTGTGTTGCAATGCGTTAGAAACCTCTGTGGCACTCAAGAGGGTTAGAAAGACCTGCAGCATTTATGGGGCAAACCAATTGCACCTTAGGACACAAAAATACTTCATGTTGATTTAAATGGGCCTACAACCACTTGGATTCTAGAGAAGTCTCCAGCACATTACTTACCAATGTATTGGAGACCTTTGTAGCACTCAAGAAGTTAAAAGCCCCAATTAAATCGATTGATAATATTTGTCTCCTGTTGTGCAGTTATTTTTCTCCAGAACTGACCCACTGATTGTTAGCACATCAGTCTCATGGCCATACCTGGGAAATCTCCAAATCTGCCCCACTAACTATGGTTTATAGAGCTAAAGGGATAGTAATGTTTCACAAAAACAGCAGCTCCAATTAATCTTTAGCGTATTTGGGCCATGTAGAGTGTTATTTCATTACTGTCAGAGTTGTAGTTCAAGAGAAATTGAATGATAAAGTATCCCCCCCTTACCTAGTGTAAGCCACCTCCCCACAGATGTTGAATCTGGTCACTTGACCGGACCGCTTGCAAATCACTTATGGTCTCTGAAGATTGTCCCTTTCTGTGATCAATCCAGACAGTCTTGCTGCTCTGGCTGAGCAGTGTTACATCAGTAAAAGGGGAGGGAGGGGAACACGTTATCATTCAATTACTCTTGAACTACAACTCCGCCAGTATTGAAATAACACTCTCCATGGCCCAAATACTATGTAGATTCATTGGAGCTGCTTTTTATTGTGAAACATTAGTATCCCCTTAATTACCGGGTCTCCAGAGACAGAAACTGATTCTCAGGCTGTGGTAAGTTCCCTGGGTAAGTCCACCCACTCTTCCTACTTCCCACCCTGTTCTGCCCACTTCTTCCCTTTCTTATAGTAAACTTAAATTTGACCATTCCAGTCCTTGAGCCTTCTCCAGCCAAGAGCAACAAAGAAGAAAGTTCCCAGGTATGCTCATGGCCTGATAACTCAAGGAAAATAATCATCCAGTATAAAAATTTGATAATGTCTATACTATTTTCCAAGCCACCTCAAGAACACAACAGCAAACGTATATAGGGAAGAGGCAATAATACATGATAAGGGCCCTGACTGATTGGACTGAGTTTGATTTAAACCCATTTCCAGGTGTACAATAAGTTGTCTTTGCCATCATGTCCCTGTAATCAGACCTATTCCTTTTCCATGCCTTTGATTCATTTACAATGTTTCAGCGTTTTCGTCTCCTCTGCCTTATCTGCATATTGAAATTTTACTTAATTAACTATTTTCCTGATCATGAGGGTATTTTTGTACAGTATGTGCCTGTGACTATTCACCATATACATATGGATTTCGCCATAGCTTTCTATGCAGTCCTCAGACTACACATGTAGCACATTGGCATACACTTTGCCATATTTCACAGTTCTCCACATTTCATAGTTCTCCATTTTTCAAAGCTCTTAAAGGGATAGTAAAGTCTAGTAATAAAAACGAATAGTGTGGCTATTAAAATAATAAACTAAACAATGTTAGTCTTATCTGTCAAACCTTTATGGTTTGAGAGATAAATGAAGATAAAGTTCCCCCTCCCCCTTCTGGGACATAACCTGTAAAGCCGGTTGCAGGATATCCTGGTCCCAGGACCAGATGGAGGCTCTTCAGCAGAGCTGAAATACCACGATCGTGACACAAATACTTCATTGGAAAGGTCTACAAAGTGTGCCTGGTTTACAGGCACACTTTGTAGACCATTCCAATGAAGTATTTGTGTTACGATCTCTCTATTTTGGCTATACTGAAGAGACTCATCTAGTCGCTTGACCAGAATCTCGGGCCTGACAGCTTTACAGGTCATGTCACAAAAGGGGGAGGGAGGGGGGAACGTTATCTTCATTTATCTATCAAACCATAAAGGTTTGAGACATAGGACTAACATCGTTTAGTTTATTATTTGAATAGCTACAATATTAGTTTTTATTATTACTAGACTTTATTATCCCTTTAACAGAGGTGTATTTCAGACTTCTCCATATAGCAGCATATATCAAGCTTCTCCATAGCTGTCTAATGTGAAACCTCACATAAGACTGAATGGGTGATGTTTCACATTAGACTGCTATGGGGACATTTATAAGACACAGTTATTAATTAGCTTGACACTATCCTGGTTATTAAACTTATCGCGTATGTACCATCACAACTCACTGGCAAACGTTACTCCAAAATCATATGATAATAGCCAGTGTCTATCCCTCTCCATATTAGTTCACGTGGTAAAGTATGTCTTATTTGGTAATGCAATTTGCTCTCATGCATGGCCAAAAATCATATCTGCCATTGTATTAAATCTTTGTGGATCTTCTCCTGGCATATTTATAGCTAAACTTGCTAAACTGTAATCGGTATGTAACAATAATACATTTTTACACATTTTTTTTTAAAGAAAGAATAGTACTAGAATATTTTTTTTCTGGGGGGGATTTGCTGGTATTAAGCTACCTTGATTATTGCACCCCCAGAGAAAGCCCTGACTTTAGATGTAATATAGCATTTGAATCCAACAATGCTGTACATATGACACTGTTTTCCCTAGACCACAAGGTGGCACTGTGGCACCTAACATTTGGGAGCCATGTAATAGAAAGTTTGACTTCTCAAACTATTTTGCAAAAGATATTTCATGTTAGCAAAATTGAAGACAGTTTCAGTCAGACAAGAATCTGTTCTGTGTGATTGAATACTGGAAGCAAAGATGGACAAATGAGTACAGTTGGATGGTGAAAAAAATGGCATCCATGGTCACATGTATTAGCTGAATAACCCCTTGCATTCAATTTGTTAGACACTTCTAGCATCCAAGGAGTTGAAATATTTAAATTAATTGAATCTACGATTCCTGTGCTGATATAATATGCATTGAACATGAATTAACTCTTGACAATTAAAACAGATATAATTGCTATGGTATGTTCACAAAACAAATCCCTTTCATACATAAGATATTTTATATTTAACTAGCAATATGTGACGGCGTTGCCAGTTATTGTAGTAGGGTATGTGTCATGTAGCATTTTTTGTTTGAAATGTTGTAGGTGGCATGTTAAAGGTATTTTGTAAGAATTTGTTGTGTTTGTATTGTACATTTCATTTAGCTGTATTGACTGATGATGTTTTTTTGTGTACTGTGTGAAGCAGAAAGAATCATATTGCACACATACATAGACACACACAGATACAGTGACATATACAGACATTGATCATACATACACATGTACATACATGCGTACACACACACACAGATATTATTACGGTCCTGTAAGTGCCAGAGGGGTAGGCAAGGCATTGCTCATTATGTTGCTTAATCCTCTGGCACTGAAAGGGTTAGCTAGCTGTCCCAGTATGTAGCGAGAGTCATGAAGTCCACAGTCCCTGAAGCGGACTCTGTACATGCACACTTAGAGGCTTCCAGACAACCGCCGGCCCAGCTCCCTGGCCAGGAAGACACCTCCTGCCCCAGGCCTCGGCCAAGAGCGTTACTAGGGACACAGCCCGGGCACCGAGAGCGGGAACTGAGGAGGGATGGTGTGTGTGGTTGGAGCAGGGATGGTGTGTGTTGTTGGAGCAGCTATAGTGCGGCATGTATATTTTTTGTGCCAGGGTACTTACACAATGCAGGTGTGTGACAGCGGGCAGAGAGCGGCGGTGAAGAAGCTTGTGTGTTAGAGTGTGTACTACAGAGTTGCCCCAGCATGGTCTGTCTCCAGCCCCTCAGCCATGGGTAATAGCCGCATCCAGCTGCTGCTTGTAGAGAGCTCCTTGAAGGGCCGCTGACCGGGCTGTTGCGGGGTGGAGTGTTGTGCTTCATGAAGGGGAAACGTGAAGGATTTGGTACTGGGCCTGCCTGCCTCTGAGCTACATGAAGCAGCTGGGATTCCTGCAGCAGAAGCACATTGTATACCAGGAGCCGAAAGCATTGTTGTATGGTAGATACCAGAAATTAAGGTACACTGGAGCCGATCCCGCCCTCTCTTTGTTGAATCAGCTCATTGTGTGCCACAGGTTGGTGGAGGGACCCTGGGGACTCTGTGTGTGTGTGTCATTTGTGTGTGTGTGTGTGTGTGTGTGGCTTGTGTGCGAGTCTGTGGTGTAGGAGCGAGTGGCAGCCATTTTGTTTTTTCAGTCACTTGGATAGTGGGGGCAGGCCAACTCCCTGAATGATTTAAATCACTCCTCCATTGAATCACCCAATGGGAACAGTAACTCCTTACTTAAGGTGAAGTAACATAGCAATATAACACACAGTTGCTCTTCAGTTGAGGCACCATAGCAATATGCTGAGGGATCAAATAGAAAGTGGGGTTTGATGCTTGCCCTCTGTAACATACAGCAAAGCATCTCTCTCCCTTTAAGGAGAAAGGGTGGGAATCAGGAAGCAGGAAGTGGAGGAATGACAGTTGAAAGCAATGTGTTGCGTACCCCTCTGGCACTGAAAGGGTTAAATAAAAGAGTTGCTATTAAGTTAATCCCTGAGTTTGTATTTTATGGAAACATTACACCCTCATACTGAAACAGAGTGTATGGAGGGTTACAATTATCTGTGGGAGGTGAAACAGAGTGTATGAAGGGTTACAGTTATCTGTGGGAGGTGAAACAATGTGTATGGAGGGTTACAGTTATCTGTGGGAGGTGAAACAGTGTGTTTGTGGGGTCATGATCCTGAGTGAGAGTGTGAGTGGACCAGGAGAAGTTATTGATATCCCCTACTTCAGGAGCGAGTGGCAACTATATTTTTTTTATTGTCAGTTGGATAGTGGTGGGAGGGCTGGATAAACACGTCCCCATTGAATCACCCAATGGGAGCAGTAATGTCCCCATTGAATCACCCAATGGGAGTTGTGTCTCCTAATGAGACATAAATTATGTAATGAGGCATTCTGTTCAATGTGTGTTTGTTTTCTGAGGAGACATAAATTATGTTCTGTGTGTGAGGTACCATAAATTATGCAATGAGGCTTATTCTTTTATATATATAGATGGGATGGATTTTAGATGTGTTTATTAGCTGGGTTTGCTTGTTTATGCCATCCTTTACCCTTTGAATGCCAGACTGGTATGCAGCACGTTGCAGAGTAATGAGTTGCATGCCCCTCAGGCATTGAAAGGGTTAAACAATTTTCATTTAGCACATTACTAATTTATTTTTATTTGAGTACTTGCTTGTTACAGACCTGACTTGTTATAGCACAGGCACCTTACACTAATATAACAGGTGGATAGTTTACCTGACTGGATGAATTTATCTCACCCTAGTGAACCTCCCCCCAGAAACTGAACGTGGAAAATAGCACTGTTTATGACTCACTGAGGTGAACAATGAGAGATTCTTCACTTCAAAGTTATTACAGAGTAAAACTGTAGGTGAAAGGCTTGGCGTACAGAAAGAGGTAGGTCTCAGCTGCTGGTAAGAGAGTAGACTGAAGTGATAGTTGGTGGTGCCTCCATCCTGCCGCCAAGAGGAATTACAAGGCCCAGGATGTCTGTGAC
Organism: Rhinophrynus dorsalis; assembly: GCA_037306005.1. Classification (NCBI taxonomy): domain Eukaryota; kingdom Metazoa; phylum Chordata; class Amphibia; order Anura; family Rhinophrynidae; genus Rhinophrynus; species Rhinophrynus dorsalis. Next base: position 306,733,339 of record CM074720.1, on the reverse strand, counting down.
TGGCAGAGTTCCCCCCCCATGTATGTATAGGGAAGAAAGAGGCAGGAGAGGGACTGAGCACTCTGGCACTCATTTGGTTAAACACACTCTGAGTGGTCTCTCAAAAGATAATACTTTGCCATTCAAGGACTAAAGGGTGTGTAATGCATTGGTTCACAATGTTGCACACCAATCTGCTTGCTAATGTCAGCCTGACAGAAAACTCCAATAACATGTTGTCTGTGTTGTACAGTGATTATCTAGTCTGCTTATGACTGCATGGAAATTGGGAACAAAAGTGCCCACCGGACTAGTGTGCCCCTGCCTTGAGGGAAGAAACAGCATTATATGCATATAATCTGCAGCACAGAGCTGTATTTTTATGCCACTTGTGATGTGTCTAGGTAGAGCTTCGCTAATTGATTTGGTGTTGACCTGACTAACTTTTGATTGGCTCAAGAAAGGTAAGGGACACATCTTCTGCCAACCAATCTTGTGGCAATAGGAGGTCAGATTAAAGACAATATTCAATAAGATGTCAGATATACTCAGCTCCTTTAGGAAAGCTCTAACCAGGCTCTTTGCAAATTTGACATAAAGTTCACAGGCATCAAACAGAGCTGAAACTTCTACGAAAGACCTACAGCCTGTACTATGTAAACTTACAGTGTGCACAGTGTAGGATTTCTCTCCATGTCCCTCTATCTTGTCAGGGTTTGTCCCCCTTGATGGCAGTCTATGCACTATGGAGCCTATGCACTAAGATTTCTTCAGCTTTGGAGATCTTAGTGAATAGGCTACATAGAATAACATTGGAACTGGAGAGGTCATCTCCACTTTATCATCGCTTAGTGAATCTCCCCCATTGTCTTATACTAGCGAGTACTTGCAATGTAAAGATCAACAGAGATATCAAACAAGTACTAAACAATACATCTTGATAAAAGTTAAAAGATGAACAGGCACCCTCTAGTGGCAGGAGGTATGAAAGCAGAGACCTTTGCAGAGGTTAACTAGATAGCTAGCTATATTAGCTTGGATAGAATCAGGAATAACAAGGCACTGCAAGGTTTAACGTGACAGCTGATAGCTAGCTTTACTGGCTTGGATGGGACCAGGAATGACAAGGCAGTCCTAGGGCTAACTTGACAGTTGATATCTATCTGTCTATCTATCTATCTATCTATCTATCTATCTATCTATCTGTCCATCCATGTAAAAGAGCTAAACTGCCTGGGTGCAATTGTGAAGGCTAAGACTAATACTGAAGAAAAACAAGAGCACTCACACATGGCTTTAAAATGTAAATACTTTAAGAAATGTATATATTTAATGTAAAAAAAGACATTTCACATGGGGCGTGGAGTTAGGATGGAAGAACGTAACCCGTATTACCCAGCCTCTATGCATTAGAGTGAGAACCTAACTGTGGATTTAATGAAAGTTTTTTGCCATTGAATATTCACATACATCTTAGCTGTATACAGTATGATCAACCCAGAAAACATAACTGACAAAATTCTTAAAAATAATTCATAATGGAGATATTTGTCTCTGTTCATTTCAATGGATTACAGAATTCAAATATGTGAAGAACTACATATGCTAGAAATTATAATATATATATATATATATATATATATATATATATATATATATATATATCACATATATCACACAGAAGGGACAATATATAAAAGGATATTGGCTCCTTTATAATTTACTTATAACCCTTTGAGTGCCAGAGGGGTATGCAATGCATTGTTTTCTTATATGTGATTGTAGAGTCAGTAATAATTCTGTATACTTATTTATAGGGAGTATCCAGATATACAGGAGACTTTAAATGAAATATTGTTTGCTAAAGGAATCCAATTAAAACACACCCACATTTAATAAATTAAGGACCACGGGGGTGAGGAGTGCATTGTGCAGTGTTTTGTTCTCCTGTCTAGTCCTTAAAGGGTTAACATTTTCTGTCTGTAGACATGACTGATGTCTGTTCATATAGGTGAAGTTAACCCTTTGAGTGCAATGCACTGGACAACACTCTGACACTCAAAGGGTTAAATGTATGGTTATATAGCCCATTTCCATTGCAATGCGTTGGCGATCGCTCAACCATTTAAGGAGATAAAGCTCCATATAACAGATCGTGTGCCCAGTGGAACTTTTCAATTCCCCCCTTTCATTGCACTGGTTTGCCTTGGAATTACTACACCTTTCTTTGTGAGAATAGCCAATAATTATGTCTCATCCACTCTCACAGAATTTGCTCAGATTGTTTGAGTGGGGAGCAAGATGCTTTAGCTCAGTCTCGTTTGCATCTCAGTCCTTTGGAGAAAACATTGTTAGTTAATGAGAGCAGGGTTCCCGCTTACGAGCATTCTCCAACGTGATGCATGTAGAGAGCTTTTTCCGTGCATAGCCCCCACAGGAAAACATCAGAGCCACTAAATTAAATTGGAACTGTCATTTTGTAACAAATAAGGTGATTCTGAAACAGCTTTCCGAATCACCTATATTTATGTTATGCATTTTTATTTCAGACAGTAGTTTCTGAGATACTGTATTTAGCTTTATTTATTTGACAGTTTATGCAAAGTAGCTAGTACAGGCTGGCAGTAAATGTCAGTTTGCACGTAGAGGAGAATATGTAACAGGTGGCCCCCTTAGGGCAATGTATAGTGTAGCTGTCCCTTTAAGCATAACATTGTTGTAGCTTGAGTGGCCCTGCCTGAGTTTCCTCCTGGGAAATGGGAGAACCCATGGGCTGCCATGCAAACAATGTGTTGGAGACTGCAAACATGTAAGTGTTTAAAAGGCCATTGAAATTAATGAGAATGTTAACTTCTCCCCATGGTGCACTTGGTTTTGTCCAGAGTTTCTCCACTTTCCCATGAACTTTATCAAGTGTAGTTTTGTCAAACTCATATCTAAACAGACAGGCCCACTCTGAAATGTCTGATACTGTATTTCCAGCCAAGCTAATATGGCAGCAGTACTATTAGATTTCACATATTACTTGCCTTTTCAATTTACCATCTGTTTCTGAGAAAAAGATAATTAAAATGTATTTCTTAAAGCATAATTAAACCAAGAAGGAACATAAGTGATTAATACCACATCAAACAATGCACATATGCAATCTGTATTCTAAACATGTGTAGACATAGAGGAGGACTGCAGCAATGCAATTAGAATATATATAGGAAATAGGAGAGATATCACTATAACAGTGGTCTATAGAGGCATTGTTAAGTACTGGCTTAGGGGGATAAAGCTCACAGGTCTCATGCTTAAGACAAGTTTAGTTTGTTTTTCTGTGAATTAAATATCTTTATAGATTGTACTAGCCATTCTTCTGTAAAACTATTTTTTTGAGAAATGAACCTTTAAAGTTAACTAAAATTATCTTAGAATGATGGTTCCGATTGAAAGTCCAGGGTTTTGTTGTGACCTCACTGCTAATCTCCCTAATAATAATGGTGCAATTTGACTGTAGGTTACACTAATAATGCATTGGGTTGGCCTAAAACCCCATCTTTTGGGATCCTAATATCTCCCCTTTCCTGAATGTTATTTCCAGGCAAAAAAGAAAATGAAAAGCTTTGGACTTGGACCTATGAAAGATGTTGTGTAGTTCAGTGGAACTAAGTGTCCCCTGTGCAATGAGGCTGATGTGCTAAGAAGAATTTGAACAATTCTGGAGCAAACCAACTGCATTATTTAAATGGGGCTTTAACCCTTTGCGTGCCAAAGAGGTACGTAACACATTGCTCTGTAATGTGTTGCATACCCCTCTGACACCCATAGGGTTAAACACCTTGATAGAAAGGTGACGAAATGCACTAGAGTTTGGTAAGGGTCCTGGAGGGAGATTTTCTGACAAATCTGACCCTCATTCATTTTTAGGGGTGCACTAAGCTGTCTCCATGTTACCCCTGTGATCACACCTCAGATTCGCTTATATTGCCTTTTCCATGCCTTCTCTGCATTTAAAATGTTTCTGTGTCTCCTGTGCCAGAGACTTATTTGCATATTGATCTCTGATTTAATGAGCCATTTTCATATTCCTGTGGGTGTGTTTATATGTTAATGTGGCAATTCTCTGTACGCGCTAAACTCCATTATCTGGCCATACTGGAAAGGACTGGGAAATTGTGAATTTTACCATAGCTTTCTATGCAGTCCTCAATCCTGTAGGATTTCTAAGTAACATAGTAACATAATTGATGAGGCTGAAAAAAGACATGCATCCATCAAGTCCAGCCCATGCCTAAACACCACTGTTGATCCAGAGGATGGCAAAAAAAAATCCCATTGAAGCAATTTCCAATTAAGCCCCAAGTGGGTAAAATAATTCCTTCCTGACTCCAGATGACAGTTGGATAGTTCCCTGGATCAACATCCTATCTATCCCATCTATCCTAAGTGGAGAACAATTCACCATATTTCACAGTTCTCCATATTTCAAAGTAGAGAACACTTCTCCATATTTTACAGTTCTCTATATTCCCATTAATGTAGTTATTATCCTTACTGCAGGCTTAGCATTACAGCACATTGTCAAACTTTTTGCCAACATCATACTCTAATGACCAATGTCTCTGCCCCTCCCCTTGCATACCTAATCCTTACTGATTATGGCAAAATATGTCTTATTCACTAAGGCAAAATGCTCCAGTCACATCAATTCCTGCCCTATATCAAACCTCTGTTAATCCCCATGCCCCAGATCTTCTTAGTGCAACAGCCTCAATATCTGTTGAAAAATTATTATTGTGGAAAGTGATGTCTTAATTTTCTGCACTGGGACCAGATGTTGATATTCCCAGGAAGGATGAGCAGTATTTAAAATGCAGTGTAAACTCATTTCTAGATTCACTTTCAAACAGAAATATGTCTCTTTGATAGACTCCTGAGGCAAGTGAATTCAAACAGTGTGAGTGGTTGGCTAAAACACTAAAAACCTAATTGGTAGTTACTCATGGCTTATTGATGAACGGTAGCTGCACAGCACAAGATGTTACATGAATTATATAGAAGGCACAAGGGAATACCTTATAACCATGTTTCTGAGCAGAGAGACACAGTCTGTCTGTTGTGCAGAATTCTTAAAGTTCTCAGTCGATTCTGAGGACTGCGACATATGCATTCATTCGGCAATGACTTTATCAGTCTTGTTTGTTTAAATCTTTGGGTGCCAGAGAAATGTGGATGCATTGCTTTGCAATGATTTGCACATGCCTTTGGCAATTAAGGGTTAAAAATCATACCCATAGTATAGTGGGTATACACAAATTAATTTTAGTTAAAACTGTAGTACTAAGAAGAATTGGAGGAATGCTGGAGCAAACCAATTGCACCATAAAATCCTCCCATTGTTTTAGCCCTTTGAGCGCCAGCACGGCATTGAATGCATTGCAATGCATTGAATACCTGTCAGGCACTCAAAGGGGTAAATTGAGCTTTTAACCCCTTAGTGTGCCAGAGAGGTATCCAACACATTGAGGGAGATTTACTAAGTGGCGATAGGGGATAAAGTGGAGATAACTTCATAAGAGAAAGGGTGCTACTACGTTCCAAAGCATAAAGTGCAACAGCAACAAATTATATATATTCAAGGGACTCACCGCTGTGAATCAAAGTTTGGGTGCACAAATCTCACAGGATCTTCACTCCTGGTAAATCATATGCAACGAAGGATTGGTAGCACTCCAATAATGATTAAATAATATACAGCTTTATTAATACTCTTTAAAACTGCACGGCATTTAGCAGAGCAGAGATGAGACATACAGCACACATGATTCAGCAAGACCTCCAAACAGATCTAACTTGTTTCACGATAACTTAGCACTTAGCCATAAACACAAAGACAACTATTTGCCATTGCAAAATATAAACCGTTTAGAATCAAAAACAATTAAGAGAACCTGTCAAATTAACTTTTGAAACAGCACCCGCCAATAGAAATTGGTGAGGCAGTTCAAAAAGAGGCTGGAAGTTTTAACTCTCTGAGCTACTTTAGACATGCTCTGTCAGAAAACAGCATGGCTCAACTAGTGACCAGCATAGATTTATACATATAAAAATCATAACCGCTCAATAAAGCTAAAATAAAAAAAAATAACATTACTTAAACTCTTTAAAGGGATAGTAATACTTAAAATTTTAAAAAAAATATGTTGTAGGGTTTATCCCCCTGAGTAAAACAAGAGTACTCCCACTGCTGAGAGGTGTTTTATTCAAAAGTTATTAATTTTCAAAGTTGAATTTTTTAGGTGCAATATCACAGTGGCCTGAAATTGTACAGTGGCACTGTTGCTACACGATCCTATGGACAACTCTGGTCAGTTGACCATAAATCTCCATAGGATGGTGTAGCAACAGCGCCACTGTACAATTTCAGGCCACTGTGATATTGCACCTAAAAAATTCAAATTTGAAAATTAATAACTTTTGAATGAAACACCTCTCAGCAGTGGGAGTACTCTTGTTTTACTCAGGGGGATAAACCCTACAACATATTTTTGTTTACATTTTAAGTATTACTATCCCTTTAATCACCAGTAGCTGATATCACATTCCGAATTCAATCCGGTGGGCACCCTAATCTTCTCCAGTGATATCACTTCTCCAGTTCCTATATTATTCTATGGGGCCTATGCACTAAGATTTCTTCTGCTTTATGGATCTTAGTGCATAGGTTCCATAGAATAGAATAGGAACTGTTGAAGTGACATCACATGAGACGTTATCTTCACTTTACCACCTCTATCACACCTTAGTGAATCTTCCCCATTGTGATGCAATGTGTTGGATACCTCTCTGACACTCAAAGGGTCCACGCTGTCATATTTAGATACAATGGGCCATATGTAACGATGTGTTACTAATTAAAAGTAGGTTACAAATGCATAGCTCATTAACCTTTTGAGGGCTAGAGGGGAGTGCAGCCCTTTCTTCATAAAGGATCTGTAAGGGGATTAAAGTGTTGATCCTGTTTTATTTGATAAACAAATCTAAATTTATTTGGGTACTGTGAGGGCTCAGATTCACCTATTTGTTTTATATATACATTCATGTATATTAATCACAACCCCCGATAAATAACCTTTCCCTATTATTACCCCCTATTATGACTAGAATGTGAGTAAACATGATACAGAGCTAAGTTTGGGTATTCCTTGCACTTCTGATCAGATACTACTTACCTAAAAGGGTAAATGATCATGTTGTACTAAGTCTGCTCTTAGTTAAACCTCAGGCTGCACTGTGCTGCTCCTGTCAGTTGCTTGCAGGAATCAGAAAACTGACTCCTTCTGCTGGCAGGGGGCTAGAACTTAGCTGGTATCTTGTGCAGCTTACAATCCCACCATGTTTAAGGTCAATGCAGATGGTTTATGGGGATTGTACATGTAGCCCAATGAGAGCGAGATGTGAATTTTCAATTTTGTAGTTCAGACTCTTATTGTGGAACCAGGGGGAAGCCATGAGCAGTCCTGTTTTCATACTCTGGTTGTGTTCCCCCATTGATTTGCTAGGGTCAGATAGTCTGCTCCTAGGTCTGCTGATAGGGCTCTATCCACTTCATAACTGTCCTGTAACAGCTGTGCTACAGCACTGAGAATGTATCAGTCCTGGCCTTCAGTTCACTGAAAGAATGTTACCTTGGATCAATGCTGTGCTTTGTGACAAAATACATTACTTTACCTCTGAAAAGAAAGCTAGAAATTAGATATTTTTCTTAATAGCGGCCCTGCTGTATGAGTACCTCCAACCAAACCCAATGACCACATTAAATCTGCCAATGAGTTGCTACATAGACACTAAATTGGAAGCTACTTGGTGAACCCTTGTTAGAGAAAGACATATGATTATGGGATAGACAATAGACTTCTCAGCAGTGTGCAGTATCATTCAGCTACTGCAATTAGCAATAGAGTATCAGCATTTATACAAATGGGTATAGATGCATGGCATGGGAATATAATTCAGCCTCTTTATGAATCCTTGATAAGGCATTATCCAGAATATGGAATACAGGTTTGGCCACCAGTTCGTAAATAAGACATTACTGAATATGAATGAAGTAAAGAGAAGTCTAACAAAACAGATAAAGGAATTGGAAGGTTTTAGTTATCATAGTAGATTAGCCAAATTTGGTTTGTTTACATGAGAGTAGTGTCAAAGGAATGATATGATTACATACATTTAAGTCCAACACAAAGAACTGTTTGTGGAAATATTTACTGAGAAAAAACAATGGGTCACCATTTAAGACTAGAGTAAAGGTGCTTTCACCTAGAACAAATCAAGTGACTTTTTTCAGTAAGGGCAATAAGGCTGTGGAATTTTTTTACCTGGGGAAGATATTGCAGATACTGTAGATGCTTTCAAAAAGTAGTGAATACTTTAATTTAACCCCTTCGTGTCCAGTGACGTACCAGGACCGTCGTGGCTGTCCGGCACTTATGGACCAGTGATGGTCCTGGCACGTCACTTACTTTTTACTCACAGCACTCCTGCAGGAGCGCTGTGAGTAATAGCAGGGACTGAAATTGATTGCTCCAAGACCGGAGCGATCTCTTTCAGTTCTCTATTTGGCGTGCCGGCACACATGATCAGTCCTTAAAGTACCACACACCCCAGGACCGCTGGTCCTTAAGAGGTTAAGGTAGTTGATTTCAATGCAGATAGGATGTTGATCCAGGTAAATAACAGAGTGCCTTTTGGAGTCAGGAAGGATTTTTTTTAGCAACTTGGGACTTAATTGGAAATTGCTTCAGTGATTTTTTTCCTTGCCTTCCTGTGGATACAATGGTTATATGGTAAAGGCTGAAGTCTCGGGATGGGTGAAACATTCTGTGGTTGGGAGAGAGAGAGAGAGAGAGAGAGAAAGCAGATGAATTATGATGCTAGAGAAGACATGCAAAGAGAGGGAGCCAGTGTTGTTTTCTAGGCGTATTTGTGGTAGCCAGGTAGCCCTTTCTGTAAGAAAAGGCCAAGCTTCTACTGTGACATAAAAAGTACATTATACATCCAAGACAAGCCATTCAGGCTTAGCATGATTTTGGCCAGAAACATGAAATTAAACCTCACTGTTTACTGTCACATGTTATTTATTTGTAAAGGTCAGGATTTGATGTCCATGTAGCCATGATAATAGCTCTTGATGCTCTTCTGGCTACATAAATATGTAAATATATGAATACAATTGAAATGCTAATTTGAACCCAGCAAGAATTTGTGCGTATATTTTTCTATGTATTTTGGGAGGTTTTGGCTCCTGTCTCCTTAGTTCGTAGCTACATTTACACAGGTACTTGATGCAGTTGGCAAGGGTATGAATGCCTCCCTTACTTTTCTGACAAGGGTTTTTCTCACAGCAGAGGTGAGTTGGTGTTGCTGCTTGTTTTAATCAAATTATACTAAGTATATATTCACTTTGGAGTTGAGGCAGATATGAACTTGCCTAATCTGAGGTGCCATGACAAGGCAGACAAGCTTATCATGGTTTTGGCTACAAACATGAATCTAAACCTTACTCTTTATGATCTGTAGAAAGTAACAGGTTATTTTAGGGTAAAGGTAAGGATTTGATGTGCAGAGTTTTTGTTTACTTTTTGTATATGTACCCAAGATAAAGTTCTTTATGCTCTTCTGCCCACATGTTTATGTAAATCTTTGAATACTATTGATATGCTACTTTGAGCTCACTATTAGGGGTGGGTCGAAAAGTGTGAAAAATTTCCCACGAAAATGTGCCCATTTTTCACATTTCCCGAGAAAATTGTCGGCTTTCTGCCTATGCAAAAATTTCCTCCTTTTCGCCTATTTTAACAAATTTTCCACCTATGTTAACACATTTTCTGCCTATTTTAACACATTTTTTGCCTATATTTCCTATAGGTACTACATTTCCCACTGTAATATTACTTCTTCTGAGGGCTGAAATGGCTGAAAGTCAAAGTTGTGAGTCCTACAGCAAAATATGGGTTGAAAAATGTGTTAGCATGCAGAATTCATTTATCCTTTGCCCACAACACTTTCTTGCTTAAGTGACACTGGCACATATTCAGGATTATATCAAGTAATAAAAAAATAAAGTACAACCTACAATGTGGCAGATATGTATTGTAAACAAAGATAGAAAACCCACACTGCTAAACCACCATGATTAATATATTTAATGTGAAGGATGTGAATGAATCTAGTGATTAAGGTATGGAATGCTGCAAGGAAAGAGGGTGCTTGTCCCCAAACCCCCAAACTTAGGAAAAACCTAGAAGAAACACAAAAGCAAAAATTAACCTGCTCTGATCCATACTGATAATATAAATTGTAAACCCTGTAATAAGCCTTTATCATAATTGTGTTGTGCACATATTCAGGATGATATCAAGTAATAAAAAAAATAAAGTACAACCTACAATGTGGCAGATATGTATTGTAGTGGTGGTGGTGGTGGAATGGCATGGTGTGATTTGTGTATGTATTTTTACCATTGTCATACTCTATTTTCCTTCTCAGATTATTGACACGTATTACTTATTGGTCATAGCAGTGGTCCCAAGTGGGGTAGATGGTGGCAACCTTTCTTCACATCCGTCCTCCACCTCCTCATCTGTGCTGCTGTTAATATATTTGTCCTGGCTTTGTCTGTCATGCGTGGTTTCTGCTACTACTACAACTACTGGAGCTGGATGTTGATGTAATTCTACTGCCACTACTACTAGGTGTCAAAGGTGCAGCACTTATAGCAGCAGCACCAGAGGTACTCGTCATATCTAACACAACCTGTGTTGCTGGGTACTCAAAACAAGTGTGTGTGGCTGAGTGGGACTTGGACTTTGAAGAGGCAATGATGCTTAGGATGACTGATAGGGCGACTGTGTGCTTTTTGACATCTGTACTTGTCCAGGGTCAGACTTTCCAATGGCTTTCTCATACAGTTTATAGACAGGCACAGTGCTCCTTAAAAGTGGCAGAAGATACAGCCTTTGACTTTCTGCTAACCTTATAGCCCTGTCATCATCCTCACGCTCAACTTCATATGTATCTGAACAAGAGAAGGATGCTTGAGGGATATATTCTAGATCTGCATCATCATCAGTCATCATTAGGTCATCCTCAGCAGCATCAGCATCACCTGACAGTTCTTGCCCACTACTACCCTTATATTCCTCTAAGCTTTTGGAGGTCTCAAACAATTTATTTTTACTTTTACTATAACAAAATTCACTACTACTTTGAGGACAGTAGTTTTGGTGTCTCACTGTCTGATGCAGCAGGCTGTTCAGATGCTACACCTTCCTCTATTATGCTTTTGCCAGCATCATCAACACTTGAATGTGACTTGTTGTCGTCTTCAGTGTTCTTCTTATATGGTTCTATATTTTTACTGGCACTGGTGGTGCTGGACCTAGTTTTGCTGGGACCTTGACAAACTGCATCCTCCCTTGGAGTAAAGGGATCATCATCATTGATTGCACACGCTGCAACAACCATTGCTGCAGTAGGTTTTTGGACTACTACTTTACTCTCACTTCCCTACACTGCTCCACCGATCCCTTCCCCTTGTGCATTTGCTGGACATTCTGCAACTACACTGTGTTTGTTTACTGTACAGTGCACAACACAATTGATGGAGCTGTATGATGCCTTACCTAAGCCCAATCAGCTGTCTGTCACTGTCACCTAAGATATTTCGTTTTTATTCTTTTTTATTTATTTAAGTTGGCCACCCCGTTGTCTTATCACAGTCTGTCAAAAAAATTTATAACTGAAAAAGAAAATCAACAATGTCTTTCCCTAGACTTCCCCACCCAGCACAGGGACAATAACAGCAAGATCAGCAAGCAAATAGGTTGCCTGTGACTTGCCTGTCAGTCACATGGAATTTTGGAGTATTTGGGGACAACCTCCTTCCTCCCTTCTTATCCCCTAGAGTGCCCCCAGACTTCCCTAATACAGAAAACAAATGTCCGACCTAAATGACTTCCTAAACTAAGCTACAATTCCCCTTTATTTGCCTATCTCCTCTAGCTCAAAATCATGCTGCTCTCTCCTCTTACAAACACAGAATGGCTGCTGTGAGAGCCTGGCAGCCTTTGATATGGGTGTAGATAACTTTTGTGTGGTGTAGAAATATTTCTTCCCGTTGATTTCAATTGGCGGAAAAGGTGGAAAAAAGCGAAAGTGCCATTATTCGACGATTTCAGTTTGAGGCAAAAATTTTCGCTCATGCCTTCTCACTATGCATTTGTGTATATATTTTTGTATGTATTTTGGGAGGTTTTAGCTTTTCCCTCCTTCTTGATTCGTTGCTCCGTGTACACAGGTGTAAGTTGCAATTAGGGAGGGTATGGGTGCCTCCCTTACTTTTCTCAAAAGGGTTTTCACATAGTAGAGGTGAGATGGTGTCACTGCTTTTTTAATTGCATTATACTAAATATATAGTCACTTTGGATTTGAGACAGGTAAGGACTTGCCTGATCTGAGGTGCCTTTGCGAGGTAGGCAGACTTAGCATGGTTTTAGATAAAAACATTTTACTAAATCTCATTGTTTATTATCCATAATAAGTCATGAATTATTTATTGGTAAAGGTCAGAATTTGATGCACATTCTTTTTGTTTACTTTTCATACATCCAAAAGACAAACAAGTACAACTTACTTGACACTCCTACAACAGCAAGAAGAAACAGGGCAAACATATACTAAGGTATGGGGGTGTGGCACAGCACAGGGAAACTCTTGTCAACAAGCAGCTTGGGTGAGCTGTCTAGGGCACGTGGCTCATGAGCACTGAAGGTCATGGATGTTCCCTTGCTGTAGCTGAAGCTGGGATAAATGTGCTGACCGCAAAGCCAGATGTCTGACCCCAGTTGACCAGGATAGGAACACTTGTGTACCATATGTGTTGCATAAAGGACTTCCCCAGAGACTCTGAAGGGTAGCTGGAACTAGATGGACCAACAGAGGAAGGTTCAGACTGAGAAACTGGGGGTGAGTTGGACAGACCCTAACAGACTGATTCTAAGGATACGATCTGTTCCTGACACACTTATGCATATTTTATCAGGGGAAGTTGCTCAGACTGGCAATCTTTGACATGTGATCAGTCTCTGATACACACTGGCAGGTGAGATGCTGGCAAACAGACTCAGATAGTCAGTCTTTGACAGTTTATCAGTCTCTGACACCCACTGGTGAATGAGATGCTGGTGAACAGACTCAGACTAGCGACCCCTGACAAGTGATCAGTTTCTGACAAAATGAAGGAAACAAAAGCACTCCAAACACTAACTTAAAGGTATATATATATATATATATATATATATATATATATATATAAATGTTCAATAATAATAGTAAAAGCCTTAGTAGCAGTAAAAGTAATTAAAAAGTCTCTATATATACAGGTCTCTGATGTGCAGCTTTTTCTTATGGTGTCACCAGCAGGCACCTTCATATGGCAGGATACATACATATATAAAAAATGAACTAAATTGGGTTATTATGCATGGGGCTCTTCTATCGTTTAGTTTTTTAGGTTTGGCAACTAATAAAATGTTCTGATATAGTTTCAAAGCTCTATCTGTAGCTGATTTGATGATGTTAGTTTTGTATCCGCTCTCTATTAATTGTTGGGAAAGTTCCTCTCCTTTATTAACGAAGTCTGCTGTTGTACTACAGTTGATCCTTAGACGATCAAATTGACCAAATGGAATATTTTTTTATCCAGTTGGCAAAATGGCAACTCTCTGCCCTGAGATATTGATTCCTATATATGATACTTTGAATTTTCGAAATAGAAGTACCTGTTAAATGCAGATCTAGAAAATCAATACAGGAGTTTCTGAGGTGAGGACTAATCCCATGTTGTTACTGCTGAAGGATTCTATCATTTTTTCTAATTCTTCAGTTGTTCTTAACCATACAATCAGGATGTCATCTATGTAGTGGCCATAGAAGACCAGGTTCCCCCTCCATTGCTCTTTGGGCCACACTGCTAGTTCTTCCCAGAGCCCCATAAATAGATTTGTGTAGGGAGGCAAGCCTGGTCCCCATGACCTTACCCTTGATTTGTAGATAAAAATCATCCTGGAAGTTGAAAAAATTATATTGTAGAACAAATCCTGCACATTCCAGGAGAAAATCTATCTACTCAGGTATGAGTTCTTTATCGAGCTCCAGGAAGTATGAATGAATGAATGAATATGTTTATTTATATAGCGCCACAAGTGTACGCAGCGCTTTACAATCTCAGAGTTTAAACAATACAGGGTTACAGGTGCTTTTTGTAGAGTGAAACATTGGGTGCGAGGTCCCTGCCCGAAAGCTTACAATCTAAAGTGGTAATGGGAGACATACAGAGTACATTAGGGTCAAGTGCTGAATACAGTGCTAGTTTTCATGATAATAAAGGACATCAGTAATGTAAATAATTTATAAGAACATTCATTGTACAACATCAGTGCCTTCTAGCATGTTGAGATTTTATCCAAGAGGTGCATTTTCAAGTGAGATTTGAAGGTTGTCAGAGAGGTGCAGTGGCGTAGGTTGGATGGTAGAGCATTCCATAGATACGGAGCAATGAGAGAAAAAGGTTTGATCCGTGACAGGGCTGTAGAGACAAAAGGAGCTGAGAGAAGACAGTCATTGGCTGACCGTAAGTGTCGGGATGGGGTATAACGGGAGATGAGAGTGGAAATGTAAGAAGGAGTAAAGGAGAGAAGTGTCTTGAAAGAGAGAAGTAAGATTTTGTATGATATCCGGAGTTTGATAGGCAGCCAATGGAGAGTTTTGAGGAGGAGTGGGGCAGGGACAAACCTAGGTGACAGAAGAGTAATTCGTGCTGCCGCATTCTGTATAGATTGAAGTGGTTGGAGATGGGAAGCAGGAATGCCAGACAGAAGAATGTTGCAATAGTCCATGCGGGAGAGGATGATTGCATGTATAAGAATTTTGGCTGTGGAGGAACAGAGGAAGGGACGGATTTTTGCAATGTTACGCAAAAGAAAGCGACAGGATTTAGTAATGGCATTAATATGAGAGGAAAATGACAGAGAGTTGTCAATTATCACCCCTAGACACCGTGCTTCTGATACTGGATTTATGGTAGTGCCATTTACAGTCACCTGGAAGGGCGCTACAGGGCCAGGTCTAGGTGGAATGAGGAGCAGTTCAGTTTTGGACATATTGAGTTTGAGGTGTCTATGAGCCATCCAGTCTGAGATAGCAGAGAGGCAATCTGTGACTTTAGCCTGGATATCAGAAGTGAGTTGAGGTACAGATAAGTAAATCTGGGTGTCATCTGCATAGAGGTGATATTTGAGACCAAATGAGTTAATAAGATCGCCAAGGGTTATTGTGTAAAGAGAAAACAGAAGCGGTCCTAGAACAGAACCTTGAGGAACCCCAACAGAGAGTTGGATGGGGGAGGATGAAGAGGTGGCAGAGGAGACACTGAAGGATCTGTTAGATAGATAAGAAGAGAGCCAGTCCAGTGCTGTGTTGCGGATTCCTAAGGAGTGAAGAATGCGGAGGAGGAGTGCATGATCAACAGTATCGAAAGCTGCTGAGAGATCAAGCAGGATAAGAATTGAATAGTGACCTTGAGATTTGGCAATGTGAAGATCATTGACAACTCTTGTAAGAGCAGTTTCAGTGGAGTGAGCATTACGAAATCCAGATTGTAAAGGGTCAAGCAGGTTGTATGCATTGAGGAAGTCAAGCAGGCGTGAGTAGGCTAAGCGTTCCAGGAGTTTAGAGGCAAAAGGCAGAAGAGAAACTGGTCGATAGCTAGAGGGTGTGTTACTGTCAGAAGAGTTGTTCTTAAGGATAGGTTTTACTAAGGCATGTTTGAAGTCATAAGGAAAGGTAGCGGTGGCAAAGGAGGAGTTGAAGATTTGTAATAGGATAGGGATTAGTGTGGGGGAGAGGGATTGGATGAGGTGAGAGGGGAGCGGATCAAGTGCGCATGTAGTGGACGGAGCGGAGGATAGTAGGTTAGTCAGTTCCTCCTCCGTGACTAGTGAAAAAGAGTCCAGAGTGCCAGGAGGGGAACGAGGGAGGCTAGGAGGAGATATACAAGGTGGTATATTATCCCGGATGGAGTCCACCTTGGTTTTGAAGTAGTCAGCAAAGTCTTGTGGTTGTATGGAGTTAGCGGGGGAAGCAGATGGAGGGCGAAGGAGGGAGTCAAAGGAAGAGAAAAGTCGTCGGGGGTTGGATTTATGATTGTTGATTAGTTGTGAGAAGTAATGTTTTTTTGCAAGGGACAGAACAGAGTTAAAGCAGGAAAGGAGGAACCTGTAGTGGAGAAAGTCTGCTAGAGAGCCAGACTTTCTCCACAGTCGTTCAGCTGAACGAGTACAGGAGCGGAGGAAGCTAGTGTCTTTATTAAGCCATGGCCGCGGGTTAGTTCTGCGAGCCGATCGGAGAGACAGAGGCGCATGCAGGTTCAAAGAGGAGGATAGGACTGAGTTGTATATTTTGACAAGGCTGTTAGTGTCAGAATTAATGGGAATAGATGAAAGTCCATTAGCCAGGGAGGACTGGAGAGCCGTTAGATTAAGGGATTTGAGGTTACGCGTGAAGCGGGGAGAGGAAGCAGGTATTGCGGAAGGTGTATATGTAGTGCTGAAAGTTAGAAGATGGTGATCTGATAGTGGAAGAGGAGAGATACTAAAATCCGAGAGTGCACAGCTTCTAGTAAACACAAGGTCTAAGAAGTGACCGTCCTTGTGAGTACTAGCATTCGTCCACTGGGTTAGTCCAAATGCAGATGTTAAAGAGAGAAAACGGGATGCCCAGGAGATGGAGGGATCGTCCACATGACAGTTGAAGTCCCCCAGAAGAAGTGAAGGTGTGTCTGATGAGAGGAAGAAGGAGAGCCATGATTCAAAGTCAGAAAGGAAGTCTGAAGGTGTAGTGGTAGGTGGGCGATAGATTACTGCAACTTGTAGAGAGACTGGAGCAAAGATACGGACAGCATGCAGTTCAAAGGAGAAGCGGAGTGAAGATGGGGGAGAAATTGGTTTGTAATGACAATGTTCGGAGAGCAGCAAACCCACTCCTCCCCCACGTCCAGCTGGGCGTGGAGTGTGAGAGAAGGAGAGACCACCATAGGAGATTGCTGCCTCTAAAGCAGTGTCAGATTGAGAGAGCCAAGTTTCAGTAATAGCAAGTAAACTGAGGGAGCGAGAGAAAAAGAGATCATGCACAGTGTTATATTTGTTAGTAATGGAGCGAGCATTCCACAAAGCACAGGAAAAGGGAAGAAACTGAGGTTGAAGGCAGGGAATGGTGATTAGATTTGAATTGTTCCTATGCTGACTGGAGGTAGAGTGTTTGTGAATGGAGATGGGGCCAGGATTTGGAGAGATATCTCCAGCTGCCAATAAAAGAAGAAGAGAGAGAGACAGGAGATGAGAGAGTGATTTGTGTGTATTTGGTTTATGGATTGTGTGGTGTGGAGGAGTGTTGGAGCGGAGAAGAGTAATGAGTTGGTGTGTAGAGGTGAGTGTGGATGGTAGAAGTGAAGGAGAGATATAAATATAGGGTGGAGGAGATGGTGGAGGGTAGAAGGAACCAGATATTTTAGTGAGAACTGCAGCTATGGAGAGAAGGAATATTAGGTATTTAGATACTCTTTGCAGAGGGCATAGTGTTGAAACAGTCCAAATGGGCCGAGTGCACCTTCTCATGATGGAAGAGTTTGTTTTGTCCACAAGCTGGTGTTGTACAGAGAATCTTGAAGTTTAGTAGAATTGGAGAACTTTCATTTAGGTGTTTGCTTCACGTCCTTTGTAGCTTTGTTTAGGGGGTGTTCTTTTTCCAGTGTAATCAGTTCTGTCTCTTGCTCCACTCCTGCTCAAGTCCTGCTTAAGTCTTCTTATCATCACTTAAGATGGGTCACTTCAGATGGGGAGCCCCTTAGTGTCACCCTGTAGGGCTGTCACCCCAGTAAACAGGAGTTTAGATGTTAGCAGGGGTGCAGAGAGACAGATGATATTGTGATGGTAAGGATTAATATCATACAGACCAGACCAGACGATCTGTAGATTCAGTTGCAGCCAGGATTGATTAAAAGGTGATTCCCAATGATATGTCAATAAAAGAGTTAAAATCCTGGAGTGGATGAATGGTATGTTGAATCTTCCCACTTTGTCCTGTGCTTTTGGTTGTAGATCAGCTGAAGTCCCAAGCAGATGAAATGAAGTGCTTAGAAACAGTAATCATAAACTCCAGAGTTAGTTCTTTATCTTCAGGCAGGCTTTTCCAGGCTGTGGTTCTGTTGAAAACTGAAATCTTCCTGTGTCAGATGTAGTCAGGTGTGACCTCAGTGCAAGCTCAGGCAAACTCAGGAAAAACTCTACAGCAGACTTAGGAAGCCCTGACTTGGGAATGCCCTGCAAGCAGAGCCCTGCTTGAGAAGTGGGTTTTTTATACAGTCAGTCAGGAATACTAGCCAACTGGACCCAATCAGAGCTAATTGCACTTCAAAAACAGAACCATGTGTTGTAAATAATTATTGATAAGGATTACCTGTGAAGAGACAGGATAGGAGGTGTCAGAAGACATCCATATAGTTCCAATACACAGACATAAGGAGCCTACAAGTCTAGTACAAACTGCAAGATGACTCTATAACATATAACTCTATAACATAGAATTAAAAATTACAGTATAATCTATTTAAACTCAGGAAAAACTCTACAGCAGACTTAGGAAGCCCTGACTTGGGAATGCCCTGCAAGCAGAGCCCTGCTTGAGAAGTATCTGATAGCTTGCAGCCCAATGATATGGTCAATACAGGTATAGAGAGATGCCACATCTAAGGCGAACCAGATACTTGCTTAACCATTCTAGATTGGACATTTTGTGTAGTATATCCTGAGAGTCTTGAATAAAGGAAGGGAGAGGGAGCACATATTTTTGCAAAAAATTATCAACATATGATGAGAGATGAGCAGTGAAGGAATTTATACCCTAAATTGTAGGTCTACCTGGAGGATCTGTTTGATTCTTTATGTAATTTCAGTAAGTGATAGAAGAATGGAGTAACTGGATATTTATTGTATATATAGTTGTACTCTTTTTTTGTTGAGAATTCCTTTATCCGGTCCTCTTTCTAAGAGTTCCTTCAGTAGATCATTGTAAGTCAGTCCAGGATTATTGGTGTCCTGTATCACAATTGCCTTCCCCTTTGTCAGCCTCTCTGATTCTAATAGATGTTTATTTTAAGAGGCATTTGAGACTAGCTCTTCTTTCCTGGACATTCAAATTGTCATGGCGTTAGTTCTTATTTCCACGTTTGGTGACTTTTTGCCGAAATCGTCCATGACTGTTTTGAAAAAAAAAAAATCAACAAATGGTCCCTTATGTTGTATTGTGAAGAATTGGGATGTATTTTTCAAGAGACTACATTTGATAGTCATATTATCCTCTATAGATTGTTCACCGTGTTCTTCTTCCATCAGAGACTTCAAAAGTATCAGATTTTCATAATCTTTGTTTTCTGAAAGAATATTATTACTTGAAGTCATCATTTCTTGTATCTGTTGTTTCAGAAAGCTTTTTTCTTTATTGGCAAAGTATATTTGTAGGGACAGTTCACAAGTTAATCTCTTCAAATCCAGAAAGAAAGAGAATTCATCTGGTGCACTTGAGGGGGCAAATTTTAAACATTTTTCTAGTAAAGAAATGTCATATGTTGAGATGTTGCGTGAAGAAATATTAAAGATAGATCCTCTATTTTCTTCTGGGGTTAGATTGATATTTATATTTTCATTCTTTTTTGATACTCTAGTTCTTCTTTTTCCTCTATGGATTTTCTTTTTCTGCTTTTCTTTTCTTCAGAAGCGTCCTTTTTCCTTTGTTCTTGGCCTGTTGGGGAATGGGAAAAAAGGTGAAGAGAATGATGTAGAGGTTATAGCTGGATGATTTATGGATTCCTTTATTGTATTTTTATTATCTGTAATTTTGTTTTGTAGAACCTCATATGAGTTTTTAAGAGGAAAAGTAGTCTGTTGTGATTTCTTATTTAAATGAACTGTGTTTGTAGTTAGATTATTATTATCATTTGAATTAGTTGTCTTACAGCGTTGTCTGTACTTGTATCTGGTGAATTTATTTGAGAGGGTCTCTCTGTTTGATTATATGTATTATGATATCTTTTACCAGTGAAATTGTATGATTTAACTTTATTGGTGGCATAATCTTGTTTGTCTCTAGCCATTTTCTTGTTCTTCCTTTCTTTAAGTTTTTTTTTATAAATTGTCTACCTGAGTTTGAACTTTCTGGTCCAATTCTTTAAACAGGTTATGGTCTTGAAAGCGTTCCATAGCACCATGAATATCTTCTATCTGTTTTAAAGATGAGCGAGCACCCCGATGCTCGGGTGCTCGGGTGCTCTGACCGAGCACCCCCTGATGCTCGAGTGCTCGGCCGAGCACCCGAGCCCCATTCAAATGAATGGGAGCACTCGAGCATTAAACCAGGCACCCCCTGCTCTGATGAGCGGAGGGTGCCTGGTCAATGTCCCCCTTCATCTCCGCTATGCCCCTCTTCCACAATGTCCCCCTTCATCTCCTATGCCATAGCGGAGATGAAGGGGGACATTGTGGAAGAGGGGCATAGCGGAGATGAAGGGGCACATTGTGGAAGACGGGCATAGCGGAGATGAAGGGGGACATTGTGGAAGAGGGGCATAGAGTCTATGCCCCTCTTCCATAATGTCCCCCTTCATCTCCGCAATGCCCCCTTCATCTCCGCAATGCCCCCGTACCTCCATTCCCTGGTGGTCCAGCGGAGCGTCTTCGGATCTGTGCCTCTTCCGGCACAGATCCTCTTCACCCGAGCATGTCGGGCGAGCACATGGCGGTACTCGTACGAGTACCGCCATGTGCAGAGCAGAGCGATGCTCGAGCCGATCCGAGCATCGGCCGAGCACGCTCGCTCAACACTAATCTGTTTTTCCTATATTTCTAAGCTTATTTTCTCTGTCGTCCAATGCAGGTTACTGGTAACTTTGGGTAGGCGATCCACCCCTTTAACGAGGCAGGAACAATTCTAGAAGGGAATGCAGGGGGTGGAGCCTACCTTCCCTCCTTGGCTGCAGCTAGCCAATTAGCTCCATTAAGATTTGTTCCTTGGTGAAGACACAGGCAAGATAACAGTTCTGCTATAGTTTTAGCTATTTTTTTTATTTTTCTGTTAGATATGGAATACCATCATTAGGCGGATGACCATTACTGACAATGCCCTTAGATGTGGTTAGCTCAGTATCCAGATGCTTTTTGTGGACCTTAAGCCCTGGGGGGAAAATCTTGCATTCAAGTTCTTTCCACAGGAGTTGGCCACCGAGGCTTCTTCTTAATACATGGTAGTCTGAAGACAGAAGATCTGCAGGAAAGGTGAGCAACCCTTTGAGTGCTGGGGGTCCACATGTCCCACAGGGCCCCTCCGCACAGGGGTTTTTCCTTTGGAGTTCCTATTGCATACTCCTGCACTCATTGGGTTTATCTGTGTGTCTGCTGGGTGTTTTGGAGCAAGTTTCTGTGGTAACTTAACCCTTTAGCTGCTGGTTTTGCATATTGTGGGGGTTATTGGCACTTTCCCTACTGGGTTCAGTGTTTTTTGGGTTTGCTAACATGTTCTAGTGATGTTTCATGTAATTTTATTTCACAGTTTCAACTTTGCAAAATCTGTTTTCTACAAGCTTTATTGCATAGACGCCATTGCTCCATTCACTTCTATGGGACTGTACAGTTTGGGACATATCTCTGCACCCGCTTAACGTATCGACTTCAGAGGTGGCTCATTTTAATTGTCTACCCTTGCTCTGTCATCCCGTTAATGCTTGATGTGTGTTGGGGGGCTAAGGGGGCTTCAGGCACTGTTGGGGTACTTTTTCTGGGAAAACTACATTTCCCATGAGCGCTTGCTTTGCGCGCTCGTTTCTGATTGGCTCCCGCCACGGCAGCCATTTTGTGCTTTTTTTCAGAACAAGTATCCTATGCAGGGCTTGAACTCTCATTCTCTCCTCTGCAGATTAACCCTTCTCCTGCCAGATAAGTGTATTTTAGCGATTTCTGTGGTGAAAATTTAATCTCACACACTGTATTTGGGTGATTCCTTATACTTTAAATGTTTTGACACTGTGAGAATGTCTACTCCGTTAGAGCTTGGTGCCAGGCCTAAGACTAAGGACGCTGGGGACTCTGTGTCCCCTATTGTGCATTGCTCCTCATGTATTCAGGTTACCTAGAAAATTCTCAGGTCATTTATGCCAAGCATGTTCTGATATCCCTGAGTCTCTCCCAGGGACCTCCAGCCATGAATTAGAGCCAGCTTGGATGCAAGAGTTCAAGGCTTCTACTACAGACCTCCGGTCTACATTGCAACTCTTTCCATCCCAGTTACAGGGGATCTTCCACTCCTGGCAGACCCCTTCCTCCGTCAGATCTTCTCTGACGAAACTGCAAGGAGTACCTGACATATCAGATTCCTCTGAGGAGGAACTGTTGGTGAATTCGGATGTTGAAGAATGTTCTGCTGTGGGCTCCTCTCAGTTTTTGGGGACCCCTTTGAGGCTGATCCGGATCCCTCAGCTGAGGGCTTGATCAGGGCTATTTTAACCACCCTAAACATTCCCTTAGTTCAGGAGGTTTCTTCGGATCCTCTGGTGTATTTCAGGAGCCTAAAAACCCCTATACTTGCATTCCACCTAACCCCACTCTTGACCGTCTTGTGTCTAATGAGTGGAGCTCTTTGGCTCAAGATCTGGTCTGCTGACACTGCTTCCAAGAAAGCTTTTCTCTCATTGCCTTTTCAAGGCACCTCTTTGTTTGGGCCAGATCTTAAGAATCTAATTAGTGAGGCCACAGGGGGCAAGAGCACTCTTCTGTCTATGGTCCCCAGGAAGAAGACACGTCTCAAGAGTAATCGGCTTTTTCATTGCTTCCAGACTGAGACACGTCGAGTGAACCAGATGGTTCCCTCAGCTCCGCATTCCTCCTCCAAGCCCAAAAAGCAATGGAAGCCTAAGGTCTCCTTCAAGCCTAAGGCTGCCAAGCCTTCTTCGGCAAGATTCGCCAAACTCAGGTCCCCACTTGGCTGTGTGTGGCCGTCTGTGTCACTACCACAGTGTCTGGGAGGATTCAGTGATAGACCCATGGATTTTACAGGTGGTAACGGAAGGGTACAGGATCCCTTTCATCTCTCTTCCTCCCTTTCAGTTTTTCCCCTCTCATATGCCCCAGGGCGCAGAGAAAAGCCGTTTGTTCAATGGCGCTATCCAGGCCCTTCTGGACAAGGATGTTCTGGAACCTGTTCCAATTCAGGACAGAGGTATGGGTTTTTATTCAAACCTCTTTGTGGTCTTCAAAAAGGACAGCGGCTGTCACCCCATTTTGGATTTGAAGGATCTCAATTTCTTTGTGATCAAGACTCATTATCAGCAGGGGTCCCTAAGGATGGTGATCACTGCTATATCCCCAGGGAATTCCTTGCCTCTCTGGATCTTCAGGAAGCATATTTACACATCACCATTCATCCAGAGAGTTGGCAGTATCTCAGATTTGCCTGCGACCAAGGGCACTTTCAGTTCTCAGTTCTTCCCTTTGGTCTGACTACAGCTCCTCAAGTCTTCAACCGTGTCCTGGGAGCTTTAGTGTCCGTCCTCCATAGGAACAGCATCAGAGTTCATCCAAAAATGGACAACCTGCTTCTGAAAGCCCCTTCTGCGGAACTTCTCCATCAGCAGGTTCAGGACTGCATTCATGCTCTCACCCATCACGGGTGGATCATCAACATGGACAAGTCAGATCCTGTTCCATCCCAGCGTCTGGCCTTCCTGGGCCTTCTCTTCGTCACTCAGCAGAGCATGGTGTTTCTTACGGATGAGGTGGCTCACCAGATCGCCCACAGGGTTTCTTCTTCTTTTACAGGGTTACCTGTGGAAGGAGGATGTTCATCGTCTAGCTTTGACGGCTTGGAAATTGAATCCTCAATACTGAAGAAAGGTATTTCTTCTGGTGTGGTGGCTACTATGCTTAGTGCCTGCAAACCTGTTTTTTCTAAGACCTACCATCGTGTCTGGTTGACCTTTCTATCTTGGTGTCTTGATAGGGACCTTTGTCAGGATTTTGATCTGCCTACAGTCCTGGCTTTCTTGCAGGACGGTGTGGATAAGGGACTCAGTTTGAGTTCCCTCAAGGTTCAGATGATGTCTGCTATTCTTCCTGATGTCAAGGTTTTCTTCTAGGGCGTTGCTCATACTCGTCCTGTGTTCAATACTCCCGCTCCTCAGTGGGATCTTAACTTGGTTTTGGGCATCCTTCAGCGTCCTCCCTTTGAGTCCTTGGCTACTATTCCTTTACGTCTGCTGAAGTGAAAAATGGCCTTTCTCCTGGCGATCGTGTCTGTTCCCCGTGTTGCGGAGTTATATGCTCTGTATTGTAGACCACCCTTTTTGGTGTTTCACAAAGACAAGGCGGCGCTTCGCACTTTGCAGGAGTTTCTCCCGAAGGTGGTCTCTAAGTTCCACATTAATCAGGAGATTGTGGTGCCTTCTTTCTGCCCTGACCCTACCTCTGACAAGGAGAGGGATCTCCACTTGTTAGATGTGGTGCGTTGTCTCACGTTTAACATACATCGCACTGAGTCCATCAGACAATCTGATGTGCTGTTCGTCATTCATGAGGACCCCAGGGCAGGAAGACCTACATCCAAAGTCTTGGATCATGTCACTATACGTAAGGCTTATGAGCTCAGGAAGAAGCCTGTTCCGTTTTGGGTCATGGCTCATTCTACTAGATCTATTGGGGCTTCTTGGGCTTACAAGAATCATGCCTCTGCTGATCAGTTGTGCAAGGCTGCCTCTTGGTTGTCTGTGCACACCTTTTCGAAGCACTACCTTGTTGATGTACTGGCATCGGCTGACGCCAGTTTTGGGAGGAAGATCCTGGAGTCAGTCTTACCTATCTTTGGTTCTTTGGTGCTTCCTTCACTTTTGAGCCCTGTTGGCTCTAGTTCAGTGTGTTGTGTAACAGTTTCTGGGGTGTTAATACCCCTGTTCAGTGTCCGTTGACACTTCATTTGTTTTTGTTGGGCTAGCTCTGATTTGATGGTTCATGTCTGCTCTGGTGACTTTGGGGGCCTTGCGCCTCATCCTTGCCTTACTTCCCGCTTCTGGGAAACTCAGTAGTTGGACATCTGAAAGTTACCAGTAACTTTACCTGTTAAATCCTTTTCTCTTAGTCCATACAGGTTACTGGTCTCCCTCTCTGTCAAGGGACCATGCTTGGCTCTCCAGTGGCAGACCGTGGGTATCCTTCGGGGTCATACTCTCAGGAGTCTTCTTTCCCTTCTACTATCTAGTCAATAGTTAGTGTCTCAAATCTTACTGGAGCTGATTGGCTAGCTGCAGCCAAGGAGGGAAGGTAGACTCAACCCCCTGCATTCACTTCTAGAATTGTTCCTGCCTAGTTAAAGGGGCAGATTGCCTACTCAGTTACCAGTAACCTGTATGGACTAAGAGAAAAGGATTTAACAGGTAAGACTAAAATCCTCTTTTCTCTAAAATTGATTATGTGGTTCATGAGTGTAAAACACATGCGGATGAGATGCTGGCAAAAAAGCTCATACTGGCGAACTTCAACAGGTGACCAGACTCTGACAATAAAAGTCAATTGTTTGCATGCACAGATATGGCAAATATAACCACAGCAAACCGAATATATAAAATCATTGAAATGCTTTATTGTAGACAAAGCTGTAAAAAGATACCTTGCATGTGAGACACCTGTAACTCAAATATCAGGCACTTATCATCACCACGGAACAGATCAATGCTTTTCACGCTATTGCGCATACTCATGATCAAAGACGTCAAAACTCTGCAACATGTAGCCTTTTAAACATCCGTTGACCAATCAACACCACTGTTACATCACAAGAGAATAGGTCGTCGCATGAACTGCAGCTCTCATTTCAAATGTGAAAGATGAACCCTGTATTGCCCCTGCAAATTTGAGAACAAATTGAGTTAAAGGTAAAGTTACCCTGTATACTCTCAATGATGTTAAAGGCAAAAGGTTAATTCTGGATCAATTTTCATTCATAAATAGAGAGAAGGAAGAAGATAATAATAACACACAAGGAGACAGAGATGCGCTTAAAAAATAACTTACATAGTAACAGTAACACAGTAACATAGTAAATTAGGTTGAATAAAGACTCAAGTCCATCAAGTTCAACCTTTGCCCAGTGGCATGAAAATTGTATAGCTATCAGCTTTGAAGATTTAAACATTAAAATACTCTGCCGCTCCAGGGATACATCCTGAAACTAAACATTCCGAGATGCCAGCATGAACACATCAATATAAATGTGCATGTAAGCTCCCAGTTCCTGAAGTTAAGCGTAGTAACCCCTATGCTGCATCTAACTCAAAAATAAGCAATTCTCTATTAACTCATTAGGTTCATTCACTTATCTTCAAGCTGTTAAAGTGTCAGTACTTTCGGATGTTCCTTCAGACTGAAAAGCCAAATGTGGTTTTGGACATTAAGCCACCGAAAAGATCATTGCTGAAATTGAAAGTAAAGAAGAAAAATGTCCAGGGCCGGATTTATAACAAGGCAGAGTAGTCATCTGCTGACAGGCGCACCCCAGCTCTCTGCATTATTGAACAGAACACCACGAGGGAGCTCCAGCAGCTACAGTACTGTGTCAAAGGAGGCACAGATCTCTCCTGCCAGGGAGGTAGGAAACGGACAGCAGGGGTGGGGGAGGCAATATGAGGGCAACATGGAGATGGTGGGAGCAATGTGGAGCTGATAGGGGGCGCAATGTGAGGTGGGGGCAATGTAGAGATGGTGGGGGCAATGTAGAGATGATGGGGGGCAAGTTGGAGCCGATGGGGGGGCAATGTGAGGGCAATATAGAGATGGTGGGGGCAATGTGGAGCTGATGGGAGCAAGTTGGAGATGATGGGGGCAATGTGAGGGCAATATGAAGATGATGGGGCAATGTGGATATGGGAGGTCAATGTGGAGATGGGGGCAGTGTGAGGGCAATATGGAGCTGATGGAGGGCAATGTGGAGATGATGGGGGCAAGTTGGAGCTGATGGGGGGCAATGTGGAGATGATGGGGGCAAGTTGGAGCTGATGGGGGGCAATGTGAGGGCAATATGGAGTTGAAGGGGGCAATGTGTGCATTATGGAGCTGATAGAGGGCAATGTGAGGGCAATATAGAGATGATGGGGGCAATGTGGAGGTGATGGGGGCAAGTTGTAGCTGATGGGGGCAATATGGAGCTGATAGTGGGCAATGTGAGGGCAAAATGGATATGATGGGGGGCAGTGTGGAGATTAGGAGCATTGTGGAGGTGTCCAGTGGAGATAGCCAATGGGGGGCCCTTCATATTTCTGTGCCTACAGGCTCCTGAGATGTAAAACCCGGCCCTGAAAATGTCCAAAAATGCACAGCAGGAGAGGTGGAAGAAATAGGAATAAAGGAAGGGGAACAAAGTGGCTTGAGACAGGGAGAGAAGGGCAAAATATAAGGCCTGTAGTTAACCTTTCTGATTATGTCCTTTCCACCAGTGAAGTTAAATTACTGGAGAAAGGTTTTGAACTTTTCTCCCACTCACCACTTCAGTGTGTTTGAGACTTTGCTAGATGTTAATAAATTTGCACAAAAGATCACTTTAAGGAAATTCTTTCTAGCTAATGAAAATGAAGATAATACGGATTTATATGCTGATAGCAAATATATTAAAAATATTAAATATGACGATATTCCATGTGTGTCAAATTGGTTGTCCTTTCATGAACTGTGTACTTTGACAGATCTGACCAAACTGCAGTTGGAGGGTATCCAGAATGGGGCATGCAATACTATAACCACTAAATCAGTTAATCTTAGATCCCAGTCACACTTCTGAAAAAATTAAGTCCAACTTGAGTAGGATGTTGTAGCAACAGCGGCATGGTACAATTTCAGGCCACTGTGATATTGCACCTAAAAAATCCAACTTTGGGCTGTAATAACTTATGAATAAAACACCTTTCAGCAGTGGGACTACCCTTGTTTTACTCAGGGTGATAATCCCTACAACATATTTTATTTTACATTTTAAGTATTCTATCCCTTTAAAGGAACTGTAAACTAATGTTTTTAGATTTACATTTCACTCCGTAACCTATTGCAGATTCTCTTATTGCTTATTTGGGAAATGTTGCCCATTTGTAGTCAGATGAGACAGCAGATCAGCTTTTTGATCTGACAGGAAATCTGAAAGAACTGACACTTTAACAGCTTGAAGATAAGTGAATGAACCTAAGGAGTTAATAGAGATGTGCTTATTTTTGAGCTAAATGCAGCATAGGGGTTACTACGCTTGACGTCACGGACTGGGGGCTTACATGCACATTTATATTGATGTGTTCATGTGAATCTTGTAATAGATTACCAGACATTTAATCAATGTTGAATTATGTTGATGTCTGCAAAAGGGGTGCACTCCAAGAGGTACATGTATGGGCCAGAAGTCAGAGCTGCCGTGTTCTTTCTGTGTGCTTGATCGGACTGTGACACACACACTGGCAGAATCTTAACATTTGAGATGTACAGATTGATGAATATCATATCCAATGATCAAGGAGAACAGTGCTGGACGGATGAAGGCCTGGTGAGCTTACAGAAACAGGCAATTCAATCCAGACGAGGAAGAGAGGTAGCTCTAAAGGAAGAAACACTGTGAGATTACAGAGTATGGTGACTGAAGCCAACAGATGTCAAAAGCAGGCCGAGGTCAGGACTGGAGACAGACAGATGGTTGATTACAAGCCATGGTCAGTACTGGAGACTGGCAGATGGTTGAGTACAACACGAGGTCAAGACTGGAGACTGGCAGATGGTTGAGTACAACCCAAGGTCAAGACTGGAGACTAGCGAATGTTGAATACAAGGTCAAACCAGGAATAACTCACTCAACAGGAACTCACAAAATGGACTCGATAATAGGGAGCCAAAAGATAGTTGCCAAGGGTGTATATATAGGAACTTAGACTTAAGAGATCCCAGCTCCACTGGAGGCAGAATGTAATGCAGAGAGGACCAAAAAGGAGTCATGACAACCCATGGCAGCTGCTGTGCAGCTCTATCATAGACCAGGACAGATATTACAGTTTGTACTACCTGTGGTGTGAATCAGTGTTTAGTCCAGTTCTGTTATCACCTGCTCTCTTTTATAGAGCCACCTCTTCCTTGTAATGGTGCTTGTTCAAAGATTTCTGTTGGGCCTCTTGCTGTGTATGCTATTTTGTGCTGTTCTACTGTTTGCTTCTGTCACCAGTTATTGGCCGGCTTTTGATCCTGACATTTCTTTTGTTTATTGCTTGTTCCTGCCTTGATCCTCTGTTGCTGAATCAGTCATTTTGCTGAACCGGTCCGGGTCCTGACTATGGCATTGTTTGCCTCTTGCTCCTTTATAGCTCTGCATTTATGGAAATGAAGCTGTTTTTGTCTTTGCTGCCACTTATTGCTTGTTGGAGTTTTGCCTGCAGTTACTGAACCGCCAATGTTCCAGTACTTTGCTGTTTGACTCTGCTTGTGCAGCTGCCTACTAGCTGCAGCATTGTGTTTGGCTCTGGTGTGGTGCACTCTTGGACTTGTTTCAGAAATATATATATTTGTCCCAGCTTCTCAGTTGCTGTTGTATGCATGGGTAGAGTGGACCACTGCACCTTTAAGTGTTTGCAAGCTAAGTCCTATTCAGGGCTCTCCAATTGTGCTGCTCTTGCTGTACTCCTCTACACTGCCACCATTGATCCATGCCTATACTGCTACTTGTCTCCAGTGAATCCACTTTGTGTCTGTGTAAAAAAAAATAAAATAAAAAAAAATATCTTTGACTGATAGGTGATAGAGGCAGGCAGAGACCTTGACCTGAGCCGAGACTGAGACTGACAATGACAGACATTAGAGACATAGATGTACAAAATATGTTATTTTGAGATGAACAAAACATCACTCCATAATCAAACAGTTCTGTTGTGTACTTTACAGTAGAAATCAACAATACTTCCATTATGTCTGGAAAATAGGCTAGGGTCAGTGGTACAGTGAAAGTAGCAGGTGGAGTGCAAGAACCTGGTGGTAAAGTTGTACTCCAAAAACTGGCTGCAGCCATGGTTGCCTCAGCTTGTGCAATAAATGATGATGATCTTCCCCCTGAGGAGGTTGTTTGTGAAAGTGATAAGAACATTTCCATCACCACCACCAACTAGAGTAGTAATAAACCTTTTAAAAACAATAATGAAAACAAGTCACATTTTAGTGTTGTGGGAGTGCCAGTGGGAGGATATAAGTTACGCAATTCACTGCACAAAGGAGCAGGGCTTAATTATGGGTGGGGGCATGGCTTTAAAGCACTGTATAATAAAGTGTGTGGGAAGTGGGCAAAACACGGTGAGGAAGGAGGAGAAGTGAGAGGGAAGTGGGAGGAATAGGGTGGGAAGGAGCAGAAGTGGGTGGGAAGTGGGAGGAGCAAGGTGGGAAGGAGCAGAAGTGGGCGGAGTTTCATAAGAAACTCTCCACCACCAGAGAATCAACCTCTTTCTCCGGAGACCCGGAAATTCACTACAGAAACCCGAGTCTCTGGGGCAAATCTGGAGAGTTCCAAGTTATTACAATTGATTTGTTCCAGAATTGCACTGTGGTGTTCTTTTACAAAAGACTCTCAAAGGCTTCCAGTAGGTAACAGAGTGGCAATGGGCACACTCCTTTTATGTATTTTAAACAGAGAGTGGTGCGAAGTAGGAATCCCGGTATCCAACATTCGGCTGCTGCCTTATTCCCATGCTAACTGTGTGCATTGCATCCAAAGTCGGCATGCATCTGCTCTTGTCGTTAACTGGCCAGCCCATCCCCTTCACGTCTTCTTGCATGGGGTAGTTGCCAAGCAACCACATGTGCCAGCCTGCTCGGCTTCTCCATCCCACAGCACTACTTTAGTTTGATGAATAAGGCTCCTTGTCTTTGAATAGAGAGCCTTTTACACAAAAGAAAAGAGGAGCGATTCTGGAGCAAACCAGATACACCATAAGAGAGAAATAGAACTTTCCATTGTTTTAAATGCAGTGGAGAACAAGAAGAAAAAACTCCTATTTAAATTAATAGTAATTCTGGGAACATGTATTTATTCTGTATGATGATGGTGCTGGTTTGCTTTAGAATTGCTCTTTACATTTGTACATAAGGCCAGAAATGACATGGTCATTACTGATAAATGCCTTGTTATCAAACCTGGCCTAGATCTGACTTTGGCTGTAGCATATATATCAAATCATTTATACAGGACACAGCTTCTTGTTTCTAAGGGATGAAACTCATAAAATATGCGTTGTACTTTGTGATTTGAAAATGAAAAGAATAATAAATAAGCACCAGAAGCAAACATGCAGAATTTGAAAAAATGTCTTTACAAATGACAAGTGCATTCTATTTTTGTCCTTCTATCATTTTTCTTAACTGTCCCCATGCTAAATTATTAAAAGCGCTATCAATTTCTACATCAAAGCTGAACTGAATTCATCAGAACTTGTAAAACGACCAACTAATTGCTTCTTAAAGGCCAAAAAGCATGTATGGTTTGGCATATTTCTTCACCAATGAGAGCATTATGGATTTATTTGAGTGAAACGGCACACTTAATGGCATTTTTGTACAACGATGCTCTGTGTTCTATTGTAATCAAGTGGTATAATTTGTTAAGCCCTTTCAATATATTATGCCACTGCTGGAGAACTAGTTTGAAATGCTCAACATGTAAGGGGATTTTCTCTTGGTGAATTAAACCTTATGTGGCTGTAAGAAGTGGAGACTGTGTAGGCTTTTGTCACACTCTTTTAGTATCAATTTGAACATATTGGTGTGTTTGCAATTACTGAAACTGCAAAAGCCAGTAAATATATTATGATTTGTACTGTGGCTGAAATGCTACATAGATGGACTGAGTATATAATATGTTAACAGTTAAATAATACATATTCGATTTTGTATAGGTTCTCTTTTCTATTAAACAATTTAGTTTATGAAAGGAGGGTACATTTGCAAGTTTAACTTTATGTCCCAGTAACAAATGCTAAACTGAAAGGATTTTCTTCTTGCAAATTAAGTAGTACTTTTAAATCCAGAGATAAATGTAGCTTTAAAGGAGCAGTGTGTCCAATAAAAACGAGTTTACTCTAAAGGGCATATCAGCCTTACTTTACCTATGTTAGTATTAACCTTTACAATGAAGTACTTAACAAGTCATTCACATGATCCCTCTCTGATTTCCCTAAGGTCAGTGTAGGCTTTCTGAATCTTCTACTTTGATTGCAGAAAACTAATACTGTGTCTGAGGAGGGACAATCTTC
The DNA here is from genome assembly GCA_037306005.1 of Rhinophrynus dorsalis. NCBI lineage: Eukaryota > Metazoa > Chordata > Amphibia > Anura > Rhinophrynidae > Rhinophrynus > Rhinophrynus dorsalis. The sequence goes on along the minus strand of CM074720.1, from coordinate 306,700,908 downwards.
CTCCCTGCTCAAACTTCTATTATAGATGTGGTTTGTTCATTTCAAGTAGTAATACAGGTTATAGCAGGGAGAAAGAGTGGCCCATATTTAGAACAACAAACTGGAGTTATTCTGGACTAAAGCAACTGCACCACTGGGAAAAATAAAAAGTCCTGTTAAATTGGGATTTTATATCTTGAATGCTAGAATGGCTTCGCAATGCATTGGAGACCTATCTAGCATTCAAGGGATTAAAAAGCTCTATTCAACTGCATAGGAATTTTTATATGCCTCCTATAGTGCAGTTGGTATACTCCAGAATAAGTCAAGTTTGCATTTAGAAATGTGGGCCTTTGGCCCTGCTCAGACACTGAGATGATAAATATAAAAGAGGCAAGAGCTTTGACCTGACCCAACCCTGCAGTAATTAATATTATTGTAGGTGAAATCAAGGTATTATGCCCTTTAGAATAAATATTTTTTTATTGAGTTTAATGCATCATTGAAAGGGCAAGGTTGTTTGGCCCTGGAACAAGCCAGGCTCATCTAACCCATTCTCTTAATAATATACAGAATCGTTTCTTAAAAACCACTTAAAGGAACAGTAAACTTTTTATTTTATTTTATAGAGCATTTCCTGCTGAATAAAACACTGCTGCCAGATGTTTTATTCAAAATTTACAGCAGTTCAAATAATCAGGAAGTGAATTTACTGTGTTTACTTCCTGATAGTTCTGACAGCAAGTGACAGGCAGTTTCCATCACATTTTATGGAGAACTGTATGTCTCTGACTTTCCTCTCCATAAAAATCTAACAGAAAAACTAATTATAATATGACCACTAGAGGGCACTGCTAATGGAAAAAAAACATGGGTTTAAACTTTAATAACTCTAGAAATATAAATCTCTTGGCAGTGGGAGTACCCTTATTTTACTCAATGGGAAAATCCTTACAATATATATGTTTCCATAAAAAAAAGTTTACTGCTCCTTTAACTAAGCAGGTTTTAATCCTTTGAGTGTCAGAGGGGCATGCAACGCATTGCAAAGCAATGCGTTGCGTACCCCTCTGGCACTCAAAGGGTTTAGGATAGTCCAACCTGAGGAAAAAGGGAGGTAATCTTATTGTAACAATGAACATGCATGTGCTAAACATGGCTTTACTCAAAAATGATGGATCTTATTCATCAGACAAACAGGTTCATTCTGAATCAAATGTACCACACTAATGGGATAAATTAAAATTTCCTTTGATTTAAAGAGAACTTTTAACCTCTTGACTGTTAGTGAGGTCACCACAGCTTGAGAAGCAATGCCTATCAAGCATTCAAGGGGTTAACCCTTTGAGTGCCAGTGGAGTATCCAGTGCATTGTGAAGCAATGCTTTGAATCCCCATCTGGTACTAAAAGGGTTAAAAGGCCCAGATTAATAAATAGAAGGAATTTTCATTTCAGCCCTATGGTTTTTCCAGAAGTGGTCCTCTTTAGCTTGACGAATGAGACCTATGGGGCATCGCTATCAAACAGAAAGTCGAATCATACTGGAACAGACCAGATTCACCATATTTATCATGGACCTCTATTATTTTTAATGAGGTGGATCAGTTGTTTTGCTCCAGAATTGCACCAAATTTGATTTTGTAAGTGTGACCCCATATTGTTTGCATTATTCACATATGGGAGTTGATATATTTTGATATGCAGAATGAGGTGTATTTGCTGATTACTTGGTTATATAATACAGAGCCCCATACTCTGGCCACTTAAGAGCCCTTAAGTACTGAGCTGTCCCCCCAATGCTCATGGACAGCATTTCTTTGTATAACTAAGGAGAAGACGCTCATTGTATCTAAAGTGATCAATATCTTTCAACCCTGCAGTTTGTTTTCTAAAACCTATTAATACTGGAAAGCCTGTTCTGACTTGTCTGTGCTAATTCCTTTGTGCTTCCTATCTAATATAGAAACCAAGGCAGATATTGAAGAAGTGTGCATCAGCTTCTTGGAGCTACTTATAGAACAGCAATCTAGGCAATGATAGCCATATTCCAGCCAGGTGCGAAGCAGTCACCTATGGCAATATGTCTGTGAACTGGCATGATGTAGAATTATGCTCTCAATGTCTCTGTTCTCTACATCTTCCGGAGACACCCTGCAATCTATCACTCCAGTTACCTTTGATTTAGCCCTACCTTCGGCTTGGTACTTATTCAGGGTGAACCAGAATACGAGGTTCACCGCAGTATTGAAACAATGTGGAAGGGTATTAAAGTTTAGTAAACACTGATTGATAAAGCCCCTACACTCCGTAGCGTTCCCTGAAAATCTCAGGTAGGGGGAGTTTAGGGCCCAAACCCATATTAGGTTTCCCAGCAGGACTAGCTCTCACAGTAGAGGGTGCCAAGGCAGGTGTCCCAGAAGAAGAGGTAGGGGTGGTAGAACTTCTCAACATCTCTAGAATCGTATCCATCTTGTGTTCCAGACTTCTTAGGTGGTTCTCATGTGAGGATAGTATTTGTTCCTGTTGATCTTGTCTGGTTCTTATATGGGTCAACTCTGCAGGATCCATATTAGTGGCTCAATTATTCTGTCAAGGGTAATCCAGAGGAAGGTCATGGTCAGTAGCTAGAGTGCAACTCTGGGGATCGAAGCTCAGGAATGAAGACAGCTGACCTTGCCCTCTTACAGCGGCCAAAACCGAATTAAAGGTGCTGGCCGCAATGCCAGATGTCCGATCCCAGCTGAGCCGGGACCCTGATCAGGATAAGGGCAATGTCAACCAAAGCAGGACCCTGACCTTCTAGACAAATTGGAGCCTTATGCAGAGAGAAGATCCATAGACACCAGATACAGTAACAATCCACGAGAAGAAGCTGCAAAAAAGGTCCTGCTGGAAAAAACATATGCCAAGGAGAGGCAACCGACCTCAGGTCTAAAACAGGAGTGGAATAAGACCACCTACAGACCATAATCTAGACGTAAACTCGCGTGCTCCTAAACCCAGATGCCCCACAGAAGAAACAAGGAGGCTCCAGGAAAAGCAAGTTAGAGAAGACTATGCCCCTAGTAAACTGACAGCCTGAGGTCCCAAAACCAAGTACAGGAACCATACTACTATACCAGGCAAGGAGACCTCCTCTAGAACCAATGGAAGCACCAGGGATTGAGGGGAACCAGAAAGGGTGTCTGCCAGCGGGTAAGCCTCAACTCCAACTATCCCCAAGATGGGACTCCTAACAGAGGAGATCCCCAGAACAGCCCTCGAGGAAGGTGAGCAACCCACCAAGTCAGGAAGCACACATCTAGGCCCACCAGCTGCAAGGAGCGGGTATAGCTCTGGGACTATATCTGTCCCTGCTGGAGTCGAACCCCACACTATGTGGGCCATGGAGCCAAACGGCGCACCAGTGTGAGCAACGACCCAGAGAGGCCACTTGAGACACAGCCCCTGGAAGCAGGGAAAAACCGGCTGTAGGAGCCACCAGCTAGGCTGCAAAGAGAGAGCTGGAGGCTCTGGATGGCTAGCAGAGGAAGAGGGAATGCACTGGGCCCAGACACCGGAGAAGCTCCTCTCCGACTTTCAGAGCCCAAGATTGGCAGCTTGGATGAGGTACCCTAAAGACAGTGGGGATCCTGGAGGTTTGAGGAAGAAACCAGGAAGACAGACACCACAATACAAAACAAATAGAACCTTGGTGCTTAGGGGAGGCACCGGAGTGCCAAGAATAGTCTTACAAGCCAAATTACCGGGAGCAAACAGGGGTATCAGAGATTACCAAGAGAATAGTCAGAAAATGAACCAAATATGTACTGGGAGCCACAGGAGTGTTGGAGGATGCATGGAGGATAGTCAGAAGAGCCAGAGAGTTGGGAGAATTAACAGCCAGAATGAATACCAGGAGTCAGGTCAAAAAACACGCCAGGAATCAGCAACGGAATAGTAATCAGGAGTTAAATGCCAAACTCCTCCAACAAGCAAGAATAATTGAGCACTGAGACTGGGGCTAGGCTAGGTTTTAAATCGTCCAGTACCAATCAGCAGACAGGGAAGGAAATCTGGTAAGGAAGAGGAAAGGCTCCAAAAACGTAAAATAGGTAAAAACTTACATGAGGTGGTTTTACTGAGGTGGGTGGTCATATTGGAGAGATGTCTAGAAGATAAATCAAGTGGATCTTTGATTTACACAGTCAGATTTCATTTGGTTTAAATGACAATTGTGTGCAATTTGGCTTTTTATTAATTGCCAATATAGCCCCTTTTTTAGTCCGGGTTATGCTTTCTTCTGTACGTCAGTTCATTAAGGTTAAGGTACAAATATATTTCTTAGCAAATTATTTGTTTAAAAGATTTGTGGATGTAGGTTTTTAGGCAAATAATTATTTTGTCAATATCTGGAAATGTATTGACATGTTACTGGATTATGTGAGCAAAGGATAGGAATAAAGCCACTGTATTATGTGAGGAAAGCATAGGAATATGCCACTTATTGAATCTCCCAAATGGATGTAGGAAATATATATTTTTCCACATCTATTTATATTCCAGATAAATTTGGAATTCCTGCATCCATAACATTTACCACATTTATAAAAATCCCATTTTTCCTCTTCTATCTTTTTTGATTTTATATAATGTCTAAAGCAGAACTACCACCCATGAATAAATCTGGCCCAAATAAATACCCATCTGGTGACTATCTTCTCAATAGCGCTAGTCGCCAGAAATATTACCTGGTGTTTGAGAACTGTATGCTCTTCCTGGACTGACAGGCAGGAAACAGCGCAGACATCTTCCCGTAGTGACGTCTGCACGCCTGCACTGTCAGTCCCAGCCTGCTCTAGGAGGTGTTTTGGAGCGCTCAGACGTTACTATGGAAAGATGTCTGCACTGTTTTCTGCCTGTCAGTCGGGGAACAGTGTACATTTCTCAAACACCAGGTAATATTTCTGGCGACTAGCGCTATTGAGCAGCTAGTCATCAGATGGGTAATTATTTGGCCCACATTTATTCATGGGTGGTAGTTCCACTGTAATACTAGGGTTAATCAAATTACTTATCATATGAGACCTTCTAAATACAATTCTTGTTTTTTCTGGAAGAATGTAGTCCAATATTTTGTCTGTTTTTAATACATGCCAATGTCTTCTAATTATATTCCTAAAAATCAAATGATCCTTTTTATATGGAAGTACAAAGCTAAATTCAAACTCTTGTTTAGATACAACTCTATTATTAGTATTATTAAAATTATATGCATATTTCTTATGTTATTGAATCTGTTGCCAATCAATTTGTTTGAATAACTTCCTATTGACTTGAAGGATAAATCTCTTTTAAATTTACTTAATACTCCCTTCTAATTTTTAAATGGAACTTTAAGTTTTTTTTCATATAGATCAAAACTATCATTATTAGTTTTACATTTTTCTATTTCTTTGCAAGTTGCTTTCACTATTTTTTCTTGTTCTAACAACATCTCTTCTCTCTTTTTGCAATTAATTGTATAATTTCCTTTGAACAATTTTGTAACATTTTTTCCATTTATCATCAAAGGTTTTATCCTTCAAGTCAAAAGAAACTTTCTTTCTATACATAATCCTTTTGGTATTAAGTCATTAAGCAAATAATTCAAGGAAAGTAACTTTTTCCCAAAAGAATTTGGTTTCTTTTATGAAATTTCTTTCGAACTATTGATTGATATTTTTTCCTTTCAGAACACAGGACAGACACTTATTTAAAATGCAAAATGTATGTAGGAAATATATATATATTTTTGTCATATAACAATAGTGATTGTGGTATGCTTCATGCCAGATATGTATTTTATATCAATACTTTATAAAGCGTAGTATATTTTTAGTTCATAATGTGGAGGGTTTTATTGTTATGTTTTATTTTTATGATTTTATTAGATAGATTGTATTACTTAGATTAGTATATAATTTATGTATTGTTGTTAGCGCTTTAGTCAGACAAGCATGTTTAGAAATCATCGTTCTGCTATTGGAGAGAATCAATTATGGAATTTGGATGCACGTGTTAACTGTAGTCTTTTTAAGGGAGGAGGTGATGAAGGCAACCTATCCCTGTAAGGAGAATGGTAACTCTTTGATACACGTATGGAGTACTCACAAACCAGTTTGTTGGATTAATTTGTTTGATAGCTATCAACACAAATGAGCTACAAGATCAATACCAGTAAGCTTGGTGAAGATTCTGAATATAGCCGGTGTTATTATTATGCTACAATCAGCATGCAAATTCGTATGCATGCAGCGTAAGACTGTTATTTTATTTTCATCACCATGTAGCATATTAAGGGCTGGATTCAAATGTAGGTGCTAATTTTAACTCTGTTTTTATCTCCAGGTTACCCCATTGACTTCAATAGCAAGATATTTGATAAAATAGGAGGTAACATTTACCTCCTGCATTTGAATCCAGCCCTTACTCTCTTGTCCCTCATTGTTTTGCACCAGGTGGCTATATGCTTCAGTAAGTTCCGAGATCTATATATTGGTCTACTATACATATATGTCTAGTTGCTTGGGCTATCATATGGAAGTTGTGAGGATGTATATCTGAATTTTGTTTCATTTACGATTCACAAAGTATAGCTACTCATTTTTTTTATTCTTGCACACTTTATGGACTTTTCTATATTGGATTGGACCTTAGTTCATTCACAGAGGGATTGCCTATTTATTTCACTGGATTAAACAATATTCATTTTGACTGTTTCTATTCCGCTTATTCATTTATAGTTTGGCCACAAGATTTCACATTATCATATGGACTGCACTACGGACGGTTGATACATTGTTTCTATTTATATTTCTCTAGTAGATATTACACACACTTCATGTAGTCGCTCTAATTGATTGATAGTGTTATTTGTTCATGTATTTTAAAGCAGTGTCTGGCTATCAGCTACCATTCATTCATAGTGAGATTGAATATATGGTGTTGATGCCCAACACAACTATATTCAGTTTGGACGTTACAGAGTTGAGGCTATTGCAGCTAGTTGGTTGCAAGCTTATTAAAGGCATAGTAATGTTTCATAATAAAAGCAGCTCTAATTAATCATCATAGTATTTGGACTTTGGAGAATGTTATGGCTTACACTAGGTAAAAGGGACGGGGGGGAACTTTGCTTGTGAATATCTGTTAAACCATAAAGGTTTGAGAGATAAGACTTAAATCATTCTTCATGTTTTTTTAATGCCTACAAAATAAAATAAAGAGAAAATGACGTATTACTATCCCAGAATTGTGGCCTGAATCGTAGCAAGACACTTATATCACTTTATTCCATGCAATAAACATATATTTGGCCCTTAGGGTGCCAGAGGGGTGTGCAGTGCATTAGAAAGTGATGGTTTGCACATCCCTCTAACACTCGGAGGGTTAACCCATCCACATTTAAACACTAAATTTACTGGAGTGATGATTAACATAAAGCGTGATAAAGAGGTGATAATAGGGAGATAACTTTTCCAGTGATATCACTTCTCCAGTTCCTTTGTGATTCTACGGAGCCAACGCACTAAGATTTCTCCAACCTTGGAGATTTTAGTGGATAGGTTATATAGAATAACATCGTCATAACCAAGCTATGTAAAGAATTACAAACAGAGCAGGATGTTTGTCTCTGCAGAAAGATTTGTATAAAGTGAGTGAATGGGAAGATAAGGTTTAATATAGATACATTTAAGGTTATGCATTTGGGCTGCAGAAACAAACAAGCTACATATCAACCTAACAAGAAATTACTTGTTGAATTCTCATTAGAGAAACATTTAGGAGTACTGATAGACAACTTCACGGTAGTGTGCAGTATCACTGAGCTGCTGCAAGAACCAACAGATTACTATCATGTATAAAAAGAGGTATAGATGCCTGGGATGGAATATAATTCGACCTCTATATAAATCCTTGGTTAGGCCTTACCTGGAATATGGAGTACTGTTTTAGACACCAAATAGACATTGAACTGGATAAACTGCAGAGATATGCAACAAAACTTATTAAGGTGTTAGAGGATCTGAGACATAAAGAGTGACTAGCCAAACTGGGTTTATTTACATTAGAGAAGAAACATCTAAGGGTTGATATGATTTTTATTTACAAATATGCTCAAGGTCAATACAGAGAGGTCATCCATTAAGTCTAGTGGAAACTCGCGTTCGACTAAAGCAAATGCATGAATTTTTTTTACAGTAAGGGCAGTAATGTTGTGTAATTCTTTGCCTCTGGATGCTGTGTTTGCAGATACTGTGATTGCTCCAAAAAAGTAATGGATACCTATCTAGCACAGAACAATGTTGAGAACTATGACAGTTGGTTTCAAAGCAGATAAGATGTTGAGCCAGGGAAATATCTGACTGCCATTTGCAGTCAGTAAGAAACGTTTTTACCCACTTGGAGCTTAATTGGAAATGGCTTCAATATTTTTGTGTTTTTTCGCTTTCCTCTGCATTAATATGGGTGATTTGGCATGGGCTGGACTTGATGGACACATGTCTTTTTTCAGCCGTTACATGGGGTACACGGCTGAAAAGTAAAATAGGATTGTCTTCAGTTGGTTTTGTTTTTAATTTGGGGCCTGTGAAGGTTCAATTCACCTCATTTCTTGCTGTATTTCATATTTTGTGCATTTAGGTTGTTTTATTTGTATATGAATAGTATGGTGTTTTAATGCCGTGAGTGTTTTCTGTCTGTCTAAATCAAAGGGAATTGGGAATTTATACTTGTCCCCTGTGGTGCGGTTGGTTTGCCCCAGATTTAATAAGTTCTTCCTAGTACAACAGCCACTTTGTGTTCCATTTAACCCTTTAGTGTGTTGCTCATCTGGCTTTCAAAGGGTTAAGCACAATTTTATGAATAGTTCACAAAACGTTCTGACTATTCTTGCTGTTTTGCAAAACACCATATTTGTCAAATTCATCTATTTATAAACATGCAAGCAAAAGAATGTTTGCATGCATTGGCATAAAAATCTTCCAACTGAAAAAGCTATCTATTATATTACAAGTGAAAAAAATGTGCTTCAGACATAACTTATGTGGGGAAGCTAACACACACACACACACACACACACACACACACACACACACACACACACACGCCCAAATCTCCCCCAAAATGTGAATTTTACCCTTAGTCAGTACCCATAGAAGTGTAAATTCAGGGGATGCTATTAAAATATGTTTGAAATTCTTAAACTTTTACTTTAAAAATATATGGTATAGGATTTTTCCTGCTGAGTGAAACAAAATTCAACTGCTGTGATTTCTCATTCAAAATGTATTACAGCTAAACCTTTTTTTTTCTTTCCAGCAGGGCCAACTTGTGCCCAAAAGGCAGCTTTTTGCTATAAAGCACTCTGTGGGGGAGCATGAGTTACTAGAGTAAATGTACAAATTAGCCAGTGTGTTGCTTCACTGACATTAGTCTTTAACACCAGTGGCTGCAGTTTAGTGTGTGTGTGTATTACCATGTATGATCACTGGTGTGCATTCTGTTAGAAATTGCCACCATCTTTAGTACTTTAATGGCAGCAAGCTTGCTCAGGAAAATATTGATAAGTCATGCCATTTTCTCTCACAAGGTATAGAGGAAAAGAATGCAAACATCCCCCCCGCCGCCCCCAGACTGTGACTCTGTCCTTCACTTTGCTGCAAACAGCATTAAGAGAAGGAATTTAGCATAGTAAATTGATATTAGGCAGGGGTACGGAATGAAGATTGATTTCAGCACTTGATACAGTATGTTATTACCATAGTACATTCACTCCCCTGACTATGGCATCACATAGTATTTGATAGGAACAGCACCCCCTGGTGACCAGAGTGAGAAATTACAGTTTAATGATAATTTAAGCTGTGACAACCTTTTATTTACGTTTGTTATGATCAGGAGGAAATCCCATATACCCTATTTTTTCGTATACAAAGTGTACTGCTTCTTAAAAGGTACATTATCCCTAAGAATTGAAAAGGGTTTATATCCATTACCCCTTTGAGTACCAGAGGGGTATCCAACACATAGCGTTCTCCTATGTTCTCCTAGTCAGAATTTTAACATTGGTGTGAATATATTAAATCTTTCAAAATAAAGAGGAAAAGTGGCTAAAACATTTCTATGGTCCTCAGGCCTTTTAACTCTTTGAGTGCCAGAGGGGTACACAATGCATTGCTTTGCAAATAGCATATCAGAAATATAGATAATTGTTTTGAGATTAACACCCACCCACTTCAGCTTATCTTTTATATATCTGTTTACCTAAATAAACAAATGTAAGTCAGATTTCATTGACAGCTGCTTACATATGAAGATGAATAGAAAGGCATGTTTATCGCATATTTTGATGATTATTCACCTAAGATATAATTTTAGTATATGATATTTAAAGGAGCAGTAAACTTTTTTTATGAAAAAAATATATATTGTAGGGATTTTCCTACTGAGTAAAATAAGGGTACTCCCACTGCTGAGAGATTTATATTTCCAGAGTTATTACAGTTTAAACCCATGCTTTTTTACATTAGCAGTGCCCTCTAGTGGTCAAATTCTAATTAGATTGCCTGTTAGATTCTAATGGAGAGGAAAGTCAGAAAAGTCAGAGACATATAGAAACTGCCTGTCATTTCCTGTCAGAACTATCAGGAAGTAAACACAGTAAATTCACTTCCTGATTATTTAAACTGCTATAAATAAAACATCTGACAGCGATGGGAGTGACATTGTTTTATTCAGCAGGAAAAGCTCTGTAACATATGTGTTTTCATAAAAAAAGTTTACTGCTCCTTTAAAGGGTATGAACCCTATTCATTTTTAGGTGATACTGGCATTAATGTCAATATCCTCTGGCTCCACTAGAGCTAGCCTCCAAATCTAATAGCTGGACATCACTGTATGCTGTACAATGTATGACTATGTTAGCTCATTGTGGTAGACACACTCCTCTGTTGTTAAGGCACTGATGCCAGTGACTCTTACACCTCTTCCAGGAAAATGGCATAAAATCATGCCTTTTCTTCTATGCCTCTTTTGGTACACAGTGTTAAGCATGGAGTGGAAGAAATGACTAGCCAAACTGGGTTTGTTTACATTAGAGAAGAGATGTCAAAGGGCTGATATGACTACCATTTACAAATATATTCATGGTTAATACAAAGAACTTGCTAATGAAGTATTTGCTCAAAGAGCTGAGTGAAGAACAATAAGATAAGAGGCAGGGTTTTGTTTTTTACAGTAAGTCCAGTAAAGTTATGGAATTCTTTGCCTTGGAAAGCTATGCTTGCAGATACTATAAAAGTAATGGATCCCTATCTAACAAAGACCAAATTAAGAATTATGACAGTTGGTTTCAAAATCAGTTAGGATGTTGATCCAGGGACATATCTGATTGCCATTTGGAGTCAGGAATGAATTTTTTTACCCACTTGGAGCTTAATTGGAAATTGTTTCAATGTTTTTGTTTTCTTTGCGTTCCTCTGGATCAACAGGGGTGATTTTTACATGGGCTGGACTTTATGGATGCATGTTTTTTTTCAGCCTCATCAACAATGTTACTTTGCTTGGGAACACTCATAGACTGCCCCTTTGCCATGCCCCTTGCTCAAACAGCATTAAGGGGAGAGGTTTTGATTAAGCAGCTCTGTAAATGGTGTAGGACTACAAAATAGATTCCAGTGGCTAATTTAACATGGAATTCTGTTTGCACATTTACCTTAATGTCTCTTTAGGTATTGGTTGGATAAAGCTTTTAACGGGAGTTAAAAGATAAAAATTATGTATCCATTTTTAATTACATGTTGTAACATTTTATTATACCTTTAAAAAGCACCTATGCAATCTCTACTTAAAAATTAGAACACTTAACACTGGGAATGTGTTTCATCCATAAACTTTGCTCTGCAGTCTCTAATTAATCGTGCATGAAACAGCTCTGGATAAGAGGCATTCTCCTTATTACAGATTCCTTATCTTCTGTGCTTTTATCTGCCTAATGTATAGGAAAGCTCTGTAACATGTAAACACATTTGTATTACTAAATCTTTCTGTTAAACATCTTACTCTTTATCCCTCAGTGTGTGTGGTATCATTTGTCTGCTGGTATAATATATCCTAGCTGTGTATGTGCTTTGGATGCTAAAATAGAATCTATTATTTTAACCCCCTGGATGCTAAAGAGGTCTCCAAAACATTGTGAAACAATGCAGCGCAGACTTCTCTACATCCCAGGGCTAAAATAATGTTCTCCTAGTGTTATGTACACTCATTTTATTTATTTTACTGTCTACACTTAGAGTGGATGGGGAGCAAACTTGACAGTCCAGCATTTGGCAATTACAACTCCCATAATTCCCTATGAACCATTGGCTGGGGATGATGGGAGTTGTAGTGTCCAACAGCTGGAGAGCCAAAGATTGCCTGCCTTTGCAGTAGGTTTGTTCCACACAGTTCACATGGGCATTTTAAGTGCAGTGTTTTGTACTTTGTGTTGAAAGCACCAAGATGCTCACCATTTCTGCAGATTGGGCTGTACCCACAAGCAACTTTGCCATGCATCACACAGCACAATCTCTTCTTGCTTAAACATTTTGCATTCAAAGCAGGATTTAGGAAAGTTTCAGCACTGTTTTACATTATGAGAACACAGTACAATGTTCACAAGGACGATTGGATCAATGCACTTCTCACCTCATTGATCCAATCAATGGCCAATAACATTAATGTCAGCCAGTTACGTTTGTCTGATACCCCTGTGGGCTGGCCATTTTCCTCTCCCCAACATTTCCTATGACAGCATCAATGGGGGAATGCAGGGACCACAGATGTTTGACACAGGTGTTTTAATTGCACTGCAATGCAGCACATTCATTTTACTCACTATAGACTGAATCCTCAGCATTATTCTTTCTCAATGTAATTGTATTTCTTATATCTTGCTTCTTTATGACCACCGCATTCTTTTGTTTACATTTGCCCTATCTAATCTTTTGTTTCTTTAAGGCCTCACTCACATTTGTAATGTTAGAGCAGTGTTTTGGATGCTGTTCTAATTCTAGCACATTGCTTCCAGTTAGACTTTTTATTTTTTCACTAGTGATTTGACCATGCATAACTGCAAGCTATTGCAGAATGCTGCATCTCATTTATTGACTGCAGTGAAGTTTAGCATAACGTATCTGTGCGTTGGCCCATGGGTGTTGTCAAATTCCATGCAATCACACCCACTACTATTGACCAAGCAGCAACATAGTTCAACATTCACAGCCCTAGCTATGAATGCTTCTGCTTCTGTCCAAAGTACAGGGCCACTACCACTTTCTACTAGTAGTCTTGCAACATATGACCCCTGTACTAGTAGTACAGTCTATGTCAGTCTATGAAATCTCCAGGATGGAGATACTTGACTTATAATCCAAAAACTAAACATTCCTTGCAAGATGGTAACAACCTGCTCTATTAACAGCTTACAGTGGTGTTCCCGACTCCCAGTCAGGCTGCTAACAATTTATAAAAGGCTTCTTTTGCTGTCAGCCTACTAACAATTTTTCTCAGCTTATGAATGTTGCCATAGGCCTCAGTCTGCTAACAAATTTGACTTTCAAGTGTTGATTTCTCCACTTCAGCACGCAACAGCAGTAGTATCGCAGTGGGTATTCTTGCTGCCATAGATAGCATAGGCATTCTCATGGAAATTTCATTAGTGATAGAAAAATGGCAGAAATTTTATGTATTTTCTATGTGCTGGTAATTCTGCATCAATAAGTGGAAAATTTTCTATTTTTCTGTGACTTTTCATTCATCCATAGAGGTGAGTTCTAAATAGAATGCTATAGTAACAGTTTTATCACTTCCTGTCAATTTGACTTTTCAGCAAACAATGAAACTGTTACTCACTTCCTGTCAGTTTGAACTGTTATAGCTTTTGCATAAAACTGCCAACAGTGGGAGTACCCTTGTTTTACTGATGAGTAAAAGCCATCCTATATAGTAATTTGCTAAATTGTTTGTCAGAAGCAGTCATGTGCATGTATAAATTAGGACATATTACCCCACTCAGAGTTAAACGTATAAGAATCAAAGATCAATATTTTGTAAACTATGCATGGGTTGATCTTTTGAATAACATGATACAGTTTTTAATAATGTTTTCATCTACGTAAACTCTAATACAAAGTAGCAAGCCCATATTAAGGGGTTAAAGTACAGGTGGCCAAAATACAATCCACGGGACATATCAAGTTCACTGACCAACCTAATCCTCCCTGCAGGTCTTTAAGGTATAAAAAAAAAAAATAGACCAATATTAACTTCAAAATTGAAGGAAGCAGGTTCCCCTACATCCTGGTATAGCTTGTCTCTTCCCCAGTGCCCCATCTTGGTCTTCATGTGGTCAGTGTGGTGTCATACTATCTAGCCTACCTTGTTGAGGTCACAACAGGGCACTGGTGAAAAGACTAGCCATATTAGGATGCTGAGGAGCCTGCCAGCTTCAGATGTATAGTAAATATTTGTCAGCTTGTAAGTCCTCCCTAGATAAAAATTAAAAAATACCATTGTGAGAAAGAGAAAGAGAGAGAGAGTTTGAGGTGTTTGTGTGTGAGTATGTACTTATGTGTGTGTGCTTGGGTGTATGTGAGCCTGCTCCCATGCAAGATAACCACATACCTCCCAAGTGCACTCTTTAGGAGGGACACTCCCTCTTTGAGACCCATATCCCTCTGTCCCTCTTTCCCCTCCTGATGTCCCTCTTTTAGGAGATCAGACTGTGTGGTATGTATATAAACATATTCATATTGCTTCACAGCAATAAAACTCACATTAATGTTTGTTTAAACATCTGTGTATAAATTAGTCTGTGTAAATAAAATACTCGGGTCCTGTTCCAAATCACTTACTCAGTTAAACAAGGAGTTGTCAATAGGTCATGAAATAACCTAAAAATTCTTGGCAATGCCCCCACACTAGCCAAACCTTCAGCCACACCACCTAAAAAAAAGTGTCCCTTTTTGGCCATTTGGAATGTTGGGAAGAATGTGACCACTCTGCCCCCCCTTCCAAATTCTAACTCTAAATGTGGCTGCCCCTGGGTTAAATAGAGTACACAATTACAGCAAGTGTGCACTGTATTTATATGTTATATATCCTTATTGCTCCTTTAAAGAACCTTAAAATGTAAAATGGTTACCACTTTTGAATAAAATTCCCACTCTCCAAATTTACATGAGTAAATATTCACAATTATGAATGTAGTAAAGGAACGGCTTTTTTTCTGCTTCTGATCCTTATTAATTAAACTTTTATTTGTTGTATATGTCTTTATGCAGTCAGCTAACAAAGAAACATGTGAGTTTCTCGGTATAATTACGTATTTATTTTGGTAGCTTGCTGTACAATTCATCTTTTATTTGTTTCCCTGTAACACTTCAATGTGTAAAGTGTTTGTAAAACAAAATTTTTCTCATAAAACCAATAAAGCTGTTCTATTCCATTTATCTTTGTGGGATCTTTAAATACAGAATAACGGCGTGTAAAGCATCTACTTCTATTAATAGTTGGTTCAATTTTATTAAAGTTTAGGGCATTCTCAGAAAGCAATAAAAGCAAGGCTCTGGCGCTCATTTGGGAGTCATCAAAGCGTTAATGAGAACATAAATTAACTTTGGTTTATAAATCAATTGTACAACACCTTTAGAGCCAGAAATAATGCATAAACAAGGGCAGTGTGTTTATTCAGTAAAAGGCCAGTAAGCACATAAAGTAGTGCTGTTGTTTTTATACGTTATTTTGCCAAACTCATTTAGGGCAATATTTTTAAGTCAGTGTTTGGCAGCTTGTGACCCCAAACTATTATTGGTCTCTAACTCCCATCATCCTTTCCTCAGTCTGCTGTTGGCTTGGCTTCTGACTGGTAAATACTTTAGGTTTATGTAGTCACTAATGAGAATTATGTACAAAGGTGAATATAATTATGCTGGGGCTGATATTATGTCCACTGAAAATAAAATGCCACAGATAGATTTCTAGTCATAAATTAGCATTCTATTACCTATCGCCTCAAAAGAGAAACAGGAAAAAAATTTCACTTTTTTGCCAAGTGGGAAATATTTTGCGAAAAGTGCTGTTTTCCTGCTTTTTTTCCTAGCTCCTTGCATTGAAGTAAATAGAATAGACAAATTTCTCCCCACCACATGGTAATTTTCTCTTCTTTTTCCACAGGTATATAAAAGGGTGTCAGGTTCTCACAGCATGCCTTTCTGTATTCGTGAGAGGAAGAACAAGCAGCACATTTTTGAGCTAGAGAAGATAAGCTGAAAGATAAGCTAATGAATGGGAGTTGAAATTTAGTTTAAGGAGTCTTAGGGAAAAAGTAATCTGTTCTCTCTATTAGGGGAGTCTGAGGGACTCTGGGGGATAGGAAGGGAGAAAGGAGTTGGACCCCAAATACCCCAGAATTCAGTGTGACTGACTGAGAAGACACATACAGCAATGTTCCACATTTCTTCCTGATCTGGCTGTTATCTCTGTCCTACGGGAGTCTGGGGGTGTGAGAAGGGAGCAAAGTTGTTTTACCTCAAAAATTTGTGTGATCAATTAGGCACAGGCAGCTGTGATCCTTCTTCCTTTTTGATCTGGCTGTTATCGCTTCAGGGGAGTCTGGGGGTGTGAGAAAAGACCAAATGAGAATTACCCCAAATACCCCAAAATTTTGTGTGACTGATTGGGAACAGAGGCAGAGGTGATTAAATTTCATGTTCTGACTGTTATCACTGTCATAGGGAGTTTGGGGAAAGAAGCAGTTGAACTGGGAGTATGTTTTTTATATTTGTTGACAGTAATAAGGGTAGGGGAAACAGTTAATTAAAAAAAATACATTAATAAATAAATAGATGATTAAAAAAGTGATAGGTTGCAGAGACAGGGACCCTGATGTGATCTGTGGCTGAGGCAGATTGATACTGAACAAGACAGAGTATTTGTAAAGATTGAAAGCAAGGCATTGCACACAGTTCTGTTCTGTACATTACAGTAAAAACACACACGGTAGTTTAATAATGTCCAGTAAATGTACAAGGGGAAAGGTGAAAGGATTGGGAGCAGTGCAGGGACATGTGACTAAAGTGGAAGTCATAGTTTCTGCAGCATGTGCAGTAAATGAGGGTAATCTATATCCTCCCAAAGAGGATGCACTTTGTTTAAGTTCCATAAAAAGTTCCACTACCATCACCACTACCACGTAGTATTAATAAACCATCTCAAACCTCTGAAGGTGACAATGAGTCACATCCCAGTTTTGATGGCATAGTGCAAGAAAGTGTAACAGCTCAACCAATTGAGAGAGTTGATGACATGGCTTGAAAGTTAGCTGAAAGGCAAAGGTTAATTCTTCCACCACTGAAAAGGAACACTGTGCCTGTCTGTAAACTGAGAAAACAACTGGAAAAGATCTTGGACAAGCAGAGATGACAAAAAGTACAGAGTCATCCTGTCAGTCATAATCAGCATCAATCGCCGCTTCCAAGACCCACTCAGCCACACACACACACACTAATAGTGTTGAGTAACCAGCAACATCACATGTTATCAGCATCTACTTCTTTAGCTTTGTGTGTCTCTGCTGCTCTTGGAAGTGCAGCACTTGTAACACCTAGTAGTAATACAAATTCATCAACATCTAGCCCCAGTAGTAGTAGCAACCTTTTAGGAATCCCACAGTCTATAAAGTCCATGATCCTAAAGCTAAGCATGTTGCTATCTATTATCTGTGTAAGAAGCATGTGAGAAGGGGAGAAGCAGACTTTCAGCTAGGTACTGTTAGCTTCTCGACCTAGAGCCCAATGTAAGCCGCCAGAGAACTCCCCGAGGGGAGGATACCCCAGAAGGAGTAGCAGGCTGCTACTATACTCAGTGATAAAAACAAGGCAAAACAGTACAACAACAATAAAAGAAGGATACTCACTAGATAGGACACTGGGAGCCAGAAGCTAGGGATCGGAGAGTCGTGAGCGGTGCTAGCTGTCGAAGGCTGATCCTAGGGGATCTTGCTGCGACAGAGGCCGGGTGGGGTAGCAGGCCGCGAAGCCTGATGTCTGGATAACCCCCTAGGAGACAGACAATTACTCACCAGGACTGGAATCAACTAGATGGACTTACTAGTGGTATAGCATTGTTGTGAAAGACCTGGAAAGCTGAGAAGAGGTCGTATGATGATAATGCGATTGGTGTTCAAACAAACAACCGACCGGAAGTCGATACACAGTGGATATTCGACAGGAGGTCGACGAGACCGAGGACTCGACACGGAGCGCCGGGATGAAACTGTGGATACAAACAAACAACCGACCGGACGTCGATACACCGAGGATACTCAACACGAGGTTGACGACACTGAGGACTCGACATTGAGCGCCGGGAAGTATGAACAACAATAGTCGACAGATCCGAGCTGGCAACAAGTGGGCAGCGACACAACCTAAGGAGTAGACAAGGCGAGGAGTTGGACAGGCCAGGGTTGAAAGCCAGCGGGGAACACGGTACCAAATCAGAAGGCAAGAGGAGAGTCAAGGACAGGCCGGAGTCGGATAATACAGGAGCAGTAGACGGTAGGAAATCCTCTGTGTTCCATGATTTTTAGAATGGAACCCTTAGCAGAGGATGCATGTTTGATAAATAAGTAATGTTTACATGACTATCAATCAATCAATCATGCTTATAGGAAAAAATGGCACAATGTTAGTCAGTAGTTCAGCTAATCATCAAATTAAGTTTATAATAGAGAACTCACATGAGTAATGTAAAGTTAATACCCTTTCAAGCCTACCTTAGAGCATAAAATATGCAAGCTCTCAGGTAATAAGATCTTTTATTCCAATGACCTGTAATTGTCACCTTTTTTCTGAAATCTTGCATTTTATTAAACCTGAGTCCCTTTTTTGTCCAGGGCTATTATTCAGAATATCCCCATTCTGGCAACTTATGTCTGTGAATGATAGTATTTGTATGCCCTAAAAGCTGGATGGTCTTAGTTTGCCCCTACTGATCAACATAATATAATGAATGGCATGTAAAAGAAGTAAAATATTACAATCGGTTCTCACACATTTGAACACAGTCATCATTGTTCTATATATGAGGTACATATATAATCTTCTCTTTCCTGCATTTCTCAGGGGATGGAGGATATGACTACATGCCCTGGCTCCTCACACCTGTAATGAACACCAGCATAGCATAGGTACAATGTGACTCACATAAGGACAGATTTCGGTGTGGTGATCATTCTGGTGGGGCCCTAAAGTACACCACTCCAAAATGTGTACTATCCTGATGTGCTATATTACACAACATTGCTGTGGACACAAGTTTTTTTGGAGGTATTGACCTGGACCCTTTTGTGAAGGTCCATGTGCCACAGCCAATGGATGAGGAGTCTCGAGGAGGTGCGAAGACACATGACCGAGTCATCTGGGAATCCTTTACCTGAAAGAATTATGAATGACACCCCCACAACTCACCATCTAGTCAAAACACATGAAGTTAAAGTAACATGACAAGTGAAGGGTGCTGTAATAAACATAAACAATCATGAATCAAATGGTGTACAATATTTTCAAGTGAGAGGTACAACACTGAAATCACAATTCGCTATATAACACTTGCGTGACCAGTTTTAAACTAGTGGCACATATACAGTATGTCACATAAGTGAGTACACCCCTCACATTTTTGTAAATATATTTATTTTATCTTACATGTGACAACACTGAAGAAATGACACTCTGCTACAATGTAAAGTAGTGAGTGTACAGCTTGTATTACAGTGTAAATTTGCTGTCCCCCTCAAAATATCTCAACACAGCCATTAATGTCTAAACCTCACTAAACCTAATGTCTAAACCTCACTAAACAAAAGTGAGTACACCCCTAAGTGGAAACGTCCAAACTGAGCCCAAAGTGTCAATATTTTATGTGGCCACCATTATTTTCCAGCACTGCCTTAACCCTCTTGGGCATGAAGTTCACATGAAAGATAAAATAAAAATATTTACAAAAATGTGAGGGGTGTACTCACTTATGTGAGATACAGTATGAAGATTCTCAGATTATTCACGAATACATTAATGGGAAAAAAAAAGAAAAACAAAATGAATAAGGAATGAATTATAAAATGAACAAAATCAGTTTATAGAAAATGATTTCTAATGAATAGACGAAGTATCCAGAGCAATTATTCTTGGTACAAGCTGAATATGGATGCACATTTGAAGTAAACGCACATATATCAGTCTGGACTCTGAACAGGCATATCTTTGCCACCTCCACTAAATTCAGGTGAATTATATGGAGATTCTTTCCATTTTAAGTGCACTTTTAAGTAAAACAAAGGTAAAAACAATTCACTTACATTTGTAGTTCAGACTGGACACTATCAATTGAACGGCCATAAATATAGTGGGGTGATTTAGAACCTGCCTCCACTCGGCTGTACTCCAGAGTATATCACAAGATGCAGGTAAGAAATAACTATGTACTAACAATTTGGAATCTGCCTATCATGATATAATTGTACGGATGTTTGTTATGGATGGTTACGGAGATGCTCTCACCATGTAAGACGGATCAAGGTGAATGGTCCATGTGATCTATTCTACAATGTAAAATGGTTGCAAAGAAAAATGTGCAAAGAAAAGTCGAAAAAAGTAAACAGTATAAGAGTATATGACTGGGGAAAAAGAATGGCATTTTATTTAATAAATCCAAGAATAAAAATGTGTGCACATTAACATTCTGCAAAACTGGAAATTATTAATATTTTCATAATGTTTCTGTTTTGTAACCTTCATTATGCATGATACCATGGACAGAGTTATTGCTGACCTTCCGTTCATGTGATTCTCAAGCATTTGTTTGGATTCATTTTTTATGCTGCAAATGATGTGCATTGGACCTTTGAAAAAGCAGAAGCGCTAGATTTGGAATATCACCTGCATTGTACACTGAATAACAAATAGACTGTTACCCCTGAAGGCTTTATTGCCAGAGGGGTAGCCAACAATTTATTCTGCAATGCATTGACACACCTCTGTAAATCTAAAGTTTTAAACATTGTTTGAAAACACAGACACAATAGTTCAATGAAGTACAGATTTATTTCTGCAAAATGTGGTAGTCATACTGTTATTTGGATTTTTTAGAAGGGGTGCAGAAGTCGAAGACCTCCATGACCATATGGTTACCCTTGTTTGAACAAGATTTTGTAATACGGTAACTGATGAAGAGGATGTGGTTGCTGATGTCTCTGTATCCTGTTAATGGCTCTCTTCATGGAGCATTTTTATTTGATGAAGCTTACTTTACTCTGCTAGTAGTTTTCCCGTCATGTCATGCATGACATTCCCTATTTGTTGTACTCTGGAATTCAATCATATGTTGTGTTTTCACACCAATCAGGGTGACAGCAGTGTCTCAAGAGTGCGCAGAAATCTCCTGTGGAATTGTTATGTATCCTTAAAGTGTTGTGTATCTGCAGCAAATGGCAGCATTGATTCTGTAGATGAAGATGCAACATATTTTGCAGCTGCTGGGGTTTCTGCTGGTTCACACACACTGTGGACATTGCAGATGCATCTTCTGCCTCTGCACATGCTGTGGATGCTTCTTGTGCTGGTAGTGAATCTCCTGTGAAGTCTGTTGTGGAGATGGATCCAATAGGAAATAGATCTGGGGTTGACAGGGCTACCCTGTGTACATCTATGCCCTCCCTTCAACTTGAAATGTTTTTTTCTTCACTGTCTGCATTCCTGGTGTATGGATGGGTTAGGTGAATGTGGATTGGGAATGTGGCCTCTGTGTCGTACACACCAGTCCAATGTATTGGTTGTCCAGTGGTCAAAGGTCATATTCTGGATGCAAGGTGCTGTAATGTTGAGGTGGCATCCAGCTTGCAATGGGGGCGAGGGACCTAATTCACTGTAGTGCTGTGTGGGCTGTATCCAGGTTTATGACAGTTGAAGTTTTGGTAGAAACCACCATTGTTGGGAGGTGGATGGTAGATGCACTCACACAATCACAGGCATGAACACACACACGTTACAGTCAATAAGCCACAATGTGGATTAGACTAAGTCTTACTTAAAGGGATAGTAATACTTCGTTTTAACTTTATTTTGTTTTGTAGGCATTAAAAAAACATGAAGAATGATATAAGTCTTATCTCTCAAACTTTTATGGTTTAAGAGATATTCACAAGCAAAGTTTCCCCTCCCGCCCCTTTTTCCTAGTGTAAGCCATCTCTTCTCAGATGTGGAATCTAGTTGTAAGACCAGACAGATAACAGCAGGGGACAATCTTCTTTGTATGAAAAGAATGAAAGCCCTTCCCCCCTTGACAAGTTTTTCAGCTTTTCCCTTATCTTAATTGAAGATTGTCCCTCTCTGCAGTCTACCTGGGCACCTCCCTTCTGATCTGGCTGAACGGGGGGGGGGGGATACTTTGCTTGTGAATATCTCTTAAACCATAAAGGTTTGAGAGATAAGACTTATATCGTTCTTCATGTTTTTTTAATGCCTACAAATAAAATAAAGATAAAACGAAGTATTACTATCCCTTTAAACATTAGTGAATAAACCCCTAGTATGCCATGATTACAGTATGCTGAGAGCCTGGTGGTGCTATTCATAAATAAAACAACTGCACAAAATGGATAAAACAATTCCACAAATTCCTATTTACATAAATGGATCTTTTAACCACTTCAGTGCTAGAGAAGTCTCCAATGCATTGCATACAAGGGGTTAAAAGTCCCATTTAAATAAATGGAAATTCAATTTAAAGGTCCCCTAAGGTGCAACTGGTTTGCTTCTGAATGGCACCACTAATCTCT
The DNA here is from genome assembly GCA_037306005.1 of Rhinophrynus dorsalis. NCBI lineage: Eukaryota > Metazoa > Chordata > Amphibia > Anura > Rhinophrynidae > Rhinophrynus > Rhinophrynus dorsalis. The sequence goes on along the minus strand of CM074720.1, from coordinate 306,678,025 downwards.
CAGCATACCATAATCATGGCATATTAGGGGCTTCATTCATTAATGTTTAACCCTTTGAGTGCCAGAGGGGTACGGAACGCATTGCTTTGCAATGTTTGAGTGGCAGAAGGGTATGCGATGCATTCAAAGGGTTAATACAAAAATCATTGTTAAACTTATGGCCATGTGCACTAAGAAAGTGATTAATTTCTTGGGAAAACCAGACACATTTTTTTTCATCAATTGAAATGGAGCTACCATTGTGTGCTAGAGAGGTCTCCAACACATTGCAAGAGCTATCAAGCATTCAAGGGGTTAAAATGGGAATTTCTGGAATATATGTGTGAAGTAATGTACTGGAGACCTCTCTGTCATTCCAGGGTGTTAAAATCCCAATTTAAATCAATGATACATTTTATTGGTCCTTTATGATGAAGTAGGTTTACTCTTGAATTGCAACACTTTAACCCTTTCAGTGCCAGATGGGTACACAAGCAATGAAGCAGCACTGAAAGGGTTAAGAACCTCTGTATAGCCCATTGCTTCATCAAAGTTTCTTATTTCCTATCTGCTTTAACCCCTTGAGTGTCAGAGGAGTGTGCGTTAATTAGCCCTCTGTCATTCAAAGGGTTTAGAAATTTCCACACATGAATTTAATTCATAAAATGTCAGAGCCAGTTAGAACATAGCAATATAAATGTGGCACAGTAATGTTTCACTGCTATTAACCTGCCATACAAGCTGTTTTAAAATTAATTATGTTCAAATGATGGATTCATTGGCATGGTGATTAAAGAATATGATTTTCACTGGATATAACAGATTGCAGTCCAGAAGGATCATTTATTATAATTCAGTATACGCACACACACACACACACAAAAAGATCTATCGTTATATCACCAGTAAGAACTACAAATAGTTTATTTGTTTTATTTCATTTTATATTTACAGAACATTACAATGGCAATCTTTACATTGCATTAATGGAAATAATCACAATCAGGAAGTCTGATGAAGGTTTGACATAGCCAATGTGGTGCTAGGTTAAAAAGTGACCAATAGCTTTGCTCAGATAGGTCAGAACAGCAACTTGTCACCTCTTAACCTGGCTCTACAATGTCTGTGACACCTTTGTCAGACTCCTGCATGTTTAATATAGTCTTAACCCCTTAACGACCGGCCGGTCGTTGTGGTGACGCGACTTAAGGACTGTGGAGTATTTTTTTTTTTTTCCTGTTCCGTACTCCCCGAACAGCGTGCAGCCATAATGGTCATAGTACGTCATAGGTCGTTCAGTCAGATCGACCCTTGACGTACTATGACTGTCAAGGGTCATTATTAAGGAGTAGTAAACCTTTATTTTGAAAGAAAAAAAAATAAATAAAAAAAATCTACTGTAATGCAATGCATAGCATGGAATGTCAACCAGACCAAAAAAATCAACAATAAAAGTAATCAAGTTTGGTGAAAAGAGAAACAAATGACACAGAAAACAATATGATGAAGAGGCTACTTTGGTTTTAAAAGCTAGAGCTCTATTACAAAACTATTTTTGTTTTGCGACTTTGCGGAAAGAGTGGGTTATAGATGGGTGTCTGGGGGGGGGCAAGGGGTACTCCCCCCTCCCACACACACTTTTCCCCTCCATATAAACATAGGGGCTGGAAGGGCTGGCCTTGGTGACATATTATGGCTTTGACCCCCCCTGAAAAATTCTGTGCATGCCCATGGGGTTATATAAGAGTTATTCTACAGAGGGAGGCTAATGAATTAAGAAGAGTAAAAGCAAGTTTGGAGCAAACCAACTGCACCATAGGGGACACGTAAAACCTCCCCATTAGTTTAAATGCATTTTTTTGGTACATAGCAATATCATTCCTTCATATTAAATCATATTAAATCAGCATATGGTAACAGAGATATACTACTGAACAGAGTAGTAAGCAAATGTAAAATACTAGATTGAATGGCAAGTAATAGAAGAAAATAGGTAAAGAGAGAAGAAAGTGCAGAACCGAGAGAGAGAGAAAGACACTATGACACATCTCTCCATCCAGAAATACGTCTAACAAGAGGTCAGACAACAAGCTGATCTCTAAATGATCATCAATCAACTCTACGTGATAAAGGACAGCCAAGGCTGTCAGACAGAAGAAAAGGAATATTTATGGTACAATTGGTTAAATGGGGTTTTTCACCCCTTTGAATACTAGTCTGGTCACCAATGCATTGCTTCACAATAGGGGTGTCTCTAGCATTCAATAGGGTAAAAGAGCCATTTAATGAATGGGAGTGTTTAAGTGTCTCCTATTACACAGTCAGTTTCTCCAGATTTGCTCCAATTCTTTTTAGCACACCAACTTCAGGGGACTTATTAGGCATGGCCTAGGCAACTCTTAGGCATTGTGCCATGAATGAATGCAGTCAGTTTTTCTATTAGTCACATTGCCTCCACCCTCATGTGAACACAGCTATGAGAGGGATTTCAGAAAGAGCCCTGCTGGCTGCTAGAAAAATCAGGGAGATTCATTACTTCAAGGGTTGGTACATGTTTCTAGGAGAAAGAGATAACTGGCTGAATTAAGGCAAAGATATCACCCACATTCAGAATGTGTGACATAGAAAACGCATTCCTTTACTTGGTTCCAACATTAAGCAGAGGAGGATGGATACATTCTACTCAGCCTACAGGGAGTCTGGTGCGATCTAATACTTCATATGAGGCTTCTTTCAAATGTGTTCATAATGAAGCTGCCTTAAGTTTCTTTATTTTACTCTCCAGTGGTTGGGGCTATGACTTCCATCCCTAACCAGCCCACAGCTGGATAGTCAGATTTATCTACCCTTGGCATTAACACTTTGAGTGCTCGAGGGGTATCCATCGCATTGCAAAGCAAAGGGTTAATATCTGTGTAATTCTTAGACTGGATGAAGGTTTTAACTCATTGCAATGCATTTAATTCCTCTCTGGCACACAAATGGTTAAATTGTTTATATGGGAAGAATGCTGAGTTAAGAAATCATGTTTAGTCTCTAAGGGTCCTAATTTCAAAATAAAAAGTGTTAACCCTTTTTGCCCTTTTAACCCAATGCACTGGATACTTCTCTGGCACTTAAAAGGTTAAACTGTTTACATGGGAAGATTTATTCTTTCCTTCATTTTCTGACAAAATTGTACTAATTCTGTCATATTCTCAAAATGCCTTTGACCAAAAAAAAAAAAAAAAAGAAAGAAAATGACGTTGGTTGTAGTTGATGAATTTAGATGAGAATTTACTAAAATATATTTTTGCACATAGGGCCAGAGCTGGATTTCACAATAGGCAGAACAGGCATCTGCCTAGAACTCCACATTTTAATGGTTGTGTCTAAGCTGTTCTGGCCACACCCCATTCTGAATTATGCGTGTGGCCAAAGCAAGTTTTATACCCCATTTACAGAATATTATTTAACCTGTTCGATGCTAGAAAGATCTCCAACACATTGATTAGGGATATCCTGAAATCTCAACTCGTTGGGGTGCCTTGAGGACTGCTCTGTTGCATAACCTGAAGCGCAGGCCATAGTGTCAGAGGCTAATGTCAGTGGAGTTGTGCGGGGCTTCATACATTCATCCCTTTATTCCATTGTCCTTAAGATTTTTTTCTTCAGTTTCTCCAATCAGTACTTAATTTTTGAACACACAGACACCAACACACGTATACACATTGCCATACTCACATACACACACACACACACACACAACTTAAAAATCCTGCTCCTGTACTTTGATGTATGTAGTAAAGTGTTTATGTCTTTAATCCCTTCTGGCACACACTCTGCCAGCATTAAGACTTCATTGGGAGCAATAAACTCCTCACCTATAGCATGCAGTGAAAAATGGCCTCTTGCAGTATACGACGAGAAGCCTCCTGTAGCATAAACGAGAAGCAAGACTCAGAGGAATAGAAAACACCTGTACGTTCTCAGGCTTCCTTCCCACACTATCCTCTTTGCACAAGCAACACAAAAACAGTCTAGGCATAGATAACTTAGAACGATGATGACAGTTGGACACAGCACACAAAAATCAGTTCCAGCTCCTGTTTAGCACGGAATCGTATTAGAACAGCACCCCCCACACATATACACTGAGGCTGAAGTACTATGAATAGGGGAGCAATTCTGGAGCAAATCAGATTCACCATATAACTCACCAAATAACTTTTCCAAAGTGTCCATTAATTATTTTGTAGGCATTAAAAAAACATGAAGAACGATATAAGTCTTATCTCTCAAACCTTTATGGTTTGAGAGATATTCACAAGCAAAGTTTCCCCCTCCTGCTCCTTTTACCTAGTGTAAGCCATCTCTTCTCAGATGTGGAATGCAGTCCATAGACCAGACAGATAACAGAAGGGGACAATCTTCTTCCTATGAGAACAATGAAAGCCCTGCCCCCCTTGACAAGTTTTTCAGCTTTTTCCCTTATCTTAATTGAAGATTGTCCCTCTCTGCAGTCTACCTGGGCACCTCCCTTCTGCTCTGGCTGAGCAGTGTTACATCAGTAAAAGGGGCGGGAGGGGGATACTTTGTCATTGAATTACTCTTGAACTACAACTCTGACAGAATTGAAATAACACTCTCCAAAGTCCAAATACTATGATGATTAATTAGAGCTGCTTTTATTATGAAACATTACTATCCCTTTAAATGGGGCTTTGAAGTCCTTGAATGCTAGATAATTCTCCAGTGTTTAGTGAAACAATGCATTGGATACTTTTGTAGCATTTCAGGGGATAAACGCTTAATTGGAATGAATGGATATTTTTGTCCCCTCTGGTGCAGTTGGTTTACCCCAGAATGACTCCACTATCTTAACCCTTTCTGTGCCAAAGGGGTACACAACGCATTGCAAAGCGTCTGGCACAGAAAGGGTTAATACATCAGCCGCTCTCTCGTTCAGCTGTATCTCTCAATAATGGAGTTCTTGCATTTAATTACCTCTATCATTTACAAAATGATTGTTATTCTAGGATAATTAAGGCAGTAAATAAGCACCACCAATCAAAGAGCAGGGTTTTATTATTCGCATTAACCCCTAGTTTGATAGAGTAGCCTCCAACACATTTAATGGCATCATTTGGTACAAAAAGTTTGTTCTGCTCTTAAGATCTTAATTCCTACTTCATTCAAAGTTAAGCTTTTTCAGTCTTATTGAGGTTGTTTCCATTCCATTTAAATTCCGCCGTAGTTTATTGATAGTTAACCTAATGAAGCAGATACAGTAACATCAGTATCACCATCCACCTTATCTAAGTCAGCCAAGTTAAGTTGGAGAGAAGCTGATGATGTTCTCTGCTCATAGAATGAGCTGTATTGCTCTGCTACAAAACACATAATGACTTCCTAAGAGACAGAAGAGCAGCTCAGTTCTCATAATCTATAATTGAAGGAATCAAATACAGCAATTATCCCACTGCTATTATTGCTCACACAATTTGTGGCCTCCGCATGATTCCTGCTTTTCGGATTTTCAAATAACATCTGAGCTTTCCTATGCAAGCATTTAAAGGGAACTAGCACTTACTAATACTAACTATCAACTTTTCATACTATGGTCAGAAAATCTTAATGATCCCTAAGAATTTTGCCCTTATGTGTTTGTTTACGATATATCTCCAATCCATCCTAGATGTCATGTCTATGGATGCAGACATGACAGTTCCTTGCAGGAGAACAGGGCGTGGATCCCACTTGGGGCCCCCAGAAAGTGCAATGTAGTGATTACTCTCACATTATCTCTTGAACAAAAGACAAGGGAGAACTTAATGGGACCCATTAGGATTATCTGATTAAGGTAGGTGTTTGTGGGTGGGGTTATTATTAGGAAGTATTAGATGTGCTTTAACCCCTTAAGGACCCATGACGGTCCTGGACCGTCATGGGTTGTTATACCCTTAAGGACCCATGACGGTCCTGGACTGTCATGGAATTACGGGCTCCCCGCACGGATGCACGCCATTTGAGGAGTCCGTAATCCGTTTCTGTAAAAAAAAAAAAAAAAATGGTCCCTGCTCCTTAAGTGACTGCACTGTGCATGCGCAGCTCGTCCTTAAGGGGTTAAGTCCATGCTTGTTTCCTTCATTATATTTCAAATGGCTAAAGTGGGACACTTGCGTTTTAGGTGGTGTTGCTGGGGGCGTGGCTGGTAGGAAGGGCATTACCAAGAATTTTTAGGTTATTTCATGATGTATTGACACCTCTTTGTGTAACTGAATAGATGATCTTGAAAAAGACCAAATTATTTTATTTACACAGACTAATTTATAAACACATGTACTGACATTTACCCAAACATTAATGTGAGTTTTACTGGTGTGGCAATGTGATACACTTATATACACACCATACAGTCTGGTCTCCTAACTAGAGGGACATTAGGATGGGAAAGAGGGACAGAGGCATTAGATTCCAAAAGAGTGACTGTCCCTTATAAAGAGGGATACTTGGGAGGTATGATTTAACCCTTTGAGTGCCAGAGAGGTATCCAATGTATTACAACGCTATCTATACCTCTCTGGCACTCAAAGGGTAAAAGGAAACCTATGCCTACAGGAATCAAGGACTCTTAATTTGTTTATCTGAAGGACTTAAGCCTGGGTTACATTTGAGATGAATTGGTCCTTCATATGGCTTTTTCAATTTCGGGAGATTTTACTGAATGAAATATTGAGTTGTTACATGCTGAGAACAACAGTAGTTGCAAGCACTGAGAGAGCGGAAAAGTGCCCCTGAATGGTTCAGATATTGAATCTCCTAATGGCCTGAACCTGCAAATTCAGCAGTTGTTAAGGATACACATAAATGAAAGAGGTAACCCTTTGCATGCCTGTATAAATTAAATATGCAAAATCAAACAGATTTCAAAATATGATGTAGCTAATTAGTAAATGGTAATTAGTTACTATCCTGTAGATAAGCATAGCAGGTGTCTGTCGTATGCTTTTTTTTTAAACAACTTTGAGAGCCGCAAAGCATTGTAGATTGTCACAGTAACATAGTGGTTCAGTAGTTAATTGACTGACTATGAATCGAAGACCTGCTTCAATTCCCAGTGTCAATTCCCTGTGCATCAGACAAAATAAACATGGGTTTAAACCCTTTGAGTGCCAGAAACATGTCCAACACAATGAGTTGGACACTTCTCTGGCACGCAAAAGGTTAAGCTCTACAGCCCAGCTACTTAGTGGCCGTACTATAAAAGCAACCTGAAGCAAGTCTATCGCAAATCATCTGCAGAGGGGGAAAAAAATTACATTGATCTAAATGGGACTGTTAACCCCTTGAATGCACACTGCAAAGAACTGTTCAGCATTCAAGGGGTTAAATGCCCCATTTAAATGAATTAGAATTTAGGCAATGCTTATTTCTTCTCTGTGTTGCAGTTGGTTTGCCTTAGAATGACTACAGTTTACTTTTATATGATATTTTCAGCCCCACTGTGTATGAAAAATTCTTTGAATTGTGATGCATATGAATTGATGTTGCTATATAAGGAAAATTATATTATTATGTAGCAAGACAATTCTGCAAAGACTAAAAGTTGGCTCTTAGCTGGTTAAAGGAAGCCTCTTCAACAACCTCAAGCTGTTGAAGTAGAAATTGCCTGACCAGGAGCTGAGGTGACATCACAATCCTCAACGGCTCCAATGTAATTACTGTACTGTTCATTGATGTGCTCTCCGGAATACATTGACCTGTGCAGTGGCTCGAATTGAATAAAAATTCCTAAAGAACATTTTTCTGAGAATTTTCTTTCTGATGAATGATTTGGCTCAAATGTAATCAAGATCAAAAGGATGTTAAAACCATAGAGAAACAATGCATTACATATCGCTGTGGTCCTTAAAGGGTTAAATAGATGTATTTGGCTGTAGTATGAAGGAACTAAGGACTGGATTACATTTGAGCCAAATCATACATCTGGAAAAAAATCCCTTGAAAAATGCATTTTAGGAACTTTTACTCAATTTGAGTATATATTTTAGTTGCATAATATTTATAATTTCCCAATTAATTTCTGAATGATATAAACCAGTCATATCTTCAAGGCCCACGAACAGTTACTCTGTTTAGGATATCCTTGCTTTAGTATAGGTTAGTTAATTGTGGGATCAGTCGTTTAATTAATTCAACTGCTCGCAAACAGAGAAATGCTAAAGAGTCTGTTAGTGTTCCTTGAACAAAGGGGGCTGGATTCAAATGCAGGAGATAAATGTTTCCTCCCTTTTTATCAAAAATGTTCCTACTGAAGTCTGTGGGGATACCTGGAGATAAAAGCATAGATAAAATTAGCACCTGCATTGGAATCCAGCCCAGGGTTGGAAACTAATCATGTACGTCATGGATGTCCAAGTTTGCTCTTCAAGGGCCACCAACAGGCCAGGATGTAGGGATTTCCATGATTAACCCCTTCCCGAAAAGTGACTTACTAGGTACGTCACGAAAAAATGTCACTTAGTGACAAAGGACGTACCTGGTAAGTCACGGAAGTCATTCGCTACAATGAAGAAAAAAAAAACCCCGTCGTTAAGTGCCGGCCACGTGCGCTCGCGGCCGGTCACTAAGGGGTTAAGTACAGGTGAGTTAATCACTGACTCATTCATTATGACTGACTCACCTGTGCTTAATCAGGGAAATCCTTACATCCTGGCCTGGTGGTGGCCCTTGGGGACCGAAATTGGACAGCCCTGATATGTCATATAAAAGCCTCACCCTCTTCTTGTTGGACCCCCTAAGCACTTTCAGACAGTGAAATGCTGATTCCCAGGGTATAGACTACAACAAAATACCATAAAAAGCAAGCCTGTATAAGTTGTCCTGTTAAACAAATGAAGAGCCACTTATTAACCCCCTTGGATGCTAGAGGCTTCTCCACTGCATTACATTGAAATGCACTGGAGATGTCTCCAGCATCTAGTATAGTGATTTTCAGCTCCAGTTCTCAGAACACACTAACATGTTAGATCTGCAGGATTTCCAATATTAAGCACAAGTAGCTCAATCAGAATGACTATGCCACTGAATACCCAACTGTGACCAAGTGGTGTCCAGTGAGAGGCCCTCAAGCTGCTACCAGACGATAACTCCCATTATTACTCATCACCCAAGGGCTGGTGGGGGATGATGGTAATTCCCCTTTATAAGTAAGAAAAAGTGGGAGTTCCCCTTTAAAAGTAAATATTCATATATATAATGATGTTTTATGACTCTACATTTTAACATCTTTCATTGATTATTTTAACTGTGAAAATAATTAATTGTTAAGAAAATACATTAGATGCCTATACCTGTAAACTTGCAGATCAAAAGAAAAGCAGAGTTCCTTCCATGATTTCAAAGCTACTCAAATTCCGTATGACTTATCCAATAAACTGCAGCACATCCAATTATACAGGACATCAGTGTTTTGAGGTCTGTGCATCCAGATCCACTTCATTATCAATAATAGGTATGACTCAACTTGTTCAGCTACATTTCTCTCATGGTTTATTAATAGGCACATGCAAATGAATCCACCTCGGAATTGATTTTGCATAGAACTGGATTATTTTAAATAAACATCATAAGCAGGGTATGTATAACTTTGCAAGGCTGCATATAGGAGAATGTGAGAAACATTTACATGAAACAATACATTAGTTAAAAGTGTTGTTTCATATAGGGACATCCACTATAGCAGGGGTAGCCAGCACTGGTCCTTAGGAGCTACCAACAGTGCATGGATTCTGGATAGCCCTGAATGAACACAGGTAAGACAATGAAAGTGTCTGAGACAATAATTAGTTCACATGTGATCCAGCTGGGATTATCCTGAATACATGCACCATTGGTTGCTCCCCTTAAGGACTGGCTACACACGCACGAGGCGGTCACTTAAGGACCACAGGACATTGTTTTTGAGAATCTGATTCTGGACTCTCCGAAAGGTGTGCAGTCGTGTGGGTAGCCCGGAAATTCCATGATGTACATGTATGTCCTTGGCCCTTTAGGGACCGCAACGTCATGTACGTCATGGGTCTTTAAGGGGTTAAGGACCTGGGTTGGCAAACCTTGCTCTAGAGGTCAACCCAAAATAATAAGAATTCCATGTCATAGGGTTTCCAATTAAAATGTTTGTTGAACTCCAGTGGCCTGATTGCTGATCTGTTGGCTGTCACATGTCTGTTGTTTATGTCAGAACAATGGGGAGTGTGTGCAAATTCATCAGTACAACTGCATGACGCTGGTCTCGTATACCAGCTGCTTCCCTGATGGCTATGCACTACAGTGTATGACCTCTGCAGTGCATTTTGGCAGACAGATTCTCACAGGATTGCAGTTTAATGTCAGCAAGACCTGCTATGTAGCCCCATCACGTAAGCAGGAAAATGGCATGCACTAAAGCCATTTCCTCTGTGCCTTAACTAGTACATTGACCTAAGCAAGGTGACAAGGAAAGGAACACTCCAACACACTCCCATACTGCCCACTTATCATCTCCTTGGTCCAGGCGGTGTCAAAGTGAGGCATGTATGTAGATTAGTGCAGTGGTGTTAAGAAGGTGTAGGGACTTCAGAGATTCCAGTGCCTGATGTACTTCCAAATCGCTAACATCCACCCCAATCTAATTCATTTTAGTATCTCACATCTATCCAGCCTCTCCATCATTCATATTAAACAATTATCCCTAGTGCTGAGTGCCATATTGATCGGGGTTATCAGGATGGGTTGGGTCAATTAAGGTTTGAGAACTGACAATAAGGCTGATGTATTAAAATGGAGCAATTCTGGAGCAAATCAATTACACTCTAGGGGACCAATAAAAAAATCCCCAAATTCCCTTTGATTCAAATGGGACTTTGAACCTGTTTAATGCTAGAGGGGTCTCCTGTGCATACTCTCTAGCATGGGAATATGTTTTGCATCAGAATTGGTCTTTTTTTTTCTTAGTACATCAGTTTCAGTGGGGTGTATGTATGAATTCCCCAAAGCAGTCCTACTGGCATTAGCCTCTATCTATAGCAGCTGCACTTCAGTGTATGTACGATAACATATGGGGGGAGATTCACTAAGACGTGATAAAGAGGTAGTAAAGTGGAGATGACTTCTCCAGTTTATCACTTCTCCAGTTCCTATGTTATTCTATGGAGCCAATAGGAACTGGAGAAGTGATAAACAGAAGTCATCTGCTCTTTATCACTGCTTAGTGAATATCCCCCATGGTCTCTTTAATACATACTGGTGGACACATGTTGCCAGCAAGCCCTTTACATCTGCCCCATAGCATGCACAGGGAAATGGAGCAAACTAAGAACATTTAATCTACACCTTATTTAGTAATACATTGGGTAAGCAAGGTAGAGAGGAAAGAACCACCCACAAATGCCCAGAGAATGCCTCCTTGTCATCCCCTTGGCACAATCAGCAATAAGAGAGGGAAATATGATGTATATTTATTTATTTATTTATTGGGAACATTTTTTATCAGGAAGAATACATTGAGATTTATCTCATTTTCAGCTATGTCCTGGAGCGATTTTACAGTAAAAAGTTACATATTTACACAAATAGAGAAACAATAGATAGCTCAGTAAATTAATGTTAGGCAAGCTTAGGGACTTCAAATCGATTTCTGCACTTGATTTAGCATGGAATCCGTTTTGTACATTCAAACAATGTGTCAGAGGATATTCCTAAAAAATAACATTTGATATTCATACTGTAAGTACCTTTCAATAAATGTAAACTTCACTCAACAAATGTTGACAGTAACAAATCCCAAATTGCATTTTAAGTCATATTCATTCAACCAATGGATGGTAAAGTGTATTTAAACCTCATAGAATTCTTTGTCAGGTTGCTTCACCATGAAAAAATATATATATGAAAAATGCATTGCATTCCCCTCTGGCCCTCAAGGTCTTAACCCCTTAAGGACCAGCGGTCCAGGGAAGTTACCTTCCCTTATGACCGCTTTGATCCTTGCTGACGCGCCGGTACATGTGACCTGTTACACGTACCAGCGCGCCACTTTGAGGCCTAAGAGAGATCGTTCCGATCTTGGAGTGATCAATTTAGGCACAAGGTAGCTGCCGAGTGTGTCACACCCTGAGGCACAACTTCAGCCCCCTGCTCCACATCATCAAGGTTCAGATTCAGCGGAGCACAATCAAGCTGAACATTCGCCAACTCGTCTCAAATAACATCTCTGATATCCATAACCAAAGTAGCGAGGTCTGCCTTTGTCAAGAAGTGCGCAGTGGCCTCCATCTGTTTAAAGGCTCTGTCCGCCATTGAGTATCCTCAGCAAAAGGGCTTTCTGACGCGCTGGTAGAAATATAAGATCTCTCGGCCCCTCTAGTAAATTATTGTGGTTTAGACCACCATATATCAAGTCAGAAGAGAAAAATAAAGCTTTTCAGCAGCAATATGAGTATATATAGCAGCAGCATAAAAAATAATCAGAATCTTGGCCTCAGAGCTAGGCAAAAGACTTCCATCTTGCTCAGCAGTTTGCTCCGCCCACCTTTTTTAAAATGTTTACTGCCCTGACAGGAATCCCCCTGGATCTCCGTTTCCAGGGAGTTCTCTTGTGAGCTGACCTTATGGTTGGGTGATTTTTGATGCAAAAGCCAAATGTCAAAAACAGCACTTCCCACCTTACAAGTGCAGTTTTTCTGCACACTTTTTTCATTGAGTTGACATTACTAACTTGATTTCTTCCCATGTGAAGCATTTCCCCATGTATTCCCACAGTGCTAACTCACCACTATAAAAAAGGGTGTCCGTCTGCTGCATGTTTTCAGTCTGTGCTTGGATGACAGAAGGAAAGCCGCTGAAATTTTGAGCTAGCTAGTGAAGGCAAAAAGGCAAAGAGACAGAGAGCTGGAGTTGTTTGATTTATGGATTACTGGTGGCAGCCAGTTGTTCTTTGCACATGTGGGATGCGGGGATTGTGGGTTTGAAGAAAGAAAGGAGAGTAAAAAAAAAAAATTAAAACCAAACAAAAAACAAAACCTCTTTGACAGATAAGTGACAGACTGGACAGCACTAATGAGGACAACTGTGGAAATCCTTAGTTACCCACCAGCAAGAATGCAGGATGGTTTTAGTGCAGCTAATTATATAGCTAATTATTTAGGACATGTCTATCCAGCAGCAGTGTTGACAAACTTAAATTAAAAAAAAAAATGAACTGACATCTAATACCATATGAGTATGTAGAAAAAATGAAAAAACCCAGAAGACAGAAAAATATATTGCATAGGTAATGGTGGTAACACCACTGAGGAGGGATTTGCAGTTTTTCCCATGACCAACAGTTGCACCAGTGCATTGATCATTGATGAATATCTGACAGATACTGCAATGTTATATTTGAATCATGTATACTGCATATCATTTGTTTAACATTTCTTCCTGTTCATCATATATTCATCACCATTCATCATATTCAGTTCAACCTTTTATTATTTAATTCTCTTTATGTTGTTGAAAGATGCTTGTTATAATTTAATGTCATCACAGTGTATGTTGTTCATTAATATAATGTTACACTTTGAAGAGTATTCATTTATTTTGATTATACAGACTGATACAGAGCACTAAACTCGCAGCATGGTGGAATGTTCTGGGTTTCTATAGTATCGAAAGCATAGGCAGATATTCTCTTTAATTGGTAGAAATTGTCAAGTTCTTATGGGAATTTAATTGGTAGCAGTGAAGAAATAGAAAATTTAACCAGATTTCTATCAGTAGGAATTTCTGAGAAAAAAGAGGAAAATGTTACTTTTCCATGAAAATTCCCATTGAAAGAAAATGGTGTTTTTCACCTATCCCTATTTGCCCATGAAAGCAGGACAGTGATACAATGTAACACTATCCCTACAGCACTGAGTGCTCTGTATGCTTTTTTGTACATTGTATCCTTTTTTATGGTGGATGAGTTCTGGGGCAAACCATTTGCACTACTAGGGAGAACTAAAAATGCCTATTGATTTAAATGGGGATTTTAATCATTTGAATGCTAGAGGGGTTTCCAACACATTTTGAACAATGCATTGGAAACCTCTCTAGCATTCAAGGGGTTAAGACCCTAGCATTCAAGGGGTTAAGACCCTTAAAACGTCTTGGGGGTTATGCACTAAGATGTGATGAAGAGGAGATCACTTCTCCAGTGTGATAGACTCTCCAGTTCCTATGTTATTCTATGGAATCAATGCTGTAAGATCACTCCAGCTTTAGAAATGTTATTGCATAGGCTCAATAGAATAACATAGGAATAGGAGAAGTGATCACCTCTTCATCAGACCTTTATTACAACTTAGTGTATAACCTCACTGGTGTTAACTTGTTTATATTTTTCAGAGGAGAGTAATGATGTCAGCAGTAACGATCTTTATCTATTAGGCTGTGACTGAAATTACTGGGGGAAGATGTACTTTTATGATAAAGGGGTAATAAAGAGGAGATAACATTTTCAGTGTGATACACTCTCCAATACCTATGTTATTATATGGAGCCTATGCACCATGTCTTGAGAAATATTAGTGCATAGACTCTATAGAATGACATAGGAAATGGGGAAGTGATCACGTCTCTATCACATGTTTGTGCATAACCCCCAAGAGAGAACATCAAGCAGCACATGTTTATAACAGATTAATTAATTAATTAATTAAATTAATTAAATATTACATGACAATGGTTTTATGACTGGTTTGGTTTTTAGAGACATCTACAAAGAATGGGCGTCCCCAGCTTGGTCAAGGTTTGCCCCAGACAAACACTGTGTCAGGACTGGCTAGCCGGAGAGGCATAGTATGACTATGTCCTTTCCCCAGAAACATTTCTACTGGTGCCCATGGTTCAACACATCACAAAGCAATGCAGTGTATATTTCCCTAGCATCCAAATGGGTTAATACTTTCTAATGCCCTATAAATTATTGATAGTGAAGGGAAGCTAACACAACACTTCTCGTTTTTATTTCACAATATAAAAGGGATTTCTTTTCAACTCTTTCAGTTCTCTTTGCATCTGTGTATCTCCCTGTATTCCCAGTGCAAACAAGTACAGTATAGGGTATTTCATTTTTAATAATGATATGGTGAACGCATTATCATTTTGAGCATATATGTGAAGGGCCATAGGCACAAAATAAAAATGAAGCAATTCTGGGGCAAACCAACTGCACCGTAGGGGACAAACAAAAGTTCTCCAAATCCCCATTGATTTAAAAGGAGCTTTTAACCCTTCCAGTGCCAATATGTCTCACAACCCTCTAGCACTCAAAGGCTTTACCCTTTCAATGTTAAATAGTTCTCCAAGGCACTGCAAAGTCATGTGATGGAGACACCTTTAGCACTGAAGACGTCAAAAGCCCCCTTTAACCCCTTAAGGTCCGGCTGTATGTGACGAGGCCGGCACTAAAGGACCACAGACCATTTTTTTATGCAGTCCGGTTCAGGGCTCCCCGAACGACAATCCACGACAGTCCTGGCACATCATGGGTCCTTATCGCATGTTGCACCCATGATGTGCCAGGACTATCATGGGCCCATAAGGGGTTAAATCAATGTGCATTTGTTCTCTATGGTACAATTGGTTTGCTCCAGTACATTTGCCTTTTTGTCATTTCTTAATCAGTTTAGATCACAAACATTGAAAACTTTGCTTTGTCCTTTATGGTGAAGTTGGTTCGTGCCACTTGGTTTTGTACATATGACCAAGAGTTTTCAAATACAAACATTATCCACCATGCGAAAAATACTTTTATTTCTACTTTACTTTCAGATACTTAAATATGTATTCATGTATTTTTTTTTGTGCAATGGAAAAATTCATTTTTCTCCATTTCAGCTGTAATGAGTACTGACGTGCAAGAACAGTTTCACCAGCTGATGGCACTCTTGCGAAGGATAATTGTAGAACACATTTCTTCCGAATAGCCCAGAATCATTTTTACATTTTTAGATATTTCTTTGCCAGTTGTGCGGAATATTTGCCAGCATACTGAAGGTGCTGAGAGATTCAAAATTCAAATACCTTCCAACTTACAAAAATAATGCCTAATTTGTTAGTAAAATTCTCAATCTTTTACAATAATCGAAACAGTTCACTTCCTTCTCTGCAGGGGAAATGTTGCAGCACGTTCCATTTAGTTTGCTATAATCTATGTAATTTTGTTATAGGTATACATTAAAAGGCTCGGAATGAGAAATAGGACTCACTCTAAAGATTAGCGATTAACATAATGTGGAAAAGCCGGTGATGTAGTCTGAATTTTATGAGCTGCATTTATATTCGGATGCATAGTGTGATTGTTATCGCTTTGATTTGTTAAACATGAATACTCCCCAGATTATGAGAGTTAGTACAAATCTGCTCAAATATGTTTTATGATTTTGCTTCCAAAGCAGCAGGAGATAGTATATTATGCCAACAAACCCCACTCCATCAAGAGTGTAAAAGCCCAGTAAATTAAATGTTTAGTCTAGAAATTATTTATTGGTATGTTTGCAAACTGTTAAAAAATGTTTGTAAATTCACTACAAACCAGCTTATCACAATAACATTTTACATTATTCCCTTTTGTTAGTATATACTGGAAAATTTTGAACCATTTAATAACTATATATATATATATATATTGTGGCTGATGTACCAAGAGGAACTATAGTAATTCTGGAGTGATCCAAATGCATCATAATGGACAAGTACAAATCCCTATTGACTTAAAGGGATAGTAATACTTAAACATTACTAATCTCCATATTGTAGGCATGTTAAAAAGAATGTAATTGCCCCAGTGTCATCTCTCAAACCTTTATGGTTTGAGAGATAAACGCCCGCAAAGTTCCCCCCTCTCTCCCCCTTCCCTGAAGTCCCCTCCACTTTATCACCGCTTAGTGAATCTCCCCCCAGTTCTTCTTAGTATACCAGCCAGCGTACAAAGAAGAACTGGAATATTTTGGGGCAAACTAACTGCACTATAGAAGATGTATAAAAATGTCCATTGATTTAAATTGGGCTTTCACATTCTTGTATGGTGGAGAAGTCTCCAGCGCTTTGTGAAGTCATGAGTTGGAGACCTGTCTAGCATTCAAGAGGTAACAATCCCTATTTAACCCTTTGCAAAGCCATGCGTTGGATACCCCTCTGGCACTCAAAGGGATAAATCAATGGGAATGTTCCCCTGTAGCACAGATGGTTTGCCCCAGAATTTCTTTTTAGTACATCTTCCTCATCATATGTCTGTATACATTCTGCAGGAGAGCTCACACCAATAAACAGCATTCCATCAAGAATGTAAAATCCCAGTAAGTCAAATGTTTAGGATAGAAATTATGGTATGTATCGGTATAAGTAGATATGCAAACTGCTAACCAATGGCTTGCAAATTCATTGTGAACCAATCAAATCTTATACAACAGCATGGACGTACTTGACTTACCAGTGTATCATATTTCATTGTTTCCCTTTTGTTAGTATACAGTGGTCTATTCCGCACCATAAAACTATAGATACTAATCAGAACAGGTGCAATTATGGGGTAAACCAACTGCACCATAAGGGACTAATAAAAATTCTCATTGATTTGAATGGGGCTTTTACCCCTTGAATGACTGAGGTCTCCAAAACATTACAAAGTAATGCATTGGAGAAATCCCTCGCATTCAATGGGTTAAAAGCCCCATTTACGTTGATGGAAATTTAGAGAAAATGTATTTGTCTCTGGTGCTGTTAGTCTGCAGCAGAATCACTCTGATTGTCCTTGGTATATATGGGAGATGTATGTATAGTCTTCTTAGTGTATGTTGAATAATTGTCACTAAACTTCCCAACAACCGGCCATATTTATAAAGAAGGAAAGTCAAGTTTATACATATGTCTATCTGAGAATATTCTGAGAAAATTGGCAGAAAGTTTGGAACTGAGAATTTTTCTTTTTGCTTACATAGCTGTCACTATTTACTTCCATCAAGAACAAGTTATTCCTGGGATTAAGATTTACTCATAATACTGCCTTTACTTTTGGTATATAAATACATATACATATACATCCTAGTACTGGAGAGAGTACAGCGAAGACAAATTAAAGGGATGGAGGGCTTGACGTATGAGGAACTACAAGACAAACTTGGTTTATTTGCTCTAGAACAGTGGTTCTCAATCTTGTTTTAACTCAAGGCACCCCTAAC
Source organism: Rhinophrynus dorsalis (assembly GCA_037306005.1). Lineage (NCBI taxonomy): Eukaryota > Metazoa > Chordata > Amphibia > Anura > Rhinophrynidae > Rhinophrynus > Rhinophrynus dorsalis. The sequence continues at coordinate 306,659,816 of CM074720.1, read as the reverse complement.
ATGCAATCTGGTAATTCTGGGGAACCCCTAACATATTTAATGTAATTTATCAAGGGCATTACAGTACATAAATATACAGTTATTATTAGATCTCACAATCATAATACCACAAATAAGCATATTGTGCATAACAAAGTACATAAATCTACAATTAAAAGTACGTACTCACATTTTTGTCAATATCTTCATAGAGAGCATGGGGCACCCAAAGCTAATGTCCGTGGCACACCAAAGTGCCATGGCACCCTGGATGAGAATCACTGCTCTAGAAAAAAGACGACTAAAAGGAGATCTTATAATAATGTATAATAATATATAAGCGTTCAGTACAAGGATCTCTCTGGTGAGCTATTCATCCCAAGGACTGAGCAAATAACCAAGGGCCACCTCTTGAGATTAGAGGAAAGGATATTTTGACTTCAGCAGAGGAAGGGGGTTTTTACAGTGAGGTCTGTTAAATTAAGGAATTCTTTGCCCAAGGATGTGGTTATAGCAGGGAAAATGGATACATTTAAGAGAAGATTAGATAGATAGATAGATAGATAGATAGATAGATAGATAGATAGATAGATAGATAGATAGTCAGCGTTCTAGCTGAATGCAGGGAAGCCTGTCGTACGACAGTCGGGCGGCTCTGCAGCACAGCCAAGATCGTGTTAATAAAAAAGAAATCTTTCACTGAAATGGTCTTCTACGTGTGCTTGGTTTGCAATCACACGTAGAAGACCGTTTTAGTGAAAGAGTGAAAGATTTTTTTATTAATGCAATCGTGGCTCTGCTGCAGAGCCGCCTGATGATCTGTGACCGGATTTCCCTTCAGTCAGCTACAACTCTGTCTTCGGGGAAGGGGGAGGGAGAGGGCAACTTTAGGAGCGATTATCTCTCAATGACACTGGTGGCAATACATTGATTTTTAATATGACTTTAATATAGGGATTAGTAATAATTAAGTATTACTATCCCTTTAATGAAAATGTCACTAAACTTTTATACATACCCTTATGTTGCTTTGGGACAATATTATAGTCATTTACTTTATTATTCCATTTTTATAAATCTTCCCCCATTAGCCTCATTATATAGTTATATAGTTTGTAGCTTTACTAATATAATAGTTACAAAGACAAAAAGCTTCTTATTAACCACATGGATGCTGTAGAGGTTTCTAGTGTATTGAGATGCAGTGCATTATCAATGTCCTTAGCATCCAAGGGCTAAACTATTGTTTGAAATGAATGGCAGAAATGACATTCTATAATATAAATACCATTACAATTCATGCAAAAATATTCACCCTTGTAATATTCTGTCTCTTAAATTGTATTTTGACCTTTTCTACAAAAAGTCACAGTCTTGAAGTGGAACTGTCACCTTAAACACCTTAGGCAATTTTAAAACATCTTGCAAAATGACCTATATGTTGTTTTTGATGTGTTTTATTTATTACAATTGTTTTCAGACTATTAGCCTTTTTTGTGTACTATACAGTCCCCTGGCAGCATAACTTGCACATGTGAAGTCCATTAGTTCACCAGATCTGTGGGGTCCTCTCCCTCCCATCCCTATCTCAAATGCAACGTTAATAGTTTATGTTCCATGTATGTGTGCAATACATAGCATTGCATTTCACATCTCTTTGGCACTAAAAGGGTTAAATGCATTTAGCAATTCATCAAGGAGGAAAGGGTTTCCCAAAGCTTTTTAATTTATCCCCTCAAGCATTTTTTGGATTATACAACAATTTTAAAATAAAAAAATAAAGATTGATGTTTTAGAATTTGAAGAATGCCATAAATGCTGGTTCTCTCTTTGGAATTATTTCCCAGTTTTTTCCATACATTGCTTTCCCATAAGCACCACCTCTAGATATTAGCATCTAAACTGGTGGTGCAGGCTCACTCTGTATTCTATAGCATTTCCCCAAAGCTTCCTCTATCTACATTCACATGCATCGAACACATAAGAAACATGCATATTTCATAATGGCATTGAAATTAAAGCAGCCCTGAAGTATGCATTTGTCTTATGTTAATGGTGAGGTCTGGTCAGCCTACTCAAAGGGTTAAAGAGATTCTGAAACTAGAAAATGATTTTATGTGCAGCAGTGACTATCATACTCATTATAATACTGATTTTCCTATGTCTTGTAAAAATTGCCAGGTAAAAACTATGCTGTATATCATTGTGATTGGGGTGACTTAAATACACATCCCTCACATTGCTACTTTCAAACTAAAACTTGCAACACTGTATTTTATACAGGGAAACTAAAATGCTTATCAGTAGTGTATAATAAACTCCTGCTATGTTAAGGTATAATACACAAGAAGGACTAAAGTAACTCCTGCTGGCTGATAGGAGAGAACAGTCAATGCAAACACTGATTTAACCCAATAAAAATGTTATATACAGGATCTTGGTAGTACTATAATATTTGGTCTATTTAGGTTTTGTAATTAGAAGTCAAACATGTGAAGGGTTGAATCGTTTGAGTGCCAAGTGTGTGCAAACCGCTCCAGCACACAAAGCATCTGAGTCAAATGGTTACATTCATGTTTAACCCTTTGAGTGTTAGAAAGTTGTACAGCTCTGACAATGAAGTTATTAACTCCACAGACAATTTGATAATGAATGGGAGGGAGACAATGGGGGTTATGCATTAAGGAGTGATAAAAAGGTGGTAAAGTGGAGATGACTTATCCAGTGATATCACTTCTCCAGTTCCTATGTTATTCTACGGAGCCAATGTACTAATATATCCAAAGTGGGAGAAACCTTAGTGCATAGGCTCCATAGAATAACACAGGAATTAGATAAGTGAAATCACTAGTGAAGTCATCTCTGCGATATCACCTCTTTATCTCTCCTTAGTGCATAACCCCCAGTGTTTATCTCTGTGAGAGCAAGTAACAGCTATGCTAAACAACACTATGTTAGCTTCCTTGCTCATATATGAAGAGGTAGCTTTTGAATTTTGTATATGGTTTTGAAGATGGAGGGCAGACACATAGGCTTGTTTTTGTAATTATGTAATCACGTACCGGTAAGTCATTTTAAAGTGACAGTTACACACTAAGTTTCTGATCTTTGGTGAATTACCACAATCCACTGAGTTTATTTTATCACATAATACTTTTTATTGTAGGGGACTCATAACTAGAAATGAGTGAAACAATTATATACATAAGGTATTCTTTCAAACCAAGATGCTTCACAAGACCCAAAATGCTTTTCATGACACAGGTGTTTTGTTTCCTGTTGCAGTGCAAAACATAGCAGGAAAAACAATCAAGTTTTATATATAAAAAAAAACAAAAAAACAAAAAAAAAACCACCCCCATGTCTGAATACCTTCAATGTCATGTGTATCTATGCCCAATCTCTATCCATGAATCAAATCTCAAAATTGTTTTTTTTTCTCTATTTATGATCAAGGACTTAACGTTGCGAATGTTAACTTTGTTTGTTACTGACTAAAACTTCCTTTCAGCTATCTAGGTGTGTTTTCATTTCATGGATCTGGGTGATGTTATTCGAGAGGTAATCTGTAGTTAAAACACCATGGTATCTGGCAAAAGAAATGAAAATAATAAAATAACATTTTTGTGACATTGAGAAACGTTGTACACAAATCTCTAATATTGTTAAAGGTTACTCTTTAGTAGAAGACAGCTTGTTTTTAAGGATTGATGACTCTTTCATTTACTGTTTGATGCTGGCAACATTATACCACCATAGAAATAGTGGACAGAATAGAAAAATCTGAATGATTAAGGAAAAATGGAGCAATTTTGGAATAAACCACCTAGAACATAGAGTAATAAAACATTTTGTAGTGATTTTAATTGAGAATGTAACCCACTTTAACCCTTTAAGTGCCAGAAGGGTACACAATGCATTGCCATAGCTGGGAACTTTTAAAATGTAATAACCCGGAGATCTGCAGCCATGGGAAAAAAATGGTATATTGCATTAACCCTTTGAGTACCAGAAGGGTACTCAACCCCAATGCATTGCACTGCACAACCCCCCTAGCACTCAAAGGGTTAAATGAAAAACGAATACCCTTACCAGCCAACACTGGCTGGTGTGCAGGTTCTCCACTCCACTCCTTCTTATGCGAGGCAGGCAAGAAACTTTAAACCACTACTCCTACTGACATCTGACCCCATCTATCCAATCATTGGCTGGCTGAGGTCACTTGCCTGGGATGCAGTGCCTCATCCTCACAGCAGTACAGGAGACATTCTGTTTGTTTTTTTTTTTTTCTTACACTGTATACTCTGCAGCAGCTTGTTTCATCCAGCGACCTGGAGACAATGCCCTAAATCCGGAGTCTCCTGGTGAAATCTGGCAAGTTCCCAGCTATGTGGCATTGCAAAGCAAAGCTTTGCATACCCCTCTGGCACTCAAAGGGTTAATGCACTGCAGACCTCATTCTATGCATGGGTTTAAATCCCTGCATTAACTTAAAAGTTATTTGAGGACATTTTATTTGTGGAGTTGGTTTGCTCCAGAATGGTTCCATTTGCTCTTACTAAGGCCTAGATTCCATTGCAGGTCATACATATTATCATTGATTTTATCTCACAGATGCCTATTGAAGTCTAAGGAAAAGTTTGTTGCTATATCCAGTGATAAAGTTATCAGATGCAGTGTAATTCATGTCTAGATCAGCTTTAATTGTATAATTACCATAAGTTTGGTAAATTTGTGTAACCTATTAATGCAGAGAAACCATACTAAAATGACTGAATTATCCCCACACAGTACCCTGGACTGGGAGACTGTGAAACCATCCCACAGTTATTTTAACTCTTCTGTATAAGATTATCTAACCAGTGTGCATAGTATTAATCCCTTAAGGACCGGCGGTCCTGGGACATTTCCGTCCCATAATGACCGCATAGGAGCACTTGGACGCGCCGGTACACTTGACCTGTCTCGTGTATCGGCGCGTCATTATGGGGCCTGATAGAGATCGCTCCGATCTTGGAGCGGTCAATTTCAGGCCCTATTTTTACTTACAGCACTCCCGGTAGAGCGCTGTAAGTAAAAAGTACGTGACATACTATGACCGTCATCGGTCCTTGAGTATTTCAAGGACCGTGACGGTCATAGTACGTCACATGTTGTTAAGGGGTTAAGGAACACTGAAAATCTCAGAATATGACTTTCTTCCAACAAACAGTATTTATCTATATATTTAAAAACATTTTCTCATCTGCATAGATACAGTGATAATGCACTATATATCAATCCACTATAATGTCCTGTTTACTCAATTGAGGGAAACTGAAGGGCCACTCTTAGTAGCTACTGGTAATGACTTAAAAACCTACTTAGTCCCTTATGTATAATTAGGAGAAAGGTATGAGGTTGTACTCATAAGTGTTTCTGTTATGTTTGCAGTTCTTTTGACAGAGGCGTTTTATCAATTTCCTCCCACCACAGCTTACCTGTTAAGGACCAGAGATGGTTTGTAACTATGTACAGGTTTTATGCATTATTTCATCCTCCTACTGCTGAGAACACGTAAGGTTAAAACGTCTCTATATTAATTGGTATGTTGCCTATATCCATATGAACGTAGCTTCCCTTAATAAACATGTATTGTATAATTTTCCTGCTGAGAAAAACTACTCACAGTACTGGGAGATGCAGCTTTCCAGAGTTATTACAGGTTAAATGCTTAATTTGTTTTACATTAACTGTGCTCTCTAGTGATAAGATTTTAATTAGTTATTTCCTTCCATTCAGTGGGAGAGGTGAGTCACTGACAAATATTTCTCCACAGAATGTGAAGAAACGACTGAGTCATTCCTGACTATTTGAACTTTCAGGAATTAATGATGCTTTTAATCACTTATTCACTGTTTATGCGGCTATAACTGTTGAATAAAACAACTGACAGCAGCAGGAGTGTCCTTGCTTTACTCAGAAGGAAAATGCCTAAAACATAAGGTTTTATAACAAATGTTTACTTTTCCTTTATCTCCTTGGATGCTAGAGATAACTCCAAGACATTGAGAAGCAAAGTACTGAAAACATCTCTAGCATCCAAAAAGGTAAAAGCTTTATTAGAAAGAAGACAGACATGTATGTAACAATCCATATGAATGGAGGGAACTAAGGGCCAAATGAACAGAGACAAGTAGGGATATTCTTGGGCACACCGACTATACCACAGGGAACAAAGCAAAAAATTACCGAAATTCACATTGATTATAAACAGGGATGCTAGAGAGGTTTCCAATGCATTTTATTGTCTTCTGTGTTGCATTTTGTTAGGTACACAATTGCTCGACTTTTGTTCACAGCACTGTAAGTATTATTGACATGGTGCCTCCGCAGTCTTTGAGGCTGATGTACCAAACAGAATTGGAGTAATTGTAGAAAAACCATGACATCGCCTATGATGCAGTTGGTTTGCTCCACAAGTGCTCTAATTCTACTTAGTAGATCATAGCGCATGAAAAAAATCCTGAGATGCTCAAAGCATTGCAAAGATATGTATTGGAGACCACTTTAGCATTCAATAGGTTAAAAGCCCCATTTCAATGGCAGGGAATTTTTAGTTGACCCTATAGTGCAGTTGGTTTGCCCCAGTATTGCTCCAGTTCTTAGTACATCAGCCTATTTGGCTCCTGTGGAAACAATGTTTGAGTTACAGTTATACAAAAGTCTTCAATGAAGTATTGGACCATAAAAACATAAGGAAGTTGACACGTAGGGGACAGGCTGCTGGGGTGAAAGGAGAGACAACAAATCCACTAAATAAAGAGTTACTATTGTGTGTAGTCACTGCAGTACTGCACATAATGTAGCACTGATCTATTCAGCTCACTGCCCCCTTCCTGACTACTACTCAGATGAACACACCAATGGCTGAAGAGGTGATATCACGATACTAATTTTGAGTCATGTCACATGAATATTATACATTTATACTTTTTTGGGGGGAAATCTAGACATATATTAAATTTATTAAGTATGTTTTATATATATACAAGTTGAAAGGCCCATTTACACGGGCCACAGTTCCACCTCTGTAGGCATGAGCAGTAGAGAGTGGCCGTGACGTGGCTGATACGGAGCGAAGAGCTCCGAATTCAGACTGGAGTCCTCTCTGTGCGACTCTGGTCTGAATTCAAAGAGCCCCACTCCGTAACAGCCACTCCGTGAACAGTCTGTACTGTGCCTGACTAAAGTGCGCACAGCCATCTCTACTGCGTATGCCGGCTTCTGACAAATCTTAGCGAATTATATATATATATATATATATATATATATATATATATATATATATTGCAAAAAGTATTGTCAATGGCACACACTCTATCAAATATAAGATCCTAATTGCATTGAAAAAATTACAGTGCATATCACATAGAGAATTATATGTGTATACTCGGCCTAGGATGCCCCATCCAGTGGAGAGAGAAAGCTCACATCTTCTGTGATTCAAATGAAGTTTTATTGAAGCATCTTGGTGGCCTGTATATCAGCGGCTGGTATACTGGCTACCAAGATGCTTCAATAAAACTTCATTTGAATCACAGATGTGTGCTGTCTCTCTCTGCTGATGGGGCACACTAGTCTGAGTACACCTATATATATTCTAGTTGTCAGTGTGTTGCGGTAATGTGAAGAGCGTTCTCCCCATGCTTCCTGAAGCACCTTCCACAATCTAGATTGACTTGATGAGCACTCCTTATGTACCATCATAATAGAAACAAGGACATTTTATATATAATACAGTATGGCTTTTCATTCCAAAGTTATTACAGTACAAATGTATATTTTTTCTATTAACCCTCTCAGTGCTTTCAATGTATGGGATCCTCCACTAGCACTCAGAGTGTTAGCACTCAGTTTTCTATTGGAATGGTGCTCCTATGACGTAGTATGGAATTATGCAGTCAATGACTCAATTTCCCCAATTGAATGCATTATTTAAAAAATAGCATTTTGGACACCAAGTGCTGCTGCTGATAACAGTCTGATTTAATGTATAAAGGCACAAATAAGAAAAATAACCATTAAGAAAGATACTGTGTGGGGCACAAGGCAATACAAATATTTTAGTCAAGTAAATATGTTTGTGTGCTGACTGGTTTTACATTTACATTAACCCTTTGAGTGCCAGAGTGGTAGAGAATGCATTGCAAAGCAATGCATTCCATCCCACTCTGGCACTCAATGGGTTAATATGTAACATTAATTAAAGAAAATAATTTAATAGATCACATCATTAGACTCCCCACTTTATCCTATATGTGATCCTGTTTCTTTCTGTTGACTGTGACTTATCAGCATTGGAACTCCTGAATAATACACTTGACTATGTTGGTGCATTTACCTTTGGGTTTTATTATACTTACTGATATCAAAATGTAGCAATGTTCTTAAAGTCTTTTTCGCAACTTTCTTTAATAAAAGTTATATTTTGATATAAACTTTCTCCAGTAAGAATGTAATATATCTACTTGAGTGAAACATTATATTACCTTGGGCCCCACACAGTATCTGTTATTGGTTACTATTTTTGTTTTTGCCTTTATACATAACTTTATTAAGATACAGGTACATGACAATAAGATGTGGTCACAGTTTTGTAACCTGGGTAAAATGTAATCTGCTCTGTGTTTTTGCTATCTTCTCTGTTTGTGAACAATTGTCTTGAAAACACAAAAAGGCTGCTTTGCGCAGCAGAAACAGACATGTAATATATTTTTCCCTAAAAGTTTTCTGCTACTTTGAAGGGACAATATATACTTAGATTGTAAGCTCTATGGGGCAGGGACCTCCTATTGTAATGTAAGTTCACATGGCGTTCCCCTTATGGTTGTATATGTAAAACCACTTAATTACTGCATGTATTGTACCCCTTCTATACAAATTGTTAACAGTAAAGTGCTAAGTACCCCTGTTGATGCTAAATACAAATATATATATGCATATTTATAACATCTGATGAATGTATTGTGTATATATTTCTAAAAATATATTTCTTTAAAATGTAATATTAAAACACAATATCTGTTTATAGTGACAGTTTCTCTTCTTTCTGCTATCTGTACCTAACACAGATTTTTATTATGCATCAGTAAACACTTTGCATGTGTGCATGCTATCAAAATATAATTGACTATACTTTGCCTTTTAAAAACATTTGATTGCATTTCAGAACTAATGTACAGTTAATGACAATAATGTTTTCACTAGCCCATACTACATTTCCATGTAATCAATATTTTTGTTCTGCTCAAAACACCTCATTTTGCTGTATATGCACAATTAAACTTTCATTAAAATCAGCATTTATTGTGCAACACAGTAGACACAGCTGAAGAAAGGATTTAACACACTTTCACGACATCCCAGCCAGTGTCGCAGTATCAGGTTCATAAACTAGGGGTGATTTAATGCGGAACTACACCCTTGAAGTAAGCTGCTTTTGATTTGTTTAAAAGACTGACTTGCTTAGGAATTTGTCCATCAAACAATAGTGATTTATATTGATTAACTGATTTTTTTTGTTTTTCAACTCTACGGTACTGAACAGGGACAAATTACTAGCTGAGAATGTGCTCATGTCCCATTAAAATCATAGGCGGATCTCTCTATATAACAAATTTGGAATGATAAGGTCTATAATTTTACTATGTTTTCTGTGAAGAGGTGAAACCTAAATACAAAATTTAAATGGTACTCAGGAGATAGAGGCAACTGCAGATGCAGTTCAAAAATATAAAAATAGCTATACCTGACTGTTTAAGTACATCTATCTAACAAAGTGCTTCTGTTAAACCCATTAACACTTTGTGTGCCAGAGAGATATCCAGTGCACTGAGTTGCAATGCGATGGAAACCTCTCTGGCATTCAAGGGGGTTAAATAATCATTTATATCATTGATCATTTGTATTTGTCTCCTATAATGAAGCTGTTTTAGCACAAAATTTCTTCAGTTCTTATTAAATCAGCCTCTCTGTGATTTTAAATGATACAGTATAGGTTTACTGCACGGTGGAGATAATTATAAACTGAACACTCTGCAGCTAAATACACTAAATAAATATTTAATTCTATGTTGCAGTTGAGAAACAAAACCAATGAATAAAAGCTTTTTCATTATAAAATAAAGGGTGATTTTTTTTTATATGTGGAAAAATCATTTGCAGCATTTTCAAGAAAAAAAGCACTTCTTGCAGCTCTGATGGCATATCTGATAATTAGACACTGGGTGACAATTAACTATAATACAAAAAGCAGAAATTATTTAAATGACATATATACTTAGGCTGACATGCTAAGAAGACCAGAAGCAATTCTGAGGAAACTCAGCTGCACCATAGGGGACAAATAATTGGTTTTATTTATTTAAAAGGTGCTTTTCACCCTAGAATTCTAGAGAGATCTTGAACACAAAACTTCGCAATGCAAAGGGTTACAAGATCCTCTTAAAGGAGTGGTAAACTTTTGTTTTTATGAAATCCAAAAAGTTATATGACTTTTCCTGCTGAGTAAAACAAGGATACTACCGCCATTGTCAGTTATTTTATTCAAATATTACAACAGTTCAAATTGTCTGGAAGTGAATTGCAGAGTGGTTACTTCCTGGAAGTTTCTATGATGTTCTGTGGAGAAATGTTTGTCAATGACTCACTCCTCCCCGAGAATGCATGAGAATAACTAAATGGAATTCGACCACTAATGGGCCAAGTTAAGCAAGAGTTTAAACTGTAGTACCTCTGGAAATATGCTTCTCTGAGCAAAAGCAGCACACTTGTTTTACTAAACAGGAAAAGCACTACAATATGTATTTTCATAAAAAGGTTACTGCTCTTTTAAATCCGTGTGATGTTTTATTTGTCCCCCGTGGTGCAGTTGGTTTTGACCCAGAATTACTTCATTTTAGTACATGTTTGGAACCTTAATGGTCCAGCTTCATGTCACTTACATAAAACCCATTGCCTCACAGGCTATACATATTGACAAAACTATTCCTACTGATTAGCTATATAAAAACAAGCATACATATTTAATCAAGGGCCAGAATTCCCATTAGGCACAGTAGGCAACTGCCTAAAGCTCCAAATATTGAGGGGCGGCTCAGCTGTGCTGGCCATATCCACATTCTGAATTAAAGGTAATCTCATTGTCCCTGCACCAGTTTTATACTCCATTACAGGATGTTATTTAACCCCTTGGATGCTAGGGATATCATCAGCACATTGCGGAGCAATGTGTTGGAGATCTATCTAGCCGCCAAAGGGTTAAAACTATTTTTGTCCATTCTTGTTATAGGGCAAGGGTATTTTCTGTGCCAGGAAACAGTGGATGGGAATGAGGTTAGGGTCATATGTCATAGTGAGGGTGTGGTCATGGGCAGAGCTAAGGGCACCTAGAGTGCCTTGCCTAGGGGTACCTTGGATGTAAATCCAGCCCTGGGTAAAACTGAACAGTAAATAAAAAACAGCTAAATAGGGAACAACCCATTGGTTTCTAAGTAATGCAACTGAAAGCTCATTCAATGAGGACAGAACTGACAAAACTATTGAGGACCTATATTGTACTGTAGAGAAGGAGTAGTCAGCATTTGGACTGCATTTCCCATCTTAAATAATCTGTTAAATAGATGGCAATGTTGGCATTTTAGTCTCTAGCAGCTGGAGGACTGAAAGGTGACAGCTCCAGCTACAGAGCATATCGAGTAACTGTGATGGATTCATATTCCTTGTGCTTATATTATCCCATAGAATATATAATGTTCTTTAAAAATAATATACAGCTTTTTTTTGCAAGTAACAGAATACAGTTTTGTTGAATCCCTGTTCTTCGATTAAATGAGGATTAAACTTTTTTCATTAAATATATATTGTTTTTTTTCTGCTGACTAAGACAAGGGTACTCCACAGCCAGGGAGATGTATCGTTACAGTTTAAACTATTTTTTGTTTGTTTTTAACATTACAAATGCCCCTCTATTGCGTTCTATGGGAGAGGAGAGTCACTGACAAAACAGTTCTTAGAATATGGTAAAAACTGCTGAGTCATTTCTGTCAGTTTGAGCTATCACAAACTAATGACGTGTCTTTTTACCTCCTAACAGTTTGGACAGTCATAACCTTTGCATGAAAAAAAGCTGACAGCAGTGGACCTATTTTTGTTTTATACATCAGACCCAATAACACATTGGTTTCATAAAAAAGGTTACTGCTCCTTTAAGTCAATTCAGTAAAGAATATAAAATATAGGTTCCACCTAAAAACATAGAAACTGGAGAGGTTTGATTCCCTCACAGGAAACACTTTTCTCTCCTCAGTGCATATTCCCCATATAACACGATTTTCAAGGGCTGACATAGAATTTACAAATTTCTTTCTGACTGGAGTTTTTCTTACCACACTATAAATGTTAGGCCTTATGTATAACAGTGGTGTGGTGCAATTCTGGAGCAAACTACCTGTACCATAGAGGACACATATACATTTCTCAGATTCCCATTGTTTTAACCCTTTGAGTGCAAGAGGGATACACTACGCATTTCTTTGCAATGCATTGCATGCTCCTATGGCAGTCAAAGGGTTGAACGGTTCATTTTAACCCCTTGAATGCTAGAGCGGTCACCAGCGTATTACAGAGCAATGCATTGGAGACCCCTTTAGCTTTAAAAGGTTTACCAATTCAATTTAAATCGATTAGAAGTTTTATTTGTTCTCTATGGGAAAGTTTGTTTACCCCAGAAGTGTCCCAGTCCTCTTATTATATAAGAAAAAAGGTAATAAGCTTACAGTGCTAACTCACCATAATATATACATTTAGTGACTAAAATAAAAATGATAAATAATAACTTGCATCTGGATAGCAGCAAGGGATGAGAGGATTCCCCAGATCCCCCGAACATTAGGTATAACCCAAAGTGCACAGACAAAACAAAAAAGTGACCCTGCGCTCCTCCATACCAGAATATAAATGTGTGCCCTGTCTTGTGCATTTATAATAACTAGATTGATAAATATGAGGATTTAGTCCATCAAATGGCCAAGAGATGTTAAGCTCGCCAACCTCACCAAGGTACCTCAAATCTGGCAAGTACCTACTCTAATGCACCTTTGTACCCTATCTAAAAAAAAAAAAATAAAAAAAAAATATATATATATATTTTTTAAATAAACAATCTCATTATTATATATGCAAAAGGCAGGGCACGCATTTATATTCTGTTATGGAGGAGCGCAGGGTCACTTTTTGGTTTTGAACTGAGGATCTTAACATCTCAAATCAAACTCAGTCATTCCAGATTTAACTATTATGATCAAGGAAAAAGCATATGGAGAGTCACTAAGGCGTGATAAAGACATGATAAAGTGGTGATGACTTCTCCATTGATATCACTTCTACAGTTCCTATATTATTCTATAGAACCAATGCACTAACATCTTAGTGTATAAGCTCCATAGAATAACATAGGACTTGGAGAAGTGATATCAATGGAGAAGTCATCTCCACTTTATCATGTCTTTATCATGCCTCAGCGACTCTCCCCCTTTGAATGTGAAGCAATGTGTTGGAGACCTCCTTAGTATTTAAGAGTTAAAAGCCCTAATTAAGTAGATGTGAATTGTTATGTGTTCCTTAAGGTGCAGTTGGTTTGCCCCATAATTGCTCCACATTTGAGTCATTTGTATTACCCATCATTTTCTTTATATCCTTTCTATAAATTTCACTAATGGAATGTTTGTGTTAATGTGTGATTAAGGGAAAATTTACCAGTTTATTTATTTCTTTTAGAAAATAACATTTATTTTTACTTTTGCAATTTTAGTTTTACTTGCCTGTAAATACTATGATTAAAAGCTTTCTCGAAAAAAGGATTTTTCGGATAGGGCTAAGGAACAGATGCATCAAATCCTGAGCCGTGTATTGCATGGTGATCGCATGATAACTCCCAATGAATGCATCTACCCCATACTGTTCTAAGATTTACATCAAAATTAGACACATTACAGACACGATTACACAGTAGAGAAAGAACTCCATGCGGGCAGTGTAAAAAGCATAGAAAATTCTATTGCGGAGATTAATGGTGTCATTCCTGCTACACATAACTATGATGTAAAAATCACTGCAGCACATTGCTCTGTTCTTTCCTTACTGACTTAAAGCTAACTTCATGATAAAGAAGTGAATTTCTACAGCAAAATAGCAGCACCATATGGAATGAATAAATATTCCAAATCAGATAAATGCTGTTTTTAACCTCTTGAATGCTAGTGATGTCTACGATGCATTGAATCTCTAATACTCAACGGGTTAAAAGTCCAATTTAAATCATTGTTACTGTTGGGAGCAATGTACGAATCGTCCAGCCTTGCTCATTTTCTGCTATAAGACCGTTAGACACTGCTGCACTGTGGGGTATGTACCAGAGCGTATGATCACTTTATTGCATAGTGGCAGACACAAACTCCGTTGTCATTAGGACTTTAATGCCAACATGCTCCAAACAATTCCTTTATAGCTTGTACTAGGAAATTGAGTAAAAATACACTGATTTCCCCGGCACCTTGCTTAATACATGGAGTTAAACATGGTGCAGAGGAATGGAATTACCCTTACAATTTTAAGTGGAAAATGTTAGACATAAAAAGGCTTGTAAATGGGCTGGAGCAGCACTAATAGACTATTTATTACGCATTTGTATTAGTACATCCCCCTTTCATTGCTACTCTGTGGTGCTATTGCTTTGCTCCAGAATTGTACCATTTTGGTCTCTTTAGTATGTCCCTTTATTTGTACAGAAATATCATATATAACAGCAACTTTTTCTTTAACCTTGATTTGACACTTTTCAGTTTTTTTTTTAGATATCTCCTAGATCGTTAACATTTTTAACTGGTATTTCATTGATGTCTTTGCCTCTCATCTCTACTGGGCCTTAGAGAAATGTAAATGCAAAATCGCATATTAAACACAGTATATCATAATGTTTGGTGTGGCGAGTGTTATATTATTCCCTCCATGCTAAGGTTTTCTAAGTTTATGTCATTTTTTTTTTTTTACTTTTTTTTTTATATTTTGTGTTTTTAATTGACAAAGTGTCTATATCAAAGTTTTAAAACAAATGTATACCCAAGGATACAAAATATCATCTATAATACAGGTGCACACGGGACTACTTATAAACTGTGGTGTTTTGATGCTGCACAGTAGGTTTTATTTTAATCAAGGTTATAAAGAATGTGTGTGCTTAGATACATTATAAATACATATGTTTCCAAGCTTTTGAAGCAAGAATGAGGGATAAAACACATAGAAATGAGACACATTTATTTATAGAGAGTAAAATTATGCCAGTATGTTGTTAAAATCCTTTTTTCTATAAAATAATTTGTTTTTGAGCAATTAACATTTATATATTTTTTGTTTTCATTTTCAAAAGAGCTTTATTGAATAAACGAAAGAGGGAAATAAAGCGTAGATAATAAAAGAATAAACACAGGTACAGTAACAGGTTATACATAATGAATTGGTAGGAAGTCCGATAATTACTTTGCACATAGAAATTTCAGTAATTAGAGCTCAGATCCTAGGTAGAGCATTCACCCTACGACAATAGTTAAACCAAGGGGCCCATATAGTGGAAAAGGAAGGGCCTATTCTAGCAGTGTGCGGTATGCATCTTTCTAAGACCAGTTTTGAGACCACTCTTATCCTCCAGTACAGCAATGCAGGAGTGTCTGCTCAGTGCCACCTCATAGGGATAAAAATGTTGCCAAAATTTAGGAGATGGAAATACAATGCCTTTAACCCCTTAACGACCGGGGTATCAGCGCCACAACGTGACTCAACGTCCGCGGAGCTTTTTTTTTTTTTTCCAGTTCCGGACTCCCCGAATGGCGTGCAGCCACGGGGGGAGCCTGGAACTCCATGACAGTCATAGTACGTCATGGGTCGTTCAGTCAGATCGACCCTTGACGTACTATGACCATCAAGGGTCATTAAGGGGTTAAGGCCAATTTACCAGTCAACATGTGCTGTGAAAGGTTAAAAAGAATGACCAGTGGTTGTTTCAGCAAGGGAGCCCTGACAATTTTCCACATTTCCCTTAGAATTTCACTCCAAGGACTTATTGCTTTGGCAGGTTTGCCATATATGGTTAAAGTTTATATTTTGATTGAACGGTGTGACACTTTGTGCAAATTGTCTGCACAATATGCTAATTAGTTATGTTCAAGGCCAACTTCGCAACTTACTGAGTTATTAGAAATTAGCGTAGTATGTGTGCCCTGCCTGGAATAATTTATAGCAAAGTGGGGTAAATGTTCAAAACAGATTCCTTCTACATCAAGAGCAGGGATTCATTTTTCCTCCCTACACCTGCCTAATGTCATTTTACTAGGCTACATACACCAGAATTCCTACCATTGATGCTGCTTGCACCACGGGGAGGAAAATGGGGAAGTCTGTAGGTATTCTGGAGCAGTCATTTTCTCTCTTCCTTGCTTAGATCAATGTACTATGCGAGGAGTAAAGGAAATGGCATAAGGCTGGCATGTGGGGGTTTACTTACTCGCCATTCTGTACTACAGAGTGCAGAGATCGTATGCTGTAGTGCATACCCTGAGGTGCCGAGATCGTATGCTGTAGTGCATACCCTGAGGTGCCGAGATCGTATGCTGTAGTGCATACCCTGAAGTGCCGAGATCGTATGCTGTAGTGCATACCCTGAAGTGCAGAGATCGTATGCTGTAGTGCATACCCTGAAGTGCCGAGATCGTATACTGTAGTGCATATCCTGAAGCGCAGAGATCGTATGCTGTAGTGCAGGGCTCAAAATTTCCACTCGCTACTAGCCAATGGCGAGTGAAAATTTAGCCCTGGTGAGTAGAAATTCAGCCCTGGTGGGTATGTTTTGGCTTGCAGTGGCGAGTAACTTTTCCAGTCTGGCTAGTAGCAAAGGACTTTGAATTTTAAGCCCTGCTGTAGTGCATACCCTGAAGTGCAGAGATCGTATGCTGTAGTGCATACCCTAAAGTGCCGAGATCGTATGCTGTAGTGCATATCCTGAAGTGCAGAGATCGTATGCTGTAGTGCATACCCTGAAGTGCAGAGATCGTATGCTGTAGTGCATACCCTAAAGTGCCAAGATCGTATGCTGTAGTGCATACCCTGAAGCGCAGAGATCGTATGCTGTAGTGCATACCCTGAAGTGCAGAGATCGTATGCTGTAGTGCATACCCTAAAGTGCCGAGATCGTATGCTGTAGTGCATATCCTGAAGTGCAGAGATCGTATGCTGTAGTGCATATCCTGAAGTGCAGAGATCGTTTGCTGTAGATATTAACACCATTCTGGCTAAACTGGCAAATGTATATCTTTGCCCTACTGTGTAGCAATTTTGACCCAGTACATAAGCTAGTGGCACACAGTGACATCAACAAATAAAAGTTAATTCCTCAAAAACTATTATTGCAGACACACAGCTTATACAACATATAGCCCGTTTTTAACCCTTTGAGTACCAGAGGGGTATGGAACACATTGCAAAGCAATGCTTTCGGTACCCCTCTGGCACTCAAAAGGTTAATCGTCTTTACAATTAGCTAAACATCTCACGGTAATATAACCACTTTAACCCTTTGAGTCCGACAGAGATATCCAACATATTGCAATTCAACGTGTCCAATAACTCTCTCACACTGAAAGGGTTAAAGACTGTTTTCTTTTAGCCCTATGTATGGCACAAGAACTAAGAGAAAAGGATTTATCACACCCCTTGGGCACTAGAAGAGTTAAATCTATAATATATTACAATGCCATAAAGAGAGGAAAATGCATTATATGTATTAGGCTTAATCGTTATATACCAGACACTCAAATAAATTATGGTGAGTAAAACAAATTGCTTCATTTCCACCAGAGTACTAAGCAGAGTAGAAAATAAAGAAAGTGAGCCGTTTATCTATTATCCTTAAACAGGAACCAAAGCCTGGTTTTATCATAAACAGTGAGGGTATCTTACTCTATTTAATTTGAGGGGCTGAGCTATGTAAATTAGAAATAACTTTAATTGCAGATTTGGACTGAAAAACCGAGGAAATGGCTTGTTTGCTTATCTATGATCTTGTGGCAGTTGAACAAAATAAGCATATATTAGGGAGTTTATTTAAGAGGGAAATAAATATATATTTTTAAGAGGAAGATCCATTTTCCATCCTAATAAATAGAATATCCTATTGTACTTGTTTTAGTACTAAATAGGCATTGTATTTATTTCAGTATGTTTTGGTTTAATGAGGTTGATATACTAAGGGGAATTGGAAATATTCTGGAGCAAACCAGCTGTTCCATTGGAGACAAAGAAAAAGTCCCATTGATTTAAAAGGACTTCTAACTTGGCAAAATATTACAGAGGTCTCCAAAACCTTGCTTCAGCAGTAGCCAGCCCTGGTTCCCAAGAGCTACCAACAGAGCATGTGTTCAGTTTATCCATATATAAGCACACGTAGGTCAATGAAAATGGCTGAGCCACTAACAAGTCCACTTGTGCTCGAGCTGGGATATCCTGCACACATGCACTGTTGGTAGCTCGTGAGGACCAGGGATGGCTACCCATGCTAAATCATTGGAAGTTTAGTGATGGTTTTTCCTTTATGGGACAAATGGTTTGCTCCAGAATTTCTCTAATTCTACTTCGTACATAAGCCTCAATGCTTATTGTGAACTCAGTTTTAAGAGAGATTTCTTTCAATATTTAACCCATTGAGTGCCAGAGGGGTACACAAAACATTGCCTACCCCTTTGGCATTCAAAGGATTAAAATTCCAAAATATATTGTGTAAAGAATAACGCGTAATACCTTTTAACTCTTTGAGCGCAAGAGAGAGAGGCATCTAACTCACTGGAATGCAACGCGTTGACTATGTCTCTGGCACTCAAAGGGTAGTGCGTAGGATTTCTTGTAAATTTATTAACCCATTGAGTGCCAAAGGGGCACGCAAGCCATTGCAGAGCAATGTGTTGCGTACCCCCTCTGGCGCTCAAAGGGTTAAATTGGAATCAGGAAATATTTTCATTTTAGGTAAGCAGTTCTGCTTAGAAAATGCGTTAGAAGTTCTTTTACTTCTATAAAGTGTTGCGTGCAATGATTCTTTTGTCCTACACCACAGTTCTAAGATTGGTTCCTGAAGGCTATAATTGCCTTACTGATCTTTCTTAAAATTTCATTTTATTCATAGAAATAGACAGTCTTTTTCCAAATAAAAGTGTGTGTGCCCTTTAGTTAACATTGCTCTAAGTTTTTACTGCAGTGCTTGGAATACCTGTAGTCATAGAAAAAAAAGAAAAGAAACATGCTTTATGTTTTATAAGCCTTTAAAACCCAGTTTAGTATCCTCTTTAGAGAGGTGATTCAATTATACAACAAATTGAAATAATTAGCAAAATAGCACTAATTGTAACATAATGGAAAACAAACGATACAAATTCTTTTGTTGAAGTACTCAAAGAGTTGAAATCATGCCGTTCATTTGGCTACATGCAGATAAATAACCAGGACCTTTCTTTGGATGTCATGCCCATAGTGGGTAAACAGCAAGCTCTGCAAATGTACCTCTGATGTATTCCTAAATTAAGTTTTAATGATTATTTTAATGATTATTAGTGCACAGAGGTCTGGAAAAAGCAATGGACATGTTATTTGATTGCTTCAAAGTACCTGTGAAATGGCTTTAATTTTCAGACAGGGAAAGAAAGTAATTTACTCCTTTTAGTTTGGATGTTGTTTCTGTAATACAGACATATTTTTATATTACATTGTGCGAACAGTATTCTTTGATTCCTTGATAATGTTATCTGAGAGCAGTGAGGAAATGATAATGCTCCTTGCTAGCTACACTAGAACTTTCTGGAGAATATATTCTTTGTCATAGCTACAATTGCTGCAACATTGGCAAAAAGTAGGAGAACGACCAGAGGAGAAATATCTGTCACTTACAACCTATTAATTATTTCTGTCCAAAAAGCACTCAGTCTTTAAGTCTTACAATGATTACTGACAAAAAATTGGCTAAATACATTTTATTTCAGTTTATTAAAAATAGTACAATTAAAGAAAAATATATTCTCATCTCATTAATCCCCTTGGCATTTGCCCCCCCCCTACAATTACCCCTTCCATATAAACAAAGAGTCTGGATGGGCTGGCCTGGGGGTCATATTATGGCTTTTTTCCCCCTTGGAAAAATTTCTACGGACACCTCTGCACATTGGTGATGAGGGCTTTTTGACACTAGAGGACAAGAGCAATTTTGCCTTTTTAAGTATGCCTTGTTCATATTTTTCCTTTAATTCATTTAGTTCACCCACACAACTTATATACCATTTTTAAGCATAAGTAGGGCTTTATTTTAATACTATGTTTATATGGACAACCTAATAATTAATTGATTTGAATATGAGAAAAAAGAAAAAAAAAACCACAACTTTTTAAAGGTTGTCCTGTCATAATTTGGGCTCAACTGGCTCATTTTTAATAGGGACTAGATAAAAGGTATTACTAGTGATTCATACTTCCAAAATATCCTTTTGGGCGGTACTTGTCCCTTGTTTCCTCCCTGGTGTCCCCCTTTTAGGCGATCAGACTATGTGGTGTGTATGTGTGTATCACATTACTCCATAGTAATAAAACTGACATTAATATTTGTTTAAACGTCAGTATATGTGTTTATAAAGTAGGCTGTGTGAATTACATATATTGGGCTTGCTCAAAATAATTTATTCAGTTACAGAAAGAGGTGGCCTTAGGTCATCAAGTCACCAGACCTGCTCTACTCTAGTTCTGTGACATTTCCCTTGTGGGGATGTGTGTTCTCTGCTTATCTCTTCCTCTCGGTCAGGCAGAGAACATTGACAGATGCAATGTATACTATACATTGCCTTTGTCCGTAGCTCACCCGGTATGTGATCATGGTTGCAGCAATCACATGTGCCGAACCACCGAGAAAAGCTGAAACTGACCACTCTGGTCCTGGAGCAGTCAGTTACAGTCTTCCTGGCATGATCACAGTGCACTCTGAGCGGGGCTACGATCATGAAATTAATGCTGTCTTGGCCTGTCACTCATTGAGAAGGGGTCAAAGAGATATTTTTTTGCCAATATTGCATTGATTCTAAATATTACCTTTTTCCCACCAGAAATTATCATATTTTTTATAATCTGTTTATGTCGTGAGAGTTGCAGTGCTATGAGCAACCATTTTATCTTTGCTGCTAAATCAGGTGTGGAAGCTGAAAAGAAAACGAGTTTGCTGTGCTAGGCTTTACTGTGAAAACTGGGCAAGTTTGAACAGGAACTATCAACAGACAGTGCCAATGAGGCTCATGTCTGTAACACAACTGGCATACACAATCAAGCAGGCACCGGTAGATAAACTGCTTATTAATAATCACTCCAATAGTGTGGTGCACATCAGGTTTAAAATATACAATCACTAGAAACAGTTCTCCCTGGGAAGAAAGGACAGGCAAGAAACCAAAGAAGATTTCTCTCTATCTTCCCAAAGGAAACAAAAAAGAAACATGATAATGGAGACACTCAAAATAAGCAATAATGAAAAAAATACAATTTTTATCTGTCCAAATACAGATGAGAACAACAAAATTAAAAACAATTAAAAAACACATATATAGAGAAGATCAAGAATTACTCCAGCTCTTATACAAAATACAGAGACAATAAGTCATTAAATACATCACTATATTATTGCACTAACATAAATAATCAAATCCCTTCTGGATGGAAAAATAACCCCATAATATGAGACAGTATACCTATTACAAAGACAAGAACAAACTTATCTTAAATATATAAATAAGCCCAAAAATTTGGACAAAAAAAGTGCAAAACAACTGTGGAAGTATACTTATCCTTCAAGTATAAGACAGGGTCTCATCCAGACAAGGACTGAAAAATAAAGCTGGAGCAAACTCAAGAAACCTCTCAATAACTAATCCCTACGCATGTTGCCACAAATGGCTTTGTCAGGGGATACCAACCAAACAACGGCTACCAATATTTGAATGCAACAGGATAGCTTTGTCCACTAGATGATTGATGATTGTCTTTTATATTTTTTATAGGCTTGTATATGTTGATGGCCCAAGGATCATCAACTATGATCGGTCTGTTTTGGAATCAGGTGAATTCTGGTGAAGCTCCAGTATATTTGTAAGAAAATGGATTCGCTCTATGGTGGATGAGAATCCCAATCAACAGGCTAGATGGAGAGCCATTATGTTGGATTTTTTTCAGCGATTAAGTTATTCTTATGAGTGGACTCCTTGTATATAGGCCTACTAAGGAGGTGGTGAAGTGATGAATTCCATTCATCAAAGTTCCTGGATCGATGGAATTGGAAGCCAATGGATGAGCATCATATATGAAGGACTTTGGCTTCAAAGCCTTCTCTTTGGACTGATTAGTTTAAGTGAGATTATTGCACTAAGAAAGAGATTTTGATTAATCCTTTATGGATGTTAGGTGCAGTATATTTAGATCAATATGTCTGGTTCTATATGAGGTTGTATAATAACTTTTGGTTCCTTGTAAAAAGTGAAAAACAAAATGTATATGCTCTTTTGTACTTTATATGATATGTGTATTTTTCCTTGTATATCATGGTAAGCTGTATTTTGTATTCTTTTGAAAAATGTTTGGCTAAGGAATTTTTGTGTATGATACAGATATTTTTTGCATATGTTTTGATTTTTGCACAGGTGCCAATGGGGGGTATTGCTATCAATATTTCTTGGTCCTTTTTGATTAGGATAGTATGTATAATTATGAATATATAACGTGTATATGTGTTGATTATGTATTACATCCTGATAGCCTATGCAGTGATTTTACTCTTATCCTTGAAATATTATAGGCATGAGGACTGTTGGGCTGTTAGGATGTTTTGGGCATGGAGAGACTATGATGCTTATGCGCATGGGGATGCCATTAAGAAATGTATAATTATGCTGTCTTTATTAGTAGCCGGTTCATAGATAAAAATACGGTGGACGTATGAATTTGTATTGACGTTTGACATTATTCTTTTGGAGGTAAATATCGAATGTGCACTTACGCATAAATTACTAAATTTTTTGTTGATTTGCAGAGCATGGCGGATGAGCTTTTTGATATTTTTCTCAGTCCGTGCTCTCATCTATCGGAGTGTGGACTTGTATTGACATCTGACATTACTTAGGAGGTAAACATCGAACGTGCTCCTGCGCATAAATGACAACATTTTTTTTCTGATTTGCAGAGTATGGTGCATGCGCTATTTGATATTTTTCACAGTCCGTGTTTTCATCTATCGGCGATCTATAAGGCATGGCACAGGCGCTGGTAGATATATGTCTTTAATGTTTATATATAAACTTCTTATTTTAGTTTATTATTCCTTCAGGGACACTATATACGGGTGGTGTTATGTATTACTATCCACAGGATATGTTAAGATAAAGGATCAGGTGATTAGTGAGAGCATCTCCCATTGGTTCCTGTTGCATTCAAATATTGGCAGCCGTTGTTTGGTTGGTGTCCCCTGATGAAGCCATTTGTGGCGACATGCATAGGGATTAGTTGATGAGAGGTTTCTCGAGTTTGTTCCAGCTTTATTTTTCAATCCTTGTCTGGAAGGGACCCCGTCTTATACTTGAAGGATAAGTATAGTTCCACAGTTGTTTTGCACTTTTTTTGTCCAAATTTTTGGGCTTATTGTCCCAGGAGGAACTGTTTCTAGTGATTGTAACACAACTGGAACAATTTTGAGGCAAACCAACAGCACCATAGAGGACAAATAAAATTCTAGAGATGTCCCAGCACCTTGCATATTTGAGGTAGCTGCAAAGACAAATTTGATGATCTCGTTGGTAGTTTGTAGGATCCCAAATGACCCCTTAGGCTTGGGATAGCTGAAAGCATTATTATTGCACAGTGCAACCCAACTGCACCATTCATAGTAGTGACATTAGCACCATTAAAAGCTGGCAACAAGGCCTGGGGCAGTAAGCATGAGACCTGCAGCTTTAGCCCCCTCAGGGAGTATCAAGCAACATCCCTGGTTCCCAGCATTGTGGCTTTCACCACATCATCAAGTGATAAAGAATATATATTTTATAGTGTAAAACAATTCCTTTTTTTACAGGCTACATGTCATTGGCATACATCTCACAACCCTTTCATGATCTGAGGTTATGTTCAAAACAATCACACAAGCACATCTGCAGTATGTTGATCCTCAATGGGTGAAAAATGGTATGAAGTCAGTATTCCACCATCAAATCTATTCACACTAAAATGTCTGAATTGACACATAGATACACATACAAACACAGACAGACAAACACACACACACACACACACACACACAGAAATATACACACACTCACAGGTACAGCAGTGCAGCTGGCAACAGCACCAACAGTTGTGCTGGTGCTAAGTCTCTTTGAATACACAATTATAACAAATTATTTTTCTCTTTACACACAGATACATACATACACGGATACATACACACACAAACACATGGCCAAATACACAAACAAACACACATGAACATATACACACAAAACACTGTTGAAATAAACTCTTCAGTGCAATACACATTGGTTGTGTTATAATTAACTTAACATCTAAGGCTTAGTTCACACTGATGACATTAGTGCAGTAACTGAGGACCATGATTGAGAAACTTTGCTATAGTGGATCTCTAAACAGATAAATCATGTGTTATAATGCCATAATGTATAATTGAGGTAAGCCCCTCATGTCTATATATACATGGGGTTTTAAACTGGAACGTAATGCAACAGTATATATCAGACTTTTAGTAAAAGCCTAGAGTGTCCTGACAGTGTGGGCGTCCCACTTTCTTCCTGCACTGTTAGTAAAAGTAAGTAAATATAGGGGATATATTTTTACATATGTAGCAAAGAATATCTATTCGATTCCATGAAAATCAATGTATAGTTGCCTAGGTACATTACTTAACAACTTGTAAAATAATCCCAGTTCTTAAGGGGTTAATCTGTGAATAATTCACATTGATCGATTTGAGTCGGAGTCATTTACCTTAAACTGCTCGGACATTAGTGAATTTTGAGGCACTGCACTGAACACATCTCTATCATCCAAGTAGTTAAAGTGAATATATAATCTAAAAAGTCATTTTACAGCCTGTGAACTTGTGTACTGCACATTCTCTTCAACAATTTGGATCTATTCTTAAATTCAAGAAATGTGTCCTTAATTCACACCCCATGGGCACTCAATTAATTTAATTTTTTTCACAGTTCATGCAGAGGTAGAGATTTAAATTTAGACATCTCACATATCCTGCAGAGCTAAAACTATGACAATCCGCTACACTGAATGCACAAGAAAAGATTCCACATTTTGATTAAAAATAGGCTTGTAAAATGTCAGACCAAGGGATTTAACATGCAGATTATAGTATCTATGACATCTTAAATACCAGTATATTTGCTTTCACTAGGGTGTAAAATGATTATACTAACAACAAACATGTTGGAGAAATACTTGTTTTGAATAATCGTGGTATAATTTTATAAATAACAGAATATTATTTTATTTTGATTGCAATATCCTCATTGTCATAATGAAATATTTTTTCACCAACACATGGATCTCTCTACACCACAGGCAGTCAATTGTTGGACCTCCAGCTGCTGGGGACTATATATTCCATATATTATTGGACCTCCACTTTTGTGGATTACAGCTCCCATCATCCCCAACCAGCCAATGGCTGGTTGGGGATGATGGGAGCTGTAATCCACAACAAGTGGCGGTCCAATAATTGAATATTTCTTGTCTACACCATTTCCTAGCATGTCCATTGAACTATTCATTTTTTACACAAGCTTGCTATTGCTATTATGTAGTTGGTAGATAAAAGAAAGGTGTTTTCATTTGCAGAGTTCCATCCACATGCATAATGTATGAATGTGACAGTGCAGCCCATTTTATGCATGTATAAATCATGTGCTTGCACTTTGGGCATGTACAAGCACATATGTATACTTTAGTGCACAGAAACTCACAGTCTCCACCATTGTTAAAGCTATAATGTGAGCAAGCCCCTGAACAATTCTGCACATGGAAAAGGAAGAATTTTACACCAGTCACCTCTGTGATTTGTTAGTACATCAAACATTATGTACAAAAGGAAAGAGGGGCAATTTCAGAGCAAGCCAACTATAGCACTGGGAAAAATATAGCTTCCAATTGATTTAAATAGGGCTTATAAAGGGTTAGTAATAGCTGAAAAAAATGCATGTCTGATTGATCCTCATATAATGTGGGTCATGGAGCACTGTATTTCAATATTTTACATTTTATAGTTCAACGGTAATTAAATTCTAAATTATCCCTCTACTGCCCTTTTCACCTACGTCATGCTGCCTCTCTGAGCCGGCCGGATGGAGGTCAGCGAGGGACAATCTTCATTGAGCATCCTTCGTCAAATGGGGCAGGGTTTTCCTTATACTCAGTAGATGAAGAATGTCCCTCACTGCTCTCCATCCAGCCAGCTCAGAGAGGCAGCATGACGTAGGTAAAGGGGGAAGGAGGGGGATACTTTAGAACTGAATTACTGTTGAAGTACAAAACATAAAATATTGAAATACAGACTACATGACCCACTTTATATGAGGATCAATCAGAGCTACATTTTTTTCAGCTATTACTATCCCTATAACCCCTTGAATGCTAGAAAGGTTGGAGCTGCATTGCAGAGAAGGCTTCACTAGCATTCAAGGAGTTAAAACATGTCAATTACATCAAAAGGAGTTTTAGGACTTTTTATTTCTCCCGTATGGTATAGTTGATTTCCCCTCAATTACACCAGTTTACTTTAGTACATAAGGCACATAGAGCGGAATGCAAGAAACTAGTACAATCGCTATTTACTTTTGATGGCAAGTACGTTTGCAATTAATTTCCATACCCCTCTGGCACTCAAAGGGTTAATTTAGGAGCATGTGCTCTTCAGCATCAATGTGTTGCTTGCATTAAAACATGAGCAATTGCAAACAATGCATAAGTGTACAGCTTTAAAAAAATTGTGAATACTTCATTTTCTTGTATTCCACCCACAGACTTGCACATTGCCTTCCCCTTGGCACAAGTTGTGTAAAGAGAATTTTTATCATGACAAGCTTACTAAATAGACATTCACATTTTTTATTCTATTTTAAAGCTGAATTGTATATGTGTATCCGCTAAAACTTTACAAAACTAACAATCACCAAGATAAATGAAACAGATCAATAAAATTAAATAATGGAGTACCTACCCCAATGATAATACAACGTAGTTTGTGCATGGAATAACTTATAGAAAAAGAATGTAATGAGAAAAGCAAGAGCAAGGGGGGATTACTTTTTAACTATAAAGCAGTGCATTACTAATTTTCACCCCCAGAGTTAATTTAAAGTGATATTAATGTTTCACAAAAACAGCAGCTCTAATTAATCTTCATAGTATTTGAGCCATAGAGAGGGTAATTTCAATACTGTCAGAGTTGTAGTCCAAGAGTAATTGAATGATAAAGTTTCCCCCTCCCGTCCCTTTTACCTAGTGTAAGCCACCTCCCCTCAGATGTGGAATCCAGTCCATAGACCAGACAGCTCACATCAAGGGTCAATCTTCTTATTGTGAGAACAAGGAAAACACTGCTCCCATTGACAGGTTTTTCAGCTTTTTCCCTTATCTTAATTGAAGATTGTCCCTCTCTGCAATCTCCCTTGGCACACCCTGCTGTTCTGAGCTGAGCAGTGTTACATCAGTAAAAGGGGTGGAGGGGGATACATTATCATTCAATTACTCTTGAACTACAACTCTGACAGAATTGAAATAACACTCTCCAAGGCCCAAATACTATGGTGATTAATTAGAGCTGCTTTTATTGTGAAACATTACTATCCCTTTAACCCCTTAACGACCCTTGACGGTCATAGTACGTCAAGGGTTGATCTGACTGAACGACCCATGACGTACTATGACAGTCATGGAGTTCCTGGCTCCCCCCGCAGCTGCACGCCGTTCAGGGAGTCCGGAACCGGAAAAAAAAAAAAAAAAGCTCCTCGGACGTTGAGTCACGTCGCGGCGCTTATACCCTGGTTGTTAAGGGGTTAAGCATGTTTTTACACTTTTGTTGCAGTTTACAGTCAAATAACAATATTCAGTGCTTTTCTGTTAACAACTCACATATGTCATGCACTGTTTTTTTTTTCTCAGAAGACCCAGTGGTTTTACATGATACCACTGATTTTTGGATATCACCAAACACGACCAAAAAAATGTAACCAGAATGCAATAGTTTGCATTTGATTGAAATTCCAATAAAGTAAATGACGTACAACTTTCCTGGAGTGTCTTTGTTCTGTGTTCCACCAGCAAATACTCATGGCTCTGCGCTTAGCATTAAGTCACTTTTATAAACACCAAACTTCATCTTTTTATGTGTACGTCTTTCTATAAATGTAGCATTTGAAAAAGTGCAAAATTCTCTTTTTTCTGCTTTGCACCATTCTGCATTTCATGCACAAAGTAACACGAAATATAACATGTACACTCACATTTATCCTCTTTCAAATGTACTGAAATTCCTGAAAACCATGGAATATCATATTAGATTTGGAGGCTTACTGAGTAAAACATTACAACATTAGCATGAGTTGACTGAAGGGGTTCCAGGACCACAAAACTGCATTCACCAGAGTCTGTCAGTTTTCTTGTTTGTTTTTTTTTTCTACGACATAACTGTGCTTAAATGTTGGTAACAGCTACAAACAAGAGGAAAATGTATATAATGCATAAAAGATAAATGATCTACATCAAATGAGATGTAACTTGATTTTACACCCCTAGCCTGGTGAGAACAAATGTTTCCAGAAGGTGGCCAGAAATACAAAACTACCCCTACTAAAATCATTTGGTTTTCTTGCAGTTGTAACCCTTTGAGCTCCAGAAGAGTGTGTAACACAAATGTGTTGCACACCCATCTGGCACTCAAAGAATTAAAATACATTCTCCATGTACTAAAATGGCTGTAACAATAACAGATATGAAGAAAAGGTATATAAGGATTACCATTTTGGAAAAAAAGACAACCAACCACATCAAATGGCGGGGTCACTTTCCTTTCTACCATTAGGCTTGGGAGCATTAATGTTCCCGGGAGGTGGTGCTATTTGAAAAAAGAAATAATTTTAACATTTCTCTCACATCAAGTAGATTCTAAGCTCCATGGGGCAGGGTCCCCTTGCCAATGCATAATTCCTTTTGCTGTCCCCCCAGTGTATGATTCCCTTTTCTGTCCCCAATGCATGATTCGCTTTACTGTCCGCCAATGCATGATTCCCTTTTCTGTCCCCCCAATGTATGATTCCCTTTGCTGCACCGCTCATTAATAATGCAATGATCACACTTTAGCAAAATGCTCTTAACCCAGTCCTGTATTTTTGTATTGTACAATTATTATTCCTGTAAAGCTCTGTGTACATGTATGGCGCTCTATGAATAAAGATACATACAAATATACATACGTCAAATATACAAAAGTCTTTGAAAACCATTGAATTGCCTACTGTAGTCAGGAGTTACTGCCAGAAAAAGATGATACTACATTGGAAAGGTTTAACATACTGTAGGGGATGCCAGGAGCACTAAACTACATCTATCATTTTCATTTTCTAATATTACCTGCCTGCACTAAAATGGTCATAACAGTTACAGCCACAGGGAAAAGGTAGACAGCGTATATTATTTTGTAAAGTAGGCAGCCAGATACAACAAGACACATCTAGGTTGGTGAACACAAATGTTTAGAGGAAGTGACACTAAAGGAAAAAATACTTTTTAACATTTTCATCACTTAAAATATGCTAAAATGTTTTTAAACAATAGAATTTGCTATTGTATTCAGTACCTACTGTTGGCCAGGGAAAAATGGTACCACATTGGCATATTTTGACATAAAGTAGGGGGTGTCAGGAGCATTAAACTACATATGTCATTTTACTTTCTATCATTACCTGCCTGTTCTAAAATGGTCATAATAATAAAGACACAGGGAAAAGGTAGACAAGGCATACTGTTTTGTAAAGTACACAACTGGCTACATGTAATGAAGAGTCTGTCTACCCCTAAGATAGCATGCACAGATGTTTCCAGAAAGTGGCTATATAGGAAAATATTTTTAAACATTCCCCCACTTTAAAGATACTGATATCTTTCATAACCATGGTATTTCCTACTGTACTCAGTATATACTGCAAGCTCAAGAAAAATGGTATCCCATTTAACATGAATTAACATACAAAACAATCTTTTTTTTTTGTATATATATATGTGTGTTTGTGTGTGCATGAATTTGTGTGTGTGTGCATGTAAGCATGTATATATGTGAGTGTACATGTGTTTTTGCGTATGTTGAGTGTGCATGATCTGGGTCCCACCCACACACATCTCTTTATGTGTGTAAAAAAAGTAAACTTAAATCAAAGAGGAAACTTTCCTGCTTCATAAAAATGCACCCTATATTTTTAGAGATAAAGTAAGTGTGATTAGGGCTCTTTAGGAGTCCCCCCAACCTCTCTGTGCTCACACTATATGCATTTTGATCATGTCAAGTTATCTGTGTCACCCAACATTTACGTATTTCAGTCTACCCTTATATATAAAAGGTGGTGCCTCTCTTTAAAACAAAGGTAGCCCAAAATCATATCTGCAAGGGAAACCAAGATTGGAGCTCTTTAATCCTTTGAGTGCCAGCGGGGTACGCAACGCATTGCTTTGCGATGCGCTGCGTATCCCTCTGGCACTCAGAGGGTTAAGAGCTCCTTCCTCCCCATTCAATACTGTGTAATAATGTTGGGTGATTGAGACATCACCCAACATTATTATATAAAAGCATCCCCTCTTTTGATAAATGGAATTCCTCTCTTTCAAACAAGCATACTCTGGAGCAGCTGAATAATGGGGGCTGATATCTACATTCTTAAAAAGTCTCCCTCTGCTCCTGTTAAAAAAAAAAAATTAATGTAACTGGCCTCTAGTGGGATCCAAAACATAAATGATGTCATGTCGCTCTCCTGTGATGACATAGTTTTTTCTACGGGATTCACCCATCAAGAGACTCCCACCATGGATTGAGTATTTCCCCAAAGGTATGTCTCAGTCCATGGCAGTAACCCCCTGTGCAGGACTGCAGAGGACATGGATGTTCATGTCTGAAACAACAAAGTGGTTAATGCACAATGGTTATGAAAAACATGAAATACTGCAGGCTTACACTGGTTCCATGGTAGTCCTATAGAATGAAATTTTCATGTGTCCTGCATTAAAGGTAGTGCCTGAATCACCTTAATTAAAGGGCAATTGTCATGTATTACTAAGTCTGCTTATATGAGAGTGGATTTAGTACAAGGCTGAGGCTGCTCTAGAACGGCTATTGTTTGGGGGGGGGGGGGGGGTAGTGTGTCCGTAACCTTTTTTAAAGTGATAGAGAATTCTAACTATGCTTTCAATTCATTTTCATAGTTATGAAAGGTATTTAGGTGTCACTCATTTTAGAGCGTTCTGTTGTAATAATAGCTGGAACCTGAAGTGCAATAACATGGCTTCTTGAAAATGTCCTGTGTTTTTGAAGATTAGTTGTTTTACATTCTTCTCTGTAAATTACCTTTGACAACATAATTGCTAAGCAAACCTCTTAACACATACAATGCGTTTTACGTCTACATATACCAATGCTATAAATCCCTTTATGCAAATATGGCTGTGACAATAACTAAGCTTTTGTTTGTATGTTTATTTATTTTCATACTTAGTTTTTTTTCTAGATCATACTTAGCGTTTTTCTAGTGACATTTTAAAATGCATTCTAATTCATCCTTCAGTTTTTTATTAAATGAGACAGTCTCCTTTCTGACTTTCCATATTCTGCACATGTATATGTAAATCTAAATTGTCTTTTTTTAACCTTCACATTTTTTTTTATTACATTTTTATGTCTCTGATATTAAGCTCCCTCAATCAGTCTTTCCAGAGAGAGATTTCACTGTGACAGCAGATATATTTTTTACAATATTGCAGTTTTTCTGCAGTAGTAAGACCTCTGTATTTTGTAAAACAGTGGTCCGAAGCTCATTCCTCATGGGTGTCTAACAGGCCATGTCTGTAGTATAAATAAATTACTGAGCCTCTTATAAACACACCTGTACTTAAGTAGAGAAATCTAATAGACATGGCCTGTTATATGCCCCTGAAGAGGTGGTTAGAAATGTGAACCACTGCTGTAGATGAAGGCTTTCCTACATTGTTTCACTGTCTTTTTTTTTTTTTTTACATTTGACCTTTTTTACGTTTTGAACTCTCTGTTTATACAGGACCACAAACAAGCTCTCTGAATTGCTCTGCAATGCGTTGCATACCCTCTGGCACTCAAAGGGTTAAAAAATATTGGCAAACTGACTTAAAAATTTTAACCCCTCGAAGACCAGAGAGGTGTGCAAAGCAATACATTGCTCACCCCTCTGGCAGTGAAGGGGTCAACAAAAGGACATGCCTACACTGTTGTCCTTCAGACTGCATTCACATTTATCTATATAATTTATTTTGTGGCATTTATTTTCTTTTGTAGTCCACTGATAATTGTTTCAGTTTATAACTTAGACTTTTTATAAATTATTTACTTTATTTATGCTCCTATGCTGACCAGAATGCTAGCACTGTATTCAGCATTTGACCCTTATATACTCTGTGTGTCTTCCCTTAACACTTTAAATTGTAAGCTTTCAGGCAGGGACCTCACTTCCAGTGTGCAAAGTAACCCTGTATTGTCAAAACACTTACGTTCAAAAGCTCTGCACACACTTGTGACTCTATATAAATAAACATATGCATTCATTCATTTTGTAATCTGGTAAAGAGTAGTATTCCTTACAATCCATACAGGACAATTGAAGACTACTATTAGCTCTGAGGTGGGGATGTGGACTAAATGAGAGAATATACAGGAAGCAGCCATTTTGTGGCTAGACTGTCATTTGGCCAGGACCATTATAATATGTTTCAGGATATTTTTACTCTGTGTGCAGCACTTGCAAGTTACAAATAGACTGCACTCTAAGTAGGTTACTAGTCTTACCTGATTGAGCATCTCTGACTACTACTTTTTAAATTACTTTTGGGCTTGGTCAATAGGGAAATCAAGATGTGGACACCTTGTAAATGAGTACCTAAATGATGAGGCCAAGCAGGGCTTATAATTTTAAGTCCTTTGCTACTAGCCAGACCTGAAAAGTTACTCGTCACTGCAAGCCAAAACATACCCACCAGGGCTGAATTTCTACTCGACCAGGGCGAGTGGAAATTTTGAGCACTGAGGCCAAGAAGGCTGAAATGTATGCCCAGTGTTTTCTGTTTCTCTTGTTCAGAGAGGAGTTGCATGGCATTTTGTATCTATATTGTTACCATGATATTTTTTCTCTGCGTATGGCACTTCTGACTGAGCTAAAATAAATATTCTGGCCTTTTATAGATAAGTCAATCTGTTATACAAATTGGAAGCAAACAAAGAAAAGGCTGCTGACCAGTATGTGATATCAGAACAACAAATGAATCAATCTCAAAAGGCATATAAAATGGTACTTACTGAGCTGATCCTACTAGTGATGAAATCCAACTCCGGTAATAGCATGCGGGGAATAATGACCAACTTCCACTTGCTCGAAGCTCAAACTCATGGATGAGATGGTTACTAGCTGGTTATAGTAAACAAGGGGATTCAATATAAAATTACAAAGGATAAAATATAGATACAATGAAGAAATCAAGACAGTAACACTCTCAACAGGTTTCTTAGCTGACATGTTATTTCATCAGGAGCAAATTGTTACATTTTACATCATGATACAAATGAAGTTGTAACAATTCACTCCGGATAAAATAGAGTGTCAGCAAAGAAACGAGATGAGCATGTTACTAGATTTTGTTATCTTCATTGTATGTATATTTCATTTTTTTAAATTTTATATTAAATATTTGGATACATATTTATCTGGTGTTCCCCTTGTTTACTGTAACCAGCTAACAACCATTTGACCCACAAGTTGGAGCCTCAAGCGGGGTAAGTCGGCCATTATTCCCTGCCTGCTATTACTGGTGTTGGATTTCACCACTGGAAACAATCATATTCAGTAAGTGCCTGTTTATATGCCTTTTCAGATATATTCATTTGTTGTACGGGTCAGTGCCCTTTTCTTTGTTTGCTTCCTTCTTTACTGTTGAGGTGGTGAGCAGTGCTTAAAGGAGAGGTGACCAGATTCATCTAGGAGGAAGATTGTGTCATCTGTGTGGGGGCAGTGCAATATCCCTCACAAGTTCTAAACATTTTGCTTTGTTTTATATTTATCGTTTTGGAGTTGATGGTATTACCCCATGAGGTACCCCTTTGTTTTTCTGTTTTGTTTTCTATTTTACACAAATTAACATCAACTTATTTCTAGGGTATTGTCCCCTCTAAGGCTACTCTTTACAATTAGTCTTCCATCATATCTGAATTACCTGTAGTTTAGTAATTTGAGGATTAAATACATGTGATTTGAAGGTTCTATTTATTGTTAAAACTATTTTGAGTCTTTGGATGCTAGTGACATCTGAAATACTGTGTAGACACCTCTAACATCCAAGAGGTGCAGGTACACGAGTGGAGAAACAAACAGATGTGAAAAATTACTCTTATTTGGTATTCTATTAATTCCTTAAATTATTTATTAAAAAGCAATGACTGCATTTCCCCCTATTTAATGGCCATATGTTGAAGATTAATTTGCCTTAGTCAATTGCCAAATACAATTATTAGGCTTCAGAAAAAGTCATTAGCAAGGATGTTTTTAACTAACAATATTTTTAAGGTTGCTGTAATTAGAAAGGTTGAGCTATAATCTTTTAAAGGGATAGTGATTTCTATATTAAAGTTTATCTCTGAGTCTTCTATATGGTTTTTATAATATATATCGCTATGTTTAATTACTTACATGTTTGTATTTCATAAGATATTAAAGCTGAAAGAATCCCACTCCTGCCCCTTCTGGTCACCTCCCATTAGAGCTGCAATCCGGTCATGGGACTGGACGGATGCAGCGAGGGACAATCTTCAGTCACTAAGTATAAGGAAAACCCTGCCCCCTTCAGGAAGGTGGGCAGGATTTTCCTTTTACTTACTGAAGATTGGCCCTCTCTGCATCCACCTGGACCAGACAGAGGTGGAGTAACTCGGCCAGAAGGGGTGTGAGGGGGATCCTTTCTTCTTTAATATCTTTTGATCTATAAACATGTAAGTGATTAAACATAGCGATATATGTTGTAAAAACCATACAAAAGACCAGTGATAAACTTTAATATAGACATTACTATCCCTTTTAGTCCCAGTTTTGATAAGCCTAGTATAAATGACAGTGACATTGTACAACAGTTAGGCCCATATTTATAAAAGGAACCTGGAGTTATTCTGGAGGAAACCAACTTCCCCATAGGGGACAAAATATGAATACATTTAAATAGAGCTCTTTAACCCACTGAATGCCAGCAAGGTTTCCAATGCATTGTGGAGTCACCTCTAACATTCAAGGGGTTAAAAGCCCAATTTAATATAACAGGATTTTTTTATTTTTTCCCATATGGTGCAGTTGGCTTTTTTAAATATATGCCTCAGAGTCAATCCAAGTGCCACAAAGCAGAGATTACTTGCTACTGTACCTGGGAACTGGATCTGGCCCGAAGACTCCAATTTTTTAGAGTTAATTACCAGGATTCCGGGAACAGAGGCTGTTTCTCACGCATTGGTGAGTTTCCTGTGAAACGTTGCCCACTTCTCCTCCTTACAACTCTGTTCCTCTCACTTCCTGTCCACTTCTTCTCCTTCCCACCCTGTTAACCCACTTCCCACCCATTTCACAAGTACAATGCTGATAAGCCCCGCCCATGCAATTAACCTACCTTCCCCGGAGAGGTTCCCAGGAATGCTTACAAGAGTTATCAGTCAGTGCAGCACCTATATTTTCATGATGCACAATCAGGTACAATATTGAGTTTTATCCCAAATCACAGTTTAAAATTACATAGATATTCAGACCTGTGATGGGAATGATAAACAAACCATACTTTACTGGTTGCTTATTAAAGAGAGAATTGGGTATTTTATACAAATGCACCTGCACTATATGCATTACAGTGTATGAGCTCTTTAGTGCATAAAGGGAGACACACTCCACTATTGTTAAGACTTTAATGGCCACAAGTCAGTTGTGCTTGCCCCATAACACAACAGGAAATGATGCAGTGTTAAATAATTTCCTCTGTGCCTTGTTTAGAACGTGGTGTTATACAAGGAACAGAGGAAAGGTGCAACTGAAAACACCTATAATCTGCCCATGGTGCAATAGGCATTAGGTGGGACATTTTCAGTTTAAGTATCTTAGACAATTGGTGTTAGGCAGGCTCAGGGTCAGAATACTGATTATATTATCTGATTTTATGAGGAGTCATATTTGTACATTCACCCCAAAGGTGTGCTTATAGAAAAGTAAAATGGAGCAATTCTGGGACAAACCAAATTTACTCCAGGGGAGAAATAAAAGTTCTCACTGATTTAAATGGGACTTTTAACCTCCTGAGTACTAGAAATGTCTCCATCACATTGAAGACTTCCCTAGCTTTCAAAAAGGGTTAGAAAGCTCAGACTAAAGCAATAAGGGGATTTTTATTTATTCCCTATGGTGCAATTGGTTTGCTCTAGAATTGTTCTACTTTGACTTCATACATAAGCCAATATTACCTAAAATGTAAAGGTTCATACATTTTTCTCTTCTAGAGAGCATTAAAATCAGTTTTGGTGCATTAGTCCTAAAGTCTATAAAATAATGTACTCTTCTTGTGAAGGTGTAGAGGGCTGTTCATGACCATATGACCTATCTTTATGTATGCAAGATCTTCATTGATTATTGCAATGTATTCTCACATTAAGTAAAATGACAAACAGGAAATAACCAGGATGGCATTCAGGACTTGCCTGTACTAGCGTCTTAACAATGGAGCAGTATGTACACCTGGATGAACTGAAGTATTGGTACATGTCTATAGGCAAAGGCAAGTGATATGTAATTTGACTTATAAGTGTAGAAAATGAACTGTGCTGGCAGATTCACCTTATGTTCTAGTACACATTTGAGAGAAGCAATGTCGTTTTTTGAGGGAACACGATAAAACAGACTTGTATTTTAATTTTTGCCCTCAGTTCTCTTATACACATAAAAATATAAAATATATTACCTAGATTCTTGTAGTGCTTTGACAAGAAGAGTCTATTGTCACGATGCAGGAAACGTGAGCAATCGCTATTTCCCGTGTGAAAACCACTAGGGAATAGGTTTGCGCATGATTTTGTTGAATTGCATATGAAAATTCAAGATTAGCGAATGGCTGCATATATTTATTTTTTTTGTGGGCGTGGCTAAGATTAACGAATCTGTGTGAGTGGAATAGCGAATGCGCCTAATGCAAGAACTGCTATTGCGAATGAATTTATACGTCTGTGTACTGTTGTCATAAAATGGAATTTTTCATGCGCAATTCAAGAAGCGTTCGGTATTTAGCTTCCTGAATTAGAACATGCGCAAAATCTGCGCACAAAAATGCCTTTATCTGATGCGAACGTTTCTTGCATCGCGCCATATGTTCTCAATTTCTCCTCCTCTGGTGATGTCATCTGCGGAAATCTCACCTAACCCCTTCAGCTCATGCTGTTCATTTACATTGCCCTCAGTGGGCAGATCTTTGGTCATCACTGATTTTGGTGAAGAAAGGTTGAAGGAAGAGATAAGCTTAACAATCTGAACCTATATTAAATCAAAAGGGTGGAGATATCAAAATTAGCTAGATATTTTTAGGTGTGATAATGAATACCAATGATAAGGAGGTCTCTACTGCTGTATTATTTAAGAAAAGCTTTTTATTTTTTCTCCAAGTAGATGGCATGGCCCTTTAACTGTCTGTACCTGCCAAAATTCCAATACAGCTATTGATTACATACACATATTTTCTCGTTAGTGTCCCTGTCCTACATAAGAGAATCTGTTTGTCCTCTAAAACCACTGTATATATTTCTGTTAGGCAGCACATCCTTAAAAAAAGAGGAATAATATGAAGTATTTTTTTATATATTACCAGAGCTGTTTCAAATAGAAAATGTTCTTTTGTTTACTAAGCAATTTTTCTTTACATCGCAATCTGATAACATTGCAAATGCAGTATTCCAAAACACAGCAAAGGGAAATGGAACAGAAAAAAAAAAGAAAGTAAATAGATTGCAGACTGCCGTGGCACATTCAGAATGTGTGAGCAGTTTATGGAACAAATAATCCCATTTAAAAGAAATGTCTAAACTGCTACAAGTATATGAGAGAGCTTCTCCCAATTGAGTGAAAAGGTTCTTTGTTTTTAGACTATGCTATTTCACAGTTTAAACATTTAACCCAAACATTTTACAAGTGTTTGTAGGTGTATATTAAAACAGAAAGGAGATTTTTATCATTTATAATCACTAAATCATTCTATTAGCAAGGGGATTAGCAGGACGAAGTCTAGTTAGCATTGTAAACCCACTGGGTCTGTTTCTACAACTGGGGATTTATTTTCCATTATAACACTTAAAAAAGGAAAAAAAAAAGCAAGAAGAGAAAGGAAAAAAAGAGTTGATAATGTTAATAGTGCGCTTGAAAGAGTTCTGCTATATCCAGAAGTGTTTTCTTAAAACAGACCTGTCACCGTAACACAAATTTAGTTTGTTTTATAGAAAATCAAACTATTTATCTTTTGCACTAGCCATTTTCTTTAAAATGATCTTTGATGTTTTGATGGCAGAGTGTGACAGAGTAATGATTATCCTAAAATGCCACAATATGCCACCAACCAAGGTTAATTTATCAAAAGCTATGTATATAATAAATTGATGTGTTGTAATATATCTATCTATCTATCTATCTATCTATCTATCTATATTTATATATATATATATATATATATACTTGCACAAGGTGGGCACTCCAAAACATAGAAAAAAATTAAAGTAATGCCTGGTGCAACCTGAAAACAAAATATATAACAATCTGCAGATGACAAGCATCAAGTGCACACTAAGGTCTTTTTTTCAAAAAAATAAAAATCCTTTATTACACAATTAGCACTCGTCAACGTTTCGACCCCTGTTGGGGCCTTCCTCCCCAATAGGGGTCGAAACGTTGACGTGTGCTAATTGTGTAATAAAGGATTTTTATTTTTTGAAAAAAAGACCTTAGTGTGCACTTGATGCTTGATGCTCATTCATCTGCAGATTGTTATATATATATATATATATATATATATATATATATATCCTATATAATAATTCCCTAAAACGTGTGTAACTACGAAGTCATGTGGAGTAGAGACTGCCCGCGCCGCAGCTGATACAGAGCTGGATGCTCCGAAGGAGCGTCCAGCTCTGTATCAGCTGCAGTGTGGGCAGTCTCTACTCCGCATGACTGCCCTGCGACCGGCTGGCAGTGGCACTGGCCCGTGTAACGGGCTCTTCAACTAGTGTATATATATATATATATATATATATATATATATATATATATATATACATTTACTAATGTTTCATAGTGTGACAGTTCCATTTTTAAGAAAAAAGAACGAAAAAGCATAGCTGATCATTTTAATGGTGCAAATGTTTGATGGAGTTCTGATATACCCAGATTTTCATAAGATTATTTTTTCATTGATCTATAATGCACGTCCAGGGCAAACCAAAAGGGGATTTTCATTTACCCCTCCCTCGCTCAAATCAGTTCAGAGAAAGAGACAAACCTTTGACAAGTGAATAATGAGAAATGTTTGGTTCTGTTATAACTATGAGTTGAGAAACCTGCAGCCCTCCAGCAGCTGGTGAACTACAATTCTCATCATTGGCCTGCTGAGAATGATGGAAACTGTAGTCCAACAACATCTGCAGGAGGACCACAGATTAGCACTTGAGGTCTATACTCATTTAGCTTTAATGGTTTTCTGTACAGAATTGCTCAAATCAAGCTCTTGAAATTGTTACTCCATACTTCATACTTCGTATTTATTTCAGTTATGGGGAACCTCTCTCTGGAAATGCTCGATTTGCCCCTGCATTTTACTAAAGAGGTTGAGATTTCTACTTTAGAGGCATGCATAGTCTTGAAAGTATAATAAGGATTAAATGTGCTAACTTAAAAAAGGATTTGAGTTCATTGACAGTCAGTGCATTATATATCAAATTTAGTTGTTCTGGATATCTGGTTGTTGGCTGCAATCCAAATAAGATTATAGAGCAGAACTAGCAACTGTTTAAGATGTCTTTGCTGTGAATTCTTTGCGTCTGACAAAGAAGGTTACACTATGAAATTGGGATATAGCGTCTTAAGGCGCTCAAGAGAAAACTGGTCTCATTCAAGGATAAACTAACTATGCTATAGTGGACTATTACAAAGTCCCCAAATCCTTATTGATTGAAATGGGGCTTTTAACGCACTGAATCCTAGAGAGACCTTTAACACTTTGCAAAACAATGGGGTGATTATACGAAAACACATTGTATCAGGTGCGGAAATTCATTTTCAGGTCTGACACCTACCTTATGCCAATTTTCTAAGCTACATACAACAAACGTTCTCCCTTTAATGTCACTGGCACCAAGGGGAGGACGATGGGTCTGTCGATGGGTGTTACTCTAGATCACTCATTAAATAAGGCATTGAGAAAATGTTACAGCAGACGTCAGAGGCTTTAAATTCCTAACAATGACGCAGTGTGTCATCATACTCTGTAGTGCCAATAGCATCTTATCAAACAATGTACTATATAGGGTATACATTTGGTTATGGCTGTAATGCAGGTTTATGCCTTAAAACAGCATTTTGGGCATGCAGGAATTTTTTAACCTGTCTCTGCCCAGGCAATTCAGGTCTCCAATCCACCCATTCAGCGGGTAATGCAAATGATAAAATCCAAGGGCTCAGTATAAAATAAGTTAAAATAAAAGAAAAGAAAAGGAAAACAAAAGCAGGCTGTTCTTCCAATTAAAATTGATATGATCATTTTATACTGAGCCCTTGGATTTTATGATTTATATTACCTACTGAACCAGTGGATTGGAGACTTGTTGTGTCTGAGTAGACATAATTTAAAAAACAATCTTGCATGTCTGAAATGCTGTTTTTAGGCATAAGCCTGTATTACAGCCACAACCAATATCGGTATACTCTATATAGTACCCAGTGATGTAACTATAGGGGTCACAGGGGTCACACTTGCGACCAGGCCCATGCATTCCTGGGCCTGGCCACCACCTGCAACCCCTCCACCTGGCTCCCGTAATCTCCCTCTGGCGCTCTAGTAATGCAGAGTGCTGGGAGATGACATCATCTCCCAGTGCTCTGCATTACTTAGAGGACCGCGCGGGAGCTCCAGGTAGGAGGCAGGAGATGGGGACATTGTGGAGATTGAGGGGCAGTGTGGAGGGGGTCAGTGTGGTTGAGGGGGGCCAATGTGGGGGGCGGCCCGCGGCAATTCTTGAACCAGGGCCCAGAGGCTTCTAGTTACGCCTCTGATAGTACCTTGTTTAATAAGGCTCTATTGCCCCATCCCCTTTGTTTCTTTTGTCTTTTATGCCTACTGTTCCTTTGGTGGAAATTTTTGGGTGAGTGGCCAGAAGTTTATATAAATGTTTTTGATGAACACTCGTGTCTTAATGGTCATTATTACTGTCTACATTTTCCTGAGCCTTCTTTGAACTCATTGACAATAAGTAAAGCTATGTAAAACGTTACATTTTTTACTTGTTTATATTGCTGCTAAAACAATAATCAAAGGGGGCTACTATCAATCTACATTAAAGGGATAATAATGCCTGCTGTTAAGAAACTTTAATATTATAGATATTAAAAATATAAATTCAATGATGTATGCGTTGTCTCTCAAATATGTACAATTTGAGAGATATACACTGCTAAAGTTCCCCCATCCCTCACCTTTCACTGAAGTCAGCTGTCTAGCTGACAGCAGGAGATTCGGGTCATGAAGCCCTTCATTGGAAGGGTCTAGTGTGCCTGGCTTGCAAGCACACTTTGTAGACCATTCCAGTGAAGTATTTCTTTTTTGATAGTGCTATTTTGGCTCTGCTGAAGAGCCGCCAGCCGGTCCCGGGACCAGGATCTCCTGATGACAGCTAGAGGCTGACATCAGTGAAAGGGCAGTAGGGGGGAACTTTAGCAGCGTAAATCTCTCAAACTATACATGTTTGAAAGACAATGCATGCATCATT
The DNA here is from genome assembly GCA_037306005.1 of Rhinophrynus dorsalis. NCBI lineage: Eukaryota > Metazoa > Chordata > Amphibia > Anura > Rhinophrynidae > Rhinophrynus > Rhinophrynus dorsalis. The sequence continues at coordinate 306,617,335 of CM074720.1, read as the reverse complement.
GAATTTATATTTTGAATGTCTACAACATTAAAGTCCCTTAACAGCAGGCATTACTATTCCTTTAAACAGCCTAAAATACACATATTATTAGTCCAGCTTTACTGTGCCCGGAGGACACTTTTAAGAAAACAGATACGAAGTACATAGTAAAAAGTACATAGTATTAAAGCACATTTCATGTGCTTTAATACAATGGGGGTGGAAGGGTGGGAGAATGAATCCACCCCCAATGCAAGTGGCTTTACTCATGGGCTTGAAGCAGAAACACAGAGGGTGCCCAATAGTGTAAATCCACAGATTATATGGATATAGATAGGGTAGATATGAAGCTACTCACAAATCCGATGGTCAGAAATAGTTCTGACAAAAACAGCAGATGGAGAAATTACTCCGGTCCCACTCAGGTGCTTGCGGTACTGTTATTGTGGACCACTTTTCATGGAGTTCATGCTCTTGCTCCACAAGATCTTCTCCAAACATAATCCAAATAAAAAAAAGAAACAGAACAAAATAGAACAAACAAATACAAAAGAAAATGAAAGGCTCCTCTGTCTGTTTTGTGGGGTTATCCCACCGTTTTTTTTTATCTTTTCTCTTTGAAAAAGTGGTGGGATAACCCCGTGAAAAGGGTTAGAGTGTATTTTTATCGTATACATCCATATATATGGTTATATATAGTCTCTGTAGAGACTTTTTACATTTGATTTTTTATTAACCCCTTATGAACCGGAAAAATCTGGGGTGGATTACACTTAAGGACCGGAGCAATTCTGATCTTTTTGACTATGGGCTGGATTCTATTGCAGGTGCTAAATTTTAATGCCCGTTTTATTAAAAATGTTCATATTGAAATCTATGGAGAAAACTAGAGATAAAAGCAGAAATAAAATTAGTACCTGTAATAGAATCTAGCCCTATGTCTTTGTTCAACAGTGTTTTCCCTCTAAGTACTTTATTTTACCCATGCAAATTATATACCGTGTTTTCAAGCACAAGTAGGGCTTTCTTTTGATACCACACTTATATGGATATCTCACCATTTATTATATAAAAATTAAAGAAAACTGTAAAACAAAATGTAAAAAACACCATTTTTATTTTTTTCTCTTGGGATCATTTGGGCACAATAGGTTAAATATTTATGGAGACTGCATGAAAGGTATGACCAGTCAGTCATACCTACAAAATGGGCAGCTTTAAGTGGGCACTGTTGCCCCTGGTTGAAAATCCCCACTTCCCTCTTTCCCATCCTATTTGCCCACATTTTTAGTGATAAGATTTGGTGGTGTGTATAAGGGTATTACATGGCTCTACAACAATCACACTCCTATTACTTATTATTTAAACTTTGAATATTTATTTAATCACTAAAATGTATAAATAAAATATTTTTCTTTTTAACATTTATAAAAAAAAAAAAAATGTTGCTTTTAGCAGGTCAGAAATTGACCTGCATCCAGGCAGCCTCCAGCATCAGCACTGAAGGGGTTAATACCCTCTCCTCCTGCAGGATTTTTATGAACCGGCTGAACTGGCAAGGAACGAAGCTGAGCGCTCCGGTCCCAGAGCACTCAGTCTCAGCCTCTGCAGAATGATAGAAGCATGCAGGGAGGCATTCTGCTATCATTTAACCCATGACATGCCAGTACCGTCATGGGTCCTTATGGGAAGTGCACCCATATCGGTCCTGGGTCGTTAACGGGCTAAATATATATTTTTTGTAAAGGAGCTATTTTGGGAAAGCAAATTTTCATTGGAGCAGCCTTTTAGAAGTGTTTTGAGACGATTGTGCTTGGGATAGACGTTTGTCCCATTGAAGCTTGTTTGCTGTGCACTACATATATAGAATAACAGTGTACAGCTTTGTGACTATACAACTTATGGGTCTTTTCTGGTAGAGGACAGTGCATGAGATTATTACACTAGAAGGCGCCTCTTTTTTCTTTCTTTTTATATTCTATATGTACTAGAGTAGTGTGGGGCCATGTGAGGTGCACCAGCTGCTGCCAGACTACAACTCCCACCATTTTCCATCAGCCAGTTGTTAGTAGGGAAAGATGGGAGTTGTAGTGCAGCAGCTAGAGGGTCTTATGCTGCCCACTATTATACTAGAGAATATAATTTGGAGAATAGAATAGAATAGAGAATATAATTTTGAATACCAGTGCACCCTTTCTGTCCCTGTAAAGACTTCAATGCCATCAAGCCCAAAACGATTAACCAGTAGCAAGCACAGGGTAATCAAATAAAAAGTTACACCAATTTCCTCTGCTTCTTAATTCATTTATTATGAAAAACAAGGCACAGAGGAATGCTCTGAAACACCATTCCTCACTGCCTTCTCCTTAGCACAGGTGGCATAAATGGGAGAACATTAGGTATAAGTAGCTTAGTAAAGCTAAGAAATCGGTTCCAACCCCGCATGGCATTTATTTGTTGTCAGGTCTGGGGTTGTGTGTGTCTCTTTAATCCCTTAAGGACCGGCGTGCACGTGCACGGCTGGCATTTAAGGACCATGGAGCATTTTTTTTGTATTAGATTCAGGGCTCCCTGAAAGACATGCAGCCTCGTGGAGAGCCCTGAAATCCATGACGTACATGTATGGCATGGGTCCTTTAGGCACGTTGACCCATGAAGTATTTGTATGTCCTTGGACTTTAACCCCTTAGTGACCGGCTGCGCGCATGTGGCTGGCACTTAACAACAGGGTTTTTTTTTTCGTCATTCTAGCGAATGACTTCCGTGACTTACCAGGTACGTCCTCTGTCACTAAGTGACAGTTTTTGCGGGACGTACCTGGTAAGTGACTTGTAACGATGGGGTTAAGGAATTAAAATGCCTTTTTTGTGTTTGTTTGCTACAAGCCAGGACTAGACAAGCTTTGTCTTTCCAGCTGTTTAAGACTATATTTCCCATCATCCCCAACCAGTAAATGGCTAGTTGGTAATCATGGATGTTGTAGTTCCTAAAAACTGGACTAACACTCTTAAAGGCCAATGGTATTTTAGGGTATGTCAGTGTTTGGGGTGTGGCCATTGGCAGAACTATGAGTACCCAGAAAGACTTAACCCTTTGAGTACTAGAGAGGTACACAATGCATTGCAAAGTGTTGTGCACCTCTCTAGCACTCAAAGAGTTATTTTGGGGGTGCCTAAGATGCAAATCAGGTATAGATACCAAACACAATTATATGTTCTGCTGAGTAACTGTAGCTGGCTCTGCAAGGAACAATAGCATAGAACGATGTGTACACACAGCATGTCGCACATGTATAAAAGCAAACAGCAGCAATTCAGACAAACTATCTGCACCATAAGGGATTTTAATGCCTTAAATGCTACAGAGATTTCAAGCACATTGTTAGGCAATGCATTGGGCACCTTGCTAGTATTCAAGGGGTTAAAATATTTGTTTATATCAATAGTAACTTTAAACATTTTTTTTCTCCACTATGGTACAGATGGTTTGTGTCAGAATTGTTCTAGTTTACTTAAATACATAAGGCCCATTGTCTCTTCCTAATCAGTTCAGATCGCTAGCAATGGTTCATTACATTTACAGCATGTAAAATATTATGTTTTTAAAGTATTACAACCATATGTTCGATAAAACACCCTTGGCATAAAAACACAACCATTTTAAGGGCAGATGCTGCTTATCTCTCCTTTGTGTTTTTGTTAATCATACGATAAAGAACAAACAACAGCTGCAGTCAGTAAATCATGAGAGGAAGATAGTCTTCGGAACATAACACGAAATCATTTATAAATCGATTTCATTGTAGCTAATGATATCACTCCCTTTCATATTAAGACGCATGTTTGTGGCTCCACCAAATAACGTTCACAGGCAGATTCTACAGAACACTTTACATTTGTAGCTGATCATTACATCGATTGCCAGGCAGACCTTGTCAGCAAGTGCATGCTCTTTGCTCTAATTACATTATTAAACAGCATTGGTGTTTAGGAGATATCTCGTAGAAAAAGAATTCTTACCTCTCTGCTGTTCAACAAAAGGTATTATAGCAGTTTTGATAAAACATATTATTGTCAGTTTTTCTTAAAAGAATACTAACATCTAAAAATGAACTGGGGTTATATACACCGTGGTTATATACACTTAAAAGGATAGTAATGTTTCAAAATCAAAACAACTCCAATTAATTTTCATGGTATTTGGGCCATGGAGAGTGTTATTTCAGTACTGCCAGAGTTGTAGTTCAAGAGTAATTGAATGAAAACGTATCCCCCTCCTGCCCCTTTTACTAGTGTAAGCTACCTCCCCTTAGATGTGGAATCTGGTCTTAAGACCAGACAGCTGAAAGCAAGGGACAATCTTCTTTGAGAACAATGAAAACCCTGCCCCCCTTGACAGGTTTTTCAGGTCTTTCACTTATGCTAACTGAAGATTGTCCCTCTTTGCAAACCATCTGGACACCACCTTGCTGCTCTGAGGTGAGCAGTGTTACATCAGTAGAAGGGGTGGGAGGTGGATACTTTATCATTCAATTACTTTTGAGCTACAACTTTCTCAGTATTGAAATAACATTCTCCATGGCCCAAATACCATGGAGATTAATTGGAGCTTCTACTGTTTTGAAACATTACTATTCCTTTCAATATCTGGTACTTCATGGTAGGTCTGTAAAACGTCTCTGTTTTCTGATACCTAAAATCTAGTGTTATATCGGATGTTAGGGAGCAGACATTCCTGCCTTTTCCGGGGTTCCAGGACTTCCTTGATTGTCCAGGATTATCTGTTAATGGGCAGAAATAAGATAACAGCATATCAATACAGGAACAGTGGACACAAATCACAGCTGATTAACAGACTTTAGCTTTTACCTACCAATACAACAAGCACCAGCAGCATTAAATAAATGCTTCCTGGACAGGACAGATTACACAGGCATTAAAAAGACATGTTTAAGATTATTTTTTATTTACATTAACATGAATAATTAATTTAACATATTCCAACTGTAAGTACATGTTATTTTCATTTATATCAGCCTATTTCATTTTTTTGTGTTAATATTCCTTTAAAAATAAATACCTACCTTAACTTTTTGGAAAGAAGATGAGAAATCTGCAGAAAATTAACTACATAATGGGAGGAGTAATAAATATTCTCCAGATTCCCATTAATTTAAGTGAGATTTTAAACCCCTTGACTGCTAGGGAGATCTCCAAAGAATATACAATACTTTAGATACTTTGCAAGCATTTAGTGTTTTACAAAGCCAATTTAAATCAATAGAAATCTCTATTTCCCACCATGGTGCAGTTGGTTCAATCATCTTTAGGTTATGGAATATTCTTTGTTTCCAAGCAAAGTGGATGAAATAGGTTGCATATTATAGTCCGCTTCACCCAACACAATTACGTAACCTTCTTCAAGAAGATGCTACACAATCTTCATCAGAAGCTTCCACTCTTTCACACCACAAGAAAGGAATTGGAATGGTGGTGTCTCCCATTCAGTCTGGCAAAAGGAAAATCTTTACAGGATACAGACTGGCAAATTGTTTGCACAAATGCCAGCAAGACCGGATGGGGAAGAATCTGGGGTAAAATAGATATACAAGGAATATGGAACCACAATCAGGCAAGCCTCCACATCAACATTCTGGAGCTCATGGCAGTATGCAACACTCTAAGAGGTCTAACAGTCGAGCTAAGGCACAAGTCAGTAATGATACAATCAATGTGACAATTCAGTATCTCTTCAATCAAGGGGGAACAAGGAGATTGACACTCAACAGGATGGCTTTGAAAATCCTTCACTGGGCAGAAGAACACCTGCAGGCTCTAACAGCAGTTCATTGATCAGGTAACCTCAATCACTAGGCGGACTTTCTCAGCCACCAGATCTTGGCCCCCGGGAAATGGTCTCTCAACAGACAAATATACCTTCAAGTGATATCTGTATATGCAGACCTTCAAAGGACGTCAAGCTCCCCTCCAATAAAACTACCCCGATTCTGTATCTGCTGTCACAAGGGCTCCTTCTACACCCAAACCCAGCCTTCTTGAAGCTGATGGCATGGAGGCTGAACGGACATATTTATTAGATTAAAAGCCTATCTGAACCAGTGATTCAGTCCATTTTACCTTGACATCATCCTTCTTCATCAAAAATTTATTATCAGATCTGGTCTATCTTTTATAAACGGTGCAGGGGAAGACACTTTGACAGGTCTCCTATTACCCATCAGCGAATCCTAGATTTTTTCAAGATGGATTCAAAAAGGCCTGAAGCCTACCTCTATAAAAGAACCACTATTAGCCCTATCTGCTATACTTGCTACACCATTTGTGGCTATATACTTTGTCAAATGTTATGTTTCAGCAATTACAAAAATAAAGCCTACTATCAGGGAAATAATTCCCCCATGGAACTTGAATTTGGTTCTGCAACATCTCTCATAGATACTTTGAGCCATTAGAAGAGATCTCTTAAAAATGTTTGACATTCAAGACCATCCTCCTCACGGCAGTCACATCTGCTAGACGTGTGGAAGAATTACAATCCCTATTGTGTGTTCCCCCCCGATGGTGTTCCATTAGGATAAAGTTGTGCTTAGACCATCATTTAGGTCTAAAGTAGTATCAGAATTTCACCTAAGCCAGGAAATTGTTTTGCCTTCCTTCTGTACTACACTGGCTAATGTCAAAGAAAGTAGCTTGCATAAGCTAGATCTTTTCAAATGTCTAAATATATATCTGGACAGAACCAAACTTCTTAGAAAAACAGATACATTGTTTGTTCACTTTGTGGGCAAGTTTAAAGACACATTAGCCTCTAAAGCCTCCATCGCCGGGTGGATTAGGGAATTTATTAAACTGGCCTATGAATCAGCAAACCAGGATCCACCTGTAGGCATAAAAGCCCATTCCACTAGAGCCATTTCAACCACCTGGGCACTAAAGGCAGTATCCACAGCTGAAGAGATATGCAAGGCATCTACCTGGTCCTCAGTGACTACATTCACATAACATTATAAACTGGATCTCCTTGCTTTGGCAGATGAGAAATTCTGAAGGAAGGTGCTAGAATCAGCACTTCCTCAATAACATGGAGATCATTCCCTCCCTATGTTCTGGGTCACTGCTTTGGTAAGTCCCACCGTACTCACCGATATTTTGTTTTCCTCTGTGTCCTTCCAGGGTACCCCTCCCTTGAATATTCGTAAAACGGTCTGGTATTGTTCCTGTTTTGGTACCTCTGTACACTATTTGTCACATGTATTTAACTGTAACGATGCATATCTATAGCACTCTACTAACCATTTGTGTTTTGCAGCTTGAACAATATGTTAACTGAAGATAGGAGGAGTACATTACTGTGGAAGGACACAGAGGAAAGCAAAATATCGTGGAGTAAATTTCACCTTTTTTATGATTTCATTTTTACTTGTATGCAGACATTTAATAATCTAATATTGCATTTGTCCTTCTTCATATGTTCCTTTGATAGTAAGAATGCTCAAATCTTACAAACACACACACACACACACACACACACACACACAAAACAAAAATAAAATTAAAACAAAAACCCACACTTCCTACCTTCTACAAGAATTCTTGAAAAAAGTGCAGTGAAAAGTTCCCCTAGGTATTCCCAGGAGAGAAAACAGCTGAACTTCACCTAAAAGTGTTGGTAGCTACTACCAGCTGTTCTCTGTGTGTGGGCAGGGACGTGCACAGACATTTTGGGGGGCATGGGCTCAAATGAAAAAAAGGGCACTTCTCATAATTATGTATTCAAAATATATATTTAAAAAAGAAAATAATTTGCATCTCAGGAGCCTGTAGGCACAGAAATCTGAAGAGCCCCCCCCTCCCATTGGCCATCCCCACTGGACACCTCCACAATGCTCCTAATCTCCACATTGCCCCCCATCATCTATATAGTGCCCTTACATTGTCCCCTGTCAACTCCATATTGCCCCATCAGCTCCAACTTACCCTCACATTGCCCCCATCATGTTCATATTGCCCCCATCAGCTCCATATTACCCCATCAGCTCTATATTGCCCCATGAGCTCCAACTTACCCTCACATTGCACCCTTCATCTCCATATTGCCCCCCATCAGCTCCATATTGTCATCAGCTCCAACTTACCTTCACATACATTGCCCCATCATTTCCACATTGCCCCCCAGTGTCCATTTCCTACCTCTTCCCTGGTGGTCCAGCGACAGGAGAAGTCTGTATGTGCTTCCTTTGGCACAGACTTGTAGCTGCTGGAGCTCCCGCACGGTTTTCTCTTCATGCAGAGCACAGGGAGATGATGTCATCTCCCAGCGCTCTGTAATACTAAAGAGCTGACGAGTGAGCGCAGCATCTACAGGTCTGTCTTGAAGGAGGCACAGACCTGACTGGGCGGTGGTGGTGGGGGTTAAAAGGGCATCAGGGCACTTTGAACAACAAAAATAGCAGGTGCTCAAGCCCCCTTGGTGTCTATGTGTGCACGTGCCTGGGTGTGGGTGTTAATGCAAGAGAAAGAAGTGTTAAAAAAGACACCAAAACCATTTGATTGATAAGTGGCAGAGCCAGACAGCCAAGTGATTCTACTTGAGCTGGCTAGCTAAGCCTGAGACTATACGGAGACTGAGTGACAGACAGAAATAAATACATTATACATTAAAGACAAGACAAGCAGAGAGGGTACAAGTTTAATTTGACATCCTGTTTTTTTTATAAACACACTTCCTCCTACATCTTCAAGAACAAGAGGGACAAGTATGTACTGAAGTTTTTTGGTTCTGTACCAACTTCTGCGCTCTTTCAAGCTACTCATCCTGTAGCTAACAGGTATGCCCTGTACTGTTCTGTAAAATTAACTCTGCAGTCCTTGGAAGATAAACATGCTGAAATGTTAACACTAACTGCTAATGTAGAGGAAATTGGACAATGAGGGGATGCTGAAGTTGCTTGTGGTTGCAGGGAGCGTAAGAGTGATTTATAGACAGTGATACTGCTGCTTAAAAAAAAATTGTCAAAATACTCCAAAAATGTTAAGTTACTACAGACAAGGGATGCTAAACCTGAGTATGAGACTCAGTGTGACAGGTAGAAACATACATCATGCATTATTTTCAGACAGACATAAATCACCCCACCTCCTAACAGCTCTGTCATGTACTTTACTATAAATTTCAACAATACTATCATGAGTATGAGAAGAGCATGGAGGTGTTGGTGGTAGTAGGGTTGTGCTGCAAAAACTGACTGTGGCCATGGTTGCTGTAACTTGTGCAATAAACAATGATGATCTACCCCCTCCTGAGTAGGTGATTATAAAAGTAACATAAAAAGTTACACCACCACTAATAGTATTAAACCTTTTATGACACTAAAAAAGATGATCAGCATCCTAGTGTTATAACTTATTTCCATAGCAGATGAGGATTTAGCAGTGAAACCAACTCATCAGACAGTGGCAGTAACACTGAGCCACAAACTAGTGAACAATGTTCCATGTATCTTGCTAAATATTAAGGTAAAAGAAACATTCTCAGACTAAACACCTATAAGAATATTAATATAGTGGGAAGGAATTAGATGCTGCTGACCTAATTGTTGATCATGATGATGATGATGATGATTTAGAATTATGCCTCCATTTTCCTACACTTCTTCTAATGCATATGAATTACAGAGTGGAAGCAATGATGATATGGCAAAATATTATCTGAAAGGAAGAGGTTCATTGTTCCTAAACTTGAAAAGAGCAAAATGTCTATTTATAAACTCTGGACAAGTAAGCATGCCTAAAAATATAAAAGCATCACCTCCGTCAACAAGATACCTGATAATAACACACAAATAGCCTTGGTGCTCTCACAGGCAACAATTACATAGAGAAACAAGAGGAGAGGCCATGAGTAAAGAGACACTAGTTTTTCTTTTACTTGCAGTGGAAAGCAAATACACAAAGTATTCGTGCACATCAAAAATTTTTTTTTTAAAGTCTTTATTGAGACCAATAATACACATGAGTAATGTGGTACATAGCATGGATACATAACAATTGGTAAGATTGCATTACAATTAAAGCGTAGTAGAAGAGAGATACAAAGTTTCATTACATATTAATACCATATCAATGCAGCAATATTACATATGGAGGACAATGAAAGATTACCAATGTAATAAAATGGTCGGGCATGGTCAGCTGTTTGTGGTCTCTATTTTGGTAAAATAAAATGGATAAGGAAAGGGAACAGGGTGTGGGGAAAAACAAGGGCAAAGGATTAAAGAAGGAGAGAAGGGATTTCAAGAAAGGGTAAGTAGTGCGAAAGGACTCAAATGGGAGAGAATCGCTGAAGAAAGGAAAGCAGAAAAAGATGAAGAAAAGGAGAATGAGGAGAAATGAGAGGAAAAGAAAGAAAAGGGAGAAAGAAAGAGCTCCGAAAGAAATAAATAAAGAAAGAACGAACTCTGGATCGGGTGAGTGTGCTCAAACTCTCAGCATACGACAATGTGTCAGCGCTACATGATGCATCCCACTCTGTAAGTATAGAGCTAATGTAGGACGATTCTTGACCTCTTTGAAGGAAAGTTACCCTTGTGTATAACAAATATTCCCATACTTTAGATTTCCATTCTGTGTAGGATGGTAGATTAACATCCAACCAGTGTAAGGGGATTAAGGATCTAATTGCCATTATAATCATAAGTAAAATACATTTCTTGGACCGTGGTAAAGTAGGAAGATCAAGAAAAAACAGGAGAGATCTAGGGTTCCAGTTTATTGTTAGGGATAGGAGTGATTCAATATGGGATAAACACTGTGACCATAGCGGTTGAATCTTGGGGCACAACCACCAAAGATGTAAATAAGTTCCCACGTGAGTAGAGCATCTCCAACACAACGGAGATTTGACATTTGTGATAGCATGCTATCTCAAGGGAGTAAAGTACCATCTATAAATAAACTTATAATTGATTTCTAGTGTCTGCGAGGAGACGGAAAGAGTTGCCGCTGTGTTCCATATAGTTTTCCAGTCTGCCGTAAGTGAACCATTTAACTCCTTGTCCCATGCTTTAACATATGCTGGAATAGACCGTGATGTAACCTTTACTAGGAGGTTATTAATCTTCCATAGAAATCGTGTGTTTGGACTGGTAGCCATGAAGAGAGTTTCGAAAGGCGAAGGGTTTCGGGTCGTCACCACTTTAAATGAGGGAATGTCCATGTCTCCATATCTCACCTGGTGGTAAAGCGTAAGTATCTCGTAATACCGGGAATGGGTGCGTGCCAGTATTTGATCTCAAATCTGCTAGACATATATTCCTATGTTTGGACCAAAGTGGAAACTCCGACTTCAGTAGGGTAGAGGAGGTGGTTCTATCATAGAATACCCTAGACAAGGGGGACGGGAGCATAATCAAGTCCCCGTGATGGGTCCATATGTTCCAGATTTTTTGAAAGGGAAGGAAGACAGGATGAGAGCGAAATGTAGGGTTACGGTCTCCTTCTCGCAGAAAGGATTCCGTGAGGATATCGCCATGAGGAAAGCATGACCGTTCAATCTGGACCCGTTGTTTGGAAGATTCGATACAACACCAATCCAGTATAAAGCATAGTATCACCGAATGATGGTATAGCTTAAAATTAGGAATGCCTAAGCCTCCAAGCAATTTAGGCCTCTGCAGTGTATCTCTACTTAGTCTGGGATTGTGATATTGCCATATGAAATCATGAACAGTCTTAGTCAGGTGCGAGAAGAAGATTGATGGAACGTCAATTGGTAAAGCCTGAAAGATAAAGAATCCATGGAAGGATATTCATCTTTATCACACTGACCCTACCAAGCAAGGAAATAAGAAGAGGCGACCATCTCTTTAGATCCAATCGGATGCTGGTCAAAAGAGAAGGGAAATTAGCAGAATAGAGGGAGGTAATGTTGGATGTGAAACGGATTCCAAAATACTTGAAGGAGGGCTGAGTCCATCTAAAGGGGTATAATGAACAGAGCCCGTGAAAAGTACTGGTAGGGATATGAATAGGCATAGCATCGGATTTGTCAAAATTGATCTTGAAGTTGGACAAAGCAGAAAAGACCTCAAATTCTTCCATAAGGGTCAGTAGAGAGGTAGAGGGGTCTGTAATGGAAATCAGGATATCGAGCAAACATTGATAATGTATGTTCTGAAGATGAAAGTTTAACTCCTGTGATCCTTGGGTTGGATCTAATATGGTGTGCCAATGCTTCCATAACCAAGATGAGCAAAAGTGGCGACAAGGGGCAACCCTGTCTCGTTCCGTTTGAAATTAGAAAAGGTTCAGAAAGAGTGCCATTTACACGGACACTGGCAGAAGGGACAGAGTATAGAGCCAGGATACTCGAAATGAAGCCTGGTCCTAATCCAAAAGCTTTCAAAGTGTGCAATAAGAAAAGCCAGATGACTCTGTCAAAGGCCTTCTCCGCGTCCGTTGTTAAAAAGACAGTAGGTGAAGCCGACATAGTTGCTATATGCAGAAGGTTAATTAAGCGTCTGGTATTGTCCCTTGCCTCCCTTCCGGGCACAAAACCCGCCTGATCTACATCAACTAACGAGGTCAAATACTTCTTTAAATGTTCAGCTAATATTTTCGCATATAGTTTTATATCCAGATTCAGCAGGGATATTGGCCTATAGCTGGAACAGAGGAGTTTGTCCTTGCCAGGCTTTGAAATGACTGTAATATGGGCTGCCAGCATTTCCGGGTGATCGGTGACAAAGTCGGGAAAGGAGCCGAAAGCGCTTGTAAGAAGCGGAGTTAAAAGATTACCAAATATCTTGTAGTAAGCTTGTGAGAATCCGTCGGGTCCTGGACTTTTCCCTGCAGGGAGTAATTTGATAGCTTTCTGTACTTTGGAGAAAGTAATAGGGGAATCTAAAGCTTCTCTGTCTACACACATCCAAGTTTTAATCATTATTAATCCTTTCATCTGCGGCATTTTGCCTGCATATCACTACTATATTAAAGATGAGAGTTTAATCACATTATATGGCCATAGAATGCTAAACTGGCCACCACGCCAAGGTACCTCACTCTTAACCTTAATATGCTTTGTCTTATTAGCTGGATCTCTCCTGCTTTAGGCATTTACTATTCTTAATTTACTTTATCTTGAGCTGCATTCATTGATGAAGAGAGACTCTCTGCAACAATACTTTGTGTACTTGCAGTGGAGGCTAACTTCAGTGGAGCTGTGCTGATTTATTATTCTACATATGCTGCTGTCATTCCCCCAGGACTGCCCCCTTTGCTGGTGAAATGAATTTTCTCAGCCTAAACTCCCTACAGTATGCTATGACAAATGTGAGATGGAACAAACAGGGTTCAAAAGGATGCACGAAGAAATAAACACACTTCAAAAGGGAGACTCACAAACTGAAGGGAGGACTCTTAATAAGGTATGTAGCCTCTCTCAGTCTATTGGCCTGCACTTATCTGCACTGTGGCCCCCTGTCTACTTCACCCCTTAATAGTGCTTCTGACTGAAAAGCTAGTATCCACATCCTCCTCACCCTGAAGTTAGAAATAGCCTCCAGCACCACAGCCACTTTGGCCCTAGAGGCTCTCACATCTGTTATCGGTAATAAGGAATTTTAAAAATACCATAGAAGAACCCCTATCCCAGATTGTCCTTGAAGTTGCTGCAATCTTCCTTACTGTGAATAGCTTACTGTAGGTTCACAAGCTGAGAGGAAGACTTTATTTTTTTAGAAAACGTTTTACCAGGAAGAATTTACCAGGACTTCCAACCAGACTAACCTCTCACTGTCTATGGGTCTGTGCTACTTAGGTCAACTAATCACTTCATTATCCATCTGTCCACAAATCGACCAGTTACATCCTCCTTCTCCCTAAGAAAGGAGAAAATGGGATTTTTTTATGTACTGATAAATATTTTTCTCTTAGTCCATTGAGGGATGGAAGGACCATGGGATTTGAATGTAGTGTTAGGACATACCAAAGTCACCCCAAACAACTGTGAAGGTAGAAAACTAATGGCCGATGTCCTGTAAAACTTTCCTTGCAAAACTAGCATCTTGGGATGCAAAAATGTAGCTGTCTTGCACAATTGGTTAACAGTAGCTTGATTCTTCTAGGTCTAAGAAGTACAGATGGACCTAATAGAATGAGCTGTGATTCTGAAGAGAGCTGGGACAGACTTGAGTCTGTAAGTTTGTCTGATTGTCTGTTTAAGCCATGAAGTGATGGTAATCTTTGCAACAGGTCTGCCCTTTTTAGTGCCTTCTGGAACACAAACAAAGTGTCTGAAGTCCTAAAAGATTGGGTGGCTTGGACCTAATGTTTTAAACATTTCACTATATCTTATGTATGAATAACTTTTTCTTTTGAGTTAGATGAATTAGGACACAAGGAAGGGTGTACCACTTCCTGGTTTATGTGTAAAACAGAAACAACTTTAGGTTGGAACTCTGGAACTGTTCTTAAAGGGATAGTAATACTTCATTTTAACTTTATTTTATTTTGTAGGCATTAAAAAAACATGAAGAATGATATAAGTCTTATCTCTGAAACCTTTATGGTTTAAGAGATATTCACAAACAAAGTATCCCCCCCCTGTTCAACCAGATCAGAAGGGAGATGCCCAGGTAGACTGCAGAGAGGGACAATCTTCAATTAAGATAATGGAAAAAGCTGAAAAACTTGTCAAGGGGGGAAGGGCTTTCATTGTTTTCATACAAAGAAAATTGTCCCCTTCTGTTATCTGTACTGTCATACAACCAGACTCACATCTGAGAAGAGATGGCTTACACTAGGAAAAAGGGGTGGGGAGGGGAAATTTGCTTGTGAATATCTCATAAACCATAAAGGTTTGAGAGATAAGGCTTATATCATTCTTCATGTTTTTTTAATGCCTACAAAATAAAATAAAGTTAAAACGAAGTATTACTATCCCTTTAAAACCACTTAATCTTGATCAAAGATAAGGTACGGAGAAATCCAGGAAGCCGTATACGAACACTTCTTGAATTGAGCATAAAAAATTGCTTTATTACGACAACACTACACAGACATATACATTAATTTCAATAGCACATCCTGCATTAGGCTAATCAGACAGATTTGTTAAACCTGACCACACCCACAAAAAAGATGTGCAGCAGTTCACTAATCTTGATTTTTCAGGTGTAATTCAACAAAATCATGCACAAACCAATTCACTAGTGGTGTTCACACTGGAGATGGTGACTGTGCACGTTTCCTCTGTCCCGCCAAAAGTAACATAGGGTGGAATGCAAAAAAAGTTTGCAATTGATATTTACAGTGTACTTTTGATGACAAAATGATTAGCACCAAAATGTTACTGAACTGCAATTTTTTTTTCAGAATTAGTGAACATTTGCACACTTTTTGTGAATGCGTTTCAAAATGTGACATGGCTAAAATGTCTGCCATTTTGTGAGAGGATGAGCAATTGCTCCTAATACTGCACACATTTTCATATGTTTGGCTAACTTTGCCATTAATGTAGGTGCAGTCACTAACTTTGCCATTAATTTAGGGGCATTCTCTAACTTTGCCGTTCATTTAGGGGCATTCACTAACTTTGCTGTTTAGGAACATGGGATATTCAGCATCAAGGTGTTAGTATACTTCTTATATTCAAACTTGAGCAATCACAAATAGCACATAAATTTATGGCTTTCAAAAAATAGTGAATGATCTTCTTTCGTGCATTCTGCCCCATGTTACTAGAGTTATTGCTAACATTTCTTGCATTCCACCATAAGTTCTGAAAGACTTTTCTAAAGGTAAGGTCTCTTATATACAAGCTGATGACAAAGGCTGAAATGGAGAGGATTGAAGACTTTCTAAGACTAAATTCAAATTACATGGTCCCTGCATCCCTCAATGATGCTAGAGAAAAAGTAGATAGCTGCCAGAGATGCAGCTATCCTGGCCTGAGAGCCATTAAAATGACTAATGAAACCATGTCACACCATGAGGTCTGCCCATAACTGCTTGGTAAATTTCACCTTGTGAAACGGCTTTCTGTCCACCATTGTGGGCCTTCTAAGTCTTCTGTTGCAAAATCCTCCCAATGGGAATTACCCAAGATGCAAATTTCAGTGTCCCCATGTGTAATTGTAGCCTCCTTAGGTTCACCTTCTCTGCCCCCAGAGTGTCCCTGACTATGGAGGCTTTATCCTGCGACAGGCTTACTAACCTCATGATAGAGTCTCTCTACATCCCCAGGAAAATGAGCAATGTGTTAAGGAAAAAACACAGGAATAGACAAATGGAGAACTTTCAATAGTTCTCATAAGCATACATAACTTTTGTTCCTTTCATTAAACCCTTAACAACCAGTGATGTGCCAGGATAGTCAATGATATCCAGATGTTAAGGTCCGGTGATGGTTCTGGCACTTCAGGGAATTCTGGGATTGCATTGTGGCTACACACCACAATCCCAGAATGCATCAGTGTAAAAAAAAAAGGCCTTAAGGGGTTAAAAAAAGCAACAAAATCTATGATTAATGTGTACTCACAGTTGATTTCAGATCTTCTGGTGGCAACATAATTGGTAAGTGGGTACAGGGGTTAACCTGCCCCTGTACAGGTACTTTAGGATCAGCTGTAATAATCTTCCATGAAAAAACTTTAGGTATCCAAATAATGAAAGCGATCAGCGAAAAATAAAACATCTATTTATTAAAAACTTGTTTAAAGATAATGAAAAACAACAAATATAGATGTAGTACTAAATCACCAACGCATTTCTGGATTTTAAGATCCTTTCCCCAGGGTGTTCATACTCTGGTCCAAATGCTCTGACAACCTGTCACAATTGTTCAAAGAACTGATCACGGACAATGCATGTCTTTATACAGGGCATCATTTACCGAACACCCCTCCTGAACCCTTCTTAGGAACTACATTGAAAGGGTACACTACCAGATCCTGCCATAGAGCTGAATGGAAGGGACCCAACTAGCTCTTTCCCCCAGCTTGTTGCACAATACCATGGGAAATTGCTGTGCAGGTAGCAAAAGGGGAAATAAAAACTATTGTATGAAAACAATTATAGGTACATGGAACAGCCTCCCATTGGAAGTGGTAGGGACTGGAAAAAGAACATTAATTTAAGAACTCTTCTGACAGATATATGGCTATTTTAAGGTATAGATAAATTAGGTTTTTAACACAATGAAGACCACTGCTGGGAGGACAGATAGAATGTCCTGTACTGTTACTGGTACTTAAAGGGATAGTAATACTTAAAATGTCAAAAAAAAATATGTTGTAGGGTTTATCCCCCTGAGTAAAACAAGAGTACTCCCACTGCTGAGAGGTGTTTCATTCAAAAGTTATTACTTTTCAAAGTTGAATTTTTTAGGTGCAATATCACAGTGGCCTGAAATTGTACAGTGGCGCTGTTGCTACACAATCCTATGGACAGCTCTGGTCAGTTGACCATAAATCTGCATAGGATAGTGTAGCAACAGCTCCACTGTACAATTTCAGGCCACTGTGATATTGCACCTAAAAAATTCAAATTTAAAATTTAATAACTTTTGAATGAAACACCTTTCAGCAGTGGGAGTACTCTTGTTTTACTCAGGGGGATAAACTGTACAACATATTATTTTTGACATTTTAAGTATTACTATCCCTTTAAAGTACTGTTCAAATGTTATATTTATCCTGATAACAGAATCCCTGAATATTTGCATTTGAAATGAATTGAATATATTTGGTTTATCAGCCTATGAGGTTGAACAATATAATGACAATAAGAAAAGGAATCAGCACACTGACTGAGTTAGTGACCATGAGATGTTCTTAAGACACGTACAGATGGAGACAAGAAGGTGATAATACAAAAATACCACAATGCAACCCCTGCAGGCCCATTTAAAAATATAGTCCAAATAATATTCTTGAAACAGGGGTTCGACATCTATTCCAGGGTACAAGTAAATCCTTTGAGAGCAGACCTACGGATTAAGCCAGGGCTGCATTGTGAGTCCCAGGACACCAACTAGGTCACTGAAAGGAAGCTGAAAGTAGATTCGCAATTCTCCTTGTGTTTCTTTCTTCTGTATTGCACAGAACAGCTTCCTGTCTTGAGTGATGCAATTCTCCATAGATCCAATGTATCTGGATTGAAAGTATTATCACTAAATATGCCCCATTAGAAAAATGTCATTATTGCCATTTAAATTGAGCTTTTAACCCCATGAATGCTTAAGAGGACTCCAATGCATTGCTTAGTAAGTATGGGAATCTTTATTTGTCCCCTATAGTGACCAAGAATTACTCCACATATCATTTTGAACCTCATATAATGATTATGCAATGCTTTGATGGGACTGCATTTTACCTTCCAGCAGCTGTTTGGGAGCCAATGAAGGTAACATTTAAGTCATAAGCTTAAGATTACTTGAAATTCCCACCGCTGCATTCAGGGCAAGAGTTTCATTAAATTTTGTTTTAATGTCTCTCTGCTTGCCAGGTATTGTAATAACCTCTTTTCTTGACCTATAGGAATGAGTGTTCCCATGTAATTTTAAATCTCTCTTCACCATTTCCAAAGTGATAGACAGGCTATGACACTGTCTTCATTTCTCAATATTCAACCTCTGGTGAGACACTGCAAAATTAAACAGTACTATGGATTAATGTTTAGGACATTGCTGGTGACAGTGATCCTTGAGCCTAGACATGAGACAGCAGGGCAAATTAATAAGGGAAATTGACAGTCATTTATACATGCCAGAATCATCAGGCATCTGAGCAAAACTGCCAGAAAAAAAGGTCACAGCTCATCTGCCACCAAGAAAACCAGCAGCTTGGCTAAAAAAATTATTCATTTTCAAACATTATTTGAGAATTTTATTCAGTTCGAAGGCAGAGGTGTACTTTTTCAGCATACAGAAGGAATAAATCAGTGGGTTAAGAAGACCTATCCAGTTCAACAAAGATCGATTTCACAGGGAAGTTGATGTGCTGTTGATAGAATTACAACTACCTGTCAAAACAGGGGAAGGAGATCCATGACAGCGACAAAGGGCAAATCAATTGCAGAAAACTTTCTCTTTTTTTTATTTCATGAAACAAAGAGGTTCTGTTATTTAGGAAATTCGTACTGCACCAAAACCTACTTCCAAAAGCCAAGTAATACAATCTTCCTGTAAATGGTTTACTGCATATTTGGGGGAATTAAATCAGGGAGACTCAAATATATATATATATATATATATATATATATATATATATATATATATACATATAGTTTCAAAATATAACATACATTGTACCAAATGTGTATGGGCTTTGTGCACAAAACTAAAGATGAGCAGTTCAGAAGTATATCACCATAAATATTCCCAATTAAAGAGTAATCCCAATTTTAGGAGTATACCAACTGCCCCATAAATATTTCCAGTTCTGGATCATACTATCTGCACTCAATAAATGTCCCCAAATATTTCAGGAGCATACCATCTGTACCATAAATGTCCCCATTTCAGGAGCATACCATCTGTACCATAAATGTTCCCATTTCAGCAGTATATCAACTGCACCATAAATATTTCCAATTCAGGATCATTCCATCTGTACCATAAATGTCCCCAATTCAGCAGTATACCAACTTCACCATAAATATTCAGAAAATGTTTTATCAGGAAGACTACATTGAGATTTCTCTCGTTTTCATGTATGTCCTGGATAGTTTTCAGTAAAGGGTTACATATTTACACAAATTGTGAACATTATATATACAAACAAACATATTAATATTAATTAAACATAAAAATATTCTCAATTCAGGAGCATACCAATTGTACGATAAACATTCCCAAATTGCTCATTGATTGAAATGGGGCTTTTAACCCTTTGAATGCTAGAAATGTTTTGAAGACCTCTCAAGCATTCAGGGAGTTAAAGGGATAGTAATGTTTCAAGATAAACGCAGCTGCAATTATTCTTTATAGTTATTGGGCCATGTAGAGAGGTATTAAAATTCTCTTTGATGTGTGGTTTCAGTGTAATTGAATGATAAAGTGTCCCCCTCCCGGCCCTTTTACCTATTGCAAGCACCTCCCCTCATATGTGGAGTCTGGTCACTTGATCGGACAGCTCACAGTGAGGGACAATCTTTTGGCTGTGAGCATAAGAAAAACCTCCCCCCCTTGAAGGAGGAGTGCAGGTTTTTCCTTATGCTAATAGAAGATTGTCCCTTGCTGCAATCCATATGGATGGTCTTGCTGTGTAGCTTTACACAGGTAAAAGTGGTGGGAGGGGGACACTCAATTACTCTGGAACTACACATCGTAGCGAATGATAATAACTCTCAACATGGCACAAAAACTATAAAGACTAATCAAAGCTGCATTTATTTTGAAACATTACTATCCCTTTAAAAGTCTAATTTCAGTCAATGGGAATTTTTATTTCTCCCCTATGTTTTGACTGGTTTACAACAAAGCAACTGAAATCTGAGATTTGGATATGATGGACTGCACTTGCACACTTTTCACATGCAGCCTCCCATAGCAATGGTACTAGCTTACTCTTGACTGAGGCTATCTAATGGAGTAGCTGTGTTACAAGTGAGGCCTGTGCCTTCAGTATCAGACTTCGCATGTGTGGCCTATCCTAGCCACCCCCCCACAGACAGGTTACATTTTGTGACTCAAAAAAAATAGCCAAGTATCCCTGCATTTCAACATCCACCTTTCACCTGCATATCTCATCCACCTAGTTTAACCCCTTGGATGCCAGCAAATTCTTCAAAGCTTTGCTCTGCAATGTGTTGGAGAATGGAGATGGTTCAGTCATCCAAAGCATTAAAAAATACATCCAAAAATGTTATCATATCCTGGAATGTAATCTGTAAGTAGACACAAATTGTAAGAGAAGCAGAAAGACATTTAACAGATGAACTAATTTAATTGCATCCAGATGATAAGTACAGAATTTATTTTTCACTTAACTCAGATTTGTTCCATTCATTCTTTACTTTTGCAACTCTGCCTTCACGCTTCCCAGATACACTTACTTCTCTCTCTGACATACACCTCTAAACACTTCTTTACCATACTCGCCACCTTCTTTTACCATACCCTATTACCCTCCACTATCATGTGTACTGGACATTTCTACATACAACCAACCTGACACCTTTATCTCACCTAAACGAATCATAAAGGAACCGTAAAAATTATTTTTCATAAACAAAATATGTTATAAGGCATTTCTACTGAGTAAAACAATGTTACTTTACACATTATTACATTTTGCACTTTTATTTACATTTAACAGCAATGTTCTATTGTGATCACTAGATGTCACTCTTCCGACCACAAACTATGGAGAGCCATAATCCATGACTCAAGCTCTGCCACAGAGTGCATGATAAAAATGCCCTTTGGACATGCCTTGTCTCTTTTGTTAACAGCTTGATCGAAACAATGTTTGAGCTTTAATCACTTTTGAATGAAAGATCTCCAGTCAGGGAGAGCTTTGTTTTGTTCAGCAGGAAAAACCATATAATAATCTATCTGTCCATCTATCTATTTATTTATCTATCTATCTAGATATTTTTTAACATACAAAACCAGTGTTCTGCTCCTTTAACCTTTTGAATGCCAGAGAGATATCCAATGTATTGTGTTGCAATGCTTTTGATACCTCTCTGGCACTCAAAGTGGTTAAGTTCTTACATCCCTGTTTCAGAAGACCTGAACATTTATGTATAAATCACTCCACCATTACATCATCCTCCCATACCCACCGTTTATGAGTCATCTTTATTGTGTTTTATCTTCCCTTTCTCTTTCACAGAGGACACTGTTCAAAAGCAACATGGAGTAATTATGTGCGAATCAGATGCACCATAGAAACCAAATAAATATTCCCCAGATTCCCATTGATGTAAATGGGGCTTTTCCATGAATGCAAAGGAGGTCTCCAACACATTGGTGACTCAAGATTGTTATCTTTGTAGGTTACTTCTACTTTAAAGTGGTACTACCACCTATTTTAAACTTTATGTCACATAATTCCTCATCTGGCAACTAGCTGCTCAGTAGTGCTAGTCACCAGAATTATTACCTGGTTAAATAGAATGATATCCTGCTCTGGGGCTGACAGGCAGTAGAGAGTGCAGACATTTCCATAGTGACGTCTGCACGCTTGCGGTGTCAGTCCCTTTTGGAGCCGAACAGCTCCCAGCAACTCCTCCTAGAGTCAGCTGGGACTGATAGCACAGGCGCGCAGATGTCACTATGGAAAGATGTCTGCACTCCGTCCTGCCTGTCAGCCAGGAGCAGGGTATCGTTCTTTTTAGCCAGGTACTTATTCTGGTGACTAGCAGTACTGAGCAGCTAGTCGCCAGATGGGGAATTATTTGACATAAAGTTTAAAAAAGATGGTAGTTCTGCTTTAAGTGTCAAGATTAGTAGTGTGAGTCAGTCCTTGTGCCTGATCTATTAAAGAGGTCTGGCGTAAATGTAGGGCAAACCAATTGCCAATACAGAGAAGTCAGAGATGCTCATCTAGACTCTCAGATCAGATTAAAGGAATAGTAATGTTTCAAAATAAATGCAGCTTTGATTAGTCTTTATGGTTTTTGGGCCATTTCGAGCATTATTATCATTCTCTATTAACTTTTCTTTGTGTATAAGGCCTGTGATATGAACTTGGTTACATTCTCCAATTCTCCATTTTAAATCAATGTGGATTTTTATTACTCCCTATTGTACATCTGGTTTGAGCCAGAGTAATTCCACATTTATTTTGAACATAATAAGCACCAAGGCTCTAATTTATTTCCTTTTTATGTCTTGCCTTGATAACAATTACAGTCAAAGTCCAGGTAAGACAAAGTGTTGGAGGTGCACTGAGCAAAAAAAAGAAAAAGACTCCAGTATGCTTGTAGGTTCACTGGTTGGAATAGTCAGTTGGAAGGGCTGGCTGTGTGAATGATTTAGTCAATAATTTCACAATGAAAAATAATAAATTCAGGTCTGAAGCACTGGAAGCCGTATTAAACTCTATGCTGAGTTCTATTGATCTTGGGAAAGTAATTTTGTCTCTCTGTGCTGCAGACACCAAACATTATATTGCAGCACCTAGAACAAATCTGTGTACATTCTTATTTCTATAATGATTGTCAGGCAGCAAAAATAAAAAAACAAACAAAACAAAACAAAAAAATAATAAGTGCAATTCTAGATCAAACCAACTGCAACATGTGGAGAGGGGTAACAAATATTCCCATTCATCTGAATAGGGATTTTAACCCAATGAATGCTAGAGTGTTCTCCAAGAACATTGCTTTGCAATGTGTTGGAGACCAATATAACATTGAAAGGATTAAATGTCCCATTGATATCAATAGAAACTGTGGGAATTCTTATTTATTTCCTATGGTGCACATGGTTTGTTCCATAATTGTAGCACTTCCGCTTCCTGCATAATGCCCCAAGTTCAATATTCCATTATGTCACACTTCCTTTGCTTACTTCAAAGATCTTAATAGCTCCTGCACAATTTTTGGTCAGTGTATTATCTAGTTCATTTGCTTTCTTCACGTTGACCTTTGAAACACACACTGTTTTTGTGGTCTGTAATAGTTTTTAATAGATTGGTTGATTGGAACAGTGTTCTTATATATGTATGTCATGCTTGTCATTTCCTATGCTTTCTTCCTTGAAAGCAATGGAAATGACCCATTACTAATTCAGCATAATATTATGGATGATAAAGAGACAGGTTGTCACTGGAGATTCATATTTGGTCATGTAGTCAGCTTTGACCTTGAGAGTCAACATGATGTTATGCTCATCGGGGAATTTACTTAGAATGTAGATTGTGACATAATTCTCCAGGACTTGAAATATATGATGTTTAGGTTTATGCTAGCTGTAAATCCACAAGATACAACTGACACTTCTGGCAGCTTAAGCTACTCAGAAAGGGTGGTGGAGTAGTAACCATGAAATATAAATAAATTACAACTGAATTTGAATTTTCTAAAGAAAAGATCTGTAAAACTGTAAAACAATTTTCTGCATTGTTCTTGTGTGTCTATAGGATATCTAAAGCCCTTATTGTGGAAAACACTTGTTTTGCATACACACTAATGCAAGTATGTACGCATGCAGACACAACACACATACAGATACATATCTATGTACACATGACTGCTACATTTTGATAAAGCAGGACAATTCCTCTTGTTTTAGCATAGTCCTTCTTTCACATGATTCCTTGTTTATAATGCTCATAAGAGCCTTATGATCATTGTGGTATGTTTATCCCTTTGCATGCCAGAGGGGTACAGAATGCATTGCTTTGCAATGCATTCCATACCCCTCTGGCACTCAAAGAGTTAAACCTAAAATAATTGAGAGCTTAATTATAAAGCAGCATTTTCAATCAGAGTAGAACCAATTAATCAATATAGTCTGCCCATTTCACTATTTATTTAAACCTTTGCAATGCATTGCATAACCTTCTGGCACTCAAATGGTTAACCCTTAAACATAAGGGCACTGTGGTCCATAAAGGGTTAAAAAATGCAGACTTATTTTATGTTTGGAATATCCGTATACTAATAGTTCTAATATTCATATACTAGCCAATACTCTTGGATGTTATTCCTCTCGGACATTATTCCACATATCAACTACCCATTATATTAAATTGTTTTTCTTTTTTTTATCACATTTACTCTGATTTTCTACCCTTAGGTAATGTCTTCTTCTACCTTTCTTTTTATTCTGAAAATGTTTTCCCATGTAATCTTTTTTGATTTATATTCTCTTCCTGTACAACCAAGTATCCTGTTCAGTTTTCCCATAGCTTTACAGTATTGCTTAATAAACTTTAAATCAGAAATAATTAGTCCTATGTCCCTTTCCTCCACTTTTGTCACAATAAGCCTATCTCCTGCTTTTGGGTTTTTGTTTCCTATATCTAGTATTTTGCATGTTGTGTCGTTAAATGTGATATCCTCTGCTCTTTACTATTTCTTTAACTTTCTAAAACCGGTAATTTCAACCAAATTACAAATCTTCATGTAAGTGTACACACCTTTCTTTGAAGCTCACATGTAATATCATGAATGCAGATATTACATAGAACAAATTCTACTACTTATCCTCTGTATATTTAAAACAAAACAAATATAGGAATGTTTTGCTAAAGATAAACATCTGTTGTGTTTGACTGCTTCCCATAATATCTCCCCTAGCTGCAACCTGCTTGTTTCACATTACCTTCAGCTTGTATCCAGCCTTAAAACCTCTTCTCGAATATTTTGGAAGTTTTGACCAGCTTCTACTGGTTTAAGCACCCCTCCCACCCCCAGGTACAATGCTCATTGTCTTTATATAATGCCTGTCTCCTTTAATGAGTAAAGCTGACAAAGATTCAGCTCTCAGGATAAAGTAAATTAAGGTTAGTAAATTCCTAAAGTGGGAGAGAGTCAGCTCATAAGACAAAGCATATTACGGTTAGTTACTTGCCAAAAATGAGGTACCTTGGTGTTGGTGGCAAGCTTAACATTCCATGGCCATATGATGTGACTAAATCCTCATTTTTAATATAGTAGTGATATGCAGGCACAATGCTGCAGAGTAAAGGGTTAATGGTGATGAAAATTTGGATGTGCACCAATACTTTCTGTATTTGCTTTTAGCTATTTTGGTAAAAATTGGTTCCACTCCAGTAATTGTAAATGTGTTTTTGTTTTTTTGGATGTGCTTACCAAAACCTGGACTGGAATTGTACTTTTGGAAGTTTTGACCAGCTTCTATTGGTTTAATCACCCCTCCCACCCCCAGGTGCAATGCTCATTGTCTTTAGGACGCTATATAATGCCTGTCAGAGAGTCTCTCTACATTAATGAATAAAGCTGACAAAGATTCAGCTCTCAGGATAAAGTAAATTAAGGTTAGTAAATGCCTAAAGTGGGAAATATTCAGCTCATAAGACAAAGCATATTAAGGTTAGGTACTTGCCAAAAATGAGGTACCTTGGCCTGGTGGTAAGCTTAGCATTCTATGGCCGTATGATGTGACTAAATCCTCATCTTTAATATAGTAGTGATATGCAGGCACAATGCCACAGAGTAAAGGGTTAATGGTGATGAAAATTTGGATGTGCACCAATATTTTGTGTATTTGCTTTTAGCTTCTTCTCAAATCTACACAACTTCTCCTGAACTGTACTCCAGCTTTAGAACTCATGGCCATACCATATCAGGCTATCATCCAACTTAATAGTTTCAAGTGCTCCTTGAAAACATCTTTTTACACAAGTCTTTTCCCTAACCCTTCTTCCTTCAATCTCTTCTGGGACACAGTTGTTCTGCTGGCTTAACTTTATTCTCATCTTCACCTTGTGTTTCTTATGCTTCCTCTCTTTTTTATTTTTGTGATAGTATTTTACCAGGAAGAATACACTGAGATTGTTTCTCATTTTCAAGTATGTCCTGGACTCATTTTATGTACCTCAGAGTGGTGAAAGGCTGAGCTGACCTTGCTGGGACTAGAACCTGCAACCTTGTGGTTTGAACAGATTCCTTTATGGTTTGAGAGAAAACCGTAAGCAAAGTTCCCCCTCTCTCCCCCTTCCCTGAAGTTCACATTGGAGACCTCTCTACTATACAAGGGTCTAAATGCTCCATTTGGAATATATGTGTATTTCCTCTGGTTCCCTTCCTTTGAACCAGAACTGCACAGTTTTCATTGGGCATTGATTCGCAACGCGTTGGAGACTTCTTAAGCATTCAAGACACCCATTTAGATGAATGTATATGTAGCTTTGACCCCTGTGATTCAGCTGGTTTGCCCATGAATACTTCAGTTTGCTTCCATAATAAGTAAAGAATTGTCACTAAAATTCACAATGATGGGTCATTTATAATGAAGTAAAGTCAATTTATAAATTTGCTTATGTTAGTATAATCTGATAAAAATTCTCACCTGCATAGCTGTCACTATATACTTCCAATAAAAACAGGTTATACCTGGCATTAAGATTTAATCACTAAAACTGCCTTTATTTTTGGCGCAATAAGCACATATTTTTCATAAATATGTTGTAACACAATTTTTATTTGGACAAGACCATTTCTACTCACTTTTCAAAAAATGTTGACTGATTGGTGTTAGTTTATACATATCATTATGTCACTTTGGAACAATTTTAAAGACAATTTTTAATTTCCATTTTATACATCTTACTCATTGTTTTCTCCCCCATAAACCAGAAGATACTGTACATCTGACCTGAGAACCTAGGTACTGAACTCTGAGCTGGCACACTGTAGAATAATAGATTGAATGTGTTGAAGTGACATGCAGTTTATTAGACCTGAATACTGTAACTGGACTAGGAGAACAGGTATATTAGTAGCAAGTTACTTGCAAGCTTGTAGACATGGGTGAAAAGTTCTCTTTTTTTTGCTGGAACTTTCACAGAAAAAAATCACAGTTTATCACTTTTCCCCCGGGAATTCCTTCAGATTGAAAATGTTAATTTCTGCACATTCATGGCTACCACCAGTAAGTTTTACACAAGAACGTTGCTTTTTTCCATTTATGCTTTCAAAGGCCACAATAATTTCGGCAGCAATACTACTGCTGAGCGCTTTAGTGGAGGAATCCAAAGCTGAAAGTAAAGTTGTTAGCAGGCTGATCCCTAAAGTAATATAATCCTTGAAACAATTGTTAGTTCCTTTATTATTATTATTATTATTATTCTTTATTTATATAGCGCCAACTAATTCCGCAGCGCTGTACAATTGGGGAATAGACATACAGAGGTATTAAATAGTACAATCAGATGTGTAGAACAGGAGGATCAGAGGGCCCTGCTCGTGAGAGCTTACAGTCTAGAGGAAGGTAGGTTTGATACAGAAGGAGTAAGTGCTATTGTGTTTAAGTGCCTCCTGCCACATGAACTGCCAGTCAGTGGGTGGGAGTGAGAAGTGCCGTTGAGTGCAGTAGTTCGTGCAAGGGGTGAATCTTGGTGATGATGTTTATGGAGGCAGTTGATAGGCCTCCCTGAAGAGGTGAGTCTTCAGGGAGCGTCTGAAGATTTGAAGGCTGGGGGAGAGTCTAATGGGGCGGGGGAGAGAATTCCACAGCTCAGGTGCAGCACGGGAGAAGTCCTGCAGGTGGGAGTGGGAGGATGTGATAAGAGCTGTGGAGAGCAGAAGGTCATGTGCAGAGCGAAGATGGCGGGCGGGAGTATATTTGGAAATGAGAGATGAAATATAGGGGGGTGCAGTGTTAGTGAGGGCTCTATAAGTTAGCACCAGAGTTTTGAATTTTACTCTGTATGCTAACGGGAGCCAGTGTAGGGACTGACAGAGGGGTGTGGTGTTAGAGAAGCGATGAGTGAGGTAGATTAGTCTTGCAGCAGAGTTCATTATGGACTGTAGCGGGGTTAGTCGGGTGATAGGCAGGCCAATTAGTAAAGAGTTACAGTAGTCAAGACGGGACATGATGAGTGTTTGGATTAGAATTTTGGTAGTGTCTTCTGTGAGAAAGGGTCGGATTCTAGAGATGTTGCGGAGGTGGAGGCGGCATGAGTTGGAGATTGACTGGATGTGAGGAATGAAGGATAGGGCAGAGTCAAATGTGACCCCCAGGCAGCGTGCTGTAGGGGTTGGTGTGATGGAAGTGTTGTTAACGGTGAGGGTAATGTTTGGGATAAGGCTGGTTGTAGATGGAGGGAAGAGAATTAGTTCAGTTTTGCTAAGGTTAAGTTTGAGTTGATGGGAGGACATCCAGGAAGACACAGCAGACAGACAGTCAGACACTCGGGACAGGAGGGAAGGAGAGAGGTCTGGGGAGGAAAGATATATTTGGGTGTCATCAGCATAGAGATGATGGTGAAACCCAAAGGAGTTTATTAGTTTTCCAAGGGAAGCAGTGTAGATTGAGAAGAGCAAGGGTCCCAGTACTGATCCTTGGGGCACACCAACAGACAGTGGGAGGGGTGGGGAAGTGGAGCCGGAGTATGAAACACTGAAGGAGCGGTTGCAGAGATAAGATGAAAACCAGGAGAGTGCAGTGTCGCAGAGACCTAGGGAGTGGAGGGCTTGGAGGAGGAGTGGGTGATCGACTGTGTCAAATGCGGCTGACAGGTCCAAAAGAATGAGTAGGGAGTAGTGGCCTTTAGACTTGGCTGAGAGCAAGTCATTGGCCACTTTAGTGAGGGCAGTCTCAGTGGAGTGATGAGGGCGGAATCCGGATTGCAAGGGATCTAGCAGGGAATGGGAGCAGAGGAATTTAGTGAGCCGGTTATATGCAAGGTGCTCGAGAAGCTTGGAGGCAAATGGGAGTAGGGAAATTGGCCGGTAATTTGACAATGAGTTTGGGTCCAGGGAGGGTTTTTTTAGGATGGGAGTGATTAGTGCATGTTTGAAAGAGGATGGGAAGGTGCCGGTTGACAAAGAGAGGTTGAATAAGTGAGTAAGGATTGGAGTTAGTAGAGGGGAGAGTTCTTGGGTGAGCTGAGATGGGATTGGGTCGAGAGGGCATGTGGTTAGGTTTGAGCGAGTGAGGAGGAGGGAGACTTCATCCTCAGTGACAGGTGGGAAGGAGCTTAGTGTGTATGTGGGAGAGGTGACAGGGATGGGCTTGCTGGGTGGGGGTGGTAGTGATGAAATGTCATGTCTGATAGATTCAATCTTGTTCTTGAAGTGGTTGGCGAGATCTTGGGCAGAGAAGTTAGTGGAAGGTGTCTGTGTTGGTGGGTTTAGAAGAGATGTGAAGGTTGAGAAAAGGCGTTTGGGGTTGGAGGAAAGATTAGAAATTAGAGAGGAGAAGAATGACTGTTTAGCCAGGGAGAGGGCAGAGCTATACGAACGGAGAATGAATTTGTAGTGTGTGAAGTCGGCTGTGGAGCGCGATTTCCTCCAGTGCCTTTCAGCAGTGCGTGAGCACCTTTGGAGGTATCGCGTTAGTCTTGTGTGCCAGGGTTGTAGTGGGGTTGTGCGTGGGTGGCGTGGAGTTGCAGGTGCAGCGATGTCAAGGGCTGAAGTGAGAGTGCTGTTGTAGAGAGCAGTAGTTTTGTCTGGGCAAGTATGTGTGAGGATGGGGTTGAGGATAGGCTGCAGGGAGGTGGAAAATTGTTGCTTATCAAGAGAATGTAGATTTCTCCGCATGCGCTTGATTGTGGCGGGGGTGATGGGTTTGCGTGGTATGATGAGGTTACCGGTGAGGAGGTGGTGGTCAGAGAGGGGAAAGGGGACATTAGAGAAGTTGGAGACCGAGCAGAGGTTAGTGAAGATCAAGTCAAGGGAGTGACCATCACGGTGTGTGGGAGAGCTGGTCCACTGCGATAAGCCTAAGGAGGTTGTTAAGGAGAGGAGTTTGAGGGCAGGGGGGGTGTTGTGATTATCTATAGGGATGTTGAAGTCACCCATGATGAGAGTAGGGACATCAGAGGACATGAAGTGAGGGAGCCAGGAGGTGAAGTGATCAAGGAATTGTGCAGTGGGACCAGGTGGCCTGTATATGACAGCGACACGCAGGGGGAGGGGAGAGAAGAGGCGAAGTGTGTGAGCTTCAAATGTAGGGAAGGAAAGAGAGGGAACAGTGGGGAGTACCTGAAATATATGTTTAGGGGGCAGCAGGATGCCTACTCCCCCTCCCTGCCTGTTGCCAGGCCTCGGAGTGTGTGTGAATTGAAGGCCTCCATATGAGAGTGCGGCAGTGGAGGCAGTGTCTGATGATGTGAGCCAAGTTTCAGTGATGGCAAGGAGGTTTAGGGAGTGAGAAATGAACAGATCATGAACAGCTGTTAGTTTGTTACACACAGAGCGGGCATTCCAGAGACCAAAACAAAAGGGGGGGGAGGAGGTTAGGTGACGGGGTACGGTTATTAGGTTGTGAGTGTTGCGTGTGTGAGTGGGTTCTGTGGTCCGAGAGAGAATGGAAGGGGGGCCTGGGTTAGGTGAGATGTCACCTGCAGCAAGTAGGAGGAGAAGGGACAGGGACATAAGGTGAGAGTGAGATTTGAAGCAGTGGGGCTTTTTTGCAGGGGTAGAAGGAGATGGTGGTGATAGGGAGCGGAGGAATGAAAAAAGTTCATGGGAGCAGAGAAGTGGTGAGTGAAGAATTGAGGGTGCAATGTGAATGGCGTGACACTTAATGTGGACAGAGGAGGAGGAGAGTCTTATGCAGGTGAGAATGGCGATGACAAAACAAGGAGTTAATTTGCCCATAGTTGGGTTAATGAATGGGGCAGTAGAGATATGCAACAGTCAGTAATCCAGGAGAGTACAGATGACTTGGCAGTCAAGGGTCAATCCACGGAGCAGAGGGTATAGGTGCCAGGGCCTTTGCCCATGACAATAACACCTGCATGAACTACTTTGGTACTTACTTTCTTGTGAAATCACTGTGGCAAGGCATACACCAATACCTTGGCATCAGTTCTTTAAAACCTCTGTTTTCCAAAAAGAATATGGCATCATATCAAGCGCTAACATTTTTCCAAGTTTGCCATTCCACTGGCCTACACCTGGGTTATTTTCTGCAATTTTTAATTTGTTTCTAAGATCTCAATAAGAATGGGCTGGCAGCATATAGATAACAAACTGTGCATCGCAATTGCTTTAAAACTTGACTAGTGGTGGTGTGGGAACTCCATAACTCTTATCCTCTCCAGCTAGCTCAGAGTCATCCTCCTCTGTGCTTTGCATTTGCACAGTAGGAGGAGTAGGAGTCTTGGATGTTATTACTGAGAAAACTGTGCCCCTTGGCCGCATTAATTTTTAAGAGTGCTTCTAACTCTTCTTGTTTTAGCACCTCTGAAAGGCTATGTCTCCTAACTAGCCCTGACGTTGTGTTTCTTGTGGGATCTCAATTAAGTTGAGTCCAGTTGCCATCCTGCCTTCCCAATACTCACATTTTAGAGACAACAAATAGCATCTGATGAGAAATTATTAAAAAAAAAAAAAAAAGTAAGCTAAAAAGCTAATTTTTATGCTTTACTCATGTTTTGTGAGCACTACTCACTTCCCTTGTTTCCCATTTAAGATATATTTTTGATATTAAGTTATGACGTGTTGCTAATATTAATGTGTATAGGATGACTGCATGATTTATGCTTATGTATAAGTGTGTATTAGGGAAGTTATCCCTTTTCCCTGTAAATTACAAGCTTTCTGATTCCACATATATGGATTATCATGTCTGAGTAGGCTGACCATACCTCACCTTTAAAAAGGGACATGAAAAATGCATACTACAGGTTTGCTTTGATTTTGGTGTACTTCTGAAATATGCCTATTTCCTATGTGTCCCTTTTTAAAGGTGAGTTATGAACAGCCAATATGTGAGGGTTCATTTTCCTGACCAGTGAGTAAGCTGTGGTTCATGCCACTATGGGTCAAAAACTCCGTGGGCCCTTCAAATATTGATAACAGGGTCCAAATATTAGTGTTCTGAAGTTTACCTGTCCATTGCACATTTTGGGATGTATTCCATTGTATGGAATGCCTATTTTTCCTAAAATACATTTGTTACTTAGCTTTAACATACACTGCAAGCTCTGTCTGTCAGTTACAAAATATACTGTAACATGTGAACAAAATGTGTGAACATTAATGCTCAACAAGATGTAAGTAAGTAACTATGGTCAGTATGTGTGATTATATGGCTGTAGTAGGACAAGGCTGGTGGTCTGTAAATTTGGTTATATGGCTAGCTGTACAGTGGGAAAAGGCTAAGGGGGTCAATATGTATGGTTATATGGCTACCCATGCAGTGGGAAAAGGCTGGGGGTTAATTTGTATGGTTATATGGCTACCACTGCAAGGGACAAGGCTGGGGGTCATTATGTTTGGTTATATGGCTACCAGTGCAGTGGGACAAGGTTGGATGTCAGTATGTGTAATTTTGTGGTGATCAGTGCAGTGGGACAAGTCTGGGGTTCAATATGCATGATGTTATGGCTACCAGTGCAATGGGACAAGGCTTTAGGTCAGTATGTGTTGCTCTATGGCTATTGCAGGACAAGTCTAGGGTTCAATATGTGTTTCTCCATGGCTATCACAGGACAAGGCTGAAGGTCAGAATGTGTGGTTCTATCGCTGCAAGTGCAGTGGGGTGGTCATGGCAGAAAAAAAAGTGATAAATAGCACTTGATGAATTCCCTCCAAGGCAAAGGATGCCATTTTTTTGCACTTTTTCTCTTGTGGGGTGAAACTTTTCACCCATTCCTACCTGCAACAAGCAGCAAAAAACTGATATAATATATTTCTAAGCATTCCTCAATCTCCCACAGTGGAAACTATTTTGTACATGTGCTCCATCACCACACTAGCCACTGATGAGTCTACACTACACATAAAAAGAACAGCAATTCTGGAGCAAACCTACTGCATCACAGGAGAGACATAAAAGAAACATAAACCAAATTCTCATTGATTTAAATAGGACTTTTAATGCATTTAATGCAAGACAAGTCTCCAGTTTGCTGTTTTGTAATGAGTTGGAGACCTCTCTATCATTCAAGGGGAAAATTTCCATGTAGACTGTTTTCACATGGCAGTGTATTGGTTATTTTATCTGTGGTGAAATGAATCATGCTGGATTAGGGTGACTTTCACAATGCCACTATTGCCTTGAACGAATTAACTAAAGTGCAATGTTACATCTTTAGTTTTACTGCTCTCAGCAAACATGCAGGAGGACATATCTGCATGGTGGCTATTGGGCCACCTCTACATCTTCCACATGAGCTGTGTTGGAATTTCGCAACCTCCAATAAATGGCAGACCCATTTGAGCACCAGCGAGTAATATTTGGTTGGTGCTCCCACAGGCCATTCATCCTACACATTCCTCCTGTGTACAAATTTCAGTGGAATGCAGGGAAAAGGGTGAGTAAAGAACCTAGGAGACAGAACTGTCGTCTGTGTGAAAAGGCTGTAAATAATTGGGATTTTCTGTTGTTTATTACAATTCAATTGATTTTCACCCAAATTGCTTCTTATTTTTGTTCACATAGCTCTCAAAAATGAGCACGGACTTATTAAACACAGTCTATACATGCATACTTACATACTGCACACTAATATCAATTCAGGTGATTTTAGCACATTTCATTAATAATAACATGATTTAATTAGATTGTAAAATAATTTAGACTTTCTTTAAACTAATGAAAGCCACTGTTCTCCCTGTGAAGTATGAGAAGTGTGAGCTTCTCTTCTCTCCTGTTTTCCACCAGATCACTGACCTTTTTTGTGTTATTTTCCCACAGTGACTACTTATTGGGATACACTTTGATCAAGCAGACTATATTAAATTGCACTGTATTATGTTGCAAACAACAAGGAAAAACTTTCAAGTGAAACAAATGGCTACAGAAGAAATTACTACCTTTAACAAAAACACATCCAGAATAACAGTTTACTTTTAATCCTTTGTTTAGCGACAAGCACAATTTTCTTCTGCCAAAGTCTCTTGCAATTGAGGCAAGCACAGTATCCTTTGATGTTCTCTATAAGCAGTGCGTTTAAGTCAGAGCAAGCACATTGAGGTGGATTGGTGTCCTACATTCATAAAGTAAAGGCTGAAGTGACTGTGTGCAGCTAATAAGTGATACTGTAAGTAACATCAGGGGATCTCACAGACACTGGAAGTCATGTTTGTTGAATGAAAGCCTTTCTAGTTAGTTTAGAAGCCAGCCACACTATTTAGAGGGAAAATCACATTTTTCCGCACAGTGTGAGTGACCCTACATTTCTGCCTTATTATTATCAATGTCAAAAAGCAAAAAATCCTGCATAAAATGACATTTTCAGTATTCTATGGAATCCTCATAAACTACAAGCTTTTATAATATGAACGTTTGATTGTGATTATACACTGTTTAACCCTTCGAGAGCCAGATATGTATCAAAAACTCATTGATTTGTTGTTTAGATCCTGATACATAGAGAAGAAACAGAAACCCTGCTAAACTAACACTCAAATGGTTATATCTCATAGCATATATAGCATAAAACTTAACCTTATTTTTCATAAGAAAACTAAAAGCAAAAAAGCAAAAAAGAAGCACAGGAAATAAAATGTCAGGGCAAAAATAGTCGGCTTGACACATATGAACGAAAGAAAAAAAAAAAATATATATATATGTATCTATATATATAAAAGAATAAGCCTCATTGCATAATTTATGGTACCTCACACACAGAACATAATTTATGTCTCCTCAGAAAACAAACACACATTGAACAGAATGCCTCATTACATAATTTATGTCTCATTATGAGACATAACTCCTATTGGGTGATTCAATGGGGACTTTACTACTCCCATTGGGTGATTCAATGAGGGAGTGTTTATAATACAGGGAGTTGGCCCGCCCCCTCCAGCCCTCCCACCACTATCCAACTGACAAAAAAAAAATATAGCTGCCACTTGCTCCTAAAGTAGGGGATATCAATAACTTCTCCAGGTCCACACACACTCTCACTCAGGATCATGACCCCAGAAACACACTGTTTCACCTCCCACAGATAATTGTAACCCTCCATACACTCTGTTTCAGTAGGAGGGTGTAATGTTTCCATAAAATACAAACTCAGGGATAGACTTAATAGCAACTCTTTTATTTAACTCTTCATCTCTTCAGTCACCTCACTGTCTGTTTTCAACTGTCACTCCTCCACTTCCTGCTTCCTGATTCCCACCCTTTCTCCTTAAAGGGAGAGAGATGCTTTGCTGTATGTTACAGAGGGCAAGCCTCAAACACCACTTTCTATTTGTTCCCTCAGCATATTGCTACGTTGCCTCAACTGAAGAGCCACCGTGTGTTATATTGCTATGTTAGCTCAACTTAACCCTTTGAGTGCCAGAGAGGTACGCAACTCATTGCAAAGCAATGCGTTGCGTACCCCCCTGGCATGCAAAGGGTTAAGTAAGGAGGAGTTACTGCTCCTATTGGGTGATTCAATGGGGGCGTGATTTAAATCATGCAAGGAGTTGGCCTGTCCCACTATCTGGCCCGCCCACCACTATCCAAGTAACTGAAAAAACAAAATGGCTGCCACTCGCTCCTACACCACAAACAAAAACACATCAGACAAAAGACACACACACACTCAATCACTCACACTCTCACACTCACACTCTCACACTCAATCACTCACACTCTCACACTCAATTACTCACACTCTCACTCACTCACACTCTCACTTTCACACTCACACTCTCACTTTCACACTCAATCACTCACACTCTCTCTCACTCTCACACTCACTCACACTCTCACTCTGACACTCAATCACTCACACTCAATCACTCACAGTCTCTCACTCACTCACTCTCACACTCTCACTCTCACTCAATCACAAACTCTCACAGTCTCACAATCACACTCTCACAGTCTCACAATCACACACTCTCACAATCACACACTCACACACACACTCAATCACAGTCTCACAGTCTCTCTCACACTCTCACAACCACACACTCTCACAATCACACACTCAGTCTCACACTCTCACAGTCTCACACTCTCACAGACTCACACTCCCACAGACTCACACTCCCACTGTCTCAGAGAGTCACAGATTCACACTCTCACAGACTCACACTCTCACAGTCTCACAGTCTCACAGTCTCACACTCAATCACAGTTTCACACTCAATCACAGTCTTACACTCTCACAGTCTCTCTCACACTCTCACAATCACACACTCACACTCAATCACACTCTCACAGTCTCACACTCAATCACAGTCTCACACTCAATCAGTCTCACACTCTCATAGTCTCACTCACAATCACACACTCTCACAATCACACACTCACACTCAATCACAGTCTCACACTCTCACAGTCTCACACCCAATCACAGTCTCACAGTCTCACTCACACTCAATCACTCTCACAATCACACACTCTCACAATCACACACTCACACTCTCACACTCAATCACACTCTCACAGTCTCACACTCAATCACAGTCTCACTCACACTCAATCACTCTCACACTGTCACAATCAAACACTATCAAAATCACACACTCACACTCAATCACACTCTCACAGTCTCACCGTCTCACAGTCTCACACTCAATCACAGTCTCACACTCTCACAGTCTCACTCACACTCTCACACTCTCACAGTCTCACTCACACTCAATCACACAATCACAGTCTCACACTCAATCACAGTCTCACAGTCTCACTCTCACAGTCTCACACTCTCACAGTCTCACACTCAATCACACTCTCACACTCTCACACAGTCTCACACTCTCACTCAGTCACACTGTCACTCAATCACACTCTCACAGTCTCACAATCACACACTCTCACACACACTCATTAACATTCTCACACACACACACACTCAATCACATTCATTCAATCACACACTCAATCCCACTCTCACACTCAATCACACTCTCTGACACTCACACTCTCTGACACTCACACACTCTCTCACTCTCACACACTCACTCACTCTCACACACTCACTCACACCCACTCACTCACACCCACTTACTCTCATACACACTCACACACTCTCACTCAATCACACACACTCATACACACTCACTAACACACTTATATGCAATCACTCACACGCAATCACTCAATCTCGCACTCAAACGCAATCAATCACACGCAATCACACCCCGGGAGCCAGCACAATCCACCTTCCACCAGTCTCACTCTCACTCACACCCAGGGAGCCAGCACGATCCACCTTCCACCATAGTATGTGCAATTACCACATGCATTTCAACTACATGAATGAATGCCACTCACTCACACCCCAGGAGTCAGCACGATCCACCTTCCACCATAGTATGTGCAAGTACCACATGCATTTCAACTACATGAATGAATGCCACAGTGGAGACATAAGTACAAACACAAACTCATTACAGTGACACATATGTCACCCCCTTATGACTCACTTCTGTGTGTGTGTGTGTCTCTGTGTGTGCCTGTGTGTTCCTCACTGTGTGTGTTGCATGTCTGTATCACACTCTATGTGTGTGCATGTATGTGTGTATGACTGTGTCGCTCTTTATGCATCTCAGTGCATGTGTGTGAATTTCCGTGTGTGTCTCTGTGTTTGTCTTGCATCCGTGTGTGTGTGTGTGTGTGTGCGTTAATTCCCTATATATCCTGACGTGCTAGTATATATATATATATATATATATATATATATATATATATATATACATATATATTGAAAATGACCCAGAAAAATGAAATGGTCCTATAGATACGAACAGATATGTAGTAGATTCACAAATGCTCATAGAGTAAGCAAGTTCTCTATATGTGGTAGATCCACATAGTGCAACTGCAATGTGGAGTGAGCCAACTAAACATACTGTTGTAGTGGGCCAAAGTCTGTTTGCGCTTTTCACAAAAAATATGCCCTCGAGTGATTTGCCTTTTTTTGTGAAACACATGTCGGACATAATAGACAGTGAGACTTAGGTCTCTTTTATGCACATTCACTCACTTTTGTTAAGGTCTTTACTACCTCCTTTAGTGAAGTGATCTGTTTTCCAAAGGCACTTTTCAGGGCTGGTAATAGGGATGGTATATATATTTTTTAAGATCATTTTTGAACTTTAGTCCTCTTCAGGTACAGCCCACATGCTTCATTTACATATGGGTATACACCATGAGTTTCCTCTTTTAGGAACTCAAAATTATTTTTCTATAAGGTGTTTGTTTAGCTAATTTTGGTGACCTAGTTTTGTTACCTACGGACATATCTTTAGTTCACTATAATACTCCTTTTTGACCTCTACTAATCTGGAGTTACTAGGGCTTTGGTCCTCTACAATTGTATGCTTAGTTGGCTCACTCCATATGTGGTTGCACTGTGTGGGTCTCTCTCGCTTACTGTATCTGCATTTTGGAAACTACTACAGATCTAGTTGTATCTGTGGAACCATTTCATATTTCTTGGCCCTTTTCTCTCTCTATATACATTTTTATTTTGTGTGCTTCTTTGTTGTTTTCACAATTTTTGTTTTTTTGTTTTCAGTTTTCGTATGGAAAATAAAGGTTAAGTTGTATCCTGTTTTGCTAGTCTCTCTAGGCATTCCATGAGATATAACCATTTCAGTGCTAGTTTGGCAGGGTTTCTGTTTCTTCTCTATGTATCTGTAACCTCCCCTGTAACACCAATTTGTATCTACTGGGAACTGCCTGAAGTCCGAGTAGTACTTTGGAGGTCTGAGTGCACTGATATCTCCTGGAATGGCTAGAAATAGGCCCCATTCTCAGCCACCTCAATTGTTTAATTGGCTGGACCTCACAAGAAGTTCCAGCTGGACCTCAAGATAGTAGCTAGAATGAAAATGAAGTGTTGTGTAGTTCTACCTAGGAGAAGGGCTCTTTCAGGTGTGCTCCTGATAGACCTTAAGGAAATAATATTTTCCAATTGATTTAAGTGGTATGTTTAATGCTTAGAATGCTTTACAGGTCTCCACGTATTGCAAATAACCTGCTCTAGCATTCATTATGATAAAACCTCACTCATTTGCCCCCTTTGATACTGTTGGTTTGCTTCAGATATGCTCCTCTTTTGCTTGTGCATAAGGATCTAAGAAAGCACCATGTCCCCGATTTGGTTTGCAATTTAGACTGGAATTTTTAGCAGGATTCAGATTTTACCAACGCTGTTTCCTTTAATACCACAAAGAAAACACAGAAAAGTGAGTTGACAGCAGAGCCGGCCCTTATATGGGTCCCGGTGGGTCCATGGGACCCAGGTGGCACTTTGACAGGAGCACCAATTTGCCACCCCAAGGCATGTTTTCTCCTGCAAAAAAAAAAGCTTGCCAGCAGAGGCACTGGTTCAACAGCCTCTCTGTGGGCGGGCAGTCAGCGTGTGCACAGAAATCCTCCCATGTTGCCTCTCTCACTCCCTGCACTGTACTAAGGTCAGAGTGTTTGGGGTCATGTGACCTGCCAGCGCTCAGACTTCAGACCATGCGGTAAGCGCGAGATGAAGCATGGGAGAATCAAACTGCCTGCCATTAGACACCAGGGAGCTGGACAACTATGGGTGCTGGCTGGAGTAAGTTTAGGGTGGGCAATGTGGGCAATGGGGCATGTCCTGGGGTGCTGGTGTAAGTCCTGGGTCTGCAATATGGGTGCTGGGTCATGTTTTAATGGGCATCTGGCAATGGCATATTTAATGGGCATCTGGCAGTGGCAAATTTGAATGTACAAACTTACCGTGGCATATTTTAATGGGCAAACTGGTTGTGGCATATGGAGGGAGAAGAGAGACAGGCAGAGGTTGGAAGAGGAGAGAAACAGACAGATAGAGGAGAGAGGAAGACAAAAGAGGAGAAGATACATGGCAAAGAGAGACATGAGGAAAAGAGAGAGATATGTATGACATGGTGAAGAGAGAGACAGGCATGGGTGGGATGGAGGTAGAGAGAGATACAGACAAACATTGGTGGCATGGAGGGAAAGACATGGGGGGAGAAAGACATGGAGGGAGAGCAAGACAGACATAGATGGCATGGGGAGAGACAGAGAGAGAGAGAGAGAGACATGGTAGAAACAGATATGTATGGCATGGGGAGAGAGAGAGACATGGTAGAAACAGACATGGATGGCATGGGGAGAGAGAGAGACATGGTAGAAAAAGACATGGATGGCATGGGGGGGTGGCAAATATGTTAGGTACTCCCCTGGGAGGGACATAAATGGGGTGAGGCATAAGAGACGGCAAAATAAGGTTTTGCCTAGGGTGGCAAAAATCTTTGCACCAGCCCTAAGTACAGGAGCAGACACCCCTGGTTATGAAAGGGTTAAAGTAGTGTCCTGTGTGAAAGATTTCTAATACTGTTGAAAAAGTAAAAAAATGGACATTTATAAAATATAATCAAGAAATTTTAGATGGTATTTTATAACTCTCCATCTTTTACATCTGCAGCAGAGCTAGACAGCAATCTTTCACATAGGACATCACTATAACAAGTTCATAACCAGGGATGTCTGCTCCTGTACTCAAAGGGTTAGATTTTCAAAGCAATGCATTGCATACCCCTCTGGCATTCAAAGGGTTAAATGTGCATAGAGCATCCATATGGGTGTGGTTGGGGGGCTAGTATTTCATCCGTGGACCCAGGCAGCACAATGTCATGGGCCGGCCCTGGTTGACAGTATATGTTTTTGGAACCATTCTGGACCTAGGACTCCATATACAAATAAAATACATACAAAGACACCAGTGAGGAGAACCCTCTGTAAAATTAAAAGTCTTAATAGTCCCATTTAAATCAATGTAGAATTTAATTTGCTCCTTTATATTGCATTTGGTTTGCTCTAGAATTGTTCCAGTTATCCTTAGCAAATCGGCTTTTACTAGCTGTGGAGTGGC
The DNA here is from genome assembly GCA_037306005.1 of Rhinophrynus dorsalis. Classification (NCBI taxonomy): domain Eukaryota; kingdom Metazoa; phylum Chordata; class Amphibia; order Anura; family Rhinophrynidae; genus Rhinophrynus; species Rhinophrynus dorsalis. The sequence goes on along the minus strand of CM074720.1, from coordinate 306,575,913 downwards.
TATACAATGTCAATTTCATGCTAAATCAAGTGCAGGAATCGCTGTAAAGTCCGTACTCCTGCCTAACAAGAATACATAAAGCTAAATACACCAAAAACACCCCTGTTGATGCTGCTTGCACCAAGGGGAGGACAAGACGACAGTCTGTGAGTGCTTCACGATGGCATTTCATATATATGTCTTGCTTAGGACAATGTGCTTACTAAAACATGTATCAAATGGCTTTAGTATATACCATTTTCTTGTGCATGTTGTGGGGCTGGCATGTGGACCTTGCAGGCATTAACCCCTTAAGGACCAGCGGTCCCACGGTGTGTGGTCCTTTAAGGACCAGATAGGAAAGTTTGATGTGCCGTCCCACATGACTGATCACTTGGGCCGGCACGCTGAATGAGGGACTGAAAGAGATTTCTCCGGTTTTGGAGCAATCAATTTCAGTCCCTGCTATTGCTCACAGCGCTCACAGCACTTAGGGCTCGATCCAAATGTTGGCGTCGCCAGAAAAAACTGGAGACGCTGGTTTTAACGTCAATTGAGCAATGCAAATGTTCTACTAGAAACAAGAGACGCCAGTTCTGAAACAGACATCGCCCGTCGCCAGAACAGCAAGATCTCACCCATAGAGGATAATATACAAACAACGCCAAAAGCTATTCAAATGTTGGAGTTAGGGCTAACTCGCGTTAAATTGCAACATTTCTCTCCAGAAATCTAACGCCTATTTTTTTTGGAGTACAGCACACAAGTAAGAGTAGAAAACCCACGTCTCCAGTTCTGAACAGCATTCTCTGTGCTTTTCCCTACCCAGCCACTAGGGGAACACAGAGAAGGCTTTCAGCACCATGGACAGCTTTGAATGCCATAGGGATGTGCACTGCTCACCCCTGTGGCATTCAAAGGGTTAAAATCAATAAAACTAGTACACCAAGCACTACACAATGCCCCCTGCCACATCCCCCCCCCTTAGTATGTCACATATATTGCATATATGGGACATACTAACCCCATCCACATCCACCTCGTGGACTTCCATGTAGTGGACAAATCTGTCTTTTATTCCACAATTAACCCTTTGAGTACCAGAGAGGTAGGAAAGCATTGCTTAGCATGTTTCCTACCCCTCTGGTACCCAAAGGGTTAATAGGCAACGTATGGACTACATACCTTGCCTATATATATATATGTGTGTGTTTGTGTGTGTTTTAAACTTTTTTTTAATTAAAATAGTATTATTAGACAGTTTAACTTAGATCTCATTCATTGTTAACCCCCTACCTCCTGTGTCCCATTGCTATTAGTACTTTTGCTCCACTCTTCTTCAAACTGAGAGTGGAGCAAAAGTACTAAAAGCAAAGGGACACAGTAAGTAGGGCATCATTAATGGTTGAGATCTAAGTTAACCCTTTGAGTGCCAGAGTGGTACGCAACGCATTGCAAAGCAATGCGTTGAGTACCACTCTGGCACTCAAAGGGTTAACATACAACTGAGGGAGCAGGCTGCACTGTGAGTGCAGCGCTCCCCTCATCTCTATGTATACATTATTACTTTATTAATAATTCCCTTGCTGCGGGCGGCTGTGAAGCCCGCAGCATAATAAAACCCCTAGGCATTGGAGAAAGCGGGAGGAGGGGACAGAGACATTGGAGGAAGCGGGTGGTAGGCTTGTACTTGCTGCCCGCTTCCTCCAATACCTCTCCTCACGCGTTGGCTTTGTGCCCAGCTGCCTGGTCGCCTTGTGCAAATCGTCCCTTTTCACAAGGCGTTGTAATTGTACAACGCCTTGTGAAAAGGGACGATTTGCACAAGGCGACCAGGCAGCTGGGCACAAAGCCAACGCGTGAGGAGAGGTATTGGAGGAAGCGGGCAGCAAGTACAAGCCTACCACCCGCTTCCTCCAATGTCTCTGTCCCCTCCTCCCTCTTTCTCCAATGCCTAGGGGTTTTATTATGCTGCGGGCTTCACAGCCGCCCGCAGCAAGGGAATTATTAATAAAGTAATAATGTATACATAGAGATGAGGGGAGCGCTGCACTCACAGTGCAGCCTGCTCCCTCAGTTGTATGTTAACCCTTTGAGTGCCAGAGTGGTACTCAACGCATTGCTTTGCAATGCGTTGCGTACCACTCTGGCACTCAAAGGGTTAACTTAGATCTCAACCATTAATGATGCCCTACTTACTGTGTCCCTTTGCTTTTAGTACTTTTGCTCCACTCTCAGTTTGAAGAAGAGTGGAGCAAAAGTACTAATAGCAATGGGACACAGGAGGTAGGGGGTTAACAATGAATGAGATCTAAGTTAAACTGTCTAATAATACTATTTTAATTAAAAAAAAGTTTAAAACACACACAAACACACACATATATATATATATAGGCAAGGTATGTAGTCCATACGTTGCCTATTAACCCTTTGGGTACCAGAGGGGTAGGAAACATGCTAAGCAATGCTTTCCTACCTCTCTGGTACTCAAAGGGTTAATTGTGGAATAAAAGACAGATTTGTCCACTACATGGAAGTCCACGAGGTGGATGTGGATGGGGTTAGTATGTCCCATATATGCAATATATGTGACATACTAAGGGGGGGGATGTGGAAGGGGGCATTGTGTAGTGCTTAGTGTACTAGTTTTATTGATTTTAACCCTTTGAATGCCACAGGGGTGAGCAGTGCACATCCCTATGGCATTCAAAGCTGTCCATGGTGCTGAAAGCCTTCTCTGTGTTCCCCTAGTGGCTGGGTAGGGAAGCACAGAGAAAGCTATTCAGAACTGGAGACGTGGGTTTTGGATTTTCTGACTGAACTTGATACTTTGCAGTGCTGTAATTGGCTGTGGTGCTAGGTAACATTTTTATCGTGTGTTTTTAGGTAAGATTTTCTATGCGACGCAGGTTTAAGGTTATAGTGTATATTTTGTTGGTTATCGCTCCTTAGGCTTTCTGGGTAAGGAAGATTTGAATCTCACGTTACCTGGTCTTGCTTAAGGAGCGAAGGCAGTTTTTTTCTTCACGTTGGTTTTAACGCCAACATTTGGATCGAGCCCTTAGTGAGTAAAACATACGTGGTGTGCCAGGACCGTCACTGGTCCTTAAGTGCTAGACAGCTGTGATGGTCCTGGCACATCACTGAACACGAAGGGGTTAAAGTCTAACACTGCTGTCATATGTTGTAGTGCATACCCATCAGTGCAGCCACTGGTGTTAGAGACTCCATGCAGCTACAATGGCACATTCGTACATAAGCAGCTTTGTCTTAGCCTAGGTTATAATTTAACTCCTTGGGTGTGAGAGATGTCTCCATCACTTTGCTTAGAAATGTGTTGGAATCATCTCGAGCATGACAAGGGGTTAATTTATTGTTCACATGCAGCATTTAAAAATTTTATTCAACACAGTAGCTTATTTTCTGTATAATGGGAAATGAATGATAATAATGGATAGCAAAAGTAACTGAGTCATTTATTATTTAATGTGGAAAGAGAAAGGTCAGTAGCCTCTAACTGGAAAAATTCAAAAAAGAACATTTCCATTCACACAAGAGATTTGAGGAAATTCATATGTTAAAATAAAATCTCTCTAATAAAACTCCCTCTACTAATGGCAAATGCAGTAATCTATTTTTTTCTCAGACTGTCTATATCAGGGTTGGGCAAACTGTGGCTCTCTGACTATTATTAGGCTACAGCTCCTATAATTGGCCATCTGCGATTGATGGGATTTGTAGTTGAACAGCAACAGGAGAGTTATAGATTGTTCCTCTCCTATATGTAGTTTGCATAATTATTATTAAACTAGTTGAAGAGCCTGTTACACAGGCCACAGTGCGACTGCCAGCCAGTCGAGGGGCAGTCATGCACAGTATAGACTGCATGCGCCGCGGCTGATACAGTGCCAGCCAGTCGCGGTGCAGTCATGCTCTGTAGAGACTGCCCACGCCACGGCTGATACAGTGCCAGCCGGACGCAGTGCAGTCATGCTCAGTAGAGACTGCCCGCGCGGCTGCTGATACAGAGCGGGACCGCTCCTTCGGAGCGCCCCACTCTGTATCAGCCTCTTCACTGGCATTCTCTACTGTGCATGACTGCAGCAGGAGCAGCAGTCTCTACTGCGCATGACTGCGGCGTTACACACGTTTTAGCAAATTATTATATAGGATGAGATCAAGGGAGCAGCAATCTAAGATCCTATTCACAAGAACAGCAATATTAGCATGCAGTTTCTCCCAAAACAGTTCAGCTTGCTGCATATGGAACTGTTCCACAAGGTGCCTGTTGCCTGATATGTTGGAGCCTCAAAACATTTTACCTCAAAAGTGAAATGTGTAAAACAGCACATCTCAGCTTCTGCAGCAAATCCTGTAAAAAGTGCTGTTTTACTTTTTACACTGCATTGAAATCAATGATAATAATGTATTTCCCCCACATTGAGTTTTTCTCATGTATTCCCCCACTGCTAAAGTATAAACAGGGTGTTAGGTACCTGCATGTTGTCAGTCTTGGGATAAAAGGAGAGGAAGCAGCTGAACTTCTGATGCTAGTGTAGGCTGACTGGCAAAAAGATGGAGCTGGGATTTCTTGATAGGAGTATTAGTGGTAGCCACTATCAGTTGTTATCTGGGTGTTGGTGTGGAGAAAGGAGTGCTACGTAAATAAATAAATAAATAAATAAATACATACATAAAATACATAAAAATATCATACATTCAACACAAAGACAAATACAGCTTGACATACTGTGCTTCTTACACACACTCACTCCTACATCCACAAAAAGAAGACGTAAAGACACATACTGAGGTGTTGCGGTGCTTCACAAGTTGTGGTGGACTTTATATTTTACTGAAAGCTGCTGATTCTGATGCTAGCAGGTCGATCCTATACTGTACTATAAAAATTAACACTGCCGGGAGAGAAAGACAAAGCTGCTAACATTTTAACATTTATTACTAGCGTATAGAGGCAGAAAGGCAAAGAGGGAGATTGCTGGAGTTGCTTGATTTAAGGAGTTTTGATGCTAGCCAGTTCACTGGATGGTTGCAGGGAGTGTGGGTTCTTTGTAATAAAATGACACTAACAGGGACAAGGAGAGTTAAAAAAAAGATACTTGACTGATAGGTGACAGACAGGCAGGAGATCTTATTCCTACACCTGAGCAGAGACTGAGAGTGTCAGTAATAAATACATACATCACACATTATTTTTAGACAGACAAGGCATCACTCAACATACTAACAGCCCCATTGCACACTTTACAGTAAAAATCACCACTACTATCAATTCCCAACAAATCATCTCAGTCATCTTCATCACTATCACCACTTCCAAGTCTAATCCCCTACCCAGTCACATGATTACTGACCAAGCAGCACAGGTCAATATCCACAACACAAGCTATTAGTGTTTCTGCTGCTGTCTGACATCTACTCCTCGTACAAATGCAACTTCTAGCTTCCACAGTATTAGTAGTAGTAGTAGTTGTAGTAGTAGTAGTAGTCCCTCAGGAACTCCTTAGTCTATCAAATATCTAGTATGAAGATCCTACACTAATGATACAAAAGCTAAACATGTTGCTGTCTTTTGTCTCTGTAAAAAAATATGAGCAGGGGGAATGTAGGATCACATCTAGGCACACCCACATTGAGATCCCACTTGATGCACAACCATAGGTTTGAGTGTGAAACACACTAGCAGCATGTCAGAGGTGTTCTGACTAACAGCAGTTGAAGAACTCCTAAAAGTGCACTGGAGGCACATAATAATAATTTTGTAGAGGTCTAGGCAGGTGGGACAACATTTTCTCAGTAACAATAACACTCACGTCTCCTACTGCTATTGCCGAGCAAATGACTCTGATTTACTTGAAGGCATGAGCTTCCACAGAAACATTTCTGGGGGGGCAAAGCCAAAATATGCCTCCTGGGCCATCCCACCTAGCACCTATGTTAATCTGGCTCTGGAGGGGTGGGCAAGTGCAAGGGGATGCAAGTGCCCCCTCTTGCCCCCTCCCTTGGACAAAAATGGTGTAAAAGTACGCCTGGGGAATGACAAACTTGCCAAATGTTGGCAGTTGACATGCTGCCCTATTCTTTTATTGAAAAGAGAGCTTTAAAGAACTGATATCACACTTTGCATCAAACGGGCATAGTGCGTTGGTTACCTCCCTGGTACTCAAAGGGTTGTCTGGTGGAGTATGTGCAATGATATGCACCAACATGATCTGATATGCTTGTATATACCCAGATTTCCTGACTCCAGACATTTAATGCTATGTATAAATGCAGAAAAATAGCTGCATTGGTTGATTTGTACATGCCTGTGAGTAAGGGTGATATAGAACAAACCATGTAAAATCTTCCAGATTCTTATTGTGAAAAAATCCATCATACTAAGACATGTTTAGTTCATTTTTAAAAGAATAAAAACTGCTAAAAGCTGCACTAGCAATTTGTTTGTAATACACATATACATATACAATGAATCTTAAGTTGTAGATGGCAATGTGACACTTTCATTCATTTTATGAATGAAACTGGACAGAGCCCAGAAACTGATCTCATTTCTACTAACACAAACAAGTTTGGTCTCAAACATTAGAAATAAAAGTACTGTGCAGGAAATTTGCATAAAATGCCACTCAGTTCACAAAAACATACAGGTTAATTTCTCAAAAACATTTATTTAACTGAAAATGGCTTGTAAAACATACTAGCTGATTTAAAGGGATAGTAATTCTTGAAGTAAAGTTCAGCTCTGAGTCTTCTTTATACTTTTTCTAATGCATAGCTCTGTATTTTAACACTTACAGTTTTGTAGTTCAATAGCAATTAAAGAAGAAAGGATCCCCCTCCCGCCCCTTCTGGCTGCCTCCCCTTAGAGCTGCAATCCGGTTGTGGGACCTGGACGGATGCAGTGAGGGACAATCTTCAGTCAGGAAATATAAGGAAAACTCTGCCCACCTTGACAAAGGAGGGCAGGATTCTCCTTTTGCTTACTGAAGATTGGCCCTCGCTGCTCTCCGTCCGGACCATGCTTACAAGCAGCATGACGCAGGGGAAAGGGGTGGGAGGGGATCCTTTCTGCTTGAATTGCTATTGAACTACAAAACTGTAAGTGTTAAAATATAGCACTATGTGTTAGAGAAACTACAAAGACTCAGAGCTGAACTTTACTTCAAGTATTGCTATCCCTTTAAATTCTCTATAAAACAAACTAAAATTGCCTTAAAGAGATAGTAATGTTTCATAATAAAGTCAGCTCTAATTAATCATCATAGTATTTGGACTTTGGAGAGTGTTATTTCAATTCTGTCAGAGTTGTAGTTCCAGAGTAAATCAATGACAAACTGTCCCCCTCCCTCCCCTTTTACTGATATCACACTCTTCAGCCTGAGCAGAAGGGAGGTGCCCAGGTAGACTGCAGAGAGGGACAATCTTCAATTAAGATAAGGGAAAAACCTGAAAAGCTTGTCAAGGGGGGCAGGGATTTCATTGTTTTCATAGGAATAAGAGTGTCCCCTTCTGTTATCTGTCCAGTCTATGGACTGCATTCCACATCTGAGAAGAGATGGCTTACACTAGGTAAAAGGGGCGGGAGGGGGAAACTTTGCTTGTGAATATCTCATAAACCATAAAGGTTTGAGAGATAAGACTTATATCATTCTTAATGTTTTTTTTAATGCCTATGAAATAAAATAAAGTTAAAATGAAGTATTACTATCCCTTTAAAGGAATAGTAATATTTAATCTGGAAAATGGAAAATATTTCTTGTAGAGTTTATTTTGCTGAATAAAACATGTGAACTCCCACTGATGAGAAATGTTTTATTCAAAAGGTTTAACAGCTCGAACTTAAATATTTTAGGTACTGTACCTCCATGGCCTGGCATTTTATAGTGACACTGTTGCTACAGCATTCTATTGAGGTTTATGGTCAAGTGGCCAGGCCTGTCCTGCTATAGCAATAGCAACCCCATAAGGTTTCAGGCCATGGAAGTACAGCACACAAAAATCCAATTTTGAACTGTAATAACTTTTGGACAAAACATTTTTCAGCATTGCCAGTGTCCTTGTTAACTCAGTAGCATAAACACTTCAATACAAATTTTTCAACATTAAATGTTACTTTCCCTTTAAAGTGAGAGGTCTAATTTATCCTCATTTAAATCAATTAACATTTTTTTATTTCTCTCTGTTTTACTGTTGGTTTGCCCCAGAATTCCTCTACATTCCTTTTGTGCTTATGACCTTTAGTCATTTCACAGCACGTATCAAATTTTGCGCCACAGTATGCAGTATAACTTCCTTTGATCTGTGAACAAATTTTGGCATGAGGCTCCTAGCAGAAAATGGTGCAGTATATCAAATTAAACTTCTCTTGTCATTGATATATAGTTCATATAAACTGGATCTCTTACAGGCTCACTTCATGATTCCATTAATATACCAAATTACCGAGGTAGTTCATAAGCATATCCTAAATATATAATATCAAGATGTATTCATTAGATTTTGAAGTGAGCTTTGTAACCTGTAACTCTGGCAGTTTGCCACTATAAAGCTCAAGTTAATAAAGTTGCAATATTGCCTTTGAGTTCAGTTTTAGTGCCACTGGATAATACAGATTCAGCAGATTTTATGTTATTCCCATATACAATACTAAAGTTTCAGTATGTACCATAATAGTGCAACACTTGTATCTTAAACATAAGCGGTATATTCCTACAGATAAAATATGCACATTCTTGTTTAGCTAAGATATATTTAAACTAGAATGAGTAAGTGCCCATTTTCCTCCTGTATCCTGGTGCGTATGTACAAATGGGACCATATACTATTAGTCTCTATAGGCAGCTGCCGCACTGACAGATATATTCTCCAGTGCATGCTGAAAGGTACACTCCACCAGAGTTGGACTTTAATGCCAACAGACCTCTTACGCCAGTCCCATACAAGGAAATGGCATTCATTAATACAATTTATTCTGTGCCTTACTTAGAACATTAATCTAAGCAAGGCATAGAAGAAACAGCCATAGTTTAGTTTTTTGTCCTCCCCTTGATGCAAGTGGCATTAAGAAGATATATTTGGCATACATAGCTTAGTCCATTGGCATTAGGTAGGTTAGGGACTTCACTGTGATTCCAGAGACTAAGGTTGTGTGGAATTACTTGTGTAAATCCATCCTCTTATGACTAGATTAGTGGTTTGCAAACCTATCCTCTTGGACCACTATCAGGCCGTTATGACTTCCCTGCTTTAGCACAGGTGAGTTAAAGGAGAAGTAACAACTCCTAATAATAACCCCCACCCACCTTATAGTCCAAAATCCTAATGACTCTATGAAGGTTTCTCCCATACTTTTGTTCAAGAGATAACATCCTCATTCAATCCTTGAGGTCATGACCTTGGAGGCTGACATAGCAGTTGCTAGCAGGACCACATGACCCTGTCTCTGATCAATGTACAGTGTAATCAACCGTTCTGAACCCCAAGGATAAACAATGTATTGCTTCACAGTGCTTTGAGCGCTCAATTGCCTCAAAGGGTTAAGTAGGATTTAACCTTTTGAGTGCAAGAAATGTTTCTAGTGCATTGCAATACACTCAAAGGGTTAATCTGAAATAAAATCTGCAAGTAACCTTTATGTCTAACTCTACAAATATGACATCCAAGACTGACTGTAGATGATATCTCGTGCAGAAGAATACACTTCATCGGGACCATTAGGATTTTCTAGCCATAGGAAGTGGGGGTTATTTTTAGGAAGTGTTCATTAAAAATGGCTGAGGTCTTGATTAAATCCCCTGTCCTAGATCAGGGAAATCATAATGACATATGGGCTCAGGGCAGGTTTAGTATCCAGTGGACTAGACTATTGCATTGCACTACCCAGCAGCAGGAATACCAGGAAAAGGAACCATGGTCCATATTTATAAAAACAGGAGTAAACCAACTGCACCATAGGGGACAAATCGAAATTCCTTTTAAATTAAATTTGGTTTTTAACCCCTTGAATGCTAGAGAGGTCTCCAATGCATTGCCTGTACTAAAATGGCTGTAGGAACTAGCAAAATACAGAAAAGGTAGACAAACCATACCATTTTGAAAGAAGACAATCCATAAAAGAAGGAGCTAACTGCCTTTCTCCTCCTAGCCTTGATATGCACAAATGTTTCCAGAAGGTGCTTCTAATGGAAAAAAAATAGGAATTCTTTTTCATTTGCACCCCTTCAAAAAATGAGAAATCAAAGAAAACTATAACATTTACTACTTAATTAATTAAGTACTGCTCTTCTGAGGGAAATACTACCCCAGTGGTATGAACTGAACTACTGCAGGTGGTGCCAGAAGTACAAAACTTAACTATCTATAATATCTCATTTTTCAAAAATGTTTTCAAATTTGACTTTCCTGTACTAAAATAGTTGTAATAACTTTAGAAATTAAGAAAAGGTAGACAGACCATAGCTATCAGGAAAGAAGGCAACCAACTACATAAAATGAGGGGGTCACATGCCTTTCTTTCCCTAGCTTGATGTGTACAAATGTTCCTGTCAGGTGGCACTTAAGCAACAAATAGGAATTATTTAATTTTTCCACCCGTTCTGAAACTGAAAACTATGGAATTTACTACTGTATTAATTATCTACTGCTCTTCTGAGAAAAAAAACACCCCTTTTGCTATGAGCTGAATTTTATCAGATGTGACTTGCCTGTACTAAAATGGTTGTAACCACTAGATAATTGAAGAAAAGATAGACAAACCATAGATATTTGGAAAGAAGACAATCTACCACATAAAATGGGGCGTCGCATGCCTTTCTAACCCTAGCCTGATGTTCACAAATATTGTTGGAATGTGGGACTAAATGAAAAGTAGGCACATTTCTAACCATTTAAAGCTATTGAAACCATTGTATTTCCTACTGTATTCATTAGCTACTGCTCTTCTGAGAAAAGCAGCACCCCATTGGTGCTGAACTACTGTGGAGGGGGGCAGAAATACAAAATTGACCATCTGCAATGACTCATTTGTACTACATTTTTTCAAATGTGACTTGACTGTATTAAAATGGTTGTAATAACTACAGAAAGTAGGAAAAGATAGAAAAATCATACCATTTTGAAAGAAGACAATCCATTGCATAGAATGAGGGGTAACTTGACTTTCTAATCCTAGCCTGATATACACAAATGTTTCCATAAGATGGTGCTAAAAGAAAATATACTTTTTTTATATTTCCTTACAGCTCATGTAAGAAAAATGATACCCCATTGGTATGGACTGACATACCCCAGGGGATGCCAGAAGTATAAAACTACACTTACCTTTCTAAAATTGCCTGCCTGCACTAAAATGGCTATAACTATTAGAGATATGAAGCAAAAGTACCATTTTGTTAAGTAGACATTCATCTGCATCAAATGAGGTGACTATCACGGTGCCCGTGTATTTTGGCGACATTTTGACACAAGATGCCTGATGCTTTCTTATTGGCTAAGTGTTATGGCTCCACCCAGTGGTAGCCTTTAAGTACTGTGCTCTGTCACTCATACAGGGCCCTTTCGTGGTGTTCCCGTTGCTTTGTGCTTGTTGCCGTTATCGTGTGATTTCCAGTGTATGGCCCGGACTGCCTGACTACTCTCTCTCTGATCCTGTTCCTGCTCCGTGTACCGACCCAGCCTGGCTGACGTTCCTGCTCCATGTATAGACTTGGATTGGCTGACGTTCCTGCTCCGTGTACCGACCCGGCCTGGCTGACGTTCCTGCTCCGTGAATTGACTTGGATTGGCTGACGTTCCTGCCAGTGCTTTGACTGTTGTGGCTTCCGTTCCTGCTCCTGTGCCTCCAGTCTGTTGTACTACCGTGTCCGGTAGTGAGTTACTACTGTGCTCTGCCTTGAACGTACTGGCCCAGTTGGTTGCCTCGTATACTGCATTACCGTTCCATGACTGCGACCCATTAGTGCCTTGCTGCCTCCTTACTCCATACCCAGGGTTCCTGCTCAGCTCGTTGCATCCTATACGCTTGGCTTGTTATCAGTTGTCACTGGGGTTGGTCTCCCGGGCGCCTCAGTTAGTCTCCGCTCCTGTTTTGTTGTTAAACAAGCGCCCGTTACCAGGGCCTTCCGGTACTCACCCAGGTAGGTGCTTTACTATTGGCACTATATACGCTGGCTTGTCAATTCACCATAATCGAGGTTGGTCTCTTGGGCACCTCAGTCGGCTCTGTCACCCGGCAGTTGCCATCAAGCCTGGCGTTTCTACATCATTCCGGTACCGTGGGTCACAGTTGTGTATCTACAGGGAGTTCCGTTGTTCCACCAGTTGCAGTACTATTATAGTCTGTGTTCCCTCCAGGGCCTGTCTCAACCTTCCTGGGCTAGTCGCTATTTTTGCACTTATCAGCATTTGAATGCTTCCTGGGCCTCGTTATTAGGGCCTCCCAGTCTCCTGGCCTAATAGCATTAACCATTTGTGTCTCACTGTATCACACGAACTGTTCCCAACCCGTGTCAGTATATTTACTACCTGTGATATATGTATACTGGACCCGTGTGGGCTATTGTGATTTAGTAACCTGTCCTGTGTCAGCTCTGTTTGTACTATTACTGGACCCGCGAGGGTTGCTTTGTTCTGCTAATTCGATAAAACTGTGTTTTACCAAATTGCCTGTCTCTGAGTGTACTGAAAACCGTGACAGTGGTGTGCACAAATATTTGAAAAGGTTGCACTATAGGAAAAAACATTGAATTTCCTACTGTATGCAATATATGCTATCAGCCTGATAAAATGGTACCCCTATGTATTTAGGTTGATATACTGTATGTGGTGACAGGAGCACTAACTTACACATGCCATTTTTCTTTACTGAAATTACCTGTCTGCACTAAAATGTAAAACCATGAAGAAAAGTTAAGCGAAACATACCATTTTGGAAAGTAAACATTCATCAGATGAGGCATGCCTTTCCAACCCACAAATATTTCCAAAAGGTGGATCTATAGGGAGTATATATATATATATATATATATATATATATATATATATATACATTTTTTTTTTTTACATTTCCAAAACGTCAAAGGTACTAAACTCTTTGACGGTCTGTATGCCTTTCTACCCCAAGGGTGTGCACAAATATTTACAAAAGATGACACCATAGAGAAAACTTGGAATTTCCTATTGTATTCAATACCTGCTACCAGCCTGAGAAAAATTGTACCACATTTCTATGGGTTGACATAATGTATGGGGTTCCAGGAGGACTAACCTAAACATACTACTTTTCTTCTTTGAAATGAACGGCCTGCAGCATCAGACATATGAAGAAAAGGAAATTGAGGCATACCATTCTGGAAAGTAGACATTCACCTGAATCAAAAGACGGGTTGCATGCCTTTTGACCCTAGACTAGTGTGCACAATTATTTTCACAATAAGGCTGCAGATCAGTCAGTGGACAGTGGGCAGTGGAACAAGGTTTAGGGGTCAGACAGCATATGTGGGGAAGCTGTGGCTTTCAATGAACAGGGGAACATCATGAGAGGTCAGGAAATGTATGTTGGGAATCTGCGGCTTCCAGGGGGCATGGTAACAAGGCTGGGGAGGTCAGAAAGTGTATGTGGGGAAGCTGTGGCTGCCAATGGACAGGGGAACAAGGTGGGGAAGGGGGATCAGACAGTGTATGTGGGGAATCTGCTGCTACCCCCCAGGGAGGGGAACAATGCTGGGGGCTCAGACAGTGTATGTAACAATCTTTACCTACCAATGGGCAGAGCATTGCGTACCCCTCTGGCACTCAAAGGATTAAGATCTATTAGTCAAATTCTCACTAAATTAATCTCTTGAAGTCATACTGAAAAATTATTTTATAAGATAGACACAAATTCTTTTACCCCTTAAATAATAATAACAATACTACTACTACTACTACTACTAATAATAATAATAATAATGATAATAAATATTAATTAAAAATTACTTTGCAAGTCTGAATAACATTATTCAAATGTGAACCAACTTTATAGACTGTTAGCATATTTACAGAGTTAACAGCTTTTTGTTCTATGTTATTGGTAACTTTGCAGTTCTAATCTACAGCAACTCTCCAATGCAGGAATCAGCAGTATTACAAAGCTCAAGAGCAGATGTGCTACAAAAAGCCTTTTCATTCTCTTTTTTTCCTAAACCAAAAGAATAATGACACTGCAAGATCGTGTGGTGAAATGAGCAATAATTTGATAAACATTGTCTTTCCATTAGATTAGATCAATTAATCTGATTCTAATTTGGCTGAAGCATTACCATACTGGAGTCCCTCGAGCCTTGTGAATAATCTCTAAACACATTGACACACTCAGCAGACAAACATTATCCCCACTCACACTGTTATTCCATATGGTCTCATCCCATGGAGATGGGGAGCACCCTGCTGTTTCAATCAAATAAATGTCAATTATCTTAGATGAATTTTTAGTACATGAGTATACGATTCCAATTCAGCTAGCTAAATTTCTACTGAAAAGTAGCCCTGAAATGTATTTTTTCAAAATGACATTTGCTTATTGTGTTTTTCCAGAGATTTAACACGGCTATTGAATTTGTGTTTCAACAGAAAGAATGTTGCAAACTGAACGTCCTAGAATCAGTTTGAAGAACAAAAGCAAATGTTGATAATACAAAGCTTTTATTTGAGTCTGTACATAGATAGCAATAGAAAAAAATAATTCAGAAAAAATAAATCCTTTACACAACACATAGCAATGTCACAAAAGTTTTACAAGGGTGAACCACATAGATGTTTATATCAAGTGATGTATGATATAGGTCTCAGTGAAGAAAGAAAGATCACACATAACATGGAGTTTCCAAAACTAAAACCAACTTTTATTCACATAGAGTTACTTGGACACCTCACTTACTAAATGGTCTCACGCTTTTCGCACAATCCGTGCTCAATAGGCACCGTGGATGGACCTTAAAGTGGTGAGTGCTTTAAGCTTTGGCTTATTATTGAATGATATTGATCTTTTAACAGCAGTGTCGTTGATTTGTTTGGTTGTCCTTTATATAGGTCTTATTCATGTTATTAATGAGTTTGTGTCACTTTTGCATACATATGAACAAATGCTTTACATAGTAACATAGTTAATGAGGCTGAAAAAAGATGTGTCCATCAAATCCAGCCCATGCCAAATCACCCCGTTGATCCAGAGGAAGGAAATAAAAACCCATTGAAGCCATTTCCAATGAAGTCCCAAGTGGGTAAAAAAATTACTTCCTGATTCCAAATGGCAGTCAGATATTTCCCTATCAACATTCTATCTGCTTTTTCAGCCAGCTGTCATAATTTTCAATTTTGTTCTGTGCTAGATAGGTATTCATTACTTTTTTGAAAGCAGTTACGGTATCTGCAAATACAGCATCCCGAGGCAACTAATTGCATAACTTTACTGCCCTTGCTATAAAAAATCCCTGTCTTTGTTTTAGTTAAACATACTTAAAGAAAACATAAAAAAAGAAAGGACAGCGCAAAAAATCCCTCTAAGTGTAATCCGGTAGATTTATCAATATTAGCCCTTTTTCCCTTTTCCTCTTCAATATGGCTACTCACTCTTTTATGAGGCTACTGCCATTTCTAGGATTTCTTCTGAATCAGACCTCCAGTATAGGTCACTCTCCTCACCTTCTAATATCTCTGACCTCTCCTCCAATGACTATTGCTCTGATCTTCAGTTGTTAATAAGTACTGAGGAAGCGATATAGCATTGTGAAACACATTGGGATATAAGCGTTTGCAGTAGGGCTAATATCTTGGTTTAAAATATTGTTTATTATATTGTCTGTCATTTTTGATAAACATACTTCCATATATAAAACGATCTCCATAGATTACTCCTATATTCTGGGTCATAAATATATCTATATATGTTTACCTCATATTATAAGTACTTATTAACAACAGAAGATTGGAGCAGTAGTCTTCAGAGGAGAGATAAGAGATATTAGAAGGTCACCACTGCCAACAAATTTTTCACCTTTGACCTTTGCCCACAACACCAACTTCCTGCTGAAGTGATACCAATACATATTCCAGCAGGGTGCAACTAATGACATCAGTTATTTAAAGCCTCTGTTTTCAACACAAAAGGGCAGCATGATGGTACAACTTTGCAGAAGTGTATGGTTGTGGTGGTGTCAGTGGACTGACGTGGTGTGATTGATGCGTGTGTGTGTGTGTGTGTGTGTGTGTGTGTATATATAAATATATATATCTTGAAAAATACCCCTGTTTGGGCCAAAATGTTGATTTAAATAAATCAACATTTTGTATCCACCAGAAAAGACCTGTGAGTGTGGTTTTTACCACTGTATATATGAAAAGACCTGTGAGTGCAGTTTTTACCACTGTATATATATATATATATATATATATATATATATATATATATATATAGCAAAATAGGTGGGCACTCCATAACAAAAGGAAGAAAAATTTATATCTACTTGCCCGGTGCAATGAAAAAACCCTTGTGTGCGCTTTCTGTGTGATGGTTTTTCCATCTACAAACCCACTATATATATATATGTATATATATATATATATATATATATATATATATATAGTAGATTCCTACAACAGTTTTTACCATCTTTTTTTTACCATCCCCAGATTACTGATACACCTTACTTTTTGGCCGTAGCAGTGGTAGATGCTATCAACTCTTCTATACATTCCTCCTCCTCCTCATCTGTGCTGTTGTTAATACACTTGGCCTGGCTTTTTCTGTCATCTGTGGTTTCTGATACCTGGTACTCAGATGGTATGAGATGTTGGTTCATTTTTAAGAATGCTAGTCTCCCAACATTGCTGTTTAATAGCTGCGTTATATGGTCATTCACAATGTAATCAGCTGCACTGAAAATCTGCTCAGACTCAATGCTTGATAGAGGGCTGCTTAGGGTTTCCACTGCAGTACGTGTCAATGCTGTCCACATATACTGCTTTGTTCGTCAATAGTCCATGGGGTCATTGTTATTGCCTAGAACATAGCTATCCTGCAAGTATGCAGAAACAAGTAGTAGGAGCACTCCTAAGAGCTACTCGGTGTTCCTGTGTGTTAGTTACCAACCCATACTCAGGAGATGTTCTGCTACCAGTGCCACCACCACCAGTGTTGGATTTTTGCCACCTCTGCTGAGACTCTTGAATTGCCCTGTGTTCAGAATGGGATGTTTTTGTTGATGATGTACAGTAATGTGCAAAAGTTTTAGGCATGTGTGAAAAGGTGCTGTAAAGTAAGAATGTTTTCAGAAATGTTAATTTTAAAATAGTTTAGTTTTATCAACTAGCAAAAAGAATAGTGAGTGAACAGAAGAACAATCTAAATCAAATCAATATTTGGTGTGACTAGCATTTGCCTTCTAAACAGCATGAATTCTCCTAGTGACACTTGCATAAAGTCAGAGATTTTGTAGGCATATAGTCAGGAGTATGATCATCAATTTATTATATAGGTTGAAACACAATCATTAACTGAATCAGAAATAGCTTTGTAGGAGGAATAAAACTGGGTGAGGAGCAGCCAAACTCAGCTAACAAGGTGAGGTTGCTGAAGACAGTTTAATGTCAAAAGTCATACACCATGGCAATAATGAGCACAGCAACAAGACAAAAGGTGGTTATACTGCATCAGCAAGGTCTCTCCAAGGCAGAAATTTCAAGACAGGAGTTTCCAGATGTGCTGTCCAAGCTGTTTTGTAGACGCACAAAGAAAGAGTCAACAAAGTCATTAAGAACTATTTTAACATCTGATGCTATCTGATGCTGTAATCTAGTGTTGCGCACTGGTGGTGGAGGAAGGGTAAACCCAGTAAGAAAACACAGTCATATAGTCTGTGCTCTTGCCACTTGTCCACATATCTGTTGTCAGGTGGATGTTCTTGCTGTATGCACTTTCCAGCCTTTTGCCCACCACACTAACCACCTGTTTGTACAATTCAGACACACTCATCCTGGGAAAAGAACTGCGGCTTTGGGTATGCCAGTGTTGAGCTACGTAAGACATCAGTTCTGTGAAACCTTGGTTTCCTACAAAAGAATATGGCAGCATGTCCACTGCCAATATTTGTCAACCTTCCCATTCCACATGCGCGCTTTGGTATTATTTTTTTGAAGTTTTTAACTCCTTCCCAGGAACTCAGTCAGTGTGGGTTGGCAGTACATGGCAGAAGAACCCTATAACTTTATTTATTGATTTAACAATATCACTAGAGGAGGTGGTGGAGTTACAGGCAACATGTGTCTATGGCTATCCATGACTCTTGTCATACCTAGAGTAAACCCAGAGTCATCATACTCCTCTGCAGCAGGAGCCATAGGTGTTACTTGGAATGAACTAATTGTTGACAGTGGCACACTCTCTGACACATAAATAACATCACTACTTCTCTTATCTTTCCAAGAACCCTGGGAACTATTTGGAGTTCTTCTGCTGCTGCTAGTTGTGGCACCTCTGACCTGCTCATAGTGTGTCTCCCAGTCAGAGTTTCTTGGTCCCCATGTGCGCCGTCTTCTATTAAATGGCCAGTTATCATCCGTGTCTGTCTGTCCCAAGGTCCACTTGTACACTGTAATAGATTCATAATCTTGGATGACTTGTAGTCTCTTCTTATGTTTGTATACCAATAATTCATCCTTGTACTTCAGGACCTGTCTCTCCAATGTATCCAACCATTTTGTTGAAGTATCCAATGCTAGAGTAGGCAGACATGTATCAGACAGTTTCTTCAGGTGATAACAGCATTTGGTTAATTATGTGCCCACTTCCTTAATGACCAAACCCATCAGTTTGAGGGAGCATCTATTCAAAATGTCACACCAGTTATCACAAAACTGGACATATTGTCTTCCAATAGTTGGTTGATTTCAGATTCTGAAACCCCCTTGGAATCATATGATTTTTGTAACTCTCAGGGTGATGCCATGCAAATGTAATTCAACCTTCTTTTTTAATGATAACAGTTCATGATACAATTCACCCAACACTTCATCAAATTAATCTTTTAAAAGAATGTCCAAAACTGAAAAATTTCTTAAGTCCTTCCATGGTGACTGATCTATTACTATTAGTCTCAGTGGCTGCTTTTACCTCTCCTGTATCCTCCATAGTAACACTATTACTGGTGCATGAGTTGCAAGGTGCCTTCAACCTGCATAGAATATTCACCAAAATCAAAGTGTAGTCAGGCACACTCAATAAGTGTAAAACTTCATAAAACATTCAACATTTCAGTCAAATACTACGACTTTCATCAGATGACAAACTTCCATACTTCTAAAACCTGGCACCATACTTTCACTTCTTTAAAGACACCAAAGAAGTTTTAAATAAATTGTCCTCCATCACCTTGAATCCATCATCTTGGACATCACAAGCCTTTACACGTGTATGCCACACGAAGGAGGTAAAAACATTGTTTGGAAATTTCTTTCAGACAGTGGGTCATTTGATGCTGAGGAGATTGAGTATATAGTTGGGTTGATTGATTTCATACTAATGAGAAATTATTTCAAATTTGAGGAAGATCTTTACCTCCAGTTGGCTGGGAAAATCATGCGGTCACCCTTGTCACCAGTATATGCCAATGCATACATGTGGGATTACGAACGGACACATTTTATACAATCAAAGTAATGGTGATATATAGACTTTCATGTTAGAGTTTTTGATTATCTATTTTTCATTTGGACGGACGATATTTTTGTGCTAGAGGAATTTTGTCGACAGCTTAATATGTTGGATACTCCAGTAACAGTTACTATGAACCACAGTGACAAATAAATGAATTATCTTGATATGCTAATTAGTGGAGTTGGAAACAACCTTCATACGATGTATGTGAAAGCAGCAGACAAGAATACTCTGTTACACAACATCCAACATCATTGAAAAGAGGACTACCCATTTCTCAAATGATGAGGGTTAAAGGAATTGTATCTGAACCAAGCAAAGTACAGAAATCCCTAGATAAGATGCGCCACAAATTTATTGACAGAGGATATAGACCGTCCAACATTGCAAGTAACATACAATTGATGAATAATTTGGACAGAGACAGCCTGTTGGCAGGTAAACTCCCTCAGCCAAATAAAGGGCAAGAGAGAATGATTATTATCACCACATTCTAAGATATTACACAATCATTTAAACAATCCATTTTGGGTAACTATAAGCTATTGAACAAAGTTCCTGAGATAGGTAATTTGTGTGACAAGACATCCATGTTTGTATCCAGACTGGGAAAAATATACGAGATGAACTCTGTCAGACTCCAGAAATAAATATTTGAACCCAATAATGCCAGTGAATAACGGCATAGTACGATGTTCAGGATGTGTGACCTATAGTCACAAGAAGATTGGGACTACCATTGTGGTACCTCCAATGGTTTTGAGATTTACATCAGGGAAAAGTTAATATGTTCTACAGCTTTCTACAGCTTTTGTGATATATGTATTATTTTGTCCCTGCAATAAGTGTTATGTAAGGAAAACCAGCAGGCCATTTAAGAAACAGATGAGGAAGCATAGATCTTCTATTATAAGGGGTCTTACTGGCTCTTTAAGTGAAAAAGAGTTAAAAGTGATGCCTGTTGATAGACATTTTTTACAGCAGAAGCATTAACTGAAGGAGTTGCAATGTTGTCCTATTAAATGGGTTAAACAGAGCCCATGGTGGGGGACATAGAATGTCTAGACAATCTAGGAGGGAGATGTATGATTTGCTCCATGTGGATTATAGCTACTAAGTAGATGACTGTAAGATCTTAGTTATAGTGCCCTTCAGACATGGATGCCGGGTGGATGCTAATGGTTGCTGTGACAAACAGGTGAGTGGAAGTTTGGCACCAGGTTTGAACAGAAACATTATTTCGAGTTATGGAAGTTTGTCATCTGTTAGTTGTAAGTCCCTGATGAAAGTTGTAGTATTCGACTGAAAAGTTTTATGAATTTTATTATTAAAGGTTAAGTATAACACTTATTGAGTGTGTCTGACTATGCTTTGATTTGGTAGATATTCTATACACATTGGAGGCACCTTGCAACTCTAACACACTGTGAGGCAGCTTTGTTAATATCTTTATGAAGCAAATGGTAACTGTTAAATGGAAAAATTATATATATATTTTTGGTAAAATATTTTTATTGAGAAGTCAACAGGAAATCTAGTACAGAAATATGACAGCATGAATAACATATGTAATAAACTCTGCGGAATACAAGTAAGGCTATGCAGCAAGTATAAAGGAGTACAGCGTATGAGAACGATTACTGTCGACAACTCCAACATTTTCAGTATAAAAAAAAACCAGTGAACCCCCAAAACTAAAACCCAAATACTAACTAATTCCACTGGTCCTGAACTCCTCATCCAGCTCTGCGAGGCAGCCCCCACCCAAACTCAAATCAGGTCCCATAGTAGTGGTACATGCGCATCTCACAAAAGGCCCAGGAGCTAATAATACCAACTAACAGTGGCTCAAGGAATAAAGGCTCCTGGAGCAGAATGGCTCATGAAAAGGAATGATGACTCATGAAATAGGTGATCATGGAATGTCTGGGCGTATCGTGCCAGTTCTGTCATTAGCTTCAATCCAGGGATCCAAGATAGCATGGAATTTCTGTGGGGCCTCCTATGAAGATACAGTAATTTATAATGTGGAAGATTATGATAAACTAAATTAACCCATGCCTGAAACTCCAGTGGAGGCATAGCCATCCACCTTGTAGTCACCACCTTTCTTGACATCACCAGTAGCTCCCCCCCCCCCACTAATTTAAGTCTGGTCCCAAACTCAGAGAGTCGGGGAATATGGACAAGAAACCTAATTTAGGGGAGAAGGAAACAGGCTCTACCAAAGCAACAGATATTGTCTCCAACCCCCATCTCCAATAAGTGTCAAGCATAGGGCAGCTCCACAACAAGTGGAAGAAGTCACCCTCCATAATGCCACATCTGTTACATCTGTCAGTCTATCTCCGACCCATTTGATACCGATGTCTTGGGGTATAATAAGACCTGTGCAATATTTTCAGCTGAATCAGCTGGTATTGTGACGTAGTAGCAATCTCCCTAGGCCCACCCCAGAAATTCTCCACTCCCAGTCATCCAGAGTTTCCAAGTCGGTCTCCCATGTATCTCTCAAACTCAAGTAACATAGTAACATAGTTGATGAGTCTGAAAAAAGACAGGTGTCCATCAAGCCCAGCCCATGCCAAAAACACCCCTGCTGATCCAGAGGAAGGCAAAAAATCCCCCTCTGAAGCAATTTCTAATTTAGGCACAAGTGGGTAAAAAAATTTCCTTCCTGACACCAAATGGCAGTCAGATATTTCCCTGGATCAACATCAACATGCTTTGAAGCCATATGTCATAATTTTCAATATTGTTCTGTGCTAGATAGGCATCCATTGATGTTTTGAAAGCAGTTGCATTATCTGCAAAGAATTCCATAGCTTTACCGCCCTTACTGTAAAGAATCCCCACCTTTCCTCTAGTCTTAATGGATGACCTCTTGTTCTTAACTCAGCTCTTTGCGTAAATAATTCATTGCCTAGTTCTTTTTATTGACCTGGAATATATTTGTAAATGGTAATCATTTCACCTCTTAGACGTCTTTTCTCTAATGTAAACAAACCAAGTTTGGCTAGTCTCTCTTTATAACTCAGATCCTCCAATCCTTTTATCAGTTTTGTTGCACGTCTCTGCACCTTTTCCAGTTCAACAATGTATTTTTTAAGAACTGACGCACAAAATTGTACTCCATATTCTAGATGGGGCCTAACCAAGGATTTATAGAGAGGTAGGATAATATTAGCATCCCTTGCATCTACATCTCTTTTTATGCAGGCTAGGACCCTATTTGTTCCTGCAGCAGTTGTGTGACTCTGCACACTGTTGTGATGTCTATCGTCTACCAGCACTTCTAAATCTTTCTCTAATGAGGATTCCCCAAGCTGTTTCCCATTTAGAGTATATGTAGCAAGTTTCTTTCTAGAGCCCAAATGCATAACCTTACATTTATCTACATTAAATGTCATCTGCCACTTTTATGGCCATTCACTCAGTTTATCTAAATCCTTCTGCAGAGAAAAAACATCCAGCTCTGTACATATTTCCTTATATAGCTTAGTGTCATCAACAAAGATTGAGATGCTGCTTTCAATTCCTACTTCTAGATTATTAATAAACAAATTAAAAAGCATTGGTCCCAGAACGGAACCCTGCGGTACTCCACTTAGACCAATTTGAAAAGGTTCCATTTACAACAACTCTATGCTATCTATCATTTAACCAGTTCTCAATCCATGTACAGATAACACCGCCCAAACTGAAGCCTTTTAATTTGTGCAATAACCTGTTGTGAGGCACTGTATCAAAGGTTTTTGCAAAATCCAAGTATACTACATCTACAACAAAAGCAAGGCCTCTTTTCTAGTTGGCTCCTCTACTAGCTGGGACAGAAAATTATCATTTATCATACTTAAAAAATGATTTCCCTTTGTTGTGCCGGAAGTCATTTTGCTCTAGTCAATTTCAGCATAGTTGAAATCTCCCTATCACGGTGCCCATGATTGCTTGCTTGCTTGTGCTGTCAGTCATGTGTGTGTACTCTCCATTGGCCACCTGTCTTTTGCCCGCCCAGTATTGCCTTTATAGACTGGGCTGAGGCACCCTTTGGTTGCCCTTTCGTGGTGTCTCTATGTCAGCAGTCACCTGCCTTGTACCTATTCCCTGGGCCTGTTTCGATCTGCTACCAGTACCAGCGTTGCTCCAGTAGTCAGTGCCTCAGCTGCTGTTGTTCCTGCTCCGTTCCTGATCCGGTTGGCGGTGCTGTTGTTCCTGTGGTGGTCCTGGATTGTGTGCTGTCGCTGCTGCTGGTCATTCATCTGACTGCTGAGTCGCTATGGCGACATTCTGATCTCTGTGCATTCCATTTCTCACCGGTTACTGATTCGCTTGTATAGAATCGGTTGGGCTAACGCTTGTCCAGTACATGGTACTGGTTTTTTCCCATCTCACCGGTTGCTGATTCACTTCTATAGAACCGGTTGGGCAATACGCTTATCCAGTAAGCGGTACTGGTTTACTCCAATCTCACCGGTTGCTGATTCGCTTGTATAGAACCGGTTGGGCAATATGCTTACCTAGTACGCGGTACTGGTTTACTCCAATCTCCCCAGTTGCTGATTCGCTTGTATAGAACCGGTTGGGCAATCGCTTATCCAGTACGCATTACTGGTTTACTCCACCATCCACCGGCTGCTGATTCCGCAAGTTTAGAGCCGAGTGAGCGCTATTATTGATCAGCAATCGGTACTGGATTACTCCACAATACACCGGCTGCTGATTCCGCTGTATAGAGCCGGTTGAGCACTTTGCTATCCAGTACACGGTACTGGTTTACTGCACTATACACCGGCTGCTGATTCCGCTAGTATAGAGACGGTTGTGCACTTTGCTATCCAGTACACGGTACTGGTTTATTCCACATCCACCGGTTGCTATCGAGTTATTGTGAACCGGTTGGGCTATACTGTTTCCCTATACATGGTACTGGTTTACTCCAAATTCACCGGTTGTTGCGTCTCCGTTACTAAACCTGTTTGGTCTCCATGGTTGGGAGACTGGTTTGCTCCACTGTTCCATCTTAGCTGTTGCTCCATCTATGTAGCATTAGTGGAGCTGTTCCTCTGTCCTCCTGGCTGCCTTGCCCGGTATTTTGGCAAGGCCGGTAGAGCCACAACCAGCTTATCGTGTTTATTCTCCAGGCTGCCTTGCCTGGTATATTGGCAAGGCTGGTAGAGCCACAACCAGCTTATCGTTTAACCTCCAGGCTGCCTTGCCCGGTATATTGGCAAGGCCGGTAGAGCCACATCCAGATTGTTTTGTAACTCTTTAGGCTGCCTTGCCCGGTATATTGGCAAGGCCGGTAGAGCCTCCCATATGTATCTCGCAATAAACACTGTCTGTACCCATTGTGTATATGTTATTTATGTGTATGATTAGGACCCATGAGGGTTCCCATTAAACTTTTCAATAAAGTTTGATTTTTATCTTACTCTGTGTCTGAGAGTCAAAACAAACCGTGACACTCCCATTATAATTACCTTTGCTGACCTAGAAGTCTGGGTGTTCCGTGTATGACCTAGGCTTGTCTGACCATCCATCCTGGTGCTGACCTGTGACTCTGTCTGACTATTCTCTCCGTGTTACTTCCTGGCATAGTAGATACCCAATCTGGTGCAGATCTGTGGCTCTGGCTGACTACCCGTTCTGTGTATGACCTAGACTTTTCTGACCATCCATCCTGGTGCGGACCAGGGGCTCTGTCCTACTATCCATTCTGCATAGTGGGATAACCTATCTGGTGGTGACCTGTGGTTCTGGTTGACTTCCCATTCTGGTATTGACCCCTGTCTAGTCCTAGTACCTGCTTGATCATGACCATTGGCTCTGGCCAACTATCTGCTCTGTCTCACCCCAGGTGGTCTCTACCAAGTATACTGACTGCAGGCGTGAGTCAGTAAGAGTCTCCCTTGTTTCCGTACCATAGGCAGTCTTCCTAGTCTCTAGCAGAAAGGTCTACTCCAAGCGGCCTCCTATTTCTTGTAGGAATTGCTGGCTTCTCCTGTTACCCTCACCTATCCAGGATGAGGTAAAGCACCAAATTGAAATCATCCATACATATTATAGCATAGCCTGGATATGAGGACATAAAGGCCAATGCATCTTTTAGTGTTATCACAGGAAAGGAGGTGGTACATACATGGTAAGTATCAGAAGCCAGTAGAGTGTATTTTACAAGCTAGGAAGATAAACCTTCTCATAGGGTCCTGTTTAATATCAATTAACTCAAATTGCAAGGATTTATTTACCAATATAGACAGCCCTCTGGTGTGTGTGCTGTATGCAGCATGATAGTGCATAGAAATCCAAATTTTTTTAAGCATCATAACCTTTCCCCCAGTTAGGTGTGTCTCTTGTAACATAACCAGATCTGGATTTTGCTTTTTCAAATACGACATAACCAAGGATCTCTTAACCTGGTCATTTAGGCCTCGGACATTCCATGAGATGAACTTAAGAGCAATATCAGCCATCAGGATTAGTGAGCAAATGTGAGTGGGGAGATGCCCTCGAAGCGAGCGAGAGACCCGGCCAGTATCCCATGAACCAAACAAACACCCCCTTCCCCAGACTTGCCCAGAGCACAATGGGTGCCCCATCCCACAAGTAGGAAAAATTATATTTGACATTGTATGATTTGTGGATTCTGGCAATGCTTGAACTATTTTTATTTTGTTGTTCTTAAGTTGTTTTCCAAATTCCCTGTACTTCCTGACTGACTTTTTAGCAATGTGCTGCTGCTCCATTTCTCCTTGGGGATAAACTGAGTCAAGTGACAGATTAGAACTAGATGTGTTGTTAATGCACAGCCTTGTATATACACACATTCAGGAACATATATATTTACAAACATATGGTGAAAGGATTAAAATTGACATTTATAAGTAGGCAATTGCTTTAATACACTAACAAGAGTGATAGGGGTTAAATTATATTTTTAACTAGCAGCTTGTTCTACATGCAGAAGGTTACTTAGTACACAGTGGAAGCCTGTGTGATGATGGTAGGGGTGGTTCAGACACATGACTGCACAGAGAGGAGTTGATTATGAGACTATTTACTCATTCAGTATTACCTTTCACACTCAAGTACTCTCTATGGCCTTACATACATTAATTTTACATTTTTCTTCTAACATATCAGAGGTTGAGGCACATGATTACTTACAGACCATTCACATGGATACCTCACCAAGATCTGACCTGTAGTTTGCTCCCCTTGAATGCAGTGAGACAGTATATATGGATGAGTCATGCTCAAAACCAGCTAATGGGGTATACCTGATAGGATTTTCTATAGTCCAATTACTAGATATAGTATTAATAGCTAACTCCTTCCCTTTTCTATTTGCCCAGACTGCTTAACTAATAGCTCTAACACACACATGCTCCCTATTTTTAAACAGTGACGTGACTATTGTGACTGACTCCAGGTATGCTTTTGGTGTGGTACTTGATTTTGGAATTATATGGAGAAATGGAGGATTTGTGACAGTTGACAGAAAAGAAATATCATATGCCCAATTGGTTAATGATCTGTTGGTTTCTATATTATTGCTATATACAATAGCAGTAGTTAAATGCTGTGTGTATATTTATATATTGCATTACTGTCATTATTCTCATAATAAAGGTTCTATTAACTATACCGTCTGACTCCTGGTTTTGCTTGCCAACCGTAACACTGAGGAGTCTCCAACATGGATTCACAAGAGCAGCGTCAAGAAGTCCCCTATATGAGGCCATGGCCTCCCCTTGGGCTGTGGGGAAGTCCCCTAATGAGAAGTTATATTGCAGAATCACCAGAATAATGGTTTTATGTATCGCCATCATCATGTTTGGTACCTTAATGTATATATATATATATATATTCAAGAACTTGGGGTATGGGGCACACCACCACACAACCCTTGGATATTTTCACACACACACTAAATACTGATGGGACATGTCAGAAGCTAGCAATAACACTGAGGAGGCAGACATCCCAAATGTCTGGGTAGCACTGGTCAAAGATTTGATGAATGTTACTGACTTCAGTCCCTTCTTGGACCAGGGTGTGAGCCCTGTTGCCTGACGCCATCTGGCTCTCCCACACACCATGAACATCTGCTGTTGTTCATGTATGCTGTGCACTGTATGGCCAGGTTTTTATATCCAGGTGTTCTTTCAGAACAAAAGGAGGGACTGTAAGGGTTAAAATTGACATTTATAAGTAGGTAATTGCTTTAATACACTAACAAGAGCGATAGGGCTTAAATTATATTTTAACTAGCAGCTTGTTCTACATGCAGAAGGTTACCTAGTGCCCCTCCCAGAGGTTTTGATGTAGAAAAGAGATAACAAAATTTTTACTGTTGCATATAGTTGTAGAATGTCATTAATAACATTTCCATTAGAACCATGAGATGCATGTTAGCAGTTAACTATATGTACTCCATACCCCCTCCCTACCACATTTCATCTTGACCATATTTGTATGACCTTTAGAGAATACACTATATGAAGCTTGTAATTTTCCACTCTGCAGACTCTCCCAGTTTTTAGTATAAAAGTTCTGTGTTTGTTAAATAAAGTTAGTAGTGTTTTGTGCTTTGATACTTGTGTGGTGTCAATTCATTACAATCTGCTCCAAGCACTTGAGGCCTGTATTCTGGGGAGAAGATCTGGAGGCGCAGGAGAAAACTCTCCGCGGGGAGTGGCTAAAGCCTTTCTGCAGAAGAGGTGTCCCAGTCACAACAAAAGGAGGGAAGAAAATGTTGCATGGAGGGAGACTTCATGAACATGGTCTTGTTACTCTAAAAAAAGGTTATTAAAATTTGCTTGTATGTTGTACTAGGCATTTTCTGTAAAACAAATAGGTTTTTAGGAAAATCCATTTATGTTTTGGTGGCACAGTGTGCCAGTGTAAGCTAATTCCCTATGCTAATTTGTTACGTTCAAGGCCAAATGTATCACTCTTAGTGAGTTAGAATAATTGCCAGATTGTTCTAGATTAACAATTTGATTGTCAGAGGGGGAGTGATGCATTGCTTTGCAATTCTTTGCACACACCTCTGGCCCTCAAAGGGTTAAAAGAGATCTTTATACATGATGTACCATTTACAAATAATAAACCCTCCCCACACACAAAAACAAATATTATATATTCTATGTGTTTCTTAAATTGTTTCCGGTTATTTTATCATATGAAAAATAGGCAGTTTTAATCCTATTTAACATGAACCAACCTTTGTAAGTGACAGGTTTACTTTGACCCGTTGGGGGCTAGAGACTTCTCCAATGCTTTGCAGACCCATGCGTCTGAGATTTCTCTGGTATCCATGATGTTAATGCAAAATATTTTAAGAAACTCTAAAGTGTAGTTGCACTATGACTGGTTTCAAGGAACTGTAAACGACTTAAGAATTTTGATCAAGTTGTCTCGGCTGTTTTCAGAAATGTTGATATAATATTTATGTTCTATAAACAGAAGGGAAGATAATCTCTCTTAAATGAATGCACCTTTATTACAAAATGGAAATGTGAGTTTATAAATAATGTAGTTGCAATCATAACTTGTAATTAAAAAAGTAATTGTATTCAATAGCTCATTGTATCAACCCACATCAAATAATGTGCAGAAGCAATTCTGTGCTATCAAGATGACTGTTAATATAAAGTGCAACTCAGCTATTATGTAAAATTGAAGTATAACTTTTTCAAATACTCATACAAAAGTATTTGCCATAGAAACCGTAGCTGGAGGAAAATCCATATCAGATATGGGTTACGTTCATGAAAACGAGGTAAGCATTCTTATTGACGTCTGTGTAACTCAATTGAAAGAAAGCTACAGCTACCTTTTTAACCCTGAAAAACACTAGAGAGGACTCCAAAACATTGCAGATCAATGCACTGGAGACCTATCTAGCATTAACCTTTTGAGCACCGGCAACACATTGCTTTGCAATTTGTTACCTACCCCCTGGCACTCTAAGGGTTAAAGGTGTTAGTATACAGATAGCAATTAATATGTTCTAACATAGTGAAGCTGATGTAGAAAGAATAATTGAAATCATTTTGAAGCAAACCAAATGCACTATAATTGAAAATTCTCCAAATTCCCATGGATTTACATGGGGCTTTTAACCTCTGTATTGCACTGTGAAGTAAATCACTGGAGGGCTTGCTAGCATTCAAGGAGTTAAAAGCCCCATTGAAATCAAGTGAAGTTTTTAATGACCTATCTTGTTCATCTCCGTATATTCATGATCGCTACTCTTTCCAATGTATCTCCTTTTCTTCTGTTTGAATCTCTAGTTATGGCTATAAAATATGTGAGTTAGTAAGGTTTGGGGGCTTGTCAGTAGAGGCAGACATGTTTGGGTTGATTTATGAATATAATATTAGGACACAGTGTGGATAGGTCTACACTGATATCAAGGAAAGAGTAGAGTGCTTAGCGATGTCCTTGTTATATGTTTAATGCTGTTGCTATTTGCTGGTAGTTGTGAATTGCCTACTGTATCTCTGCTGGGGGCTTAAAGGGATAGTAATATTTAAAATGTAAAAAAAAAATATGTTGTAGGGTTTATCCCCCTGAGTAAAACAAGGGTATTCCCACTGCTGAAAGGTGTTTCATTCAAAAGTTATTAATTTTCAAAGTTGAATTTTTTACTTGCAATATCACAGTGGCCTGAAATTGTACAGTGGCACTGTTGCTATACGATCCTATGGACAGCTCTGGTCAGTTGACCATAAATCTCCATAGGATGGTGTAGCAACAGCGCCACTGTACAATTTCAGGCCACTGTGATAACGCACCTAAAAAATTCAACTTTGAAAATTAATAACTTTTGAATGAAACACCTTTCAGCAGTGGGAGTGCCCTTGTTTTACTTAGGGGGATAAACTCTACAACATATTTTTTTTTACATTTTAAGTATTACTATCCCTTTAAGTGGATCCTTGTTGACTTGTCTGTGTCCTGTTAATAAACATATTTTTGAGCAAAGCTCATGTTACGCTACCATTTCTTAAAAATAAAAACCTATATGTTTTATGGCTTTTCCTGCTGAGTAACAGTTGATATTGCCAGAAAATTAATTACAGTCTGTCTTCTTTCTGAAGGTTCAGACTGACAGCATGACTCAGCAGTTTCTATCACATTCTGTGGATAACTGTTTGACACTGACTCACTTATCCCATTGAATGCAATAGAATAACTAACTGAAGTCTGGTTTCTAGATGGCACTGTTAATGTAAATTCTGTACACTGTGATAATTCTGGAAATGTACATCTCTTAGCAGTGGGAGTATATGCAACAGGAAAAGCCCTAGAATATATATTTTTTATTACAAAGTTTACTTTTCCTTTCAAGTTGACGGACACTAAACTAGGAAATTAGTCCTACCCATTTACAGAGTGTATGTGGTTACATAGGTTCCAAAAAGGGGTGGCCCACTCAAGGCCTCTAAACCAGTACTGTGCAATCTGCTGACTTTAGCTGTGGTACTGTATTTTTCATCATCTTCAATTGACCAACGGCCTTCTGAGGGTGATGGAAGTTGAAGTCCATTAATAGCTGAGGTTTTATGATTTGACCACTCCAACTCTGATGGTTTATCAGAAGGTTGTTTGACCTGTCCCATCAATAAAACATGAGTTCCTTGGCCTCGGTAAACAAATATGGAGAACTGTGAGTTTGCTTTAATCCATTTTGCATAATTTAGACCAGGCTTAATTATATCTTAAACTGCCTACGTGAAAATGTGTTCTTAACAAAGGACTGATTGGGGTGCTCGTTGACTTATCTTGACCATTGCTGGCTTACTATAAATTAGTGTTTTAAAATTGTACTAATATGAGATGTTTCACAGTAGTACACATTTACCCTCAGCTTTTGTTTTCAGTTAGATTTTTGATCTTGAACACAAACAGCACAAGCTGCAGGCTTTCACCACATGGGGTGAAATGAGAGTGTTCTTTTATAATTTTAATTGCAGCTCTACCTGCCTTTCAAATGTACTAAACAGAAATGACAATGCAGCTGTGTTTTTATATCATGTACAGTATAATACAAATGTGGGGTGAGTGATTAAAGGAGAAGGTGAATACCGATGTAAATCATTTTTATAAAGGCACACTAAAGGTCATTGTCTGGGCAAACACCTAGTATACTTTTGACTTGAGAAGCACATATGTCATATTAGTAGAGGAGGGATGTATACAGAGAACTGTTCTAGTGTGATGTGAGACACATAAAAGTGCTACTGATACTCTTTAAATGCTCATAGCATAATGGAATATGACTAATTCACCCTGTGCATGTTATTGAATGATCCAGCAACATTGAATCCAGTTTATTCATGCAATCCAAGAAGCCTTAATCTCTCTATTGGAAAACCTAATTTATTGTATGTAGGCTTAAAGTAAGGTTGTTTTGGCAATAAAAGCATTATACCATTAAAATGTATTTCGCATGTGTTTAAGCTTACCTTAATTTCAGGGTCAGTTGACTAAATGCTCACATGATACTTCTTCAAGTTGTTTGGGAGTTTTCTATTTCACAACTGCATTTTCATCATTGTTTACCAACGAAAGTTGTGGCAGATGTATCATCTGGGGCATATCTCATGACCATTTCATAGATATAAGAAAATGTTCTAGGTTTGGATGAAATATTGTGCCACAAAGAGAAACAAGCAAAAATGACGCTTTGCAAAAAAAGGTAATTTTCTTTTGCAAACAGTGTAAATTGTACACCTTTTCCCACCTAGCCAATTGCATGGCAAGTTTCTTTTCCCACAGAGATAGAAAAATAAACTGTCATGTAACTAGGACATTTGTTCTCTGTATTAGGGTACTCTGGGGGACAGTGAAGGAAGAAAGGATGTATACCCAAAATCTTGGTTAACTGACACTGGCAGCTGTGATACAAGCTCCTACCTCATCTGACTGTTCTCTACATGCTAGGTGAATCTGGGGGTGTAACTGAGAAGACACAGACAGCTGGGATCAAAGTTTCCTCCTGCTGGCTCTTCTCTGTGTTATGAGAGTCTGGGAATGTGTGAAGGGAGCAAAGGTGACTTACCCCAAATTCCCCAAACTGAAAAAACAGGCAGCTATGATCCAAATTCCTTCCAGCTGTCTGTTCTCTCTGTGTTAGGGGAGGCTAGAGGAAGTAGCGTTACAGTGATAGGGACAGTTAATACAAACAAATAAAAAAAAACTAAGATAAAAAAAGAATTAAAAATAGTTTGAATGGTAGGTGACAGGGACCGTAATGTGACCTATGACTGAGAGAGACAAATACTAGAAGAGACGGAGTATTTTGTAAAAGGCAAGACATCACTCACAATCACATCTGTTGCATTTGTTCTTGTTAAAATACGCACACTAGTTAAATAATGTCTAGCAAACATACTATGATCAGGGAGAGGGGGGAAAAGGAGTAGGAGCATTGCAGGGATGTGTTATTAAAGTGGTGATCCAAAACTGACTGTAGCCATGATTGATTCAGTGTGTTTAATAAATTATGATGAGGTTCCTTTTCTTCCTGAGGAGGCTGTTTGTTAAAGTCCCATAAAAAGTTCCACCTCCACCATTAGTAATATTAATAAACCACTGAATATGTCAACTAATTGCCTGTTGATGGCATATTAGAATGAGATTTACCAGTTCAACCAACTGCTGTCTGTGACAGTGAGACAAACAAGTACAACACCTGTCCTGAAAGTAGGAGCGAATGTTGTGAAAATCCTTGTAACCGGAAAAGAAAAATATTGTTTGAGATTTCTAAAAGCCTAGAGGAATAGAAAAATAGCAGGAAACAAGCATAAGGCTGGCCTAATTACTGGTGATTGTAACATAGTAACATAGTAAATTAGATTGAAAAAGACACAAGTCCATCAAGTTCAACCTTCGCCTCATACCTCAGTAACTGAGAATTTTATAGCTTTCCTGCTACCAATTAAATTAGTCTTTATCAGACCTTCCTGATCAGCCTACTGATAAACAGTATAACTCTGTATGTTCCCTTTTGAAAGAAATGTATCTAATCTTCTCTTAAATGTATCCATTGTATCTACCATAACTACCTCCCTGGGCAATGAATTCCACAATTTGACAGACCTTACCATAAAAAAGCCCTTCCTCTGCTGAAGTTTAAACCTCCTTTCCTCTAATCTCAAGGGGTTTCCCCTGGTCACCTGATCAGGCCTTGGAAAAAATAGCTCACTGCAGAGATCCTTGTATTGACCTCTCATATACTTGTACAATGTGATAAGGTCTCCTCTTAGTCGTCTTTTCTCTAGAGTAAATAAACCAAGTTTGTTTAGTCGTTCCTCATATATCAAGTCCTCCAATCCCTTAATTAATTTTGTTGCTCTCCGCTGTACCCTCTCTAGTTCTAGTATATCCTTTTTCAGAACCGGTGCCCAAAATTGCACTGCATACTCAAGGTGAGGTCTTACCAATGATTTGTATAATGGCAAAATAATGTTATCCACTCTTGCTTCGATACCTCTTTTTATGCAAGACAGAACTTTGTTTGCCTTTGCTACTGCTGTTTGACACTGGTCACTGTTTCCAAGTTTGTAGTTGACAAGGATACCCAGGTCTTTTTCTAGCAAGGAGTCACCTAAAATTATTCCATTAAGTTTATAAGTAGCATTGGGATTGTTTCCTCCCAAATGCATGACTTTACACTAACCCACATTAAACTTCATATTCCACATGTTTGCCCAATCTGACATTGTATGTAAGTCCCTCTGTAGAGAGAAAATATCCTGTTCTGAATTAATGACTTTGCATAATTTAGTATCATCTGCAAATATTGATATTTTGCTTTCTATATCTATTTCCAGGTCATTTATAAACATGTTAAAAAGCAGCGGACCCAATACTGAACCCTGAGGTACTCCACTCTCCACTTTAACTGTACTGGAGAATTTTCCATTTACAACCACACACTGTTCCCTATTCTTCAGCCAGTTTTGTATCCAATTGCAAAGGTTATCTCCTCGCCCCAATTTCCTTATTTTATACACCAGCCTTCTGTGTGGCACTGTATCAAATGCCTTTGCAAAGTCTAGATATACTACATCTACTGCCTTGCCATTGTCAAGGTTGCTGCTTACCTCCTCATAGAAGCTGAAAAGATTAGTTTGGCATGATCTATTCTTCATAAAACCATGTTGATTCGTGCTAATAATTTTATTTTTTGTGTTATAATCCTGAATATAGTCCCTTATTATCCCTTCTAACAGTTTTCCCACTACAGAGGTCAAACTCACTGGTCTATAATTCCCAGGTTCTGTTTTAGTTCCCTTCTTAAATAGAGGCACTATGTTAGCTCTTCGCCAATCCTGTGGCACTGAGCCTGTGGTAATAGAATCTTTAAAGAGTAAATATAGGGGTTTTGCTAACACCGCACTGAGTTCCTGAAGAACCCTTGGATGTATACCATCAGGATCCGGTGCTTTGTTGGTCTTAATCTTGTTCAGTCTTCCCATGACATCTCCTTATAAAAAGAGAAGGACTACAAAGAGGCACTTCCTTGTGTGGTATCTTCAATTTAAATGTGCTGGTACCTCAACACCACCAATAAAATGGTACTCACAAACGAATCAGCTGGAAAGCCACTTATGTGAATCCCAGCAACAGGAGTTCTCAAAGGGATATATAGAACAAGGAAAAAACAGAACAGAGGTGACAGTAGTACCTTATCAACACTTATTATGGTATAGCATAAAATAAAAGTAATACACTCACATCTGTATATGACTATGTAAGTACATATGTATAGACACAGCTTCAAGGCATAGAGGTATAATCTTACTGTCCCTGTTAGGTATCAGCAGGTGGAAATCATGAATCTCTCCTCTCTGGGATCTCTAAAGAAGTGAAAGTCACCAATTATAGAAGAAACCACTCCAAAAAAATCCAATGCATATAAAAAAAAAGTTTAATAACCTAAAAAAATAATACGATCCTACTAACAAATGCGTTTTGCAGTGCTCAATGCTGCTTCTTCAGAACTGTAGGTCACAAATTGAGCAAAGGTTCAATATTTTACCACTGAAAAGCAGAACTGTGTCTGTTTATAAGGTGTTTGAGAAATCAATTAGAAACTCTTACCTGGACAATAAATATGCCAAAAATTAGGCAATTGTCCTGTCAGTCATCATCAGCATTGTCACTGCATCCAAGTTCAACTCCCACTCAGCACACGCACTAGTATTGAACAGTCAATAACACAGGTCATCAGCAACATCCACTACCCTAGCTATGATGTAAAAGACAAAAGGAGACACAACAGGGAGGGCACCCCTAGTGCAAATTAACCTTGATGTAACAAACATCAAACAAAATTAGCTAATAGTTGTGATTGAGTGGATTTAAATGTATCCAATTAAAGAATTGTCTTAGTATTTAAATAATGGATCAAATCAGGACTGCTTTTCTATGAATCTAAAGCTTTGATAAAGCGGTTATCACGGTGCCCGTGATTGCTGGCTTTTGCTGTCAGTCATGTGTAAGAACTCTCCATTGGCCACCTGTCTATTGCCTGCCCAGTATTGCCTATATAGACTGGGCTGAGGCACCCTTTGGTTGTCCTTTCATGGTGTCTCTATGTCAGTAGGCACCTGCCTTTGTACCTGTACCTCTGGGCCTGTTTAGCTACCGTATATCAGTGTCAGTGTCTCACCCAGATGCCAGTGTCACTCCTGCGTGGTTCCTGCTTCCGTTCCTGATCCGGTTTGGCTGACGTTCCTGCTTCCGTTCCTGATCCGGTGTAGCTGTTGTTCCCGCTCCCGTTCCTGACCTGGGCTGGCTGTCACGACTCTTCCAGTATCCTGTCCTTGCCTGACTGTCGTTCCTGCTCCTGGATCCTGACTGTCATCCTCCATTTAACTCTAGTCACCTGGGCGACATTCTGACTACTGGTTTACTCCATACACCGGTTGCTAGTTTCCTCCTTTACAGCACCGGTAGGGCGTTCGTGTTGTCCAGTACGTGGTACTGGTTTATCCATATCACCTCTTGCTAGCTGCCTCCATTACTGCACCGGTAGGGCGTTCGTGTTGTCCAGTACGTGGTACTGGTTTACTCCATATCACCGGTTGCTAGCTGCCTCCATTACAGCACCGGTAGAATTTCCGTTTTGTCCAGTACGTGGTACTGGTTTACTCCAAATAACCTGTTGCTAGCTGCCATCATTACAAGCACCGGTAGGGCTTCCATGTTGTCTAGTACATGGTACTGGTTTACTCCATATCACCGGTTGCTAGCTGCTTCCATTACTGCACCGGTAGGGCGCTCCTGTTGTCCAGTACGGGGTACTGGTTTACTCCATATCACCGGTTGCTGCTGCCTCCATTATTGCACCGGTAGGGCGTTCCTGTTGTACAGTATGAGGTACTGGTTTACACCATATCACCGGTTTCTAGCTGTCTCCATGACAGCACCGGTAGGGTGTTCCTGTTGTCCAGTACGCGGTACTGGTTTACTCCATATCTCTGGTTGCTAGCTGTCTACATTACAGCACCGGTAGGGCGTTCCTGTTGTCCAGTACACGGTACTGGTTTACTCCATATCACCGGTTGCTAGCTGCCTCCATTTACAGCACCAGTAGGGCCTCCCTGGTTTTCCTATACGTGATACTGGTTTGCTCCACTGTACCATCTTATGCTGATGCGTCCAATCTTACAGCACTAGTGGAGCTGTCCTTCAGTCACATTTAGGCTGCCTTGCCCGGTATATTGGCAAGGCCGGTAGAGCCTCATTCAGATTGTCGTGCCATCCTCCAGGCTGCCTTGCCCGGTATATTGGCAAGGCCGGTAGAGCCTTAATCCTACAATTGTGTCATTCATCAGGCTGCTTGCCCGGTATATTTGCAAGGCCGGTAGAGTCTCATTCAGATTGTCGTGCCATCCTCCAGGCTGCCTTGCCCGGTATATTGGCAAGGCCGGTAGAGCCTTATTCCTACAATTGTGTCATCCATCAGGATGCCTTGCCCGGTATATTGGCAAGGCCGGTAGAGCCTTATTCATATTGTTATGCCATACCATAGGCTACCTTGCCCGGTATATTGGCAGGGCCTGTAGAGCCTACCATACTGTATCTTTCTAAAAGCTACTGTTTGAACCTATTTTGTGCATGTCGTATATATGTATGTTCAGGACCCGTGAGGGTTCTTATTAAACGTTTCAATAAAGGTTGATTTTTATCTTACTCTGTGTCTGAGAGTTAAAACAAACCGTGACAGTGGTCTGTTCAGCAGCAAAACACATAAACGGGTTTTTACAAAACAGACACTGGTGTTTTTTTTTTAATAAATATGTTTCATATTTCTGAATCACAGCCCCCGGATTCATTTGTCAGCTGCAACTGAGAGACCCTGAGAGGAGACAGGGGAATAAATATCTCCTTATGCATGACTAGCCAGAGTTATCTGACCAACGATAAATGTGAGCGCAATTTTTACATCTCCTTATATTGTGGTTATAGTATTATGCTATTGGACACCTTCTTTTTTTTTTCTTTCTAGCTATGATGTATGCTTCTGCTGCTGTTTTAAGCGCAGCAAATTTGATACCTAGTAGTACAATTGCAGAGACATCTAACCTCAGTAGTAGCCCCTCAGGAGGCCCTCAATCAATGAAGTACACAGTAGTGAGAATTTTCATTCAAAAGCCAAAAGCTAAACATGCTGCTATCTGTTGTCTGTGTAAGAAGCATGTGAGCAGGGGGAAAGCAGTCTCACATCTAATCATATCCTCTTTCAGATTCCACCTAAAGCACAACCACAGGTCTGATAGGGAGATGTGCCATCAACATGTCAGAGGTGCAAAAATTAGGAGCATCAGAAGCACTTGTAAATGTTCTCATGCTCTGGGGCACATAATAGAAGTCATTTTGATGTGTCAAAGAGTATGCATAGATTTCATTAACTTGAAATAAAACATAAGGCTCCTGCTTCAGAGTAGTATGGCTCTGAGTTTGTTGTAGGAGATGACAAGAGTCGTAGAGCACCCACTCATGCTAATGCTACCCCCTCCACCTCCACAAGTCATGTTGTTAAAGCAATAAAGTTAGACAGTTTTCCTGCCTTGTTTTGCCAACCCACACTTACTGAGTGAGTCCAAAACTTCACAAAAATAATCCCAAAGTTTGCCTGTGGAATGCTATGTTTGCTAAGATGTTGACATGCTGCCTTATTCTTTTGTAGAAAGCAGAGATTTTATAGAACTCATTCCAAGTGTTGATCTCCACTGGCATTTCCCATGCTGCAGTTATTTTTCAGGGTGACAGTGGCAGAATTGTTCAAGCTGGTGGTTAGTATGGTAGGTAAAGGTCTCATACAAAAGAAAATTCACCTGCCAACATATACGTGGACAGTACAAACCATATCACTGTCACTGCTCATTGAGATTTCCTCCCACCACCAGTGGGCAACAATAGCTTTTATCATCAGGTCAAAGACAGAAATCTTGTGTCTGGTACTGGCAGTATTCTTAAAGTACAACAGCAGGGGCCCATACGATCATGTATGTGAGTTGCTGAAACCTTTTGAGGAGGCCACCTTGCTAGTTAATTGTGTAGGGGCAGAAATTAGCGAGATTTCCCCACTGATATATTTACTGTAGAAGAAAATGGGAGCATGGCTGATGAATCTTACAATAATGACAGATCAGACAGGCAGTTTAAATTAGACTCAAAGATGATAATTCAAATTATTGGTCTAGATTTCAGCCCTATGAATCATGATAATATATACATCAATCACAGCACAGCAGTCCACATCCACCACTATACATTACTGCCAGCTGTTATCTTATTTTATATTTGCTGGCTACATGTCACGGTTTATTATGACTCTCAGACACAAGTTTTAGGTAAAAATCAATTTTATTGAAATAATAAATTGATAACGTAGGATGGCAAACACATACATACAGATACATACAGAATATAACAAGACAGAAGGCAGACTCTACCGGTCCTGTCAATATACCGGACAGGACAGTCTGAAGAAGCAGAATGTTAGGCTCTACCGGCCTTGCCAACCTGCAGATGGAATAGCATAACGGTTCTACCGGCCTTACCAAATTACCGGGCAAGGCAGCCTCAAAAGATTCACAATGTAGGCTCTACCGGCCCTGCCAATACCGGGTAAGGCAACCTCAGTTTGAATATGACAATAAGGTTCTACCGGCCTTACCAATACCGGGCAGGGCAGCCCAGAGATAGTAGCAGCAGTCAGATGGTAATGGCAAATTGACAGGATCGTAAGCAACCCAGTGTACACACACTGAGACCAACAGGGGAATCGTAAAGCCGCAAGGCTTTGGAGCAAACCAGTGTCCGCACGCTGGGACCAATACTGACTTGTATAGCCGATAGGCTTTGGAGCAAACCAGTGACCTCACACTGGTGTAACAAGCAAGTTTGTATAGCCGCAAGGCTTTGGAGCAAACCAGCGTCCGCACGCTGGGACCAACACAGGATTGTATAGCCGATAGGCTTTGGAGCAAAACAGTGACCGCACACTGGTGTAACAAGCGAGTTTTGTATAGCCGCAAGGCTTTGGAGCAAACCAGCGTCCGCACGCTGGGAGCGACACAGGATTGTATAGCCGATATGCTTTGGAACAAATCAGTGACCGCACACTGGTGTAACAAGCGAGTTTGTATAGCTGCAAGGCTTTGGAGCAAACCAGCGTCCGCACGCTGGGACCAACACAGGATTGTATAGCCGATAGGCTTTGGAGCAAACCAGTGACCGCACACTGGTGTAACAAGCGAGTTTGTATAGCCGCAAGGCTTTGGAGCAAACCAGCGTCCGCACGCTGGGACCAACACAGGATTGTATAGCCAATGGGCTTTGGAGCAAACCAGTGACTGCACACTGGTGTAACAAGCGAGTTTTGTATAGCCGCAAGACTTAGGAGCAAACCAGCGTCCGCACGCTGGGACCAACACAGGATTGTATAGCCGATAGGCTTTGGAGCAAACCAGTGACCGCACACTGGTGTAACAAGCGAGTTTTGTATAACCGCAAGGCTTAGGAGCAAACCAGCGTCCGCACGCTGGGACCAACACAGAATTGTATAGCCGATAGGCTTTGGAGCAAACCAGTGACCGCACACTGGAGTAACAAGCAATGTCGCCGACGCGACCAGGCAGGAGGTCGCCAGGATACAGGAGACAGGCGATGAGATGACAGGAACCAGCAACGAACAGTCAGGTCAGGAAACAGCAGAGAAGAAGTACAGCAGGAACTGCAACACCAGAGACTAGGCCGGAACCAGGACTGGAACAACTCAGCAGGCAGGAAACACTGGAACAGTAGAGATCAGGAACTCAGGAACACATGAGATCAGGAACTCAGGAACACAGGAACAGAGGCCCAGCTATCACTGGCATAGTGATAGCAAGAAGGTCAGAAACAACACGAAAGGGCACTCAAAGGATGCCCAATCCAGGTTTAAATAGGCAATAAGAGGTGGGCTATCTGCAGACAGCCAATAGAAGCCCCCTACTGGTGACAGACAAGGAACTGCAGCAATCACGGGCACCGTGATACTACAGAAGTTAAACTTTTAACTTATTACAGCAAGGCTATGCTTGGAGGCTTGCCAAAAATAAACAATGAGAAAAATATATTTGAAGGCCTCAGGTTGAAAAAAAAACCTTAAACAAAAACCCTTAAACAAAAAAAAAATGGTATGCCCTACAGACCTAGTACCAGCAATGCTAGTTAGTGGTGGCAAATGAGACTTGTGACATTGTGGCATTTACTCTGTAATTGCTGCCTCTGAGTCATCTATGCAGCAGGAGGATTAGGCTGCTGAATCAGACTGGGATCATCATCAGCGCTGATATAAGACAAGTGGATTTTACAGTGTTTCTACTTGCCACTAGCTCTAGTGTTGTTGAGGCAGCAGCAATACTAAAACAAGCCCACACACCACTTCAGGTGCATCTAGAGAAAGGAAGTTGGCCAATAATGCTTCTCCTTCTGCACCCCCCTGTAAATCATGGGCGTGGTGGAATACTATTTTTTCCTA
This sequence comes from Rhinophrynus dorsalis, assembly GCA_037306005.1. NCBI lineage: Eukaryota > Metazoa > Chordata > Amphibia > Anura > Rhinophrynidae > Rhinophrynus > Rhinophrynus dorsalis. The sequence continues at coordinate 306,534,166 of CM074720.1, read as the reverse complement.
TGAGAGAAAGAAGGAACTGTGCCTTTTTTTAGCAACTGCAATGTACACAGTGTGCGCAAGGAAACTTTATAAAATGGAGAAGGACTAGGAAGTGTCACAATTGCCACATCTGCTCTTAAATTAAGAACTGCAAACAAACAACAATGTAAAGCTTCAATAAGCCAAGTGCTACTGTTGCTATGGCCTCTGTCATATTTGCCATTTCCTCAAAAGAAGGCACACAGGCAGCAATAGCAGCAGGTACAAACAGCTGATGTGTGATGCTGCTCATACTGCTGGCCAGTTTAATGTTCCTCAATATAATTCCACAGAGGGACAATGCCTGGGGAATGGGAATCATTGGGTAAGGGGTATGAAGGCTCACTTTACTGCTCTTGCTATTGACTCTCCCCTCCACTTCTGTATCAGCAACATCAGCAGAATCAGGGCCCATCTTCAGCACTCTAAATAACTTAATATTTATTTTTAGTTTTATTTTTTATCTCTCTCTTTCTCTCTCTCTCTGCCTGATTTCACTCTCATTGTCTCCTAACCTACACCGTGCTGCATTGTGGAAAGTTGTGGGTTTTTATACTAAGGAGGCAGTAAATTTCACCTTCATTATAAAATACAGGTGGGAAACCATTCTCATGAGAAAATCTGTGGTGTAAGCGAAAGCTATCATCCATCTGCAAAAATCTAGTATAGCAGTGGTTTAATTGTTTAGTGGCTAATAACAAATACCCACATTCATGGCTAGATTTTCTAATGTGCAGAGTAGGTAAATGCTTAGAGTGCCAAATTTTGTTGGGTGGCTCAGCTGTAGTGTGACCATAGTATTTTGATTGTTCCTGAACCAGTTATCTACTGCTTTTTTTATGTAAGCTTGTTTATTTTCCAGTTTAGATATCACTTTACTCTCCATTATTTAACTCCCCCTGGAATGTTAGAAAGCTTTTGAAAGCACTGTGAAGCAATGCATTAGAGACAGGACTGTTTCTAGGGAAGTTTCTTGTCTGAGTGCCCACATTCTATCACTTAATTGCTGAATGAGTGCAAGCACGGTACTCTCTTTTTCTTGGTGGAGAGATGCGAGACAGAATACAAAGCAGAGCCATGATTCGCCCTGCCAATTCTTTCAACTCTTGGAAGGCAGAGAAGATTCACCATAATTTAAGTGAGAAGGTGAGGGAAAGACAATTTATGGAAATAATGGATTGGTGATTCTTGGTGGGGAGGTGTGCTTAGGGCACAATTAAAGTTTAGGATAAGGGATGTAAGTTAGCAACGGCACAAAAAAAAGAAAGCCAACAAATGGGCAGATTAATGAGAGGAAGGGAGGGAAAGGAACATAAGGAGACAGCCCCACTGACAGCCATTAATGTGAGGAGGCTGCTTTCCTGCATCCAGCCTGCCAGACACTTGTTACTTGACCTCAACCCACCTATCTGCCTCCTGCCAATAAAACATGAGGAAGACAGAAAGCAGGATGGCTACCTCACAGCACCTGGTCTCTGTCCCCAGGAAGAACATGCTGTTTCTCTTGCTCCTTGTTCAAGGCTCTATGCAAGTCACATTTTAACAGGTAACGTACTGATATTGTTGTAATTTATGACATAACAGACATATATTCATGTAACTGTGAATAATAATAATAACAATACAATGCTCTTAATTTGTTTATAAGGAGGAGGTACCTAGGTAGGGGTCCTTCAAACAACAGTCATTTATATCTATTTACTGCATAACAAAAAGGAACCAAAAAAAGTTATAAAAAAATCTTAAAAACTTAATCAGTGCTGATTCTGAATATGTTTCTCTGTTTAACCCAGTCCCAATAAAGATGATTGCTTGAAGAGAAAAGTCCATGGTAGGTATGCTATCCGACCAGTTGCATTTACTATAGTAGAAACAAAAAGAAGAAGCACACTCTGATAAATCATCAGTTTTATTGATGACAAAGATGGTACACTGGTGTCACCACCATTGTTGGTGCAAGTGCCAGGAGATCCACTGTAGTGCCACTGCTGTTGGCAGTAGCAGCGGCAATTGTGCTAAAGATTTCTGCCTCTTCTTCCATCATGGCAAGTGGGAGTCCATCCCAATTTAAAGTCTAGTAGTGCTGCTGCTATGCACTACTGATGAGGTTGATGCCCCACTTCCTCCCTGTTCCCTCCAATATACAAAAGGATTATAGAGAAAAATAAGTAGTATAAAAGGTATTGCATCCAATTTTATTAGCCATTTTATTATAAAAATGTTTTAAAAACAACACTAACTCAGACAATTGACTCACCGTCACTGTCCTAACACTTACTCACACACACACACACACACACATTTCACAAACTTCAGTAATCGCAATTTATTTTTATTAACCTCTCTGCTCTACTGCAACACCTCTACTTCTCTCTACTAACAAAAACATTCTGAAGTGAGGAAAGTCTTGGCTTTTATAGTATAGAGAGGTGGGAAATTATGGTGTGTTTCTATGCACTGGGAAATGTCTGCATCCAGCAATGAATAGTATAGGACAAAGGAAAATTGTGTTCAGTTTACATATCACTTTACTGTCCATTATTTAACCCCCATTGGAATTATAGAAAGCTTTTGAAAGCACTGTGAAGCAATGCATTAGAGACAGGGCTTTTTCAATGAAAGTTTCTTGTCTGAGTGCCCCCATTCCATTGCTCCCCTGGCTTTCAGCCAATCAAGGACAAAACCTTGATTAATTGCTAGATGGGTGCAAGTGTAGTATTCTCTTTATCTTGGTAGAGAGATGCGAGACAGAATACAAAGCATAACCATGATGTTTCCCAGCCAATTCATCCACCTCTTGGAAGGCAGAGAAGATTCTCTGTGATTGATATGAGAAGGTGAGGGAAAGGCAATTTATGGAAATAAATAGTATAAGGCAAAGGAAAATTCTGTGCTGCGATCAGTTCCCTCCTCCAAAAAACAATAGGGTGAAAATCTCCCGGCAAACGTTTAATGAGAATTTTCTACAGAAAAAGCAGAAATTTGCAATACAGATACAAATTTTGCCACAAGGAAAAAATTTAACATTTCACCCATTCCTATTTATGACTTGCCTAAGGCATGACAAGATAAAATATTGTCAACTGATAAATAGGCTTAGGATCATCGAACTGCTGCAGATTTTTCACGCTAGCCACTGCAGTGCAATTTGGCTATGATATTGTAATCTGTGTGTAATGAAGTTGCTTCTGTTAATATCACTGATTTTGAGAACACCTGAACACTCATTGGTCAGGACTAAGGATGGGTGAAAATTTATGCCTCAAACTGAAATCCGCGAAAAATGGCACTTTCCACTTGGTGAAAAATTTCCCATGAAAAGTGCCAATTCTCTGCTTTTTTCGCCAAGCTCATTCCTTTGAAATGAATGGGAACATAGAAGTTACACACAACACATAGCAAATATTATTTTATTTCTCAAAGGCATATAAAAGGGGTATGAGGGTGCCTTGTTGGTGGGGTGTAGGGAAAGAATCAGTTGAACAGGGGATGATGTTTGGGGGGGTTGTTTACTGGGATTGAGGTGCACTAAATAAAAAAGAAATCCTAAATAAAATAAAATAAAAATCATAAGACATGGTATAAAGGGGTCTGAGAAGGATACCTGTGTTGGTGAATGAATTAATGATTTGAACAGGGAATTTGTTTTGGGGGAGTTTCTTGACTGCTATTGGGGGGACAGTTAATAAAAAAATAAATCAACAAAATAAAATAAGAAATTTGTATTAAAGTGATAGAGACAGGAACCTCCTGACATAAGCTGCCACTGGGGTGGACTGATACTTGACTCGACAGAGTATTTTGTAGAGGATGATTTGTTTGATTTGTTGTTAGAGACCTTTGTAGGGCATAGACTTATTAGAGGCCCAAGCCCTGAAGAAACATTGATTTGTAGGACTTAAGCTTGTTTGGCACAAGCCCTAAGGAAACCTTGATCTGTAGGACTTAGGCTTGTTAGAAACAAACCCCCCAAAATTGTTTATTTTTTGTAGGACTAGTTTTTATTTATTTATTTATTTATTTATTTATTTTTTCAAAACACAAGCCCTGAGAAAAAAATAAAAATGCCTTACTGGCCTAATGCCAGCAGGTCATGTTGGCCAGTGGCCGCTGTCAAATGTTCTCCTGAGTTGCAACTGCTGTTTGTACTGCTGCTGCTGCTGAGTTGTTTAAGCAGCAGGATGATTAGGCAGCTGAAAGGGAATGCAGTAAGATGGAAGATGGATGATGAAAGTTCCACTTGCCATGACTGGCTCCAGAGATGCGCCTGAGGCAGTAGCAGCAGAATAAGTAGCCCCTAGTATATATGGAGAAAAGAATAAGTTGGCCATTAAATCTTCTCCACCTGCCCCTCCTCCAAAATCATCATGGGTGTGTTGTTTTTAGAATAAGAAAAATAAACTCATAGCGCTAACTTACCATAATATATACATTAAATTACTAAATTTAAAGTGATAAATAATAACTGGCATCTGTATAGCAGCAAGAGAAAAAAAGGTTCCCCAGAACCCTCAAACATTGGGCATAACCCAAAGTGCACAGACAAAACAAAAAAGTGACCCTGTGCTCTTCCATAACAGAATGTAAATGTATGCCCTACCTAATGCATATATAATAACTTGATTGATAAATATGAGGATTTAGTCCATCAAATGGCCAAGAGATGTTAAGCTCGCCAACCTCGCCAAGGTACCTCAAGACAGTCAAGAAAGACTGCCTCCTATAGGCAATATAGTATGACTGTAAATTGACAATAATGTACAGATGCCCTCTCAGGCCCAGTATACAGGGGAATTAATATATACTGTCACAGGACAGGCATAAGCAAGCATTACAGGTACAACATGGGTTAAAGTTCATGGAAAGCAATCAGTCTCTGTTGTGGTGTGTTTGACAACGCCCATAAGATGGTAAAGGAGCGAGACTGTGGTGCAAGATGAAAGAGCACCAGTCAATAAGGCAGAACTGAGACTACTACTTGTGCTTAGCATGGAACTGAGGCCACAATACTCTGCAAGAGCTAGCACACATTGAGCCATGAGCACCCGACCTGTGCGGTAACGGAGACCAAGTACAATGCAAGAGCTGAGGTGTGTAGAGCCAATAGCACCCAACCGGTGCGGTAACGGAGACCAAGTACACTGCAAGAGCTGAGGTGTTTAGAGCCAATAGCACCCAACCGGTGCGGTAACGAGATCACTGCGAACAGCAAGGGTTAACGGAAGCACAGTGTTAACGGAGGCCGCAATGCTCTGAAAGTGTAAGCGGAAGGCTCAGGGTTAATGGAGGCAACAGTGCTCTGCAAGTGTAAACGGAAGGCTCAATGAACTGAGGCACAGTGCTCTGCAAGTGTTAACGGAGGCTCAGTGAACGGAGGCAACAGTGCTCTGCAAGGGCTAACGGAAGGCTCAGTGTAACAGAGACAACAGTGCTCTGCAAGGGTTAACAGAGGCTCAGTGTAACGGAGGCAACAGTGCTCTGCAAGAGTTAACAGAAAGGCCCAGTGAATCGGTGGCAACAACTCGGTCTGCCCTATGTCAGCACAGCGGGAGTCAGAATGTCACCCAAGAGATACACAGGAACACAGCAACACAGTAACACTGGTACAGGAACACCACGAAATGGCACCTGACAGGTGCCAGAGGCCCAGTATATGAAGGCCATACTGGGCGGGTCAAACAAAGCTCAGCCAATGGGAGCGCACCACAACAAAGAGTGACAGACAGATCACGGGAACCGTGATACTACACTAATATACCTTAGTATCCATCTAAAAAAAAAAAAAAGATGATTTTTTAAAAACATGATAAAGAAGCTAATCAGATGTTATAAGGAAACACATTCTCAACTCAATTGGCATTGTGTAAAAACAAGGGGACAAACAAACAATTACATTAAAAAAGGTATAACAGGGGACTTACTTGAAATGAGACTCTTATGGCCTTTTTTTTTTTTTTTTTTTTTTATTAGAATATGTTTTTTCCCTTGAGAACAGGAACAGCGGGTCTCATCAGCAACTGCAATGTGCACAGTGTGTGTGTGTGTGTGTGGTAAATAACATCTGGGGGCACAACTGTATCCAAACACCATGACACCCGAAACCAAGTACTGCCACTGTCACTGTAGCCATTTTCCAGACCCACTAAGGACACTTGACAACTTGCTGACAGTTTAATAGTAATGATGAACCCTCCCTGTCACCATCTTAGCATATTCTGCAGGATGGAATCTCCTCAGATGCCGCTTGATGCACTGATTGCAATTCTCCTCCACCACACTGGCATGTGTGGCCAGTGCACCACACAGTGTGCAATGAGTAGAGATGAACTGCCACATCCTAACATCAACAGAGTGGCTATCATTTGGTGGGGGAGGTAATGAATGAGGTGGATTGGTAGAAGATGTAGTTACCCTAGAAGGTGATGGCGAGCTAGTTGTTTCACTCGTCCTGGAACTTCCAGTCTCTGCCTGAGTTGTTCTATTCCTCCTCCTCTTTGATCTCCACCTCATCTCTTGTTGTCTTTTCTGAAGAGTCAGGGACAGCAAAAGTGGTGCTTGATTTCTGTGGTGGGTGTTTGTCTTTAGCATGTTTGACGTAAATATCATGGTATCTGTGTTTCATGTTTGATATCAGGGTGCTTGTGTTCCCTCCTTTCCTCTTTTCACTGACTTGTCACAAATTGTGCACAGTGCCGTTGCTGATGACTGCACTGTGCCTGCCCCAACAGAAAAATAGTCCCACACTCATGATGACTTCAGGGGAAGGGAACAGATGGAGAATGGCCTCTTTCTTCTTGTCCTTCACATTGTCCTTCATTGTCTGTGGCAGTGGATAATGTTACTGCTGTTGCTGCTTCTACCTCAGATTCAGCACTGCAACTAGGATCAGGAGTATTGCTACTGCTGGCAAGTGGAACCTGTCCTAGTCCCGCATCACTTGTTGACCCCATTCCCGCTTTGTCCACGGTGGTCTGTGGCACACTAGCCTGCTCCTCAGCATCCTGCTGCCTTTGCATCTCAGCATCAGAAGGAATTAGAGCAGTTGCAAATTCCTCTAATTCCAAAATGTCATTGGTAGTGGTGGTGGTGATGCCCAACCTCATCCTTGTCCCCCATTCCTTCTCAGTTTCTGCTAAAAAGGCCATCAATGTCTCTTCCACCCCAGCTTCTCCAGCATCATCATCACCACCACCACCACTAGTCCCTACATGCTGTTGTTGCTTCTGCTCTGTTCCATACATCTCACTGCTGCTTGGTGGAGGTGACGAGCAATGTGACAGAGGGTCCCCTAATGTCACACTTGCCATTTCCTTTTGACCTGAAGAAGAATGCAAACTAGGACTAGCAGCAGTAGCAGCAGGCACAGGCTGCTGATCTGTGCTCCTGCTGGTGGTGATGGTATTAATTCTGAGCCTGCTCTCCCCCAACACAATTTCTGGCCTCTTAAGGATCATGTTCAACTTGAACACTGTAGTGAAGGGAAGGGGACTTCCAGAGCCAGAGGAATGGTGTGGGCTCCCTTGACTGCTAGTCTGGATGCTCTCAAATGTTCCCCCTACCACTCTGGCTGCTTCACCATTACTGCTACTACTACTAACACCAACCTCATCAAGTTCAGCCACAGAGTCTTCCTCCTCAGTCTTACAGTCACTAGTAAAATGAGGATATTGTTGATTACCCCCTCCTTCACTCCTAACGCTAACAAGCTGCTGGACCTTAGTAGCAGTAGCACTAGCACTGTCAGGACTGCTTGGGAATGGCAAGTGTGATTTAGGGTCCCTTGCTGTCATACTTGGCATCATTCCCCCCCCCCCCCGAGTACTACAAGAAACACTAGCAGCAGGAAAAGTATTGGTGACATCAGGTTCAGCACTAGCAGCAGGTTCAGCACGGGCAGCAGGTTCAGCACTAGCAGCAGGATCAGAACTGGCAGAAGGTTCAGCACTAGTGGCTGCAGGTACAGCAATGGTGGCATTGGCAGCAGGGGCAGCACTAGTGGTTGCAGGAACAGAAATGGTGGCACTGGCAGTAGGGGCAGCATGTCTTGCAGCAGGCAGAGGCAGCTGACCTGTCCTGCTCTCACTAGTACTACCCTTTTCTCCCTCCCTTCCCATTCCCTTTTCTCCCTTCCTTTCCTTTTCTCCCTTACGTCCTATTCCCTTTTCTCCCTCCCTTCTCATTAAATTCCCCAAGATCCCTTGGGGTGATTTAGGGGGACTGGAGAGCACTGGTTCAGTACTGCTAGTCACTTCCTCCTCCTCCTCCACATACTCAGTGGACACATAATAAGGGTCCTTCCAGTTCCTCATTTTGCTGCTCATAGTGATAGGAGTGTGGTTTTTGTGAAATTTCTTGCGAGAACATGGCGACAACTTTTGGCCATCCCTAGTCAGGCCTTTGCTTACAATGTCAAGACAGAGATTGTGAGGACTGTCAGGTCTGGGGAATTAAATTGCTCACCCATTTCACATAGTGAGCATGCTCCAAGGTGACCTCCAGAAAGGCATTGGTATAGCAGTGTTAACTAAATTAATTCAATATCACTTGCATAACAAGCGTTATCCAGGAAGAGATTACTATTTTAAGGCCCATCACTACTGTCAAAAAAAGGACCTGTTGACAAGAATAGCACTGAGCTCAACTCCACTGGAGGCAGAAATGGAAATCTGTCCTCTTCACTGATGAGTGCCAGTTATGTGTAGAATGTCATGAAAATTAAAGTTTCCACCAGAAATAGGAGAAAAATGATACTTTCCTCCTAGTGAAACATTTTCTATGAAAAGCGCCATTTTCACGCTTTTTTACCTATCTCATTGCATTACAATCAATGAATTTCCTCTTTGTTTCCTGCAGACATATGAAAGAATGCCAGGCTCTCACAGCATACCATTCTGTGTTTGTGTGAAGAAAAAGCAGCATATTTTGAGCTACAGAAGATAGGCAAATAAAATGGCATTGAAGCTGAGTTTAGTTAGTCTTTTAGGTAGGATTGTTCTTTATACTAGAGGAGTCTGGGGCACTCTGGGGGAGAGAAGGGAGGAAGGAGGTTAACTTCAAATTCACCAAAATTCAATGTGACTGACTGGCAAGATACATGCAGCCGTGATCCAAGCTACTTCCTTATCTGGCTGTTATTATCTCTGTGCTGGGGGAGTCTGGGGATGTGAGAAGGAGGTTGACCCCAAATACACCAATATTCTGCCTGACTGATATTCTATGAAAGACCACGTTTATTGCCAATCTTGCTGTTATTATCTCTGTGTTGGACTTGTCTGGGTGTTGTGAGAAGGGAGCAAAGGAGGTTGACCCCAAACACCCCAACATTCTGTCTCGCTGATTTGATTTGAAAGACACAGGCAGCTGTGTTCCAAGTTCCTTGCTGGTTATTACCTCTGTGCTCTGGAAGTTTTAGTTATATGTTTTTTTTGGACAGTGATAAGATAGCGTGGACAACACAGATTAAAAATAATAATAATAATAAAAATATTAGGTGACAGAGACCTGACTGGGACCCTGATGTGAGATGTGTGACTGAGGCAGACTTTTTAGATAGCAGACGAGAATGAGTATTTTGTTGATGGCAAAGGCAAGACATCACACTCCATCAGTTCTGTTCTCTACTTTAGAGTAAAAACACACGCAGTAGTTGAGTAATGACCAGCAAACGCACAAGGGGCAGGAGGGAGGGGAAAGGAGGTACAGCGCAGGGATGGGGGAGTAAAGTGGTAGTTCAAGAACTGACTGCAGCCATGGTTGCTGCAGTTCATGCAATAAATGAGGATAGTCCCTCTCCTCCTGGAGAGGATGCTGTTTGTCCCACCAAAAGTTCCACCCCCAGTGCCAGTACAATAAAAAAACCCATATAAGAAGAACACTGAAGACAACAACGAGTTGAATTCTAGTGTTTATGATGGCATAACGGTGGAAGGTATAGCAGCTGAACCAACTACTTCATCTGACAGTGAGACAAACAAGCACCAAAACACCTGTCCTCAAAGTATTAAGGAACTTTGTGAAAGTAAAAGTGAAAAGAATTGTTTGAGTAATATAAGGGTAGTGGGCATGCTGAGGATGACCTAATGATGACTGATGATATAGATCTAAAATATAACCATTCAGCATCCTTCAGCATCAGATACTGATGACGCTGAGTGTGAGAGAGATGATAACATGGCCATGAAGTTAGCTGAATGGCAAAGGCTGAAGAGGAGCACTGTGCCGTCTATAAACTGTTTGAGAAGTCAAGTGGAAACTTTGACCCTGTACGAGCAAAGATGTCTAAAAATACACAGTCATCCTGTTAGTCAACTCATCATCAGCATCTTTGCCACTTCCAAGTCCAAGCCTCACTCAGCAACTGAGCAACAACAACAGCACAGGTTATTAACATCCACAATCTTAGCTTTGATGAGTGCCTCTGCTGCTGCTGGAAGTGCTGTGCCTTTGACATCTAGTAGAAGTAGCAGTAGAATTGTGTCAAAATCTAGCCCAAGTAATATTAGCAGCTCCTCAGGAATCCTGCAGTCCATGAAGTCCACAGTATGGATCCAAAAGCTTAGCATGTTGCTATCTGTTGTTTGTGCAAAAAGCATGTGAGAAGGGGGAAAGCAGGCTCACATCTAGGCAACTCCTCTATGAAATCCCACCTGAAGCATAACCAGGGGTCTGAATGGGAGATACTCTGTGAACAGGTCAGAGGTGCCAAAACTATCAGCAGCAGAAGCACTCCAAAAAGTACCCAGGGTGCTTGGGCAGATAAAAGAAGTAGTGATGTTATTGATGTCAGAGTGTGCCACTGTTGTTCGCAGGCCCCCTACTGCAGCCAAGGCCGTGCAGCTGGTGCTATGGCCAAGGCCGTGTAAAGGTACTGGCCGCGAAGCCATATGGCCCCCTTCAGTTGAGCTGAAGAAGGCCCAGGCTAACACACTACAGTGAGGACTCCCACCACCAGCCCCAGGGAAGGTCTATTCCGACAAGAATTAAACTAAGGGAGGACTCACCAGGAGTAGGTTCAGAGGCAGGTATGGCAGAGGGCTGGTTTGGCACTGACAGAGGCAGGGATTCCTGAAGAGGAGGCCCGAGAACCAGGAGCAGGTCCTGAGGCAGGTATGGCAGAGTGCTGGTTGGGCACTGGCAGAGGCAGGGATTCCTGAAGAGGAGGCTGGATAACCTGCAATAGAGAAAAAGAATGTAGGCCTAGGAGGCTTGCAGGAAAACCAAGCTGAAGTACAGGAACAGGTCAGCCACAGGGTTAGCAAGGAACCCAACAAGAGACAAAGAGGAATCCAGAGACAGGCCAAGGACAGCAACGGAGATCACAGGACAAAATCGGCAGGCAAGAGAAGAGTCAGACAAATGCAGGGTCAAGACACCAGAAAGCATCAATTCCAGAGGCAAAACCAGGGTCAGTAACAAGGCAAGGAGGCAAGGAGAACACTGGTAGAATGGCACAGCACAAACTGTATAATCGCGCGCAGCACAGAGGTGGCATGTGACTTATAAAGGCCCAACCCGGAAGTGCGAGTTGAAGATGACATCACCACGCTAGCATGGTGACGTGCTGGCAGAGATGTGGAAGTGGAGAGGGGACACCGCAGTGCCCACAGAGACCAGCGGGAAGGCACGACACTTACTAAATTCTTAGAAAAAAGTCAAAATATACAGAAATATAATGCAAATATACACCTATGGAATAGGCCAAAATGTTGGCGGAATAGGCCAAATCTGAAGAAGTCAAAATATGCAGAAATATAATGCAAATATACATCTATGGAATAGGCCAAAATGTTGGCAGAATAGGCCAAAATGCTCCCCTTTTCTTTTCTTGAAAGCAGAGGATTTAAAGAACTGATGTCATGTGTTGCACTCTGCTGGAATATCCCAAGCTGGAGTTATTTTTCAAGTATGGTTGTGCCAATGTTACATAAGCAGGAAGTTAGTGTTGTGGGCAAAGGACAAACACACTCAGCCTGCTAACAACCATTTCAAGGTATATGTTGCTGTAGGACTCATAGCTTTAACTTTCAGCTATTTATTTCTCCACTCCATCCCACAGAATAAGTAATATTGTGGGAAATGTTGCAGTTATATGAAACATAGGCAAAACATTTATTGGCAGTGGTGAAAAAGAAGAAAACCTTTGCAGTGGTGAAAGGGAGAAAACTTTAGCACAAAAAAGGATGCAGTACATTTTTTTACTTTTCACCCAACCCTATTCATGATGGCCAGGTAACGGTCTGGAAGACTGCTAATCAGCAACATGTGGAATCATGTATCATCCAAAGCCACCACAAGCCTGCTACCGGAATAATGGAGTGGGGTGGCCTTATGCATGACATAATAACTCCCCTAGTATACATTCCGGGCATGCTCACATCTCACCTGTATATCTTCTTGAGTTGTGCATTTTTGCTACTGAATAATTATTCTGTTGTATGCATTTTTATTTCAAACATTAATCACTTGTTTCTCATGTTGTCCCTCATATGTACAGTATATGTGATTTCATGTGAATCCAGAATCAACTTCCTAGTGTTGCAATTTCAATGTTGAGTAGTGTATTTCCAGTTGAAGCCAGTATGGAATCAGTTTGCCTTCTAAGATGAGTAAAACAGACCAACTCCATATAGAAAGAGTTGAAAAGAACTGCTTATGAATGGCTATATTGGAATAACACATGGATCATGCACCCCAGCATAATGAAATTACTGTTTTAACTCTTTCAGTGCTGGTTGTTTAGCTCAGAGGGAACATTGGTATGGCATGTGTTAACCAGTATTGGCACTGGTCATATTCTGATTTAAGAGAATTACGTCTTTTTATATGTTTTTTTTTTTTAGAAGAAGACATTTGCAATGCATTTTACACATCTCTAGTAACCAAATGGTTAAGAAAAGTCTATTTGGTGCATGCACTACATTTCAGGAGTTGCCTTCATATATGGAACCTATCTCGCTTTTAGCTGTTAAAACCAGAACAGAATAGAAATGCTAGAAGGAGCACAAAAGCAAAGCAGACCAGTCATTACATTCGCTGTTTTCATAACCACTGTATAAAATGTGGCATCTGTGACACTACCTGTCTCTGGTTGTTTTACTCTTGTGCTATATAACTAAATAGAAATACTTCAATAGAAAAGTAAAGCACAGCAGTATATTTACTATTTTTATAACCAGTATATTGCTGTTTCTCACAGAGCCAATTCTGCCTAGAAAGCTTTCTTATGTTTGTAATGTCAAGACTACAGAAACCCTGTTTTTTCAAACATACTGCCTTAACCGCTTGGATGCCATAGGGGTCTTCAACGATTGGTAAAGCAATGCGGTGGAGACCTTGCTAGCATTCAAGGGGTTAAACCTTCTAGTGTAGTGTCCATTCAAATGGTAAAGCATACTATAGATAGTTTTCTAAGTAAAAGTGAAGAAGTTTGTGCATCATAGAGAACAAATAAATATTCCAATTTATTTAAAAGATGAGTACATTTTCTTTAAGAAAAATGAATGTATTGTAAGGTTTCTTCTGCTGACTAAAGCAAGAGTGCTCTCACTTCCAGAACATGCATCATTCCAATGCTATCACAGTTTAAACTGTTGTTTTTTACATGAACAGTGCCATCTTGTGTCCAGAAAGTTCACCTGGCATTCCCGAAATTATTCTATCACATTCTATTGGACAGATGAGTCACTGTCTGCAGCTGGTAGAATGTGATAGTAACAGCTTAATCACTTCCTGATAGTTTAAATGGTTATAAACATTTGAATATAACAACTGCCAGCAGTTGGAGAACCCTTGTTTTATTCAGCAGGACAATTGCCCCATAAAGTAGTGGGTTTCATAAAAAAATCTACTGCTCCTTTAAATCATGTGTTGAACTCGTAGAATGCTACAAAGGTTTCCATTTCATTGCTTTGCATGCTCTAGCATTTAAAAATCCAAATTAAATAAATGGGAATTTTGGGGATTTTTATGGTCCCCTGTAGAACAACACAATAAGGCTGTTTTACTAAGAAGAACTGAAGTATTTCTGGAGAAAACTACAACCACCATAGGGACCAGTAAACATTCTCCAAATTCCCATTGATCTAAATGGTGCTCTGTGAATGCTGGGGAACCTATTGGACCCTGGGGAAGATGTGGCCCCCACTGGCTTCTGGGCCCAGGTTCAGAGGCACCTCTGCACTCCCTGTAGTTATGCCCCTGCTAGAGAGGTGTCCAACATATTGAAAAGCACTGCATAAGAGACTTATATAACATTCAAGGGGTAACAAAGTTCATTAAAATCAACAGAATTTGCATTTGTTCCCTGTGGTGCAGTTGCTTTGCCCCAGAATGACTCCAGTTCATCTTTGGACTTTGGCCTCAATGTGATGGGGACATCTCTGGCATCCAAGGGGTTCATTAAAAGGCATTTCTGTATGAATGAAATAAACTCATTTGAAATCCAGCAGCAGCAGCTTTGAGTTAATAGTTCAGTAATCAGCCACGTCTGGCTGTGCAGACCTGGAATACAAAGCTCTGTAATGTATCATATGTTCCCCTGATCTTTCTTCTGGGCATAATCTTCAATCTTTGTCTAAAATATTTGGGGCAAAGTCAACCATTAAATGCTAATTACACTAATGTTCTCTGCGCATATTATTCCCTGGGTGCCAGCCAGAGAGATAACTGACAACTATTTCTATCATAAAATGAAGATGGTGAAATTAGTGTTCATACTAGCATCTGTGCAATGGTTGCCATTTCTTTCCAAACAACAATGTTCTTTGCTAGATCTGATGAGGGTGATGAATTGAAAGCGATTCTGATTATTCCGGCCGGGATGAAATATAAGTGAGTTTTAATTTTATCTCTGAGCAGGCAAAGTCACAGCTTTATTATATGATATAGAAAATACAGTTTCTTAAGAATTTCAATGTTTTAAACCCAGATGCTGGCCCAGCTAGATCAGATGTGAAATGGGTAGGTAGGTGATTAGTCTGTGTCATGCAGTTTATAACGGAATATGGATCCCATCCAATTCTAGTTTACTCCAAATAGTGAGAAAACTGGATCAGAATAAGATGTGAGAATATGAGTATATTTATATATGTATATATATCTATACAATAAGAGTTGGCAGTGACACTCTCTCAAAAGTATTACCAAACAATATATTGGTGCACATCCCATAGAATATATACCAAGTGTACTTAGCTGAGCTAGAGTAGAGGAGACAGCACTTGTGTAGTATCAAAAAGGATGCTACATTTATTCAAGCATTGCTTCCAACCTTGGAAGCAATGCTTTAATAAATTTAGCATCTTCTTTGATACTACATGAGTGCTGTCTCCTCTACTCTAGCTCAGCTAAGTACACTTTGTATATATATATTTATTAGATAAAGATAGATATAGATATATGTAGATATATAAATAACTCTATATATATATATATATATATATATATATATATATATATATTTATTTATTTATTTTTTGCACACCACAATTAGTATTGTTTGGCATACCATTTTTTTTTTTTTTACAAAATTTATTAGAGTGAGTCAATCAGCCCTACATTGATAGGACCCAGTTTATTGACTCATGCGTTTCCAATCTGTGCTTTGCTCTATAAACTGTGTTAAAACAACAAGAACAAGCAAAAGGGTTGGAATATAAAAATATAAAAAAGTGACTGTACTGTGTGGCAGGCTCGACCATAGAATCAGCTTATGCAGCTTATATTGGAGTCAAAGTTTTGCCCAAGAGCACCACATTACCCCCCCCACACACACACATAAAGAGGCCTACTACTAGATCTTTTTAAGCCCACAGTGTTCCATCTACCCTGACAAACCTGTTTAATGGCTCTAAGGAACACATCAAGCTCCTGTCTGACAAATGCAGTCCATCATACCTGTAAAGACTAATCTCATTATACATGATCTCACTCAGTCCATGGCCAGGTTAACCTTCTTTTCTAGCCTTGTCCACTGCGCCCGCCAAAACTACTCCCCACTAATGCTTCAAGGAAATGTTATGGGACTACACCAAAAAGAGCACAAGGCATATATCCTATATATTCGGCATATTCAAAATTAGTTGCATTGATTTAAGTTAAGTTAGGTCTTTACACCCTGTATTCAAGACTTCCCCATCAGGCTTCTTCATTTCTCTAAGGCCTCTCTAAACATGGCCTGTACACTTGCCCACCATAGGTCCATTTTACCAAGCCAATTAATCATGTGGGATTCCCCACGAGCTTGATGATGTGTAGCTCTCTGCCCACGGGATAAAGGAGTGCCTCACGACCCAAACTTGCAATGGAGGCATTCTTCTTTCTTTTGTGTGAAGAAAAGAGATAAGGATGTTAGTGTCATGGTTTGTTATGACTCTCAGACACAGAGTTGAGATAAAAACACAACTTTATTGAAAAGTTTAAAAGGAACCCTCGCGGGTTATCATACACATGCAACATATATCTTCATAGTCATAGTGAGTAGTGGTATACAGAATGTAAGACAGGTTCTACTGGCCTTGCCAGTACCGGGTAAGTCAACCTTAAACTGGCACAAGATGGAATAGGTTCTACCGGCCTTACCAATATACCGGGCAAGGCAGCCTGGAAGGCTAGCAACCAAGTAGATTGAGGGTCTACCGGCCTTGGCAATATACCGGGTAAGGCAGCCTTAAGGCTGGTAACACGAGGAATGAGGCTCTACCGGCCTTGCCAATATACCGAGCAAGGCAGCCTTGAGACAGGTACAACGAGGAATGAGGCTCTACCGGCCTTGCCAATACCAGGTAAGGCAACCTTAGACTGGCACAAGATGGAATAGGTTTTACCGGCCATACCAATATACCGGGCAAGGCAGCCTGGAGGCTGCAAGTACTGGAACACAGACAGGGATGGCCTCAGCGACTGGCATAAAGATGTAACTAGCCAGTCGCCTACGATGGACAGACAGAGGCCAGCTGGGTATCAAGATGTAGAGAACACCCAATGAAATAATGGAGCGAACCAGTACCCGCGTACTGGAGTTACACAATCTCTACCGGTGCTGTAAGGAACGCAGCAAGCAGCCGGTTAACATGGAGCTAACCAGTACCCGCGTACTGGAGTAACACAAACTCTACCGGTGCTGTAAGGAATGCAGTAAGCAGCTGGTTAACATGGAGTGAACCAGTACATGCGTACTGGAGTTACACAATCTCTACCGGTGCTGTAAGGAAAGCAGCAAACAGCCGGTTAACATGGAGCGAACCAGTACCCACGTACTGGAATACACAAACAAAGTGAATGAAAATGTCGCCAAAGGTGACTGGAGGAAGGAGACACTCTGCAGGCATCCATGAGCAGTAACACAGCCGGTATGGGACAGGAAGCAGGACCATCAATGGCAGTCAACCGGAGCAGGAACGGCAGCAGGAACAGCAACCCCAACCAGATCAGGAATGGAAGCTGGAACTGAGGAAGCTGTCAGACAGGAACTCAGGCGATCACTGGAGAGCATAGATAGTAGACGGCCCAGGAAGCTCAGGAACACAATGCAGGTGCAGGTGACATAGAGACACCATGAAAGGGCAACCAAAGGGTGCCCAAGCCCAGTCTAAATAGGCAATACTGGGCGGCATGAAAGCAGACAGCCAATGGAGAGCCATTCAGGTAACTGACAGGAAAAGCAGCAAATCACGGGCACCGTGATAGTTAGGTTCTGATTGTACAACTGTATTTATATAAGCCCTGGAGTGCCATCTATCAAGCTTCTGAATATCTTGCTTTTAGTGAGCCTTAACTAACCCCTATGATTATGCCCTAATCCTAAAAGAATGTATGTCATACAGTACTTGTCCCTTTTTCATAAATGGATGGCTCATGGATGATCCATCTTGATGCCTCCAAAATGGATGCCGCAGGGAAGCTGGACCCTTAAATATGAGTACACCACCTGTACTGCACAAATTGCCTCATTCCCAGGAAGCATAACTACCCACAGAAATTGCCTTCTTGGTCAACTGTATATTATACTATAAGGCAACACACCTCATAATTAGGGACGGGTGAAATTCTCACCTCAAACCAAAACCATTAAATAATGGCACTTCAAGCTTGGCAAATCATTTCCTGTGAAAAGTGCCATTTTCCCCTTTTTTCACCTAGCTTATTCCTTTGAAATCAATGGGAACATTGGATTTACACACAACACATGGCAAATGTTATTTTATTTCCCAAAGGCATAGTATAAAAGGGGTATGAGGGTGCCTGTGTTGGTAGAGTGTGGGAAAGACTGATACTGGGATAGACTGATACTTGACATGACAGAGTATTTTGTAGAGGATGATTTGTAAGATTTGTTGTTAGAGACTCAAGCCCTGAGGAAACATTGATTTGTAGGACTTAAACTTGTTAGGCTCATGCCTTTAGGAAACATTGATTAGTTTTAGGTCTTAGGCTTGTTTGGCACAAGCCCTAAGAAAACATTGATTTGTAGGACTTTGGCTTGTTTGGCACAAGCCCTAAGGAAACATTGATTTGTAGGACTTAGGCTTGTTAGAAACAAGCGCCCCCAAAAATTATTTATTTTATTGAAGGCCTCTGTATTTTTTTTTTTTTTTTTTTTTAAAGAACAAGCCCAGAGGAAAAAATTGCTTGACTGGCCTAGTGCTCATGTCATGTTGTACAGTGGCCACTGGCCATTATCAAATGCCCTAGTGTATTTGCAGAATTTTTGACTGTTGTTTAAATAGCAGGTTGATTAGGCAGCTCAAAGGGAATGGAATCAGCAACAGCAGTGATAAAGGTGGTGATGATGGTCATGGTTCCACTTGCCACTAATAGCTCCAGTGATATGCCTGAGACAGCAGCAGTACCACAGCTAGCCCCCACCACTTCAAGTACATTTGGAGAAAAGAAGATGATGGCTAATAAGGCTTCTCCACCTGCCCCTTCTCCAAAATCATGGGTGTGTTGTTACTAGAATAGAATTTTTCCCTTGAGAGCAGGAGCTGTTCCTCTCATCTGCAACTGCAATGTGCACAGTGTGTGGTGAATAAGGGAAGGGCTGGGAACAATGGGTACATCTGCACTCACATCAAATACCATGACACTTAGGGTCCCCAGTGTGAAATCCCCCACCTGAAAACAAGAACTGCTGCTGTCATTATACCCCTTGTACACTCCCCTCTAGGGACATATGACAACTTGCAGACAGTTTAATAGTAATGATGAACCCTCCTTGACACCAGCTTAGCATATTCTGCGTTATGGAATCTCCTCAGATGCCGCTTTAAGCCCTGGTTGCGATTATCCTCCACAACACTGCTGTGTGTGGTCAGTGCACCATTGAGTGTGCAATGCATGGACATAAATTGCCCCATCCTGACATCAACTGAATGGCTATCAGCTGGTGGGGGGAGGTAAAGATGAACAAGGTGGATCACTAGAAGATGTAGTTTCCATAGAGCAAGAAGGTGATGGCGAGCCAGGTATTTCTCTCTCCATCAAACTTTCAGCCTCTGGCTGGGTTTCCCTATTCTTCTTCTTCATTGATCTCTACCTCACCTCTTGTTTCCTTTGGGGAGAGTCAGGGGATACAGAAACAGCTGTGCCCAATTTCTATGGTTGGTGTTTGGCTTTAACATGTTTCACTTAAATGTCATGTTGTCTGTGTTTCATGTGTGTTATCAGGGGATTTGTGCCAAGGTTTGTTCCCTCCTTTTCCCTTGTCACAAATTGTGCACAGTGCCGACATTGATCACTGCACTGTGACTGCCCCAAGAGAAAAATAGTCCCACAGCCAGGACTTCAGGAGAGAGGGGAAAGGTGGAGAAGAATGGACTCTTTCTTCTCCTCCTCCACATTCTCCTTCAGTGGCTGGGGTAGAGGATGATGTTGCTGCTGTTGCTGTTACTGTCTCAGAATCATCACTGCAACTAGGATCAAGAATGATGGTCTGTGGCACACTAGCCTGCTCCTCAGCACACTGCTGCCCTTACAACTCAGCAGCAGGAATTACAGCAGTATCAAATTCTGCAAATTCCAAAAGCTCATTGCTGGTGAGGGTGGTGATGCCCATCTCCATCCCTGTCTCATATTCAAGACATTAATGTCTTTTCCACCCCAGCTTCTCTACCATCATCATCATCACCACCACCACCACAGTCCCTCCTTGCTGCTGCTGCTGCTTATCTATTACAGACATCTCACTGGTTGGAGGAGGTGATGAGAAATGTGTCAGAGGGTCCCCTAATGTCACACTTGCCAATACCCATGTGTTTTACTCTGGATGCAAGATTCCTTATCCCCAGTAATAGCTGCATACCCGACAACATGATTTTCTGCACGTTAGGAGCCCCAGCCACAGCTTCCCTGGCTTTAGCCACTTTATCCTGAGGTAGCCTAACCGAGAAACAGCAAGTATCAATCTCAATACAGTAGACACCCCTAATTCCCTAATTTTCCTCTGCGTGGGTGTACACTTAAGCACAAGCAGGAGATCCTGCCAGACAATTAAACAAAATGTCATGCAAATAATGAGCAATAGCCTGTGACCCAGAGTGAATGAACACGTTCGGTTCAAAAGAAACTAACTGAAGACTTCAAATTAAGTGCAGGAAATTGAGAACCCCATGGGAAGACACCTATCAATATTAGACCAACCAGCCCATTGAAAACCCATGTACTTAAAACTGTCCTGATGAAGAGAAAACAGCTTAATTGCAGACTCTACATCTCTCTTGGCTAAAATAGAACCAGCCTCTGAGGCCTGAATTATCCTCGTCGCTTTATCAAATGTTTGATACTGTACACTACACACATTTTTGTCTAAAGTCATGATTCCCTGATCCCTGTCCAAGGTAAGACACAAGTTGTATCAATCTAAATTTCCTGGCTCCTTTTTGGGAACCACCTGCAATGGGGCTTTCATGAATAAGACTAGCTATTCACCCTGCCAACACTTCCTTATCCAGCTCCTCTTGCAAAACATTGGGTGCTTCAAGCTCCTCACCTTAAAAACTGGAGTTATAGCATGTTCTGGATGACCTAGAAGATGGCTGCGTGTTAACCTTGCACCACTACAGTGGGACATAAAATGCCTCCTAACCTATTGATTTACACAAATTTCAGATTGCTTTCCTTGGCAAGTCTGCTTGGTGACCACCGGGCATGCCTAGAGCTAATCCTTCTCTCCACATCGTGGAATACTTTTCGATGGTTAAACTTACTTACTCCAAAGCTGCCAATGTTCTACAGGCCCCTAGGACAGGATCTAAAATGTCCACCTCAATGAGACATAAAAACTCATCTAAATTTGTCACAAAAATTATATTTGCTCACTGTTTTTCTCAAGGCCAACCAAACTAACCTGTGGAAGGATGTCATGTAAATAGGGTCCCATGTGAAAGATCTGGATGACACACAGGAGAAATTGGTGAAGGATCAAGATACAGTCTTCCAGCAATTGGCTACACATGATGAGTCTTTGGCTCAACTTCGCTACCAGTTGGACTACTTGGAGAATAGAGGCCACTGGAATAATCTGACGCTCCATGGCCTATCAGTGTCTATCTGTCAAAGAGATATGTTAGTGGTGCTGCAGAAAATACTTAAAAGACCTCAGGATAGACCTATCAAGATTGATCGGGCACACGGGGCACTCCGCCCAAAATCCACCCAGGAAGACTGCCCAAGGGACGTGATCTGCAGGCTCCATATCTTTGCAGAAAAGGATGAGATTATGTGCCATGCCCGCCAGTTGCATCAGATGAAATATGAAGCTATGGTGCGTCTACTTTATAATGACCTTTAGGCCTACACCTTGCAGTTACGGAGGCTCTTCAAGTCATTTACAGATGTTCTCAGAGACAATCACATCCCTTATAAATGGGGATTCCAGTTCACTCTCATCATTACTCATGAAGCAAGACCCATACAGTGTTCACCGTCAAAGAGGTCCTCTATATGAATGAGTTGCTGGATTTTGCCCCCCTTCATTTATGCAGTAATGAAGACTTGATTCAGCCTCTCCTGTTCTACATGTCACCTACAAAATGGCTCTGCAGTTCACCACCTCAAGGAACTGTTTGGGCTTTTTTGTTTGACCTGTTTTCCTATGCACTGTCTGCTTATAAATGGTTGTTCGCATGTAGGACTCCCTCCACCATTTATGCATAGCTGTTTGGTTAGGATACATACATTTTCATAGACTCCCACTGGACCTACTAAGTTGTTTACCACGCACCCCTTACCACCAACCATTGTTCTACTTGCGCTCATTCTTTGTAGCTATAGTGGTGTTATTACTAATGGTTGCCGTAGCCATATAGTCTGCCTGGGCTAACCTTTTCGCTTCTCCTACCCTTTCTGTATTAATCTTTCACAACTTTCCATTTTCCCCCTCCTCTTTCCCTCCTTTTCTAGGGATTGCATTGACTGCAATAGTGTTTATAACATATTTCTCTTTTGCTGCACATTATCCTTGGAAATATCACTAAAAATACGGCCTGTTAATGTCAAAGGCCTCAATTCGCCACAGAAGCACATTGTGCTCTTAGCAAATCGTAGACGCCAAAAGGCCCACATTGTGATGATGCAGGAAAATCCCCTTACTGAGCAAAACTTTAGTTTTCTGAAAAACAAGCTCTATTCTAGGGTGTTTCACAGCACAATGACTTCTAAGAATGTTGTGGTGTGTCACTTTGCAGGTGGACCACAGGCTCTGGGATGGCGTGGATCGATGGTTTATTTTAAGGAAAAACTGGGTGATTTGCTGGTGTCTTTAG
This sequence comes from Rhinophrynus dorsalis, assembly GCA_037306005.1. Classification (NCBI taxonomy): domain Eukaryota; kingdom Metazoa; phylum Chordata; class Amphibia; order Anura; family Rhinophrynidae; genus Rhinophrynus; species Rhinophrynus dorsalis. The sequence goes on along the minus strand of CM074720.1, from coordinate 306,511,388 downwards.
CCACAATCTATACTCCTAATGAGCGACAGAAAGATTTCTTCCTAGACACCCTTCAGTCTTTACAATTCTTCTCGGAGGGTTTCTTGGTGCTGGGTTGGGGGCAATCTTAATTAGGATGTATCATCCTTATACAAGTTAGCCTAAATAGTTAGATTATATAGCAAATATGAGTTAAAGCGTATACATTTTTTTAAAGCTCTATTTGGTCAAAATTGAAGTTATAAATGCTGCCCTGCACCTACTTCCGGATAGACTGTGATTACCTGCTCTGTAACCGCTGTCCAGAGCCAATCTAACCAATGAGACTGCTCCAGCTTAGAGGCAGAAAGCCTCTGTCATCAGAGAAGACTGGATAGAGGGAGGGGAGCAGAGTCAGAGTGATGGACTGAGGTTACAGATCAGGTAACCACAGTCTATCTGGAAGTAGGTGCAGGGCAGCATTTTTTAACTTCAATTTCTACCAAACAGAGCTTTAAAAAAAGAAATTAATACACTTTTACTCATATTCGCTATATAATCTAACTATTCAGGCTAACTTGTGTAGCGTTGATACATCCCCTTTAACATTCCTCTTGATCTGGCCTTGTATTGTTCCATGGTCGGGTCTTCAATTCCTAGGTTACACTTGACTAGGATTGATAGAGCATTAAGGGACATTCACCTATTTGATTCCTGAAGAATAATGCACCCCTCCACATGGTGCTATTCCTTTATACCCTTTTAAATGCAACTATGCTTGCACATTCAAAGTCTGTCGTCACAGTCTGATGGTTGAAGAAAGGGCATAGCTTCTCCAATTCAGTTAGAACTAGTATATACATATTTGTTGTCCTCTCACTCATGAGGACAAACACAAGAGGGATAACAGTCCCAAATTGCAGAGCATGGATGGTATATATTTGCTGAAATAGCATTGGGCAGCTTTTAAAAGGTCTGGCTGTTTGACAAGACAGTTACATTGGCCAAGGTTGAAAAAATTATAAACCGTATTAATTCTGGTCCTCTGTCATGCAGCATAACATTTTCACTATTTGCAGTCTCTTCATATTAACCACCAATCCTCAAGTCTTCCAAATTGGTGGGGTTTGAAAGTGGAGCCATGACACCTCTCCTCACTCTTCTAATGGCCTGCTTTAAGTTACTAGTTGCAGGCAATTGTGCAACAAACAGTGGCAGTGTTTTTAAAAATGGGCACTAAAATTATTTTTTATAAATCTCCCCCATTGTCTCCTTTCTGGATTTATGAATGTGAGGGAAAATAATCTTTATTTTTTTAACCCTATTACTGCCAGATGTGTGTCAAATTCTATGTTTATTTAGACAAATATGAAAGTGTGGCTTCAAGCAAAAAAAAAATGTGCATACTAATTACATGTAAAGAAACTCCAAGGAAATAAAGACGATATGTAGACTAATTACATCTAGTAATTACATTTGTTACATGTAGCGATAAGTTTCTTGGAAGCACAGCCTTTTTGATAAAATGTGAAGGTATGACATGTAAAGGAACTCCAAGTTACATCTAGTAGTTACATCTGTAATTATCACATTACACTAATTGTACAGGTAGTATAGTACTTAAAAGGATACTTATGAGGAGCAGAGGGTGAAGCAGGAGGTAGAGTGGTCTTAGATGGCCTTCTGGTGTGCGTACTAGATATAAAGTGATACAAAAAAGTTACCATGACATTCTCCAAGTAGTTGGAAAACATAATCATAATAGGTTATAATGGGTTGAGTATTGAAATGTGGCACTCTAGTTGGCAACCCTAAAGCCTGCAACATCAGAATGTCCAACTAGAGTGCCACATTTCAATAGGATACCATCAAAATGTACAGTTTTGTAGAACACACTGGTACTTACAAGGAGCAGGAGGTAGAGTGGTCCTAGAGGGCCTTCTGTGGGATGGTCTGTGGACTATAAATAAAGTGATAAAAAAATGTCAATATGTGCAATGCCTAATTGGTGTCCACTATCTACGTACCAGAAACATACATACTTTCAGGAGGCAGGGTTAGAGGTGCGGTGGGCACCAGAGAATCAGGATTCAGGGTGGGTTGCATTCTACGAGGGAAGTGAAAAGTGTGTGAACATAGAAAAACAAATGAAATACAGTTACAATCAACCCCTCCCACGCTGCAATAAAAATAAAAAGCAAACATACCTGATCTAATGACAAGCAGTTGTCCTGACTCTATGTGCTTTTTGTCAGACCGCCTCTGAAGTATCTGCCTCCTGGTCCTCTAAATACCACTGGACCTCTGCATTTTGCAGGCCATTTTGTCCAAAATGTGCCTGCAAAATGCAGAGTCCACTTTGCCCCTAATCCTATCTGGCAGATACTTGTCCATATAGCAGACAAGTATGTCCAGCTCCTGAGCAATAAAAGGAGGCTCCCTAGGTATGTTTGTGTATGTCTGATGTGTATGTCACAGTGTCTGTTGAGGTGGCACAATGTTGGTGTTCTTCCTTTTTCATTTTCAGTAGTGATGCACTTCCTGTTTGGATTGTGGCAAAAGTAGCAAAACTGACGCTGTTTTGACGCAGCTGAATGTAAGGTGACACTTAAGGATGAAGTTTTTTTTTTTTTTTTAAATATATTTTATTATCAGATCGCTCCATACATAACTCAAATACAGAAAAGTACACAGAAAACATTCAGATATAGCAAAAACATTTAGGCTTTTGTAACAATGAAAAGAATATATTCATATCAGTAGAATGTACAGAGTCAACCTGAGGTTTTATTGTTATTTCAACCTCCAATAACTACAACTCCCAAAACCAAACCTAACTAAAATGTTACTACACCCCCCAACCTCAAGTCCTCTCTCTTCCGAACCCGCAGCACCCCCCCACCCGCCCACCAGCCATCAATTTCACACGATCCCGATATGTACAGGGTGCATACAGAACGTCACGCATCAATCATACAGCACAGCCATCCACGCATCCAGTAGGTCAGACCTCAGTCAACCATCACTGGTAATTTGCTCATCATCAAATGCCACATTATTATCTGCTCTATTTGTCCACCATGCTTGCCATCTTCCCCAGATCTTTTCAAACTTGCACGGGTTACCCCGGTGTAGATAAACCAATCTATATTGTGGAATGCACTGCAATACTAGATTTATCCACGACCTGCAATTGGGAACTCTGTTTGACATCCAGTTCAAGGCCACCACCTTTCTCACCATCACCAAGAGCTCACTCAGCAAAGACCTGTCAGTGACATCCTCAGTCTCATCGGGGAAAATAGTAGACAAATCTTTGGAGTCACAGGGACAGGTCTCCCCAACACCAGGACCACAATACGCATTATTTCATTCCAAAACCTCTCAACTCCAGGTCATTCGCAGATCAAATGCAAGTATGTACCCTGAACATTATAACACCGGAGACAACAGTCAGAGCCGGTATTCCCCATTCTGTACAGTCTGACCGACGTATAATAAATACGATGTAGAATATTCAGCTGTATCATCTGGTGTCTAGTTGACGTTGCCACCAACGCAAGTCCCGCCTTAGCCATATCCCATTCCCAGTCTTCTAACTGACCCAAGTCCATTTCCCATTTGTTCAGAGAAGGGAACTCCCCACATCCTACACAACAGTCCAGCCAATGGTAAATAAAAGAAAGAGGTCTCAAGGGCTCAAGAAGCATCAACCTGGCAAGAAACGGGAATGTAGAAACCACCGGGGTCTGATCTCCCCACTGAGCACGAAGAGCATGTCTAATACATAAATATGAATTGAAGAGAGTATGCTGTACATGGAATTCATCATGTAATTGTGCAAAAGATTTCAGCTGATTATCTTGGTATAGCTGTCCAAGGCAAGTAACTCCATACCTAGCCCATAAGGGACCAAAGTCGCTATTAATTAAATGACGTAATCCCGCGACACCCCACAAGGGGGTATCCGGGTCCATGAAGATGTATCCCAATAGCCCTTTCAACTCCTCCCATGCCTCATATAAGGTCATTATTAGCGGAGTTTGAGTTGTAAAAACTGCGGGGCCTCCATGCAAGAACTGGGATAGTGTATAGGCAGGCTGTAGCAGTAATGGATCCACCTGAGTAGTCTGGTATCGAGGTCGGGGAGAAACAAAATCCAACGCATATCGACATTGTGCCGCCAAGTAGTACCTATAAAAATTGGGCAATGCAATACCCCCCTCACGTTTAGGTCTCACGAGTGTAGTCAGCCTAATTCTAGCCCTTACCCCCCGCCATAGAAAGCGTGAGATAATTCTGTCTATTTGTCGGAAATATTTTTTAGGTATAGGGACTGGCGTGTTTTGAAAAACATACAAAAATTTAGGCAAAAAAATCATTTTAATAAGATATAAGGATGCAGTTTTGACGCAGCTATTTATGAGGATAAAGTTTTGACATTTATAAGGACACTTGAATAGAAGTCGAATATGTGCACAACATACAGATGTGCAGCTGAATAAAAAGTGACACTTATACCGATGCAGTTTTGACGCAGCGGACATTTGTAAGGAGACTTGAATAGAAGTCAAATATGTGACATGATGTACGTCCTTAATATGTATGCCCTTAATATTTGTGCAACATAACGATGTACACCGTTAATATGTGAGTGACATAAAGATGTGCATGACATATTGAACACGTGAGCGACATTTTGACACAGGCAACATATTGAAGGTGACATTGTGTGCAAGGCTATATAAGGAATGCACCATTGGTAGGCCAGCGACATTGTTAATGCGTCATTTTTAGGCTGGCTACAAAATAAATGCCATATTTTGACACACTCAAGGTGGTGTGCAACATTTCAAAAGGATACCCATAGGAAGTGAGGGTTTTTTTGTCAATTGTGATAAGAAGAGTTAATAAAAAAAAAAATAAAAAAAATAAAATAAAAATAGGTTAACTGATAGGTGACAGACAGGGACCTTGATGTAAGCTGTGACAAATAGATACTAAAAGAGATTAAGTATTTCATAGAGGGTATTTTGTAGAAGACCTTTGGTCTTATATCTGTAGGTTTGGGATGACGTCACTTTTGTGCGGTGGGTCTCCTGACTGCTTGATAGTGACTTCATTGGATGTTGTTGCTATTCTGGTGGGATGAGGGATTAAGAGTCTTGTGTCACTGTTCATGTTGTTTTGATAAAGGTCCAAATTAGGACTAACGAGTTGACCTAATAATAATAATAATAATAATAATAAGTGTCTTTTAAAAAAGACCCACTGGTACTGTCCTTGCTTCCACAAATACAATAGGATTGGGCATTTGGATACTTATTGGACCTTCATATATATGTGTGCATGTGTATATATCCTCCTTAAAGTCAAATGGATCAACAAATGCACTGGATGATCACTCAGTTGACTGTTGCTTGGTAGAATTCTGAATCCTTTGCAAGTGCATTCAGTTGTTTATAATACTAAACAATATTCCTTCTCTTAATCTACTCTTGGGAGTGCAGCACTTTTCCACATTGTTTCTTTATGTTGCAATTACAGTATCTGTGTTCTCTTGACATTCTATTTTCAACCCTTTGAGTGTCAGAGAGTCTGGCACTCAAAGGGTTAAGTCAGATGAGGGAGAGAAATAGCAGTTGTACAGAAAGAATAAAACTGCATGCTTTTACTTTGTTAGTAAATGCAACACGGATGCTTATTTCACTATGAGTGGATTTTAGTAACAGTATTACAATATATATTTTCTTTTATATTGTGAACTGCTATGTTTTCTGTTGAATCTGGGGAGTCAAATTTAGCTTAACGAGGGTTGCTGCTCAAAATGAATTATATTATTTTATTTTGGCACTGAAAGGGTGGTTGCACAAATATGTATCCTGAGGGTACATCAACTTTTATTTTGAAAACAGGGAACATTTAAACAGTACAGTGGTTATCTTTTAGTTATATTTTATATACAAAGGCAACACGAGGTTTGAAAGGAATTAGTCAATCTGGTATCTAAAGGTTTTCTGTCTCATCCTTTAGCCAATTTAAGCATCCCTGGAGGTGAATAGATTGCCCATATGATATCACAAAATCTCAGTGAGGTTGTTTGGCTTACTAGCCTTGGAAAGTGTGAACTGGTTCTACCATTTCTAAACAACATCCCCATATCTGGGCTGTAATATTCCTGTGTTCTTTATCTATACACTTTTTTCTTATTCACAATATTGAAAAGTATTAGAGAAAGACAGGAAGTCTGGGTATACTGTCATAACATATAATATATATCTATCTCTCTCTCTCTCTCTCTCTCTGTCTATATATATATATATATATATATATATATATATATATATACATATATACATTTATATATACTAGTGTAAAAGCCTGTGTACATGGGCCATGAAGCAGTGAAGTAATGGCAGTACGTAGAGCAGGACCGGCCTCTTAACCCTTTGAGTGCCAGAGGGGTACGCAACGCATTGCAAAGCAATGCGTTGCGTACCCCTCTGGCACTCAAAGGGTTAACATTACCTGGACCTACTCTGCGTACTGCCGTTACCTCACTGCTCCACGTGATTGCGCCGCCTCACTCACATGATGCAATCAGGTGCAGTAGAGACTGGCCGAACGCGGGCAATCTCTACTGCGCATGACTGCTTGTGACAAACTTTCTGGCCTTTTATTATATAGGATATATATATATATATATATATATATATATATATATATATATATATATATATATATATACATGCATATATCTGTACTCCTGCACTAAAACTATAATGCCTAGCCTAATGCCAATCAAATCTAATTGTGCTCCTATGAAGAAGTATGTAGGAGCATAGTGATAGAGAAGTGGCTGTAATAAATATAAACGTTGCAAAAGCTTTTGTTTCAGTGCCACACGTGAGGCTAGCCTATAAAATAAGGAAATATTAGATCCAATGGATAATCTTTGTAATTCAGTTTAAAATTGGTGGAACATGTTGTACGTGAAACTTTCTGAAATACAGTTTAAGTTGAGGATGGAGCCATCATGGTTCTGTTCTTGGTACACTGCTTTTTACTATGTTTACAAGCTGGGAGAAGGAATTATGCGATGTAGGAAACTCAGAGCAGTATGTTTTCCTCTACAGAAGGATTTACATAAAATGAGAGATTGGGCAAACAAATTGAATATGAAATTTAATGTAGGGATAATTATTTTCATGCATTTGGGATGTACAAATGGTACTTATGATGAACTTTATTTTTAGCATTCTAGGAGACTCATTAATGGAAAACGATCTTGGAGAACTGATAAAGAGAAAAAACTGGAAATATTTGTCACTGTCATATAACAATAGTAAAAGCAAGCAAATAATATCCTGCATAGCAATGTCATTGATGCAAAACTGAACAGCATCATTTTGCTTCTGTACAAATCTTTGATAAGACTTCACTTAGAGTATGCAATACAGTTTGGGACATCTGTTAAAATATGTTAGAACTGTTGTGAGTGCAGAGAAGAGCTAAAGAATTAAGGAAATGGAGAATTTGAAGAACTGCTAACAAACTAAATACACTTAAAATGGAATAATTACAAATTACAAGTATATGTGGTATTAACACAAGGATCTCTTAAGTGAACTTTTCATTCTAATACCTAAGCAAATAACTCCTTAAAGGGATAGTAATGTTTCATTATAAAAGAGGCTTCAATTAATCTTCATAGTATTTGGGCCATGGAGAGTGTTCTTTCAATACTGTCAGAGTTGTAGTTCAAGAGTAATTGAATGATAAAGTATTCCCCTACTGATCTAACACTGCTTCATCTAACTCTGCTTCTTTCAAAATCTGATCTAACACTGCTCAGCTAAGAGCAGCAAGACTGTCTGGATGGATCGCAGAGAGGGACAATCTTCAGTGAGCATTAGGGAAAATCCTGAAAAACCTGTCAAGGGGGCAGGGTTCTCATTGTTCTTACAGTACGAAGATTGTTCCTTGCTGTGAGCTGTCTTGTCTCAAGACCAGATACCACATCTGTGGGGAGGTGGCTTACACTAGGTAAAAGGGGTGGGAGGGGGAAACTTTATCATTCAATTATTCGTAAACTACAACTCAGACAGTATTGAAATAACACTCTCTATGGTTCAAATACTATGAAGATTAACTGGAGCTGCTGTTTTTGTGAAATATTACTATCACTTTAAGATTAGAGTAAATGAGATGTCAAATTCATCACAGGCAGGATTTCTTTAAATTAAGGTCTGTTAAATTGTGGAATCCTTTACCATTGGATGTGGTATTTGACAGATACAACAGATACATATTATCCCCATTTAAATGCAAGTTGTACTGGTAAATGCATAAACATCCATCTTGCAGTTGGGAAGGGTTATTTGTTTTTCGTTTTTCCGGGATGTAATGTGGCAAAGGTTGAACCTTATGGACTTGTCTATTCTTAACCTAATTTACTATGTAACTATGTGTAACTGTAATGTGTAGATTAATGTAAATTTACCTCTCCCTGCTAAAACTTTTTGCAATCCCACTTTTCCTGTGCCATTCATTCATTTTGAAATGGTAAAAAATGTATTTCCCCCTTTCACTGTTGGAGAACCCAGTACTATCTCAGGGCTAAGGAACAGTTATCATCCTGCTAGAATATTTTCTCTATCAGGCTGATTTAATCAGGGGAACTAGAGAAATTGTTGGTCATACTTGGCAACAAACACTCCCCCCCCCCCATACACACACACACCACTAATTTAAGTGGGTATTTTAACCTCTTAAATGTTAGAAAGGTATCCAGTGCTTCACAATCCATTGGAGACCCACTGGTATTCAAGGGGTTTAAATCCCCATTTAAAACAACTGGAATTTTGTTCATTTGTTTTGTCTGCTATGGTGCAGCTAACTAAGCCCCATCTTTCCTTATTGAGGCCTGGATTAAATTGCCATTGATAACTTTATTGAAAAATTTACCTGCATATTTCCCCGTAGACTCCAGTGGGATTTGTTTTAGATAACATCAGTTATAACCAATTATCACCTGCAGTCTGCAGTGTAATCTAGGCCCAAATCAGCCTCTATATGTCATCTCAGAATCAATGGATCTATGAAGTAATCCTTTGAATCATTCTGTATCTTGTGTCAGTAATATCCCTATAAACCCCATCATACACCCCCTAGCCCAGATTACTGCTTGCAGAGGAGCAATGTGAAATGGGACAGGAGGAAAGGCTTACTGAAATCTTTTTACTAGGCCCCAAGCCCTGTTAGACAGAACTGTCTGATTAACTAAAATCCATTTGTGCCAATCAGCATGGATGCAGACACATTAGAAAATGAAATGCTACTTAAATGGATGATATAGGCAGAGAAATACAGAAGTAAAATGTATGTAATAGGAAATGATAGGATATTGAGGAGCAATAAACTGTTGTTACAATGCTCAATAAAACAATTAATGCAATTTGATTTTAAATTTATCTTGTCTTTAATTCATGGGGTCATTAACTTTAACAATGTCAATGTGTTACCGCTAAGCAATTCAAGTAATTTATTGTTAAAAGTAATAGGCTAGAGTACCTTTAACACAGAGAAAAATATCTATGCACTTCCATAATAGAGTTGCATTAAAAGGGATTGAACATGATTTACAGGAGCTATTTCACACACAAAGAAAAGCGAGAAGGAAAGAAAACAGGAAGAGTAGACTGCAATTAATAACAGGGTGAGGTCTGAAGCTTATGTCTGAAATATAACAGATAAAAACAAAGCAAAAAGGAAAGGCATTTAATAGAAGAAAAGAATAAAATATGCTTTGTTGAGTGTGTTTATTTAGACCGATTTTATGCCTGAAAACTCTAATTATATATTAGTGGGTAGGAAGCTCCTTTGCAATTTTGTCTAGCTGGGTATTAAACTCTGATTAAGCTTTTAATGGAAAACTCTCCCCACGCAGATCCCCCCACAACAAATACATAATTTTAAGATACAACACATGTACTTTAATGCTTTGCATTTCACAGCACTGAACAGCCTTATACAATACCTTTGCTTTTGTTGGCTGAATCAGAAGCCATTAATGGGAGCTTGCCACAATAAGAGACATCTTGTGGGAATGCACAGGACTCTCTGTGTTTGGATCTGTCCTCCAAATGACATCACACAACTCACTCATACTGAGCAATGGTGGAAGAGAAATCACTCATTGTAATCTATTCAGTACTGTGAGGCTGGGGCAAGCTGGTACTTTTAAAATACATTAAAATACATTAGGATGTCTGATTTCTACTGAACCCTTGCTCAGTGTGTGCTCGATAGATGATATTACTTAGGGGCAGGGCCATCTTAACAGATACAAGTAGGGTTATAGGGGCTGTTTCTGTCTAGATTCCTTCATAGCCTTGGAAAGGCTGGGTAGATGAAAGTGCAGTGCTCTGTCTCTGAATGAGAGAAAGCACACATGGTATAACTTGTGTGCTACCTAGCTGATTAGTGAGAGGAGGCACGAGGAATCAAGATGTTTATGGTAGGTGAGGGAGATCATGACTAATGGAAGGACAAGGGATTGCTGGAAGGTGAAGGAGAAGAGATTAATGGCTGTGATAAAGAGAAGATTGATGGAAGGTAGAGAAGATTCATTGGAATGGAGGCAATCAATTCGAGTTATTTATGGGGTGAAAGATGCAGTAATATATGGGTGGGTCAGGATACTGCCTGGAACACAAATCACATTTGGTAGGGGTGGGGTATCAGCAACACAAGACAAAGCTCACTGACAGCAGAATAATGAGAGGAAGAGAGGGAGAAGGCACAGAACGACCAGTTGTGTGTGTACTAGTGTATGGGAGTATACACAGAGAAACAGGCTTGCTACTGTGTCAATATATGTATATCTTTGTGTGGGTGATGCTCAGGTTTACTGACTAGGGTGTCTAATTGCTGGTCTGACCCACCCAGTACTGCAGAAGACTGCAAGTGGCAATTTCACTCATGACATCATTTTTAGACACCCTTACCTGCACTATAATTTCTAGGTGACGCATGCTCCCTCCTGCTATGATGTCAAAAGATTGACTACTTGCTTGCTTTGAGCCTGCCAAGATGTTTTCCATTCAACTTCAGCCCACCCTCCAGACTCCTGCCTCCTGTCAACCAATCAAGAAGAAGATAGAAGGTGACACCTTCTTTAGATTAGGTGATTTTCCCCTCAAGAAAAACATGTTGTTTCTCTAGCTGCCTGTTTGAGGCTCTTCCAGTACATATTCCAACAGGTAATGTGTGCTGATGTTGTTTATTATGGAAAAAACAGACTTACTTTAATTTAACTGTGTGCATGAGTGGGGCTAAGGAGGTTAGTGGGGTCAGGGAGCAACTAGTATAGTCTGCTATGCTCGCTAAAGATTTACAAGATTTCCACTTTTTCTACATTTGAAGTATAACAAGTAATTTCAGCAGCATTGTTAGCATTATTTTAAACAAATAATTCTATTGTAGGGATGGGCAACCAGCAGCTCTTCAACTGTTGCTAGACTTCAAATCCCATCATCCTCAGCTGGCATTTGGAAGGGAGTTATAGCCAATAACTGGTGGTGAGTCTCAGGTTGCCCATCCCAGCACTGTAGATTTTAAGATATTCACACCACTCTATATGGAATGTGGTGGTATCTATTGAATAAAACAGTGTGCCATTTTTTATAGCAGGCTAGGGAAACCTTTAATGTATACTTGTATTTTTAACCTCAAATATGCACTGAAAATGGTGCTTTTCTGTTTCAAAATATACAAAACCCATGTGGCAATGAGCTTTTGCTTCATAGCACATTTTAGCTTGTTCTGTATTCATGAAAGTTTCCTTTCATCTTCCAGAATTTCCTTTGTGAAATGTTTGAAAACAGAATTTAGCATTTGTTTATTTGGAAAAAAAATCAAATATAGATTCAGGAACATTATACAAATTAGGATTCTCAAGTAACTGACACAATCAGCGGGTTTCTGGAAAGACGTAACTTGCTAAACCGTATTTCTAAGTTTAATTGCTTTTAAATGAAAATAATATATTTTGTCTGTTTTCAGACTCACACTATACTCCTATGTAACAGTCTGGTAATGTGCACTTCTTTTAGAGAGGAGTGCAAATGGAGAATTCACTGATCTGGATGTACTAAGATAAACTGATGTAATTGTGGAACAAACCAGCTGCACCATAAGTGACAAATACAAGTTCCTATTGATGTAAAAGGGGCTTTTTACCCCTTGATTGTTAGAGAGGTCTCTAACGCATTGCAAAGTGATGCATTTGAGACCGTTCTGGGATTCAAGTGATTAAACCCCTAAACTCCCCATTTAAATCAAAGGAAATTATGTTATATTATATTTGTCTCCTATGGTACAGTTGGATTGCGCCATAATCACACCAGTTTATCTAAGTACAGCTTCATAGAGTTCTGTTGACAATTACTTCTTAACATTTTTATTTTATCTGACTGACACTTGCACCTCTTAGCACACAACACTTATTGGTGTATGTGCATCAAGGCATATGTTTACTAAATCAGGGAGAACTCTCTTTTTATGAAAGTATTTACAAGGAATAATTCATTGAAATTGTCTCTCAATTTCAAGTATGTCCTGGTTACTCATTTTATCTAACTCACAAGGGTGAATGGTTGAGTTGACCTTGCCAAGACTAGAACCTGTGACCCTGAGTATTGAACAGATTCTACATCTGGTGCATTAACCAACGGTGCTCTCTTAATTCCTTATTCTGTAAAATAAATCAAATTAATTTACACAAAATAAATACGACCTGAATTTTTTACTGTCCTCTCTCATTATATTAGAGGTATGATCTACATTCATAATTTATTGCTGAACTTACCTATTCGAAAACATTCATAAACTGAACTAGGTATGGTCATTTGATTGTTGCCCTATCACCATGAAGACACTCATGAGGGACAAACAACCATTAACCCTTAGAGTGGCAGAGAGGTATCCAACACACTATTCTCAATGTGTTGGACACCCCTCTGACACTCAGAGGGTTAAGGTCCAGAGGAGTGAGCAACACACTGCAAAGCACATATTTGCAAGGTTTCTTAGTTTTTGTTTTTCTTTAAATGTATTAACTTCTTTACTTTTTTTCTAAAGTGCTGACTACATGGACAATATCCAGGTATCTAGAGCCTTCCATGATTAAGTTTGAATGAAGGTTCTATGTTAGTTGATGTTTTCATTTTGCCCATAACTTTTTGATTGCACCTGCCAAAATGGCTTAGATTTTTGGATTTGGAGTCCCTTTAAAATCCGAAAGTTTCTTAAAATTTGTTCTGTTATTTGCAAGTAACAAACTGCTAAAAAAATGTATCTTTCCTATTTGGCACTATGAGACATTTTAGATAGACCTACAACACAAACTAGCTTATGGATTGCCACTAAAATTGGCAGGCAGTAGTGCCTTGATGAGTAATATGTTCTATTTTATTAAATCTAGTAAATCTGATAAGTATGACCAGATGTTGGCTTTTAAAGTGGAAAAAAATAAGAACTTTCCATGCTAAGTATAACCTCCATTCCACTGTTAACAACTCATAGGGGGTGATTCACTAAGTGGTGTTAAAGAGGTGATAAAGTGGAGATGACTTCTCCAGTTTATCACTTCTCCAGTTCCTGTGTTATTCTATGGAACCTATTCACTAAGATTTCTTCAGCTTTGGAAATCTTAGTGCATAGGCTCTATAGAATAACGTAGGAACTGGAGAAGTGATAGACTGGAGAAGTCATCTTCACTTTATCACCTCTTTATCACCACTAAGTGAATCTCCCCCATGGAGTATCCCACACTACAGAGACCCGGAATAACCTACTTGAAAAAAATCGGGGGGGCGGGGGGAGATTCACTAAGCGGTGATAAAGAGGTGATAAAGTGGAGATGACTTCTTCAGTTTATCACTTCTCCAATTCCTATATTATTCTATGGCGCCTATGCACTAACATTTCTTCAGCTTTGAAGATATTGGTGAATAGGCTCCATAGAATAACATAGGAACTAGAGAAGTTATCTCCACTTTATCACATCTTTATCACCACTTAGTGAATCTCCCTTGAGATCTTCTCCCAGTCTAAAACCCCTAAAACCAACTGCTTCTCTGTATCTAAAAACAATATGTAACTGTATATTATTTTTTTATTGTTTCTCTGTTGTGTGTAAATGTGTTACTGCTTACTGTAAAAGCTCTCCAGGACATACTTTAAAAAGAAAGAAACCTCAATGTATTCTTCCTGGTAAAATAATGTCCAAATAATAAATACTCTAATTAGTGCAAATGTGCAGTAACATAAGCAGAACTATGAGAAAGAAATAACCAGAGCAACATATTGTAGAGCAGTGGTGGGCAACTTGATACCCCGTGACACCTTTAAAAAAGGGATGGATGTAAAACAGTCTCTTAACAAAACATGCCACTTCCAAAGAAGACACCAAATGTAGTGTGCAGGCAGGAAGGTGCCTAGCTACCTTGGCAATAACAAGGGCTCATACAGGGAAAGGACACCAAACTAGGTGTATTCCCAAGAAGGTGCCTAGGTACTGGGGTAGTGGATTTCTCACAAGGGGAATGGGGACCAACTATTTTTGCAAAATCTGAATCTATACCCAATTTTACAAAACTACTTGATCCCCACACTTCCCTGGGACAACCACTATCATTTCCCTGATAGATCTGCAACTTTCCTCCAGCACACTAAGTTTGGCATCTTCCTTGTAAGTGACAAGCTCCACTAAGAAGCAGAGTTACATCAATTGCTTCATTATTTGAGATTCAGATGAAATAACTGTCTAAAAGCTATATCAGGAGTAGGTATCTATACTCAAAAAGGACCTCAGTCAATAACAGAAAAAGGAGGAGGAAGCAGAGCAGAGTAAAGTATAGGGTTATGGATCACAACATCAATTTCTATAAAGGGTACCTGCGATAGGCAATGTTGTTTATAGCCTCGTTTAACTGTTCACTGGTAGACACTGACCCCAAACATACACCCTCCCACTGTATGAGTTATCTAACATTCAAGGGGTTAAAAGGTCTATATCAAGCTACATTACTTTTTATTTGATCCCTGTGTTGTAGATGACTAGCTCCATAATTCCATAATTAATAAGTGGTGCAATTCTACAGCAAACCATTTACACCACAGGGAACAAATAAAAATAATTTGTCTAGCATTCATTGTTACAAATAATTATATATATTAATCATCTCCCTCACAAAAAACATAAGTGTATCCTTTTTTATTTTTTATTTATTTCACTGAAATAATTGGAAAAGTCAAAGTAAGCTCAATCGCCTGATCCCTTATATCTCGCAGCAATAGGTATCTATGAGTAAGCGCACAGTATGCGTGAAACGCGTTAGATAAATTTCCTACTGTTTGCCAATTTTGATACACATATGTTTCCACCTCTGTTTGCTGAGAGCCAATTGTGAAGTTTTAATTATTGGATTAAAGTTTATTTGATTTTACCAACTGGCTCAGTTTCAACTTCGGAGTGCCGCCCGACCGTAATTTTTGACTGAAAATAATGGTTAACGTAGCAGCAGGCATACAAAAAGACTGAAAAATATTTTTTTGCAGGCTTACTGAAAGTCAAACCCTCAAGGCATTACACCATTGCTAGCCTTGAAAAACATTTGATTGCAGGCTTACAACAAGTCAAGCCCTGAAAATGTTTGTATGCTTTATACTTGTAAGAAACAAAACCTGAAATAAATTTTTGCATGGAAAAACCAAGACCTGTAAAAATGTTTGCAGGCTTCAAGATAATAAAAAAGCAGTAAATAAAACTGTTTGCACTACTGACCTAGTGGTAGTAGTGGTAGATAGTGGTGGCAAACATTGTGAAACGGGGAAAGACTAGTAAGAATCACAAATGACATGTCTGTTCTCATATTAAGCAATAATACCAACTTTAACCATCACAATGGGGGTTATGCACTAAATCGTGATAAAGAGGTGATAAAGTGGAGATTACTTCACCAGTGATATCACTTCTCCAGTTCCTGTGTTATTCTATGGAGCCTGTACACTAAGATCTCCAAAACTGAAGAAATCTTAGTGCACTGGCTCCATAGAATAACATAGGACTTGGAGAAATGATATCACTGGAAAAGCCATCTCCAATTTATAGAAAAGAGGAAAAAGGGGAGAAAGAGGGGCACCTCATAGAGTAGTATGTTCTTTAAATATAATTAACTTCCCACGTTTCCACCCTCTGTTTAGGTTACTCACAATATATGTTGGTCTGCCAAGTACTTATGTGCGAGGCAGACTAAATCAGCATATGGGAGATAACCATGCCCACTCCCACCTAGGCTCACATATATCGATCCTTCAGCAGCTTGTTAAAGATCCAACAGGTATGGCATGGGGCTTCAACCACATTATCACGGTGCCCATGATTGCCCTCTGATAGCGATGTTGTGGTGTGCGGACAACACTGCCTATCATTTCCTGAGTGTCACTCATATGCGCATTTGCTATTCTTATAGGCCTATGGTAATTACCAGAGGGAGTCTCCGCCTACTTGCTAGGCCTTATAGGCCTCAGTCTACCAGTACTCCCTTGCCCTTTCTTGGTGTACCTGTGCGCTAGCTATTGTGATATTCCTATGCTCTGAACCGTGTATGACCTCTGGCTACATTTGACTCCAGCTACATGTTGATCCCTGACTTGTTGCCATCCGCTCCGGTCTGACCCTAGGCTCCATCAAACTATTCACTCCGGTCTGACCCTTGGCTCCTTCTGACTATCCGCTCCGGTCTGACCCTAGGCTCCATATGACTATTCGCTCTGTTCTGACCCTTAGCCCCGTCTGACTACACGCTCTGTGCTGATCCTGGCTCCGGCTGACTATCTGATATGGTACTGACCTTGGCTTGGCTGACTTACTACTCTGTGTTTATTACCATTGACCTGACTGACTCCGCTCTCTTGCTAGACCGTGCTCTAGCTGATCCCTCTGGTACAAGCTGTGTTCCTCCCGCTGCACTGGACATTGTCTCTGTCTATTCCATTCTGCTTGTTACCAACGGTTAGTGCCTTTGGGTATTCCTAGTGTACTAGGGATTCGAGTCAAAATTTCCTATACCTACCCTAGCATTCTTGGGTACTTTTAGTCACCGTTCCCTGTAGGTTTACCCTAGCGTTCTAGGGGATTTTCTCTAATTTTGCTTGGGCGTTTCCACTTCCGCACTAGTAGCTACTGCTATTCTTGCTACTATTACATTCTGTAGTCAGATTGGGATCAGCCACTCTTCAGTCAATGGATCGTATACTGTCGTCATACCTGGCTAGTGAGGGTTGAGGAAGTGCTTGTGCACTGTCATCACACCTGGTCCTGTGAGGGTTGGAGAAATGCTTTTCGTATTATTATTTCTGTTCTTATTTTAATAAAGATATTGATTTTTCTGTATCTGTGCTTGTCAGTGTCGTTATTCCATAGTCACTCCATGACAGTACGAAAGGGCCATGAACTCTGAAAGAACAGATACTGGTAGCTGACAGTTGCCTAATATCCTTTCCAGAATGGATATTCAGGAACAGTGTATAGACCATTTTGTCTATGACAATGCAGATGCTCCTTAACCATACAGCTCATCTCGATAAGCCTGCACAACTACCGGTGGCCCCTCCTGCCTTGGCATCGGTAGTTACTACTCAGGTAGAAAACACGATTTATAGAGGGCTCTCCGGAGCTACTCCACTCCCTCTAAGATATGATGGGGAACCCACGTTGTGTAGTGGATTCATAAATCAGCTTGGAATTTTTTTGGAACTGGTACCTAATGAATTCCAGAGTGAAAGAAGTAAAGTGGGCTTTATGATTTCTTTGTTGACTGGCAAAGTATTGGCATGGGCCAGTCCGTTATGGGAGATGGCTAAACCCATAACTTCTAACTTCACAGAATTTGTGAATGCCTTTCGTAAAGTATGTGATACTCCAGGCCGAGCAACCTCTGCCACAAAAAAACTTATGAGTATTCGCCAGGGAGCCCATACAGTAGCAGAATATGCTACTGAATTTTGTATATTAGCGGCAGAGGTAGGCTGGAACAAAGAGCCTCTGGTGGCAGCCTTCTCATAAGGGCTTAATGATATTATCAAGGATGAGACAGCAGCCCGTGAGCTGCCTGAGGATCTGGATCAGTTTATTTCCTTTGCTATACTGATTGATACCCGCATCATGGAAATATCTCCTTTTAAAAACCGCAAGCCAAGGCTTGAGTCTTGACAGGCACCAAACTGGGGGCTCCCACCAATGTTTTCCTCGTCTCCCAAGCCTCCTAGTGCCGAGGTCAGTAGGGCTGAGCCCCTGAAAGTAGGTTTTACACTCCTGTCCAGGGAGGAGCGCTCCTTCCGTCAGAAAGAAGGTCTATGCCTGTACTGTGGTAAGGCTGGACATATGTTACTAGCTTGTCCTGTACGTCTGGGAAATGCACGCACCTAGGGTCTCTAAGGGGACATATCCTAGGAGGAGGTGTAAATCAGTCCGCAGACCAAGAGCAAAGCAAGCCCATTTTACAGGTGGCAATATCTTGGACAGCCTCCTCTGTTGTGACACCAGCCCTGATTGATTCAGGAGCCGCAGGTTACTTTATTGATGGTGATTTCGCTAAGCAGCACAATATTCCCTTGTTGCCTTGTGTTCCTCCATTGGCTATTGAGGAGATTGATGGTAGAGAGTTAGAACCATCCCATGTCACACATGAGACCCGTCCGTTGTCTCTTAGAGTAGGAGCTCTCCATGTGGAAACCCTACAGTTTCAGGTCATTCAGTCTCCACACTACGCAGTCATTCTGGGGTTTCCTTGGCTTCAGACACACAACCCCAGAATGGACTGGGAAACCTGTGACATCATATCTTGGTCTGATTATTGTAAGAAATCTTGTCTACAGCAGCCCACTAAGATATTGTGCACCTCCCCCTCTATACCCTCAGAATACAAGTCATTCAGTGAGGTATTCAGTAAGTGGGAGGCTAGCTCTCTGCTGCAGCATAGGGTGATTTGATGCCAGGCACGATACCTCCTAAGGGTTGTACCTACCCTCTGTTGTTAGAAGAGAACCGGGCCATGGAGGAGTACATTACTGATGCCCTGGCTAGAGGAATTATCAGGAAGTCTTCCTAGCCCACGGGGGCAAGATAGTTTTTTTTTTGTAAAAAAAAGGATGGGGAGCTTGGAACTTGTATTAAAAATGCACACCCCATTCCATTGATAACGGAGTTATTTGACCGCTTGAAGGGCTCCTCAGTTTTCACAAAGCTTGATTTGTGCAATGCTACAGCAGTGTTCCAAGAATTTATTAATGATATACTGAGAGACCTGCTACAGTCCTGTGTAGTAGTTTTCTTATACAATATCCTGATACAGTCTAATATTGAGGCACATCAGAGATATGTCGCTACCGTTCTGCAAAAATTGAGAGAAAACAAACTGTATTGTACATTAGAAAAGTGCTAATCCCATAAAAATCGAGTACCATCATTGGATTATGTAATCTCTGCTGATGGTATTGCTATGGATATAGATAAATTCTCGACGGTTCTGCAATGGCTACATCCGGTGGGCTCGAAGGCCATACAGAGATTCTTAAGATTCACAAACTATTAAAGAAAATTCATATGAAATTTCTCTACGGTAGTCAAACCTTTGACTGACTTGACTCATAAAGGGGCTAATCCCTTGGCTTTGTCTCCTGAGGCCAGCAGAGATTTTGAAGCGTTAAAGTATGCTTTTGCTGTGGCTCCAGTATTATCGCCTCCCAACCCTGCCCTGCCCTTTACCCTGGAGGTGGATGCATTTGAGACAGGACTGGAGGCAGTGCTGTCCCAGCGATCCGGGCCTGGCAAGACCCTCTTGCCTTGTGGGTTCTTTTCTAAAAAGATGAGCCTATACAACATAGGCGATCGCAAGTTATTATCCATTATTCTCGCTCTCTGTGAATGGCGTCACCTCCTGGAGGAGACGAATGCTCTAATCCTGATCTTGACTAATCATAAGAATCTGACATATCTCTCTGAGGCCAAAATACTGTCGCCACGGCAGGCCAGATGGGCACTGTTCCTATTCAGATTTAATTTTGTGGTCTCATATCTTCCGGGGTCCAAGAATGTCCGAGTCGATGCACTGTCTAGGAAATTTGGGCCAGACCGCAAGACCGAAAGTGCACCTGTCCCTATCATTCCTCCAGATCGCATACTGGCCACCATATGCACTAGTATCACGTCTCTACTGGGCAAGGAGATTTTGGCTTCCCAGGACAATGCTAAAGATATTGATTTTACTGTATCTGTACTTGTCAGTGTCGTTATTCCATAGTCACTCCGTGACACACATGGACCCAAAAATGGAGAGAACAAAAGGCAAGTAGGGTTTCTACAATTTTAAGAGCTCTTAGGATATATTTCTTAATAAGATAACAATACTCACGGAGCCAAGTCTGCTGTACCCCCTGTCTCTCCCTATCACGGTGCCCGTGATTCAGTGACATTTTAACATGTTTTCTTCCTGATGTCTTGCTATTGGCTGCGCTGTCTAGCTTCTCCCAGGGACAGCCTTTAAATACATTGGGCTGGTACTTAGGGCTTGCCCTTTCGTGGTGTACCTGTTGCCTAGCGCTAGTTCCGAATACTCTTATTGATACCAGTGCATGACCCGGACTGTTTTGACTACTCTGCCTGTTTACCGTTCCTGCTCTGTGTACCGACCCGGATTGGCTGACATTCCTGCTTCCTGTATTGACCCGGCCTGGCTGACGTTCCTGCTCCATGTACCGACTCGGCTTGATTGGTGAACCTGCTCCGTGTACCGACCCGGCATGATTGGCAATCCTGCTCCGTGTACCGAATCGGCTTGGCTGATGTTCCTGCTCCATCTACCAACCCGGCTGGGTTGAAGTTCCTGCTCAAGTTCAGTTCCTGCTCTCCAGCCACTCCACTCTCGCTGTTGCTCACGCTCAGTGGTATTGCTAGAGCTCCGGTGGTCCGGTTCCGCATTGTAGTCCAGTCCTTGATCCGCTTATACAGTGTGCCCTGTGTGACCCCCCGGTTGATTCCAATTCGCACCACGATCGATTGGTCTGTTTTCTGCCATTACTGAGGTTGGGTTCAGTTGAGCGCCTCAGGTTACTTCCACATTGCAGACCGAAGCGTTCGTTAACCCTGTCAGGGACAGTGCTGGACATTTGTGTATGATCTGTAGTCTCATTTGGGCACATATTATCCTACTGCACTTAACACTGACTCACGCTTGTTTGTAGTCTCCGGTGGGCGTTCACTCTGGCAGCCTTCCTCCTATGTTGCCTTAGCCAGATCTACGCTGGCTTAACCCTTTGCATACTTGTCAGTCGCTGTTGTGACTCTCTGTGTAGAAAGTTGCATTGGGCCGTCCAACATTAAGGTCAACTCAATCATTGGCCTAATTTACGTCTCTTGGTCATCTTTACATTGTATCAACTGTGATTTACCTGACCTGTGTCAGTACTGTATATTTGTTCTACATACTGGACCTGTATGGGTTAATCATGCAATTGTAACCTGTCCTGTGTCAGTTTACCATATTTCTGTATGCTGGACCCGTGAGGGTTACTGTTATTCATTGTGTGCAAATAAAATTGTGTTTTTACCAAAAATTTCCATTTCTGAGTGTACTGAACCGTAACACTACCCAAGGGCAAAAAGAGTCAAGGCGGAAATGAAAGAGGAGGAAAAATAGAGAAACCCAGTCTGAACCTGAAAGTTCGATGGTGAGTGAAACAAATGGCTTGTCATCACCTTCTGACACAATGGTCCAGGTATGGTAAGATGTAGCATTGTCTTTTCGTGATCGGCCTCTTTCAAATTGTGGACCATGGTGTTTGGTTACAGTTCTGCCAGTTGTTTGATGTAAGTGTACATGTGCCAATTGTTCCCAGTCCCTCACCTATTTCACAAATTTTCTTACACACATTGCGACCATTGCAGTTGATGAAAAGCAGTTACTTCCTGCTCTCAAGGGAAAAATTTAAATTCCAACAACACATCCATGATTTTGGAGGAGGTGCAGGAGGAAAAGAATTATTGGCCAACTTCTATTCTTCACATCCTGAGGTAGTGGTGCTACTCTCTCAGGCACATCACTTGAGTTAGTGGTGAGTGGAACCGTGATCATCATCAGCCATATCACTGCTGTTGTTGATCCCATTCCCTTGGAGCTGCCTAATCATCCTGCTGCTTAAACAACTCAGCAGCATCAAGAACAACAGTCGCAAATCCGCAATGAAACCGTGGCATTTGCAGATGTCCAGTGGCTACCATAACATGACATGCTGGCACTAGACCAGTAGGGTATTTTTTTTCCTTAAAGGGCTTGTTCTTTAAAAATACAACAGAGGCTTACAAAAAATGTGGGGTCTTGTCTCTAACAAGCATACAAATCACTGTTTCTTCAGGGATTGTGACTCTGAAAATCCTGAGTGCAAAATATCATCACTGATTCTTCATGACTTGTGACTCTAATAATTCTGAGTCCAAAAAAAGCATCACTGATTCCCCAGGGCTTGGGACTCCAACAAGGCAAAGTCCTACAGATCAATGTTTCCTTACGGCTTGTGTGAAACAATTGTAAGTCCTCCAAATCAATGTTTCCTCAGAGCTTGTGCGAAACAAGTCTAAGTCCTACAAATCAATCTTTCCTCAGTGTGTGGGCCTCTAACAACAAATCTGAGTTCTACAAATCATCCTCTACATAATACTCTATCCTGTAAAGAATCAGCCTGGCCCAGTCACAGCTTACTTAAACTGTCCCCCCCAGTCAACAAAACCCCCCTCTAAAAAAATTCCCTGCTCAACTGATTCTTTTGCCATTTTCTCCAATATTGTTTTGAGGCAAACATTTTCTCCCATCCCTAATTATTCACTTACTTGGGAGTTCCACCTGCTTCACCCAGACTCCTCCTTTACCCTTCAAATATAGGCTGAATCTAGCACACAAAAAGATGGCCACTTTCTTGATTTGGTATTCACAAAGACCTTCTCCTTACTAGATTTCCCTGTATTCCATTTTGACTGTTAGACCACCACTTCATAACCTTTTCCACAACTCTTTACCTCCTTTCCCCCTAATAAGACTCCCTATTATGCCTTCTATCTTCACTTTCTAGACATCTCTGCCATAGGTTCCACATTGCACTCCAGCCTCTCAACTTTTAATACTACTACTTGTTGAATCCTGCAACCAACTCTTCTCCTCATCACTTAATCTGTACACCCCTCCTTGAGGCTCATCACATATACACATCAAATCCATGCCCTTGTCTTGACTCTCAAACACTTTCTCTGCTCCTGTACCTGATATGCTGAAAGCTTCTGAAGGAAATCTATCTTTCTTATACAGACTTCCTCCACTACAAATTCATCCATTCCTGCTTGAACACCACTCTATTCTCTACCAAACAATAGTGTTACTTCTCACTAATTAATATCTAATTAATCTAATCTAACCCATGCTACCTATTTCCATCGTCAATTCTCTCTTCTGCCCCTTCCTCCATCTTTCTTCCTTCCCTCTCTCATCCCTCTAGCCATTGTAGAATTCTTCAAACAGAAGACAGACACAATACATATAATAATCCCACCCTGTCAATCTCCAGAATTGATCCACTCTTTTGAGTCTTTTGCTTTGGTTACAGAAGCAGGCATCTCCATTTTTCTCAACACATCATCACTCATCCACCTTAGTTCCCATTCTATCTCATGTCTTCAGCTCTTCCCTATCCTCTGCCATTTTCCCCTCATTTTTCAAACATTCAATAGTATCTCCAATCCTTAAGAAAAGATCATTAGACACTGTCACGGCCCCATGGCCCTTGGCTCCTAGAGGGGCCTGGGGGTCAGCCCCATCCCTACAGATCATGGATTCCACTCACGGAGAAGCACCTTTGCCAGCTTACCAATCCCCTCTCAGGTCTAAGTCACCCTGTGCTTATTAGGGGCACAGGGTGACTGGGAAAATACACCTGGTCTGCCCAAAGCAGACCCAACAAACTAATCAGCCCCGAGGGCTGTGTACATCTCACCAGGAACAACCTATAGACTGTTTGGACTGTTTTAACCAGTGTTACGACTATTGGAGTTAATATTGCTATGTAGAGCCTTGGAAAGTTATATTGGCGGACAGCTATGCCAAAAGGACTAAAAATAATAGCCTGCTTTCAGGGGACTGGGCCGTTAGGGGTTAAGTATTTGAGTTGGGCCAAGGATGCTGCAAATGTATATTGCAGTCCCTCAAGCCTTTTGTTTCATTGGTCACGTCTGACCCTTTGTATTGTGTTGTACCATTTGTTGCTAGCCTTTTGCGTAGTAATGCAATCATGTCTGTGTTATTGTAATTGCTGGGACCTTCTGCTGCTGGCCCTTTGTCTTGTATATTGTTATTATATTATCCCTGTGACTCACCTATTGTATCCTGCCTGCCCATGTATTTCAATGTAGGTTTTGTGTATAAATATGTGTGGTTTGTTCCAATAAAGTTCAGTTGTTATTTTAACCCCAAGACACTGGTGTTGTCTGATGCTTGAGGGGAAAGCTATCACGGCGTCCATGATTATGCAACATTTTGACAGTCTTATTACTCGTGCCTTCTCATTGGCTGCGCTGTACAGCTCCTCCCAGTGACAGCCTTTTTATACCCTGGGCTGTCACTTAGTGTTTGCCTTTTCGTGGTGTACCTGATGTCTAGTGCTAGTTCTGTTTGCTTGATACCAGTGCATGACCCCGGACTGCCTGACTACGCTCTTGTTACTGTTCCTGCTTCTGTGTACTGATTCGGATTGGCTGACGTTCCTGTTTCCTGTTTCCAGAGGCACTTAAAGGGTTAACATCTATTGCTGTATCGCGACTGAATGTTTTTTCCCTTACTGCTCCTCTGGAACTCCCTGCCTAATATCATTTGCCAAGCTTCAACAACTTAAAATCTGAGCTAAAAGAACATATATTAAATCTAAATACTTCACTGTATCTGTATGTCACCCATCCTATATTTAGATTTTAAGCTCCTGATGCAAGGATTTCCTATCTTAATGTATGCTTACCTAATGTTTCCTTCATGATAATTGTATGTATAAACACTTTTTGTATCCCCTCTATACTAAAGTTATACTGTAAAGTGCTAAGTATACATGTTGGTGCTATTTCACTGTGTAAATAAAAATATGCATACAGGCATATTCTCAAAATCAATTTACATTTGTTCAGCTGCTCTTCCTTGTGACCTTTCCTTGATCTTCCTAGAGGAACCTTCTTTCTACTACCTCCATCTCCATTTCAAATCTTCCCTTGATCTCTGTCAGGGGCATTTTAATACATGGACATACCACCTGGGGCCTCCTGCACTGGAAACTTCTCTAACATTCAGGGAGTTAAATGCTCCATTTAAATCAATGGGAATTATTCTAAGTCTTTATAGTACATCATCCTCAATGAGTATGCGATTGTAAGGAATTTTGTGAGTTAGTTATATAGAAAAAGAAATGGCAAAATAAAATGTAATATATATTGATATGTTTGTGAAGATAATATTGTTAGTGAGTGATATGTGTGTTATTACAAATATGTGTATATACATGTACAGTTAAAGGAACACTAACACCAACAAATTGCCTTTCATTATACATATTTAAATACCTTGTGCTCATTACTGGCCTATGTAAAAATTCTCTGAGGCCTAAAAGCTAGTCTTATATATGCTCTGTGGGGGCACCCACAGGGATCTAACATAAAATAGCTACATTTTACAGTTGTTACTTGGAAGTACATCATAATTAAAATTATATAACACAAATACATTGTTTGGAATTAGTGTACCTTTAAATAAGATGTATTATATGTGTCAGAAATTTGTGAAATTAATCTTTCTGTCACTTTCAAACTGCTTAGGGTTGTGTTTGTATCTTCCATATCCTAGCACAGCCAGTAATTCCCAGGTAAAACTTCCTTTTCAGTTTTGCAATAACCCCATTGCTAAATGTTGGAGACTTAGTTAGCATTCAATGATTTAAAAGCCCGAATTAAATAAATGGGAATTTGCAATTTTCATTTTCAACCCTATAGGGCACTTGACTTGCTACAGAACAGTGCCTGTTTAGCTTGATGACTAAAGTCCTAGGCTTTTTCCATGAAAAAAACTAATGCTTTGAGCCATTTGTGCCAAGCGGTGAGAAGTGTTGTAGTGCATATCCATTTCAGTTCATGCCAATAATATGTACCCAACTATGTTCCAGCTGCAAAGAGGGTACAGAGGTCATGTGCTCAAAATTCTTCTTTTTTTCTTGTATCTACTGTAGGAGCTGTTGAGTGCCAGAGAAGAGATCAGTGCATTGCTTCAGTCAAAGAGTTAAAGTCTTGTAATGGTTTAGTTGTTTGCTTCAGTATGTACTAAAGGTGTCCGTACAGCTAGTAGCTAGTAGAGTTAAAAGCAGCTAGTATAGTTGTTAGATTCCCATGAAACCCAAGGCTTGGGCCAGCCCTAATGCTTCATTAGTGCAACATCTAGTCCAATTTCTTCAACAACTTGGAAAGTAATGCATTGGAGAGCCCTGTAGCATTCAAAGGGGTAAAAGCCTCATTTGAATCTGTGGGAATTTGGAGCATTTTACTTGTCCTATACAATACGATTGGTTTGCTTCTTAATTGCTCATTTTTATCTTCATGAATATGGTGGCATATCTACACATTTGACAGTGCAGCCACATTGGTTTTAGTGTCTAATGTCAGGGGCTGCACCAAAAGGTACAATTACTCTAGTGTATACCGACAGACACACTCCTACAGCATTTGGACTTTAATGTATGTATATCTTTATTTATATGGCGCCACACAGTTTACGCAGGGCCTTACAATAGCCGTATGTTACAATAAATAAGAGGTGATAATATAAGTGCCACATTCATAGAAACAATAGGAGAAAGGTCCGTGCCCAAGGAGGTTACAGTCTAAATGGGTAAATGGAGACAACAGGGTATGAGGGTGTCAAGTGCTGAGATTACAAGTGCTAGGTTTGGCCAAAGGTAGTGACTTTAATGCAAGCAAACCTAGTATGCCAGCCCCATAGCATGAGCAGGGACATGGGGTATACAAGCACCATTCCCTGTACAACTTGCTTAGTACATTGGTCTAAGCAGTCCATGGAGAAAACAACTACCTAAAAAGCCCACAGACTGCCCCCTTGTCCTCCCTTAGGACAAGCAGAGTTAAGAGGAGGATTTTCTATGTATCCAACTCAATATATTGATTTTGGGCATGTATAGGGACTCAGAATCAATTCCTGTGCCTGATTAGCTCAGAATCAGTTTTGTGCATTCACCACAAAAGTCAGTAGCCTGAGTCTTTAATCATGGGCAAACAGTGGCTGCACTATTGACTCAAACAGCAGTGAGAGTGAATAAAATTATAGCATTTATTGAAACATAAAAACAGAATAAAGTAGAATCATATTGGCCACTATAGATTCACAAATACAGATCCATGTTGTTAGAGCCAGTCCTCCTGATCTACTCATTTTGTATTATGTACGCTTAATCAGGATCATGGAGTCGCCATCATAGTCATCGATTTTAAAAAAATTCCAATTTCAATTAAATCTTGGAGTCAAATTGGTATACAAAATTCAGGTACCACATTTCAAAAGGCTAGTAAACAAACATTAGTCACAAAAAAGCTAGTATATCCTAGCCCAGCTAGGGAAATTATCCAAGTACACGGTTGGAAACAGTTTGGCAGCTCAAGGGTGTTATCCCAGCATGATAATAAATCACAAGCTTAACCTGAATAATCACTCTCATTCACACTCCAGACTTCATCAAAGCCTGGGCTCCCTTGGACCTCTTTATATTCAAATAGACAAACATTACCTGCAATGTTGAGTCAAATAGCAGTGAGAGTGAATAAAATCATAGCAATTATTGCAACATATTGAAATCAGACTAAAGTAGAATCATATCGGCCACTGTAGACTTACATATACTCATCCCTCTTGTTAGAGACAGTACTCATGATCTATGCATTTCACGTTATGCGTGTTTCATCGTGATCATGTAGTCACTATCATTTAAAGGAGGCAAATATAGTTGTTGATACCTTTACTGGCTAACTAAGCAGATTTAGAATGCAAGCTTTCAAGACCTTAGGTCTCTTCCTCAGGCATGTTATACAGATAAATAACATCTCTCTTATATAAAAGTACACATTGCATTGTTTAGAATGGAAACCAGATAAGAGAATGCAGTCCAGATCCAGATACTTTGATCAGTCAATGGTAAATTGCATTCTTCCTCTGAGGCTTTAGAGGTATTTATGATCTCATTAGGGCTGTTGGAAAGGTCAATCTATAATGTGATAATGTGACAAGAACTCTCTGTCTTTATTCAAACCATTATGAATAGCATTAAATGTCAATATTAACTTATTCTCCCATACTTTTCTGTCCCTCTGAGTGTGGAACAGTCTCATCAGTACAGTTATTCTAATGTCCCTGACACTGTGTCCATTTTGGCAAAAATGTTCTCCCACTGGTACATTCACAGGGAATATCTCTGGCTGGGTAGAAAATACCCTGAAACCCCTGGTAAAACAAAGAGCCAGCTTCCTTCAGGACACCATGGATCTCTTAAACAAATTAGCTGACTTGGGCCCCATTCAAGAGAGCACCATCCTGGTCACTATGGATGTAGAATCCCTCTACACCAATATTCCACAAACAGATGGCATAGCAGCATGCCGAGGATATCTGGAACAAAACAACACACCTATTGCAACCGGTAACAAAACTCATACAGTTTAAACTCACCCACAATTGCTTCAAGTTTGGACAGGACCTCTACCTTCAGAAAATGGGGACTGCGATTGGTACCTGAAAGGCACCACAATGTGCCAACTTGTTTATGGTAAAATTCGAAGAGGACTACCTGTCCATCTGTCAGATAAAACCCCTGGTCTATCTCTGCTACATAGATGAAATTCTTATCATCTGGACCGCCAGCCAAGAGGAACGTCTCAGATTTCATGAGAACTACAATACATTCCACCCGAATATTAACCTAACACTCAGTCACTCAAACACAAACATTAACTTCCTAGACACAACTATCAGTATTCAGAACAACTAAATCCACTCATCCCTGTACCGCAAACCAATGAACAGACCAACCTACCTGAAAAACAATACCTTCCACCCAAAACACACAAAGAAATGCATCATATACAGCCAGGCCATCAGATACAACCACATCTGTTCTGACATGATGGACCGTGACAAGCACCTCCAGAAACTCAGAAGAGACTTTATAACACAGGGTTACAGTGCAAGGATTATTGACAGTCAGATACAGAAGGCTACCCAAATACCAAGAAAAAAATCTATTGAGCTACAAAGAACAACATAAGGGAAACTAGGTGCCACTGGTGGTCACTTGCCACCCGCAGGTTGAAGTTCTACACAAAATATCAAGAGAACTTCAAACACCATTACATATGGATGAAATACTTAAGAATGTATTGCCACAGGCTCCCTTACTCTCCAAATTTAAAACAACTGATGGTAAAGAGTGCCCGGAATAAAAATACAAAAAATGGCACATCTCCCTGCCTACAAAAGAGGTGTGAAACATGTGCATACGTTTACACCACAGGCAAGGTACCCATACCAAACACCCAGTTACACCATAAGATCAATGGTACCTTCATCTGCAAATCATCCAATGTAATATCCCTCATCATGTGTGCAAAATACCCAACAGCTCTTTATGTGGGTGAAACTGGACAACCACTAAATAAAAGGTTTAATTCCCACAGATCCAGTGTCAATAACAAAAAGACAGAGACACCAGTGGGAGAATATTTTTGCCAAAATGGACACTGTGTCAGGGACATTAAAATAACTGTACTGATGGGACTGTTCCACTCTCAGAGGGACAGAAAAGTATGGGAGATTAAGTTAATATTGAAGTTTAATGCTATTCATAATGGTTTGAATAAAGACAGAGAGTTCTTGTTACATTATCACATTGTAGATTGACCTTTCCAACAGCCCTAATGAGATCATAAATACCTTTAAAGCCTCAGAGGAAGAATGCAATTTACCATTGACTGATCAAAGTATCTGGATCTGGACTGTGTTCTCTTATCTGATTTCCATTCTAAACGATGCAATGTGTACTGGTATATAAGAGAGATGTTTTCATGTTTATCTGTATAACATGCCTGAGGAAGAGAACTAAGGTCTTGAAAGCTTGCATTCTAAATCTGCTTAGTTAGCCAATAAAGGTATCAACAACTCTTGCCAGCGCCCTATATCAGACGCATTCTCCCCCAATACCGGTGCACTCTCACTGTGTTTCGTGTTTTTGGGATCCTGTCCCTGTGTTCCCTCAGTTGAGTCTTGATCCTCCAGTCCTGATACCTGTGTACCGAACCGGCTTCCATGACTACTCTGTTGCATTGTCCTACTGTCCAGTTCTGATACCTGTGTACCAAACTGGCTTGCCTGACTACTCTGCTGCATTGTCCTACTGTCCAGTCCTGATACCTGTATACCGATCCAGCTTGCCTGACTACTCTGATCACCTACCAGTTTGGGCCTTCGCTGGATCCGCTGCTTCAGGTCCGTACCTTCTTTTCTTTGGGGTGTACTGTTTCTGGGTCTAGTATAGGGGAGTTTGAGCTACCTTGTGGCCATTGCTCCCTAACCATGATCCCTAGGCTACGCTCTCCAGCCTTTGCTCCCCGCTTCTGGGGAGATTGTACTGTATACAGTGAAACCATTCTGGTCAGGGTCCTGGCTCAACCAGGACTGGAAATCTGGCTTCGCAGCCAGCATCTTTACTTGACCTCAGCCGCAGCAAGGTTTTGCTGTAGACAGTCTCCGCTCTACTAGCTCCGAACACCAACAACGCACCTTAGCACTCCCTTCCCCGCAGGTATTCACCTGTGCTGTAGAGTTTGAGACACCATCTTAGCATATTCTGCAGGATGGAATCTCCTCAGATGCCGCTTGATGCACTGATTGTGATTCTCCTCCACCACACTGGCAATGGGTAGAGACGAACTGCCACATCCTAACATCAACAGAGTGGCTATCATTTGGCAGGGGAGGTAATGAACGAGGTGGATTGGCAGAAGATGTAGTTACCCTAGAAGGTGATGGCAAGCTAGTTGTTTCACTCGTCACAAAACTTCCAGACTCCGCCTGGGTTGTTCTATTCACCTTTATGATCTCCCCCTCGCCTCTTGTTGCTTTTCTGGAGAGTCAGGTACAGCAAAAGCGGTGCTTGATCTCTGTGGTGGGTATTTGTCTTTAACATGTTTGATGTAAATGTCATGGTGTCTATGTTTCATGTGTGATATCAGGGTGTTTGTGCCAAGATGTGTTCCCTCCTTTCCTCTTTTCACTGACTTACCACAAATTGTGCACAGTGCCGTTGCTGATGACTCCACTGTGCCTACCCCAACAGAAAAATAGTCCCACACTCATGATGACTTCAGGGGGAAGGGAACAGATGGAGAAGAATGGCCTCTTTCTTCTTGTCCTCCACATTCCCCTTCATTGTCTGTGTCAGCTGCTAATGTTGCTGCTGTTGCTGCTACTGCCTCAGATTCAGCACTGCATCTAGGATCAGGAGTATTGCTACTGCTGGCAAGTGGAACCTGTCTTACTTGTTGACCCCATTCCCACTGTGGCACACTTGCCTGTGTCTCTGCATCCTGCTGCCCTTGCAACTCAGCATCAGAAGGAATTAGAGCAGTTGCAAATTCCTCTAATTCAAAAATCTCACTGCTAGTGGTGGTGGTGGTAATGCCCATTCTCATTTATGTCTCCCATTCCTTATCAGTTTCTACTAAAAAGGCAATCAATGTCTCTTCCACTCAGCTTCTCCAGCATCATCATCACCACTGCCACTAGTCCCTACATGCTGTTGTTGCTGCTGCTCTATTCCAGGCATGTCACTGCTGCTTGGAAGAGGTGATGAGCAATGTGACAGAGGGTCCCCTAATCTCACACTTGCCATTTCCTTTTGACTTGAAGAAGAAGGCAGACTAGCGCTAGCAGCAGTAGCAGCAGGCACAGGCTGCTGATCTGTGCCCCTGCTGGTGGTGATGGTATTAATTCTGAGCCTTCTCTCCCCCAACACCAGTTCTGGCCTCTTAAGGATCATGTTCAACTTGGACACTGTAGTGAAGAGAACGGGACTCCCAGAGTCAGAGGAATGGTGTGGGCTCCCTTGACCTCTAGTCTGGATGCTCTCACTTCGACTGCTTCACCATTACTGCTATTAGTACTAACACCAAGCACATCAAGTTCAGCCGCAGAGTCTTCCTCCTCAGTCTCACAGTCACTAGTAATATGAGGATATTGTTGATTACCCCCTCCTTCACTCCTGATGCTAACAAGCTGCTGGACCTTAGTAGCAGTAGCACTAGCACTGGCAGGACTGTTTGGGAATGGCAAGTGTGATTTAGGGTTCCTTGCTGTCACACTTGGCATAATTTTCTCCTTCCCCCCGAGTACTACAACAAACACTAGCAGCAGGCAAAGTATTGGTGGCAGCAGGTTCAGCACTGGCAGCAGGTACAACACCAGTGCTGCAGGTACAGCAGCGGTGACACTGGCAGCAGGGGCAGCATGTCTGGCAGCAGGTACAACACTTTAGGCTGCAGGAGGAACAGCAATGGTGGCTCTGCCAGCAGGGGCAGCACGTCTTGCAGCAGACACAGGCAGCTGACCTGCCCTGCTCTCACTAGTACTACCCATTTCTTCCTCCCTTCCCATTCCCTTTTCTCCCTTCCTTCCCTTTTCTCCTTTCCTTCCCATTCCCTTTTCTCCCTCCCTTCTCATTAAATTCCCCAAGATCCCTTGGGGGGATTTAGGGGGACTGGAGAGCATTGGTTAAGTACTGCTAGTCACTTCCTCCTTCTCCTCCTCCTCCTCCTCAGACTCAGTGGACACATAATAAGGATCCTTCCAGTTCCTCTTTTTGCTGCTCATAGTGATAGCAGTCACTATGAGCCTCTCCTTCCTCAATTTTTGCAAAATATTACAGCAGAACAGCACAGCACATCTATCTCACTCTGTAGCTGCTTCTATTGTGTCTGCCTTCAGCGAAAATGTCACATTTTTATAGCGGAAGTGTGAAAACAATGTAAATCAATGGGCAGAAACTTTATAGCCATTGAAAAAATGGTGAAAGATTTTGGCCAATGGGTGAAAGATGAGAAAATTTTAACCACTAGTTTTAAAGCGTATTTTCCCGCGATAAAGGAGATAAGGTGTTTTTCACAATATTTATCTCTGGAACATGGCGACAACTTTCACCAATCCCTACACACAAGTCAAGAATCCATGTTTAAGCATTTCAGTAAATATTTAAAGAAACAATATCATAAGGAGCCCAAAGAAAACACAGTCCATAACCCGATAATAGTTCCACACCTTGTCCGGATGCTTATAATTTGTGATACTTGTGATATATTATATAGAAAACACATTGTTCAGTCTATCATGTTATTTAGTATCAGATAGGCTTGAAACAAGTAAATTGGAAAGGCCATGTACGCTATCATGCATCTCATGAGCAACACACTAATAGATAAAAAAAAATAATATAGTGTTGTCGTCATGACTAATAAGTATCACAATAGTGTGCTCTGTCTTCTGTAGTTGAATAGGATACATTGAAGAGAATGAGTATATCCTCCATAACTGACAATTAAGACACAGACAGCACTGTATATGCAAATGTCTCAATAATGTGATAAATTGCACCATGAGATCAAGGCAAACAAGCTAATCTCCAAAACTCAGACATCGTACAACACATTGACCCCATTACACCATGAGCCCCAGAGGGGCATGCAACACACCGCTATGCAATCATGACTTCCTGAACAATGAAATGCCACATCGCACAACTACAATGCGCCATACATTTTAGCAGAGACTGTTAATGCATAAAACATTAATAAATGTTCTCATCTCTCCTATCTACATTCAATGATAATTACTGTAACTGAAAGACAACACATATAAAATACTTTTCAGATGGTATAAGAGTCACACCAAATCTACAAGACTCTAATATAAATAGTCTATAAATAATTTCAAGTTGAAATGACTTGAAAACAAAACAAATACAAATAAAAAAAAAGAAAATATCTAAAAGAATATCTAAAAAAATGTAAAATGGAGCATAAATCAATGCACACATTTATAGTGAAAGAGTAAAAGGTATTGCACTGCCTGGATGCCAAGATTGTGAGGAATGCATGAGTATAGCGAGCTGACATCATATGTCAATCATGAGTAACCAGACTCCCAGCACATCTTCTCCATGACTTGTAACACATGTTTAGTGTCACAGAGATAACTGAAGAGTGTGGTCACCAATTCAATATGTAGGTAAGACTACTATACCACTTAGGGAAAGAATAAATGAACAGTTAAGTAATATCAGACGTGCTAATCCTAAATTAAATATTGCATGTCATTTTGCTGAATTTCATAGAGTTTCAAGAGTTATGTTACATTAAAAATCCAAGATATAGATAAAGTAAGTATAGGAGTGAGAGGTGGAGATGTAGATGTAAGTCTTTCCAAAAGAGAAGTCTATTGGATTTTTTCATTATGGACAAGATATCCAGAAGGATTAAATAGAGACTATGACGTATCATGTTTCATTTAAATTATATGATATTTAATCTTTATATTAGTTTGTCTGCCATTTAAGATGTCCATAAAGTTTTGAATGTGAACTTTGTAATATTTTAAGATAATACTCTTTCACTATAAATGTGTGCATATATTTATGGTCCATTTGAAATCTTTTATATATTCTTTTTTCTTTTTAAGTATATGTTTTATTTTTATGTAATTCATACTTGAAATTATGGATAGAATATTTATATTACAGTCTTGTAGTTTTGGAGTGTTTCTATACCATCAGAGAATGATTACTTAATTCCATTTTTATGTGTGTTGCTTTTCAGATATGGTAATTATCATTCAATGTAGATAGGACAGATGAGAACATTTAATAACTGATGCATCACCAGTTACAGATGAAAAGTATGGGGCATTGCAGGAAATTGTGCAAGGTGGCATTTCATTGTTCAGGAAGTCATGATTGATATTGGACCTTTGGGTGCCAGGGTTCATGGTGCATTGCTTTTCAATGCGTTGCATGCCACCTAGTGCTCATGCAGTTAATATGTTGCACAATGTCTGAGTTTTGGAGATTGGTTTGTTTGCTCTTAGACTGCATTGATCTCATGGTACAATTTATCTTACTATTGAGATAGTTTCTATCTACAGTGTTTTTTTGTGTCTTAATTGTCAGTTATCTGATACTAAATAACGTCATATATTGAATTATGTGTTTTATTGTTTCCTTAAATATTCACTGGAATGGTAAAGCATGGATTCTTGACTTGTTTGATTTCAAATCTCTAATTGGTTTGAGAGTTTTTAAATCTGATGGCAATGATGGCAACTAGGGGTGGACAAAAAGTGAGAAAAATTTTCTGCATGACTTTTCGCAAAAAACGGATGATTTTTTGCTTTTTTCACAAAAGTTTTCTCTTTTTCTCCAGTGCTAAATTTTCCTCCTTTTCGCCTATTCCAACACATTTTTTGCCTATTCCAACACATTATTCTCCTATTCTAACACATTTTTCACTTAGTATACCACATTTTTGCCTATTCGACACATTGTTTTCCTATTCTAACACATTTTTCTCCTATTCTAACACATGCTAACACATTTTTCTCCTATGTCAACACATTTTTTTCCTATGTTTAATAAGGTGCAACATTTAACAGCACAAGATTACTTCTTCTGAGAGCTGTAGTGGAGAAGTAAATAGCTAGAGGTCAAAGTTGTGAGTTCTACAGCAGCATATACCTTGAAAATTGTGTTAGCATGCAGAGTGCATTTGTCCTTTGCCCATAACACTAACTTCCTGCTTAAGTGACACTGGCACATATTCATGATGCTGTCAAGTGATTAAATAAAATAAAGTACAACCTACAATGTGGCAGATTTGTCTGGAAGTGGGGGACTGGCATGGTGTGATTGGTGGGACCTTGACAAACTGCATCCACCCTAGGAGGAGAAGGATCATCATCATTTATTGCACATGCTGAAGCAATGATTGCTGCAGTCAATTTTTGCACTAACACTTTACTCCTATGTCCCTGCACTGCTCCACCTTTCCCCCACTCGCTTGTGCATTTGCTAGACATTACTCAACTACTGTGTGTGTGTATCTTGCCTTGGCCCTCAACAAAATTCTCATTGTCATCTGCTGTCTATCAAGTCTGCCTCAGTCACAGAGCTCCCAGTCAGCTGTCTAATATATTTATTTGTTAAATTATTTATGTTTTTTCTTATTTATTTATTTATTTTAAGTTGTCCACCATATCTTATCGCAGTTAATCCCAATATATATATATATATATATATATATATATATATATATATATATATATATATATATATAAAACTAAAAACAAAATCCCCAGCACAGAGACAATAAAAGTAAAATCAGCAAGCAATTTGGACCCCAGCTGCCTGTGTCTTGCCAGTCAGTCACACCAAATTCTTATTCTTATCCCCATTGTTCCCCCTAGATTCCCTTACAACAGAGAACAAATGTCCTATCAAAATGACTCCCTAAAATTAAGCTTCAATTCCCCTTTATTTGCCTATCTCCTCTAGTTCAAAAACATGCTGTTCTCTCCTCTCACAAACACAGAATGGCTGCTGTGAGAGCCTGACAGCCTTTTATATGGCTGTAGAAAACTTTCTTTATGTGGAGAACATTTTTCTACCCATTGATTTCAATGCAATGAGCTAGGCGAAAAAAGCGTGAAAAAGTGAAAAAACAGCACTTTTCCCAGGAAATGTTTTGCCGAGCGGAAAGTGCCATTTTTCACCGATTTCAGTTTGAGGAGAACATTTTTGCCCATCCCTAATGTTGACCCCATGATCATGATTAAGCATGTACAACAATATGATTCTACTTTAGTCTGCCTTTAACCCTTTCAGTGCCAGAGGGGTACACAACACATTCTTTGCAATGGGTTCCAAACCAATTTTGCACTCAAAGGGTTAATATGCTGCAATAAATGCTATTATTTTATTCACTCTCACTGCTGTTTGATTCAACAGTGCAGCCAATGTTTGTCTTTTTGAATGTGAAGAGGTCCAAGGGAGCCCAGACTTTGATGAAGTCTGGAGTGTGAATGAGAGTTGATTATTCAGGTTAAGCTGGTGATTTATTATCATGCTGAGATAACACCCAGCTGAACCGGCTGTATCAGCATTTTTGAGACTACTGTTAGCTAGCCTTTTGAATGCGGCACCTGAATTTTGTATACCACTTTGATGCCAAGATTTAATTGAAATTTGAAGAACATATACATAGATCTATAATGTACATCTCTTCTGCACATAATATGGAAATACAGGAAGAAAGAAACGTTCGCTCTCTCAGATCCATCAGCCTAAAGTAGAAGTCTTTTTTACTGAGTTGGAGAATTTCATGTCAAAAGAAATACATATTTGGTGGGAAATTGCCACTTTAAAAAAATACTTACTTGCGTTAAAGCAGAACTTTCACCAGCTATAAAGTCGACCTGCAATAATTAAGCAGGTAGCGACTAGCTTTATAATATATATGTTACCTCTGAAATGTAGCCAATTATAAAAAAATAATTTATTGTAGGAGACTGGAAGCCAGGCATCAGTGCAGACATCTTGTCTATGCACCTGCGCTGTCAGTCCCCGTCTCCAGTGAGAAGCACTGCAGTGTGCTACTAGGTAACCGGAAGGGACTGACGATGCAGTTGCGCAGACTGCACTAATCTCATCTTCAGTCTCCTGCAATAAAGGATTTCTTTATAATGGGCTACATTTCAGAGGCATCATACATATTATGAAGCTAGTCACTACCTGCTTAATTATTGCAGGGCTACTTTATAGCAGGTGAAAGTTCCACTTTAAGCATCCCATGGGGTTTAAGAATTAAAAAAATTCCCACTTTCATTAACGATCATATCTCTTTATCCCCATTGATTAACGTTCTCACAGATTGTTCCAATGCTCTCTTGCAACTCATTATTGATTTCAAACAGGAAGCACTTATTAAATTGCAAATTGAAATTAAGCAGAAATGAGATCAGGTCATTCTCTAACAAGATACTTCTAATTTCACTAAATTATATAAAAAAACTGTAAAGGAGCTAAAGGAAAGACATTTTCAAGAGATAAGATGGACTATGAAAATGGTTCAGTATATGTATGGTGCAGAAGCTCCTTCAGGAAGTTCAATAGAACTGGTTACAATAGAGTTTCAAGAGTTAAAAGAGTGAGCTTCTCAAGTAACAAATTAACTGCATCTGAGGCAGAAAATAGTTTGATTTCTGTGCCATCCACAATAGGTGTGTCACCAACCTCAGAAACAGCAAAGAAGAGACAGGAGAGTCAGAAGAGGAAGTGGCAGAAGACAGAGCACACTATGTGATCCATTACAGACAAGAAGCAAAACGAGGGTGAAAGTATGACTGTGATTAATGTATAAAGTTACAAATTGAAAGAAGAAATTTAAATTACTTGCAAATGACTTAACTTTAAACATGAGACCAGGGACTTTTGTGCCCTCATCCATACTGGCATTGTGTAATGCTCCATAGAGTCGAACATACATTCACCACAGTGTGGCTTACAGATTCTTCTGGAGCAATATTCAAAATGTCATCATAATGAAAAATGTGATAAAACAAAGGACAAAACAGGGTTGCCAATTGTGAAATAGTTACATAGTAATTTAGGTTGAAAAAAGACTTGCGTCCATCCAGTTCAACCCTTTTCCTATTCCTGTTTACCATCGCTGACCCAAAAGAAGGCATCTGACTCCAAATGGCAATCAGATTTCTCCCTGGATCAACAAGCCCTAACTAAATATTATACCCAATACAAACGTGCATAGCCCTCTATATTATGCTCTTTTAAATAAGTATCCAGGCCCCTTTTAAAGGCATCTAATGTATTTGATAGCACCACCTCCTCCGGAAGTGCATTCCATACCTTTATTGTCCTTACTGTAAAGAAACCCTTCCGCTGTTGTAGACTAAATCTCCTTTCCTCAAGTCTAAGCGGGTGGCCCCTTGTCCTGTGTACTGTTCTGTTAATGAACAGGTCTTTTGAAAGCCCTTTATATGGGCCTTGAACATATTTATATAGTGTTATCATATCCCCTCTAAGACGCCGTTTCTCTAGTGTGTACAAGTTTAACTTTTTTAGCCTCTCTTCATAACTAAAACATTCCATTCCCCTTACTAGTTTTGTAGCCCTCCTCTGCACTCTCTCTAGTTCCATAATGTCCTTCTTCAGAAAGGGCGCCCAGAATTGAACAGCATATTCTAGGTGGGGTCTTACCATGGACCTGTAAAGAGGCATAATTATATCTTCCTCCCTTGAGTCAATACCCCTTTTAATACATGCCAATATCTTATTGGCCTTTGCAGCTGCCAGCTGGCACTGCATGCTACTGCAAAGTCTATACGTTCCTTCCATCAAATAAAATTATTTTGATTACTAATTGCACTCATGTTTCGATGTGGTCAGGACTAGGGATGGGAGAAAATTTTTGCCTCAAACTGAAATTAGCAAATAATGGCACTTTCCGCTTGGCAAAAGTTTCCAGCGAAAAGTGCAGTTTTTCCACTTTTTTCCGCCTTTTCCGCCCATTGAAATCAATGGGAAGAAAAATATTTCTCCACCACACGAAAGTTTTCTACAGCCATATAAAAGACTGTCAGGCTCTCACAGCAGCCATTCTGTGTTTGTGAGAGGAGAGAGCAGCATGTTTTTGAGCTAGAGGAGATAGGCAAATAAAGGGGAATTGAAGCTTAGTTTAGGGAACCATTTAGGTAGGACATTTGTTCTCTGTATTAGGGGAGTCTGGGAGCACTCTAGTTGACAAGAAGGGAGGAAGGAGGTTGACCCCCAAATACTCCAAAATTCTATGTTACTGTCTGGCAAGACACAGGCAGTTAGGCACTTATTTGCTTTCTGATCTTACTGTTATTATCTCTGTTCTGGGTGGGGAAGTCTGGGGAAAGACGTTGTTTATTTTGTTTTTCAGTTATAATTTTTTTGGACAGACTGTGATAAGACAACAGGGTGGACAACTTAAAAAAAATAAAAAATAAATAAAAAGAATAAAAACTAAATATCTTAGGTGACAGTGACAGACAGCTGACTGATGATGATGCAGATCTAGAATATATCCCTCCAGCATCCTTCTCTTGTTAAAATACAGATGAAGTTGAGAGTGAGGGTGGTGACAGGGCTATAAGATTATCAGAAAGTCAAAGGCTGAATCTTCCACCACTTTTAAGGAGCACTGTGCCTGTCTACAAACTGTTTGAGAAACCCATTGGAAAGTCTGACCCTGGACAAGCACAGAAGTCAAAAAGCACACTGTCACCCTATGAGTCATCATCAGCATCATCGCCTCTTCAAAGTCCAAGTCCCATTCAGCCACACACACACCTGTTTTGAGTACCCAGCAACAGCAACACAGGTTAACATCCACAGTGTTAGATATGATGAGTACCTCTAGTGTTGCTGCTGTAAGTGCTGCACCTTTGACACCTAGTAGTAGTGGCAGCAGAATTACATCAACATCTAGCTCCAGTAGTAATAGAAGTAGCAGAAACCACACATGACAGACAAAGCCAGGACAAATATATTAACAGCAGCACTGATGAGGAGGTGGAGGACAGATGGGACCACTGCTATGACCGATAACTAATGTGTGTCAATAATCTGAAAAGGAGGATAGCATATGACAATGGTAAAAATACATACACAAATCACACCATGCCAGTCCCCCACCACTACTAGAATACATATCTGCCACATTGTAGGTTGTACTTTATTTTTTTTTATTACTTGATATCATCATGAATATGTGCCAGTGTCACTTAAGCAAAAAAAAACACGAAAGTATTGTGGGCAAAGAACAAATGCATTCTGCATGCTAACATATTTTTCTAGCCATATTTTGCTGTAGGACTCACAACTTTGAGTTTCAGCCACTTATTTCTAAACTTCAGCCTTCAGAAGAAGTAATATTACAGTGGGAAATATAGCCGAAAAATGTGTTAACATAGTTGGAAAATTTGTTAAAATAGGCGAAATGGATGACATTTTTGCATAGGCGGAAAGGCAAAATTTTTCATGGGAAAAGCGAAAAATCGGCACGTTTTCACAAAATTTTTTGTGGGAAATTTTTCACACGTTTCGTCCAACCCTCGTCAGGACTCTGTTATCAAAGTCAACTGACTATAGGGCATACTGAGAAATTTTACCTGTCTCTGTTCGGGTCTCTCCCTTGTTCTTTAGGATGTTTTTGGAATCTTCAAATGGACATAGCAGGCAGATGCTTGTGTGAGTTAAAATTTTATTAAAAAACA
Organism: Rhinophrynus dorsalis; assembly: GCA_037306005.1. Taxonomy (NCBI): domain Eukaryota; kingdom Metazoa; phylum Chordata; class Amphibia; order Anura; family Rhinophrynidae; genus Rhinophrynus; species Rhinophrynus dorsalis. The sequence continues at coordinate 306,469,872 of CM074720.1, read as the reverse complement.
ATATGATAAAATAAAAACAGCAGGCTATAAACATTAACGCATTTCACGGCTGGGGGACCGCTTTTTCAAAGCTGAGCAAATCTAACGTAATAAAAATACAATGATGAAAGAAATGTTAGTGGCAAAACAAGGACAGTATTTTCAGAAGTATACCTGTCATGTCTGAAAACGTGTCACAATGAATTAATAATGGCGGTAAGATGATCTTGATGAATATTGCTCTTAAAAATTGTGACATTGAAAATATCTTTAATTTGTGTTTAAAATGACAAGTTCTGAAATAAACAAATACCTTTCTTGCCAGTTAACACCATACTACTGCATCTCACTCCTATCTGCTAAAGGTACTTTAAAGGGATAGTAATACTTAAAATGTAAAAAAAATATGTTGTAGGGTTTATCCCCCTGAGCAAAACAAGAATGGCGCTATTGCTATACCATACTATGGAGATTTATGGTCTACGGACCAGAGCTATCCATAGGATGGTGTAACAACAGCTCAACTGTACAATTTCAGGCCACTGTGATATTGCACCCAAAAAAAAATCAACTTTGAGCTGTAATAACTTTTGAATAAAACACCTTTCAGCAGTGAGAGTACCCTTTTTTTTACTCAGGCGGATAAACACTATAATATATATTTTTTACATATTAAGTATTACTATCCCTTTAATTTGTCTTCTCCAAGTGTAGACTGTTTTTATCTTGTTTGAAAAAAATGACGGAAATCAGACAAAAAAAAGTAAACGGCTTTATTCTGAAAATACCTTACAATACGAGGGTAGATTAAACCATGTCCCCTTTAAGACTGCTTTAAAACAAAATATGACGTAATATGTCTGAGAACTGATAGACTATGGCATAAGAACCTTTTAGTTTAATTACAGGCAATTTCAGATACCACAACTCTTCTAACATTTCACCCTTGGAGTGTTTTGCCAACGTAGCTTGCAGTGCAGATTTAACCCCATGCAGATTTAACCCCACATACATGTACGGCCCACAGAATCTGTCACTTAGTGACAGAGGACGTACATGTACGTCCAGGAAGTCGTTGAAGGTAATGGGGTAAAAAAGTTTGGCTGACGTTAAGTGCTGTCCATGTCCGCGCATGGCCGGTCACTAAGCGGTTAACCAGAGGGAATTTATGAGTACATGATTCAGTATGAATTAGCAGATGGGTTATTTAAAGGAGAACTAACACCCCCTTACCTTATTAAAGCTAGAAAATGCTAATGGCCCTATGAATTTTGCCCTTGTGACTATGTTTAAGAGAGGACATGTTAAATGAGTCCTGGATATCATTTCCACGGAGGTGGATATGACAGTAGTTATCAGGACCACAGGACTTCCAACTCTGCTCACTGCACATGGACCAGAGAGGTATGAAATGAAATGCTTTGCAATGCATTGCACACCCCCACTGGTCCTTTAAGCGTTAATAAGGCTTATGCAATCAGCCTCTTTCAGCTTCAAAAAAACTAATTGCGATAGCTTGTCTGCTTCCATGCACATGACATCTAGGGTTGATTGAAGATGACATTACTGGAATGAAGGGCAAAATGTGTAGATACTTAGTATCTTTGGCACATGGTAAGATAAGTGGGCGGTGGGGGAGATTGTTATTAAGAGGTGTCAGTTCTCCTTTAAAAAAAATTACCACTTGATAGAATAAATAATATAAAATAGTCCAGTATCACTGATATCATCATATCAGTATCTCTTGTACAGGATGATCTGATGTTATTTTCAAATTGTAGGTTCATATATTTGTTTCTCTTCCTAGTTTATATTGGTTTGATTTATAAGAAAAAAAATATTTTTAATCTTTGATTCTATTTATCATAATGTTGTATGAAATTGAAAAAATACTGTATTTTTCAGAGACTAATGCACAGCTTGCTGTTCATCTCAGTAAAAAAAGAATGTAATGAACTAATTTTATACTGTATTATTAGAACACACTGCGGTGAGCACCTGATGTTTTTTCAGAGCTCCTTCACATGTAATGTTTAGTTCTATAATCATTTAGATATTAGGTTTTGAGGAGAAATATCCTAATGGAGTTGCAGACTTCTCTTTGCTATTTCCACAGTGGGTAGTGTTTTATAATTAAACAATTTGTTTTTGCAACCGAGCCAAGCATTACTTTTGCTGTGCAGTATTGTGGATGGTTTTCTTCTGCAGTTTGCTCTGTAAGACCTTTTAAACTCTGCCCTGAAACATATTGTATTAGAGCAATGTGCACAACTTAAAAAAAATCTTAGAATATGAAACACAGTGCATTGTATGTATAATCTTGTATTAGTTTAGCTAAAGAGAACATTGGTATGTGTGTATTGGTGTGTGTGTGCATGTGCACTTTATTGTTAAAGTAAAATGATCATACAATAAATATTGTTTGTTTGTTTCTGGTTATCAGTTTTCTAACACGCCTTATAACAAATGTAGCCAAACTGTAGACCCTAAGCCACTTTCCAAATTTATTTATGAACTAGTGTAAAAGTCCGTTTACACAGGTCAGGGTCCGGGTAATACAAACAAAATAGTATGGCACAATATTTATATATTCGGTGAAGATCAAATTCATAAAAACATAAAATAAGAAAGAAATATATAGTGTAAAATGTCATATAAATTAAAATAAAATACCCTGTGCATGCCAATTGGCCACTTACTTATAGTTTCTCTTTTGTATAAAGCCTTCAAATAATCTCTCTGGTGAATCCAGCAATATGATTCCTCAAAAGAAACAAACACACATGGGACTGTATAGTATATCAAAAAGTTGTATTAGAAAAAGTAATGCACTCACAAAAATGGCATAGAAATGCACATGTAAATTGAGGGACATCTTTCCCTGCCCTCTCCCTGTGGAAACAGTCATGGACCTCAAAGTTTTTCAAATGGTTGTGATGACCTTTCAACATCTCTCCAAATGGTGATCAGTCTGATGATCTCTTGGACCTTCCACCTTTCCTCGGAATAGCACAATCCTCTTTCTCTCCAGTATCCAATGCATTTCGGCACACCCGTGCCTTCCTCTGGGCATACCTTTCTTTCCCTCATCTCTCCCTATACATACAGTGGATGTCATAGGATGTCTATTTTCTATGACATCACGTATCCCGCCTTTTCTCTTTTGGCGTATCCAATACGTGTCATCGGCATGTTCAAGGTCCGGGTAATGTTAACCCTTTGAGTGCCAGAGGGGTACGCAATGAATTAGGCGGCCGCTACCTCACTGCTCCATGCAATGCAGTCTTGCGACACCTCAGTCACGTGATGCAATCATGCGCAGTAGAGACTGCCTAAACGCGGGCAGTCTCTACTGCGCATGACTGCATCGTGACAAACATCCTAGCAAATTATTATATAAAGGATGATCTTAGAATTTACGTATCAAAGGAATATAACCCAATATTTTAGAAAAGTGTTGGACAATATTGCAAATGAATGCCCTTCTTCATTCTTTGAAAAACATTTTTGATATTGCTCCATATTATACAAAACTGCTGACTGTTTTTGGCAAAAACTGATACTATCATGAATAAACAAACATTAAATTAAATTACCATGTTGAAGTCTAATTATTGCAAATGCTACAGTGTAAAATTGCAAGACCTACAATCCAAAGAGTGTTTTTAAAATTCATCTAATGAAAAATAAAATATTATATTTGTTCTACACTTTTGACTTTCATTGTAATGTGAAAAATATGTTTTGGAACAAATCTTCCTCTGACCAAATACCTTGGCCAAATGCCCTTCTATAATCTACTAGGAAAACAATTTTATCTTTGTGGATTAAGACATGAAGATTTAAGGTTGTTTCAAATGATATCTAATGTTTAGTCTGAATTCCAGTTTGGAATGAACTTTTATAGTTGGAATTTGCAAAGAATAGTTGTTCCAAGTGGACTTTTCAGCATGCGGTCTGTTTTCTGCACTTAGCCATTGGCTTAAAAATCATGAGTTTGCACTTTGGGATGGGTACTAGAGCATATGACCACTTTAGTTCACTCTGGTGAAGCAGCCTCCATTAAGACTTTAATGTAAGCAAAAGCTGAAAGCCACCTCTGCAGCATGCAAAGGAAAATGTAGCATTTTATAGTGATTTCCTCTGTACCTTTGTAGTGTATATCCAGGGCCGGATGAAGGAGTGTAACATTATGATGGTCCTATTCTACTCAAAGGGTGTACAATATAGATATATGTATAAGATGTTAAAATAAGTGCTGCTTGTTTAATCATCTGAGTGTCAAGGGGTACATAAAGCATTGCAGAGTAATGAGTTGTGTGCCCCTCTGGCACTCAGAGGGTTAAATATGAATTATTTACTCAATGTGTTGGTCAAACCTTAACAAGCTCTGTGCCTTCTGTATCACCTACCAAAAACACAAGTGCACACAGCACATATCCATGTATAAAAAAAATGTTGAAAGAAGACATATTTTTATAACAGTACACGTACATGAGGGGGGATGCAAGAAACGTGCACATGAGCCAGTTTTCCTGAACAGAAAGATATTGCGCATGTTCTAGTCCAGGAAGCCTTATACTGAAAGCTTCTTGAATTGTGCATTAAAAATGTACTTTTTAAGACAACACTACACCGATGCATGAAATCGTTTTCAATAGAACTTCCTGCATTAGGCGCATTCGCTATTCCACTCAGAGTCGTTAATCCTGACCACGGCAACAAAAATATGCACAACTGTTCGCTAATTTTAATGTTTCATGTGTAACTCAACAATATCATCTGCAAACTTATTCGATAGTGATTTGCACACTAGATTACTCATGTTTTCTGCATCCTGCAAAAGGTCTTTAAAGGGATAGTAATACTTAAAATGTAAAAAAATATATGTTGTAGGGTTTATCCCCCTGAGTAAAACAAGGGTACTCCCACTGCTGAGAGATATTATATTAAAAAATTATAACAGCTCAAATTTGAATTTTTTAGGTGCAATATCACAGTGGACTGAAAATTTACAGTGGCGCTGTTGCTACACCATCCTATGGACTGCTTTGATCTGTAGACCATAAATTTCCATAGGATGGTGTAGAGACAGCACCACTGTAAATTTTCAGGCCACTGTGATATTGCACCTAAAAAAATTCAAGTTTGAGCTGTTATAATTTTTTAAATAAAATATCTCTCAGCAATGTGAATGCCCTTGTTTTACTCAGGGGGATAAACCCTACGACATATTTTTTTTACATTTTAAGTATTACTATCCCTTTAAAGAAGACATTGCAGACTACAGTAACTAAATCACATCTGTAACCTTTTAATAGATTTACTGTCCTTATTAACATTAAAGTAGCAAAACAATGATGACTTGCTATAAGGCCTAATGGAATTTTAATATGATCTAGTTTCTACAGGCTGCTCTTTAACCCCTTAACGACCGGCTGATCAGCGTGGCGCTGTCAGTTAAGGACCACAGAACATTTTTTTTTTCAGTTTCCTTTTCCAGACTCCCCGAATGGCGTCCAGCCGCTGGGGGAGCCCGTAATTCCATGACGGTCATAGTACATCATGGGTCGTTAACTAAGATTGACCCATGACGTACTATGACCGTCAAGGGTTGTTGAGGGGTTAAGGGAATCAAGAAAAATTAGAGAGACTGCAAACTCATTAGAGCAATGTTTTAGAGAACTGTCTGGCATTTAATGAGTTAAAATCACCATTTAAACCAATACTAAACATTATTTCATAAAACAAGATAATTATATTATTATTTTATTGAAGCCAGCAATGTGTTGGAGACCTCTCCAGCATCCAAGTGATTAAAAACCTAATTTAAAACAAAGGAGATTTGGGAAATTGTTATTTCTTACCTTTGGTGCTGTTTGTTTTCTTCTGAATTGCATCGCTTTGCCTTTTTATCACTTTTAACCCTTTTTTCCTTAACACAATTGAGCGCATGTGTAAGAAAGTGTTAAAACACTTACCCTGACAACCTATCATATAAGTTCCTTCTAGTCAAACCAGCTGTACCATAAGGGACAAAGGAAAAAAAATTCCCATTGACTTAATGTGGGCATTACGCCTTTAAATGCCAGATAACTCACCAAGATCTCTCTAAGGAGTTACAAACCCCATTTACCTAAATGGGATTTTTTATTCCCTGTTTTTTTGTTAATTATTACATATGGTCCAGTAAGGGGAATGTTCTAATTAGATTCCGCATTATAATAAGGGCAGGGCATGTGCACTGATATGCATTGAAGTGATCTTCCGCTATGGAGTTGGAGGCTAATACAAGTAGAGGCAGGTGGTGACAATAGGAAGTCTTTCGTACTTAGGGACCCATATTAAGTTAGGGACCCATATTAAGTAAGAGAATAAATGGGGAGGTCATGTAATTTTCCATTTTCACTCATAGCTTCATATTACAGAATGTCAGTCCTAATTTGGGTCAGCTGATCTGCATGATAACAAGAGATCATTTTCAGAGACTCAGCCTACTCCTTGTTTTAGTGGCAGACATAATCACTCTAGCAATTCTAGGTCGCCTTCTGATCCATATGAATTTATCTGTGATCATCTAAAGAGAATTAACATCTTGCACATTATTAGGAATTAGCAAAAGAAGCACGGTGTTCCCACATGAGAAGAGGCAGGTGGAAGGGTGAGCTATGTCAGTGTGTACTGGAAGTGTCAGGAGTACACATACACTGTCTGACAACACAGACTTGTTGTAGCCCACTGGTAGTGGGACAATGACACATACAGTATGTGTGATACCCAAGCCTTGTTCCACTGCCCATTGGTAGTTACACATACACTGTTTCGCACCCAAGCTGTTATTTTAATTATGACATTGTTAAATAAACATATTTTTGCTTACGGCATGCAAGTGGCTGAGATTATTACAGTTATTGTACTTTGAATATGAGTCTGTAATTTGCAATTTATGAATGCTCATTTTTCCATCTATCGATATATATACAAATGAGTAAATGCTGCCCTTGGGATTTCAGAATATCATGTTTTGGTTGTACACAGCTTCACTGGGGTTGGCGGCGTTTTTGGTACAAGTGAGGAAATCCATATGGAGTAAGAGGTATGAGCTGATGCTGCATAAAGAGGCATTGAAAGAAGAGATGGAAGGTGTTGTGGGATATGGTCTCTGGAGTGATTTTTATAGGAGCGGCTAGGGGGGATTCACTCCCCACCCCCGTCCACTCCTGTCAAAATCAATGGCACTGTAAATGTAGCTGCAGTGATTTTGACAGGGGGAGCCACTCCTGTCAAAACCACAGCCCCATGGCAATTAGCTGCAGTACAGGTGAAGTCCACCCCCCCCCCCCCCCCCGCCACCTAGGAGCGTGGCAGACACGGATCAGCAACAGTTACATTTTTGTATATATAGATGAGGAGGTCCACGAATAAGTACATCAACCTGCTTAGAACATTCATCTTTATACAATTAATTTTCCCTATCTAAGAAATACTAACCTGCACCATAATTGGAGTGCAGGAGTGGTTTGCTGTTAACATGATTAGCATAATCAAAACAATGATTAATAACCAGATATTGAAAGCATCAATGTTTAAATTTGAGAGGAATGAGAGAAGCCTTTGAGTCAACATCTTCTTGGAAGATGTTGAATGAGAGGGTTTCTTACATCCTTGTTAATGCAAAAACTTGATAAAGTGAGTAAATGAAGGGAAGGGGTCAGTTCAGGTAAGCAGTGAATCACCTACAAATAGATAAACCTATAGGTTTCTGATTGCTCTATAGTGCTGGAACACTATTAATAAAGCTGGGGTAGAACATTTGGCATATTAACAAGATGAACAGAAAAGGCAACAAACTCTATCAAATGAGTTTTTGGCATCCAATGATTAGGTATAAGTGAGGAGTAGAATCTTTTTAGCCCAACGCAAAAGCATCTTCTTGTGTTATAAACCTTGCAAAAGGTGGCTTTGCCCCAAGGTGAGAACATTCTTGGTCAATATCCATAGTTTAATCTTTCTAATGTCTCCTCAGACACAGACAAAATATGTTATTGTCCTTTGTAACACTAAAGGCAAGATGTGTGCTTGTGGAAGTGTGGAATCAAACCAAGATTCCTAGTGTTTCTGTAATTAAGAGGAGAATTCATGACTGCCTGGAGATAGACAGGCTCATGGCCCAGATTAGAGGAACTGCAAAGAATATAAACAAGCTTTATGAAGTTTAGCTGTTAAATACTTGCTTATTGGTGCAAGACTTGAGCCAATATTTAACTTGAGCTATGATTAAGTACTGTACTTGGCCATGCTCAATGGCCTAGACCCTACATTGCCTCCCTTCCCCTTATTCTGTTCCATTCCCCTTCCTCTACCTTTCCAATGTTCTTTATTTTTCAATTCCCTTTTCCCATTATTTTATTAGGTTATATTTTCTTGTGTATTTTTCCATTTTTTTTCTTTTGTTACTTTGTTTCTTCTCGTTTAGAATAAATAAAGGATTAAAAAAAAATTGTATAGGCGAGAACTTTTCCTTTTTTCCATAAACCCTTTCAGCACTAGAGGTGTCCAACAAATTGTAAAACAATATCTGGACACCTCTATAGCAATAAAAGAGTAATTTGTTAGCAAATTGGTCATTAATCATAACACAGTGGCTTCCTGATGCTACAATCAATTTTTTGTTCTGTGTTTTCTCACCATGGGAAAACTGTCTGAGATCTTACTGTGGTGAATTGCACTATGGATCTGTGTCAACTCCTGATTCAAACCTGATCCAAGATGACATCCCTTTAAAAACCAGAGGAGAATACAAATAATTGCTTTGCAATGTGTTGACTCGTCTGGTTTTTAAAGAGTTAAATATGTCAGTGCTGGTCGGAATTTTTCATATTTTCTCAGACCATGGGGGAGCCCAGTCTCAGATTTTGCCCTAGGGCTCATTAGATTTTAGTGGGGGTCCAGTACCATATAATTTATTTTAGTTAAGGACAAGCAAGTAAGGCCATAATGTAGAAATACAAATGCCTTGTATTGGTGATATACTTAATGTGTTTATCACTGGATTTTGCATTAATTCTTGGAAGGTCAGTTGAATATGGACTCTGCTTTGCATATGCCAAATAGTAATACAGGGTTTGAACTGACAGAAGTTTGTTCTAATGTTCAACAATCAAACAGGAAAATGGAGCTGCATTCACCCAACACCTACAGGAATGGCTGAGGGATTAGGTGAGTGACTCAGTATGTTTTCAGCAGTTTAGTTACAAATGTTATACTCAATGCACCTGGATTGTTCTGGCACCTGAGGAAGGGGTGATACCCCCAAATTTTGTTTGCATCATACTACCTACTTATCTTTATTGCTTTAACTGTCTACTGAGTTCTATAAGCTACTAACTGCCCTGGCCAGAAAAAATAATGTCACCTGTTTGAACAAGCTCTATGACTGTGTCTGACAGTGTATGTTAGTATGTGAATGTGTGAGGATATTGGAGAATCTTATTCTATTGTTAACCTGTATTTTTTATCTGAAATTTTAGGGTTATATACAAATACTGTTCTAAGCTAAAGCAAGTGCTGGAAAAAAAAATACTGGTACTACACTTATATACGGTAAGTTCTATGTATTAAGCTGTCTGCACTAAAAATTATCCTATTTACACCTCTTGTTCCAAGGGGAAAGCACATGGAGAGTGTATGGGCATTTGGAGAATATCTGTTCTTGCTCTGCAATGGTTTGCGTACCCCTCTGGCACTAAAAAGGGTTAATGATAGCAGATTTCTATTCTCTGCTATGTATTAAATTGATCATATGTGATTGTATGTAGCCAAGAGTGCAAACACACAATGTGTAAATCAGCATCTTAATACAGAAAATGAGAGGCACTGATGGATTCATAACTTTCCCTATGGGAGGCTAATGTACTTGGAAGAACTTGAGCAATTTTGGAGAAAATAAACTACACCATGAGGACAAATAAAAAAACCCTCAACATTTCTTTGATTTAAAGTAACAGTCAATCTCCACTGTGACTATGTATAGTCTGAAAGTGCATAAAATGCAATGAGAAAATGACTATACTTTTTATTATTATTATATTATTTTTTATTCGTCACCTATTTTTCTATAGTTCTATGAAATTGATAGTGAGATCACTGCATTTCTCTATCCAGAGAGCTTTCTGTCAGGGACCAGGAAGCAGAATACAGTGTAATGCTATCCTGGAACAGAAAAGACTGCCACCACTACAGACTACACTCAGTGCTGCAGATGTAGTGCAACACTGTATCACTGTCAGTGCTTTCACATTCCTTGACAGAAAGCTCAAAGGAATAGATATTTGGCTAGCTCACAGTCAGGGACATAAAACCAGAAGAAAAATAATAATAACATTTATAGACATTTTCCCTTTACGTATTATGCACTCTCAGAATATGTAAAGAGAATGACTGTCACTTTAAATGGTGCTTTTTAACCCACTGAGTACTGGAGAGGTCTCCAGTACATTGCGGACCTCTCTAGCATTTAAAAGGTTCAAATCCACATTTACATCAATGATAAGTTTTATTTGCACATATGGTACAGTTTGTTCCAGAATTGCTCCAGTTCTTAGTATGTTAGACTTTTGTGATGTACAGTGTGGATTCTGTTTCTCCATTATATGACTAGCTGTATGATAGCATTCATAGAGGTTTCTGTTGGGATTAATCATCATTTTCTTTTTTTAACTGAATTAGCTGTTTAGAATTTTTTTAGGAAACTCAGTTTTATGGATTCAGCAGATTAAATGCTCAGATGATACTCTTGTCTTCCCCAGTGTTTATTATACAAACACAAAATATACAGGTATTTGACATTTTCTAGAAGTTCTCTTCATATTTATTGTTTCATTCATGATTAAAGGTCTTAAGTTCACTAAGTTCATCTATATTTTGGACTCAAAGCCATCTTCAGTCTCTATCACTGCACAATTCCTGTGTGATGCCGGTGATAACAAAACTCACTAGAGATTAGCTATGCTTCTTCACCTCCTGTAGTATTCCTGTAGCCATGGTTAGTTAAACTTAGCACTGGCTCTCTTAACTCTGTGGCTTCTACAGACATATTCAATTCATTTCTGAATATGTTTACAACATTCTATGGATTAATATAGTGTTTATTTCTGCTATGAATCTGAACCAGGGTTCTACATATCAACATTCTTCTTCTGTGTAATTAACCCCTTAAGGACTGGGAAAATCTCAGGTGGTTTGCACTCAAGGCCCGGAGCAATTTTGACCTTTTTTGACTATGCCTTTGTTCAACAGTGTTTTCCCTCTAATTGTTTTATTCTTTCCATACAATTTGTGTACTGTTTTTTTTACGCACAGGTAGGGCTTTCTTTTGATACCACATTTACATGGATAACCCACCATTTATTTGATTAAAAATAAAAAAAAAAGATTAAAAAAAAAGGAAAAAATATAACATTTTTATTGGTTCTCTTGTGATAATGTGTGCCCAGTGGGTTCATTTTTTATGGAGACTGTATGAAAGGTATGAATGGTCATTCATACCTACAAAATTTTCAGATTTAGGGGGGGCACTGTCCCTATGGGGTGAAAATCCCCATATCCCACTTTCCCTCCCAGATTTTCCATTTTTTGAACAACTGTGTGGTGTGTATATGAGTGTATTACTGTGCTCCACATTCATTAAACTCACATTAAACTTTGATATAACTTCAGTATATATTAAACACTTTCATCTTGCTCCCACACATTAATGTAATAATATAGTGGTATCAGTAGGTCATACAGTGGCCTACACTTAATATTGCCACAGCATCAGCACTGCAGGGGTTAATGCCCCATCTCTAGTCATTCTTATTTGATAATCACACTATTCTCTGCTTCTCTCTCCCTTACTATCACAGTAAGGAAGAGAGACGCAGAGAATAGTGACAAAGGCAATGCCTAAAACACATTGCCTTCATCAATGAAAAAGCCAGTACACTTGAGTGTATCAGCAAAACAGGGAATGACTGAAACTGAGCTCTTCAGTCCTGGAATGCTCAGTTTCATTCTGCCCAGCATGCTAACAGTGCGCACTGAAGTCTGCTGCTATCATTTAACCCTTGATGTTCCCAGACCATCACTGGTCCTTAAGGCAAGTTTACCCATGTTGGTCCTGACATGTCATGGGTCCTTAAGGGGTTAAAAGTGCAATGATGTTTGGAAGATGAAATATTAAAAATTTTTTGTACTAAAGTATATTTGCACTTTTTAGATGAGTGCCGTAAAGGTATTCAGATTTTTTCGTAAAGTTGATACCTTTATTGGCTAACTAAACAGATTTAAAATGCAAGCTTTCAAGACTTCTTAGGTCTCATCCTCAGGCATGTTAACATCCTGTATTTCTACGGCTAACACGGTACCAACTCTCATCTATTAGTAAGGGTACTCAGCACATTGTTCCGCAATGCGTTGTGTAACCCTCTGGTACTAAAAGTGTTAAATCTAGAGCATCCAGATTTAGGACCTGAGGCTATTTACTGACCTCAAACTGTGGCCTAAATCAGTGGTTTCAATACATGCCCCTGTGGCCAACTACCAGTCCAGAACTTGAAGATTTCCTTGCTTGAGCGCAGGTGAGTAAATCAAAATGACTGAAGTTCTGATTAACCCACCCGTGAATGGAACCCTCATACTGTGACTTGTTAGTGGGCCCTGAAGGTTAAGATCAACTGGCCTACATTATATTGCAGGTTTTAAATGTAATCACTGGTTTTATTTCAAAGATTCCTTTTTAAGTCTATAGGAAAAATTGCAAATAATACCAGCGGTAAAGTTATTACAAGATTGAATCAAAGACTTTGGCAAAGCCATTCCCCATGTATATTAAATTAATTTGATTTCTTCCATCAAATTTTCCTAATCATTAACTATAATGCATATGCAAGTTTGCATAGCAAAATGTATGCAGCATATAATTGCCAAACAATCTTGTCAAAGGGGTGATTTAATGAATAGAAAGGAACCTGGTTACTTCTCTCTGTACTTTGCCAAACTCTCTTGCATCCCATTAATGATATATGATTGCTATTGCTGTGCATATTACTATTGATAGGGGTGGTCAAAGACAACACACTGGTCTCCAGGGAGGAAATGCCCTTAAATGTGTTAAAGTGGGGATAAAGTGAAGATGACATCTCCAGAATGAGAAACACTCCAACGCAATGTCATTCTATAGAGCCTATGTATTGACATCTAACTTGAGAGATCTTAGTGTATGAACTCCAAAAGGATTTGTAGGATGTATTGTACTGGAGATTTTGGGACTTATTCACAAAAGAAAAAAGGAGGGGTTCTGGAACAAACCAGCTGCACTGTAGAAAACAAACCAAAAAAAAAAAAAAAAGATGGAGCACCTCATAGGGTAAAAAAAGTCCAAAAAAGAGTGACGTATAACAAAAAAAAACCTATGCACATTCACATATCCACAGAACCAAGCTCCCATATGGAGAGTGTTATAGTGCCTCCACACAGATACTTCACAGTTGACAGCTGGCTACCAAGATCACATTAGAAACATCGCCACCTTAAAATAAGTAGTGGACAAAATACCGCCAAAAGAAACATCCAAACAATGGTGAGCTCTCAGTGTAAATCTCCAGTGCCTCAGTATCAATAATGAATAATGCCCCTGTTCTGGAAAATTTTTTGCAGAAATAATTGATCGAAGATCAATTATCCAAAAGATTTATTAACTAGTGTTGAGCGAGCATGCTCGGCCGATGCTCGGATCGGCTCGAGCATCGCTCTGCTCGGCACATGGCGGTACTCGTACGAGTACCGCATGTGCTCGCCCGCCATGTTCGGGTCTCCTCCCCGCACGTTTTGCGGCTGCTGCGCAGCCAATAAACGTGCAGGGAGGCTCTGACATCAGTGTAATGCCAGCAGCCATGTTGGCTGCTGGCATTACACTGATTGGCTGGCCAGAACCCGTGGTCGGGTGCTGTATAGCACCTGACCAGCGAGTTCGGCTCAGTCTTAGCCAGGGAGAGATGAGGATAGGAAGGGAAAGTCAGTGTAGGGAGAAAGAAAGCAAATTTGTGAAAAAAAAAGAACCAAAAGTCCTTTTTAGGACTACTGTGTGTGGGGGCAGCAGTTTATTTTGTGTGGGGGGAAAAAAACAAAAACAAAAAAATTTCATATATTCTGTTTAGTGTGCAAAGTTGCAGATTAGAGCACATTCTGTTTAGTGTGCAAAGTTGCAGATTAGAGCACATTCTGTTTAGTGTGCAAAGTTGCAGATTAGAGCACATTCTGTTTAGTGTGCAAAGTTGCAGATTAGAGCACATTCTGTTAAGTCTTCAAACTCAAATATCAAAGTCACATATTCCATTCAGTGTGCTTCGCCGCAGTTTAGCAGCCTATTCTGTGTACTCTGCACAGTTGCAGAATAGGAAGAAATACTGTTAAGTCTTCAAACTCAAATATCAAAGTCACATATTCCATTCAGTGTGCTTCGCCGCAGTTTAGCAGCATATTCTGTGTACTCTGCACAGTTGCAGAATAGGAAGAAATACTGTTAAGTCTTCAAACTCAAATTTCAAAGTCACATATTCCATTCAGTGTGCTTCGCCGCAGTTTAGCAGCCTATTCTGTGTACTCTGCACAGTTGCAGAATAGGAAGAAATACTGTTAAGTCTTCAAACTAAAATATCAAAGTCACATATTCCATTCAGTGTGCGTCACCGCAGTTTAGCAGCATATTCTGTGTACTCTGCACAGTTGCAGAATAGGAAGAAATACTGTTAAGTCTTCAAACTAAAATATCAAAGTCACATATTCCATTCAGTGTGCGTCACCGCAGTTTAGCAGCATATTCTGTGTACTCTGCACAGTTGCAGAATAGGAAGAAATACTGTTAAGTCTTCAAACTAAAATATCAAAGTCACATATTCCATTCAGTGTGCTTCGCCGCAGTTTAGCAGCACATTCTGTGTACTCTGCACAGTTGCAGAATAGGAAGAAATACTGTTAAGTCTTCAAACTAAAATATCAAAGTCACATATTCCATTCAGTGTGCGTCACCGCAGTTTAGCAGCATATTCTGTGTACTCTGCACAGTTGCAGAATAGGAAGAAATACTGTTAAGTCTTCAAACTCAAATTTCAAAGTCACATATTCCATTCAGTGTGCTTCGCCGCAGTTTAGCAGCCTATTCTGTGTACTCTGCACAGTTGCAGAATAGGAAGAAATACTGTTAAGTCTTCAAACTAAAATATCAAAGTCACATATTCCATTCAGTGTGCGTCACCGCAGTTTAGCAGCATATTCTGTGTACTCTGCACAGTTGCAGAATAGGAAGAAATACTGTTAAGTCTTCAAACTAAAATATCAAAGTCACATATTCCATTCAGTGTGCGTCACCGCAGTTTAGCAGCATATTCTGTGTACTCTGCACAGTTGCAGAATAGGAAGAAATACTGTTAAGTCTTCAAACTAAAATATCAAAGTCACATATTCCATTCAGTGTGCTTCGCCGCAGTTTAGCAGCACATTCTGTGTACTCTGCACAGTTGCAGAATAGGAAGAAATACTGTTAAGTCTTCAAACTAAAATATCAAAGTCACATATTCCATTCAGTGTGCGTCACCGCAGTTTAGCAGCATATTCTGTGTACTCTGCACAGTTGCAGAATAGGAAGAAATACTGTTAAGTCTTCAAACTAAAATATCAAAGTCACATATTCCATTCAGTGTGCGTCACCGCAGTTTAGCAGCATATTCTGTGTACTGTGCACAGTTGCAGAATAGGAAGAAATACTGTTAAGTCTTCAAACTAAAATATCAAAGTCACATATTCCATTCACTGTGCTTCGCCGCAGTTTAGCAGCATATTCTGTGTACTCTGCACAGTTGCAGAATAGGAAGAAATACTGTTAAGTCTTCAAACTCAAATATCAAAGTCACATATTCCGTGTAAGATGAAGAAGGCGGGTAAAAAGGGACGGGGAAGTGGACGTGATCCTGATAGTTCAGGGCGCGGGTCAGGACGCGGAGAAACTGTGCCTGGTGCCAGAGCACAAGAAAGAAAGACATCCACCATACCTAGCTTCATGTCTCATTTTACAGGGCGTCGCAGGACATCACTCTCGAGGTCCGACCACTGTGAACAGGTGGTCGGTTGGATGTCAGCTGATACTGCTTCCAGTCGGTTAAGCACCACCCTGTCTTCCACCAAGTCCACTCTCAGTAGCCAAGAGTCTGGTCAACATAATCCTCACTCTGATCATCCTTCCTCCCACCATAGACGGTCTGGTCAAAGAAGTGATCCCACACTGGGATATAGTGAGGAGCTCGTCTCATCACCAATCCTTCATTTGACCCTCTCTCCAAGCACGCTTGCAGAGGAACATGACATCTTATGCCCTGATTCACAACCTCTAGAGGGTACCCAATCACAAGAAGATGACAGATGTGAACGGCATTTAAGGTCAAAGGAAGTAGTGGATGATGATGATGATGATGAGACACAGTTGCCATTAAATCAACCACTATTACTGTCTCAAGACCTTGTTGAGGAGGATGTTATACAGTTGTCAATGACTGAGTATGTGGTGGGATCAAGACATGAGGAGGATGATCAGAGTGAGGAAGTGGAGGAGGACTTGGTGGACGATGAGGTGACTGACCCCACCTGGGAAGGTGTAGAGCCGAGCGATGACAGCAGTCCTGAGGGTGAGCCATCTGCAGCACCGCAACAGGCTGGAAGAGGCAGTGGTGTGGCTACAGAAAGAAGGCGGACCGCACCAAACCGGCCCGCAAATGTTCCACGGAGCACCCCCTTGTGTAAATCTCCCTTGCCAAGGGGTAGGTGTTCCGCGGTATGGCGTTTTTTTAAGGAAAGTGCGGACGACAAAAGAATTGTAGTTTGCAACCTGTGCCACACCAGAATGAGCCGAGGCATGAACACTAGAAACCTCACCACCACCAGCATGATCCGACACATGGCATCCAAGCACCGTAGTAAGTGGGAGGAACGCCTGGATCGCCCATCTGTGTCTGCAGGCCACACCACTGCCTCCTCTTCCCCTGTTTTCGGTGCCGGCCAATTGCCTGTCGAAGGCGCAGGCCCGCATACCTCCCGTCCTGCACCTGTACCATCTGAAGCACCATCAGCGACCACATCCACTTCCCTGTCCCAGCACAGCGTCCAAATGTCGTTACCCCAGGCATTTGAGCGCAAGCGAAAATACCCAGCCACCCACCCACAGGCCATAGCACTAACCTCACACCTTTCCAAATTACTGGCCATCGAAATGCTGCCATTTAGGCTTGTGGAGACTGAGTCCTTCTGCAGCCTGATGGCAGCAGCTGTCCCTCGGTACACGGTCCCCAGCCGCCACTACTTTTCCCGGTGTGCCATCCCCGCATTACACCACCATGTGTCCCGTAACATCACCCGTGCCCTGACCAACGCAGTTACTGGGAAGGTCCACTTAACGACTGACACATGGACAAGTGCTTGTGGCCAGGGACGCTACATTTCCCTGACGGCACACTGGGTGAATGTCGTGGAGGCTGGGAGCGACTCGGACCCTGGGATGGCACGGGTGCTACCCACGCCGAGGATTGCGGGCCCTACCTCCATCAGGGTTTCCGCCAGCACCTACGTTATTGGCTCCTCCTCCTCCGTTTCCACCTCCGAATTCTCTACACGCAGCGCCACTCCCCCATCAGCTGGAAGCAGTGTAGCACTGCAGTGGGGAAGCGTCAACAGGCCGTGCTGAAGCTGATCTGCCTTGGGGACAAACAGCACACGTCCTCAGAGCTGTTTCAGGGGATTAGTCACCAGACCGAGCAGTGGCTCTCGCCACTCAACCTGCAACCAGGCATGGTTGTGTGTGATAATGGGCGTAACTTGGTGGCGGCTTTGGAGCTCGGCAAGCTCACACACGTACCATGCCTAGCGCATGTATTTAATTTAGTGGTTCAGCGATTTCTAAAAACCTACCCCAATGTGCATGATCTCTTGACCAAGGTGCGCCGCGTGTGTGCACATTTCCGTAAGTCATCTACAGCTTCGGCCGGCCTGTTGAAGCTGCAGCAGCGCTTACAATTGCCAGCTCACCGGCTGCTGTGTGATGTGAGCACGCGCTGGAACTCCACCTTCCACATGTTGGCCCGGCTTTGTGAGCAGCAGAGGGCAGTAGTGGAGTACCAGCTGTTACACGGTCGTCGCCTCTCCGTTCAACTTCCTGTAATCAGAAGTGAGGAGTGGGAATGGATGTCAGACCTCTGTGAGGTTTTACGCAATTTTGAGGAATCGACACAGATGGTGAGCGGCGATAACGCTATTATCAGTGTAACCATCCCACTTCTGTGTCTACTGAAACGCTCGCTGCTCACAATTAAAACTGACGCTTTGCATGTGGAAGAGGTGGAAATGCGGGAGGAAGAGCTTACACAAGGTGATAGCCAGAGCACCCTCACTTCGTCTTCTCAGCGACAATTGGAGGAGGCGGAGGAGGAGGAGGAGGAGGAGGAAGACACGGTTGCCTCCGCTACAGAGGGTAGCCATGGAACTTTAGTTCCATCTCTTCAGCGTGGGTGGGCAGAAGAGGAGGGAGAGGATGAGGAGATTGAGAGTCATCCTCCTGGTGAGGACAGCGAAATCTTGAATGTTGGTACTCTGGCACACATGGCTGACTTTATGTTAGGCTGCCTTTCCCGTGACCCACGCGTTATACGCATTTTAGACAACACGGATTACTGGGTGTTCACCCTTCTGGACCCCCGCTACAAAGAGAATTTCTCATCTCTCATTCCTCCGGTGGAGAGGACAAGCAAAATGGTGCAATACCAGAAGGTTCTTGTTGAAAAATTGCTCCAAAATTTTCCATCTGACAACGCTGGCGGCAGAGTACGTGCTACCTTGGCCAACCGAGAAGGGGAGAAAAGGGGAGCACACAGCAGTTCCGACAAAGGCAGGGCAACACTCTCCAAGGCGTGGGACACCTTCATGACACCCCGCCAGCACCCTCACCCTGATGCGCAGCCTAGTGTCACAAGGAGGGAAAAGTTTTGGAAGATGGTGAAGGAGTACGTAGCAGACCGTGTCAGCGTCCTCAATGATCCCTCTGTGCCTTACAACTACTGGGTGTCCAAGCTGGACACGTGGTATGAACTGGCACTCTACGCCTTGGAGGTGCTGGCCTGCCCTGCCGCCAGCGTTCTGTCTGAGCGGGTATTTAGTGCTGCTGGTGGCATCATAACAGATAAGCGTATCCGCCTTTCCACCGACAATGCTGATAGGTTGACACTTATAAAAATGAACAAGGCCTGGATTTCCCCTGACTTCTCCACTCCACTGGAGGAAAGCCCCGGGGGAACATAAACTCACTTTATATATGTTATTTACAATGATGGGAATACTCTGTATTCCCATTCACCCCTTCCACCCAAAAAACGGGTACATGGTTGACTCTTAATCTTCTCATCCTCCTCCTCCTCTTCCATATGCCCTGGGATATAATTTTTATATAGGGCCAGCTCACCAGCGGGCCCTGTGATATAATTTTTATATAGGGCCAGCTCACCAGCGGGCCCTGTTTGACAATTTTTATATAGGTCAGCTCACCAGCGGGCCTTCTCATATAATGTTTTATTGGGTCAGCTCTCTAGCGGGCCCTCTCATATAATGTTTTATAGCGTCAGCTCACTAGCGGGCCTTCGCATATAATGTTTAGGATGGTCAGCTCCGCAGCAGACCCTCACCCATAATGTTTTAGATGGTCGGCTCAGCGCACGTTTCCCTCTTAATCATGGCCCCAGTTCAGAAAAATCGAGGAAATTTTTGGGAGAATTTGGCTTTGCGCACGTTTCCCTCTTAATCATGGCCCCAGTTCAGAAAAATCGAGGAAATTTTTGGGAGAATTTGCCTCTGCGCACGTTTCCCTCTTAATCATGGCCTCACTTCAGAAAAACCGATGAAATTTTTTGCAGAATTTGCAGATGATATACAAGTAAATATACAGCAAATACTGTTTGGTAACAATTTTTCGCCTAAAGTCGTTTTTATTTTCCTTTTTGTGTGTTTTACGGTCAGTCTGTAAAAATGGCGTACTACGGGCGAAAGATCGTTCCCAGTAGCGATGTTGGAGTCCAAGATGCATCCAGACATCCTCCCTATGCTGTCCCTGAACCATTTCTGTGGTGTTTCCATCATTTTCTGCCCTTTTCCTATGGACCAGGCACCCTCCCCTCATCAGAGCAGGGGGTGCCTGGTGTAATGCTCGAGTCCTCCCATTGACTTCAATGGGGCTCGGGTGCTCGGCCGAGCACTCGAGCCTCCGGGGGCGCTCGGTCAGAGCACCCGAACACCCGAGCATTGGGGTGCTCGCTCATCACTATTATTAACATGTAAAAATATAAATGAAAAATGTGGCCACACAGTGACGGGTTTATGGCCACATTTCACATTACATGTTGTTTCTTCAGGAATTTTCCCATTAAAAACAACCCGTTGTGCTGTGTCCATATTTTTTTTTTAATATTCTCTAATTTTAATAAATGTGTTTGGATGAATTGATCTCCCATTCACCATTTCTGCAGAAATGTTGCCTGAACTGGGGTAGGATACAAATACCTTTGTTGCTGAATGCCAGTTTGTGTCATTCACAGATGTGCTTATTATTCATTACATATATTATGTTACTGGAGATTTATATTGAGAACTGCACCATAAGGAACAAATAAAAAGTCTAATTGATTAAAATTGGATTTTTAACTCTTTGACTGCTAGATAGTTTTCCATTGTATTGTTAAGGAATATAATGTATTATTAATTGATATTTTTTTCACCTCTTTAACACATCTTTGTGCATAACTCCCACCACTCTCAGCCAGCTGTTGTACAGATGTGGATGATAGAAGTTGTAATTCAAAAGCAGCTGGAGGGCCAAAGGCTGTCAACCTCTGAAATTTCCATAGACAACCACAATGGGTTATGGATGCTGCACTAAAACATTTGTATCATGTTTGAATATGTTTTAATATTTGGAAACTCCTCTCCTGAAACCCTGGATTTGACCATGTGTTGCTCCACTGCTCTCATATAAAGTAATGCATTGAATACAGCTCTGGAAATCAAAGGGTTAAAGATTAATGACAAAAGGTTCTTGGTCATTGATCTGGCATGGCCTGGTTGAAAATTGGTCCTGCAGAATTTGTATCTGAGAGCATGCTATTTGATGTCATTTGTGTCTGATCCTCAAATCATTGTTCTTTCTCAGTATGGCTCTGAAATGGCAGCTATCATGTGATAGTTGCCATCTTGGCAGGCCTCCCCTGGAAGAAGGCCTTCAGAGGAAGCTGGCACTATTATGAGGCCAGAGAACCAGCTGGAGAGCCAAACAGGGCTGCGACTGCTATTATTAGAGTGAACAAACTGCAAGACTTTGAAATCTCGTACTTCAGTGATTTGGGGTCGGAACTGCTACTGTCACAGCCTGATAATGATGGGTTTCTAACTCAACAATACAGTCTATGACTCTGTGTGCACAGCAAGTAAAGCTTGTGGCTTGAACCACAGACTGATTTTGCCCAGCCCTTACCATCTGAGTGGGTACATTTTCTGACACAGAGCCATTTCTGGGCTGCATATCACAACCCCTGTAATTCGTTGCGTACCCCTCTGGCACTCAAAGGTTAATGGAAAAAAGTTTGGACACCTCTACCTTAAATGCTAGAGAGGTTGCAAACACATATAGTATCCTCACATCCTAACTGAATTTTAATGGAAGATATGAGCATTTTACGGTTTATACAGAAATAGGATTTGATTTACATTAAACTAGAAAGTTGAGCCAGAGTTCATTTTAAAACTGGAAGAATTTGAAAAAAAAAATACAATGCACATTTTGTATAAAGAAAAATGAAGCAGGTCTGGTCCAAAAAAAAAACAAACAAACAACAAAAAACGGCACTATAGGGACACTTGTCTTCTGATTTAAATGATACCTTTAACCCCTTGATTGCTAGAGAGGTATCCAGTGCATTGCTACTCCCAGAATTGATGCACTTTGTATTTATACATAAGAATCTGTGGGAGCAGTAGCTATACTGGGTAGGCACAGGGGAGGGCTGGCAGGTTTTAGCCTAGGGGGCAATTGAAATCAAGTGGTCCATCTCTACTATCGCTCCAGCCTACCATCCCAACCCAACCCCCTTTTGTTGATTTTATAATTGCAATTAATATTGTGAAGTAGCAAAAGTGCCATTTAGTAATTTAATGCTGGTTAATGAAATGTAACTCTTTGAATGCCGGGGGGGTATACGTCGAATACCCTCTCTGCCACTCAAAGGGTTAATCCTCTGGTCAGATGGTGAGGGAGGAGTGAGCCTGTCCTGGGTGCACAATTCTTAAATAGATTTACAATCTGAGTAATGTCGCTTTGCAGTGGACTTCTTCTCATGTAGCAATAACACGAGTGGTAAGATTGCAAAGCAATTAATAAAGGTATAATAATGTTTCCCAATAAAAGCAGCTCCAATTAATCTTCATAGTATTTGGGCCATGGAGAGTGTTATTTCAATACTGTCACAGTTGTAGTTCAAGAGTAATTGAATGCTAAAGTATCCGCCTCCCGCCCCTT
Organism: Rhinophrynus dorsalis; assembly: GCA_037306005.1. Classification (NCBI taxonomy): domain Eukaryota; kingdom Metazoa; phylum Chordata; class Amphibia; order Anura; family Rhinophrynidae; genus Rhinophrynus; species Rhinophrynus dorsalis. The sequence continues at coordinate 306,447,257 of CM074720.1, read as the reverse complement.
TTACTGATGTAACACTGCTTACCTCAGAGCAGCAAGACTGTCCAGATGGATCACAGGGAGGGACAATCTTCAGTGAGCATAAGGAAAAAAACAGAAAAACCTGTCAAGAGGGCCAGGGTTTTCCTTATGCGCACAGAAAAAGATTGTCCCTTGCTGTGAGCTGTCTGATACTAGGACCAGGTTCCACATCTGTGGGAAGGAGGCTTACACTAGGTAAAAGGGGCAGGAGGGGTATACTTTATCATTGAATTGCTCTTGAACTACAACTCTGACAGTATTGAAATAACACTCTCCATGGCCTAAATACTGTGAAGATTAATTGGAACTGCTGTTTTTATGAAACATTACTATCCCTTTAACTTTGAAATAGTTTTAATATTCTATCTAATTATTTTTGAAATACAACAAAGCTTACAATTGAAACAGCTACACTAGTGATACCACTATATATTTATTGAAATAGAATACACTAATGATACCAAAGAGTTTGCAATTGAAATGGTGCTACACTATTTATTCCACAGAGCTTAAACCTGAAATAGGTCTACACTATTGATAACACAGAGCTTAAAATCAAAATGTGGCTAAATTAGTGATACCACAAAGATTATAAGTGAAATGGAGTTACTAGCAATACCACAGAGCTTAAAGTGAACATTCACATCCCAAAAAAATGTGAGCATTGTTTTTAATCACTAAAACAATATTAGCGCTGGATTTAGTTTTTTTTAACCTACCTACGAGTGGAGATATTTATCCTTAGAATGTGCCATTTCTGCATTGTGTGGCACCCTGTATGTGCGGCACAAAGCCGCAGGAGTTCCCACCTCACTCCCAGCTGCCCCAGGGAGTGCGTTCACGCTTCCCTTCGGGGCTGTATTTTTGTGGGCTAACATTACAACAAGCTCCGTTTACCATACTACTGAGGTCAGTAGAATGGTAAACAGAGCTTGTTGTAACATTAGCCCTCAAAAATAAAGCTCCAAAGAGAAGCGTGAACGCACTCTCTGGGCCAGCTGGGAGGAGCTGCTTAATAGTGACTCCAGTAGGGAGTTAGTCAGCCAGTACTTAGTAACGGAATCGGATACTCAGCCAGGCCAGGTCGGTACACATGGAGGTAGTCAGCCAGTCCAAGGTAGCAACTAAATCGGATCATAGGAGCGCCAGGAATCTAAACGTAGTCAGGCGAGCCGGGTCATACATGGAAACAGGAACAAGTAAAACTAATCGCAAGATACAGTTACACCACGAAAGGGCACCGGTAGAATGACAGGAGGGAGTATATAAAGGCAAACCTTGGGAGGAGTCACCAACACAGAGCCAATAAGAATAAGGCCAGGGTAAACCCGGAAGTAGCAATGCCGCTCAGTCACTGAAATCACGGGGACTGTGATGGATCAGGATCAGAGAGATAGTGCCCTCTAGGAGATGCTGCCACTCCTTCAGAGCCAAAATAATGGCCAACAATTCTCTGACCCCGATTTGGTACACCATCTTATGTCAGAGACATTGCTATGATGGGGAGGAAATGGTTAATTTTTCTTTTAAACCAGATTCTCTAAAAGTCTGTTGTTTAGATGTGTGTAAATGATCGCATGTTAAAACAATGGCCTTTGTTTCAAGGTAGGGGGTGAAAATAACTGAATGTCATTTATGGAGATACACTATTATGTGCTAGACACAAAGTCTAAAGGAAGATATACTCCCATATTGACCTTGTGTCCATTCTTATCTTATGATATGAAACAGATCCAGATGCCATATGTAAAATTTTAATGTGAAGTAAGAGCGACATCTCCAGGCTAAATAGCGTTATTACTAGTGATTTGGAATTTTTCCATAATAATATGCGTGATGCCGCTGCATAATGAGATGGATCTCTATCCAATCAGAGGAGATTCTAATAAAGGTAATTTTACATTATAAATTTGTTAGTTTTGAGAGAGAGGGGCTTTTTCCTCTTGGTTCCTGGCTCTTCAATTCCTGCTATATACCTGGCTGCCTGCTAAAGAAATCCTAAGAAATCCACACTTATTGGACTGATAAGTATATATCTTTCCTTATTTAAATTCTGCAAAATTCAGAATCAAATATATGTTTCTTCTATATTTGAAGATACTTCATTTTTCTTATAATTTGTCTTAATTGGACTGGCCAGCCATTTGGGATCAATTATAATAAGCTATATTAGCTGTAGTAATTCTGAATTAAGCGGAATTCATTAATCTATTGGTAAATTGTTATATTTTGCCAGATAAGTGTAATATAGTTAAATAGCTTGGTTTATATATTAGTTAATATAATTCTTGGTGTTTCTAGAACAATATATTGTGTTTCTGGAAAGATTATATAGCTAATATTGATCTGGGGAATTCTTTGAATTTATTTTAAATGCTATTTGTCTATTTCATTTGTGGAGTTTCTTTGGATTTCTTTGTGTGTTTTGGGTCTAAACTTTTGTACAGTGAGAAGTTTATTTAAACCTCAGACTAGACAAAAGAAGTTGCCATCTTGGGTGTGGCATACTATATTTGTAGGTGGATCAACCCTTGGAGTACCGTATAGGTTTTACATAGGATTGCTATGGTCATGTGTATGATATATGTTGCATGAAGTTTGGTATACTGTCTAGACATATATTATTTAATTGATTCTGAGTATATTCTTGGTATAATCTATTATTATTGACTATATTAAATGTAATTTATATGTTTTATTCAGAAGGTATGCAATATTTGAAATCGGTAGATAATTTTAGTGATCTAAATCTGGGGTTTTATTTCAGTTAGTTTCTCTAAATTTGGTTATTATATATGGTATAAGGAAATTGTCAGAGGACCCGGCTTAATATTATAGTTTGCTCACCTGACAACATACCTTAAACCTCAATTAGCATAGTTTATACAATTTCTAGGGCAGAGGTATTCATACATGTTACTGCTAACTGTATTTTAATTAATTATAGGATCGTTTATCCGTTTCTATGTTGCTGGGTTCAGTTATTGTTATTTAATACCGCTGAACATACCTATGTGTGGTTAACCCTTCAATTGCTGGTAATCCTAATGGTGATAATTGTGGATTAAGTTACTGTATTGTAATTGCTGGTCACTCATTTATATCATTGTTTTTTACACTTCATATATAGTATATTGCAGGGCTCAAAATTTCAAGTCCTGAGCTACTAGCCAGGCATGAAAAGTTACTTGCCACCAGTTTCCATGTCTAGCCCCACCCATATGCCCGCCTTTAACCTCACCCATATTCCCTCCTAAACACAGGAACACCAGGGTGGGAAAGAAGGACAGAGGGATTTTGGTCTAAAAGAGAGACTGTCCCTCTTAAAGAGGGACACTTGGAGTGTGGCTAAGCAATGTGTTGTGTATCACTGGCATTCAAAGGGTTAACGCTTCACAAGAAGTTCTCATCAATTGTGCATATGTACAGATTAGCATCCTAGGAGTAACTTTCTCATCAATAAGCAAAAGGGCAAACAAAATATACCCAATTACCTTCCAGTTGACAATGGGAAGAAGGTAATTGGGTATACTTTGTTTGCCCTTTTGCTGACTGATGCTAAAGTTACTCCTAGGATGCTCAGGGCAGGCCCAAGACGTTGTGCTGCCTGGGTCCAAGGGTGAAATGCTGCCCACACCGGAACCACACCCACATTGATTATGTTATATAATGATAATTAATGAAACTTATCAGGAAGTGAGAATTTTATTTACTACTCTTAGACTTCTCTTTGCGCTGTTTTTTTTACTTCTCTTTTCTACATACTTAACCAAGCCCAACCCGAGGGGATTTCGGGAACCAAATAGCAGCAGGGATGTCTATAAGAGAATTTTGCCTGAGAGACAGGCGCATTACTCTTTATTTACTACTAGCAATAATGGCACAGCATTGCCCATGTGATTTAACCCTTTGAGTATCATAGGACTATCCAATGCAATGATTAACATAGTGCTTTTGTGTCCCTCTTGTACAGACAGGGTTAAATGTTGAAGTGGAAAAGATGTATCCAATGCATTGCAATGTGTAGGATATACATCTCTGGGACTGAAAGGATTGAAAAGTAAACTAAAAAAAGATGAGATGATTAGTCCTCTGGCAAATAAACGATTAACCCTTGCAGTGTGTAAGATAAGAGGCATCCTTAAACACACACACAGGTTATTTTGAAGGCTGACATTAAACCTTTGAGTGGCAGAGGAGTGAGCAACATGTATTTTCACCTCTCTGACACTGAATGGGTTAAGTGTGTAAATGCTGGTGCACTATATACATTACATTGGTGGGTAGTAGTAATGAATCATGCTGACCTCTGTGCTCTTCACCCGCTGCTGTCTCCAGCACATGTTTATCTCAGTCTGTGCCGGGAAAGAAGCTGCTTGCTGTCAGATACAGACTGACTGACTGAGAGGCTCCGGGGGAGAGTAGTAGAGGCAGCAGAAAGGGGCGTGAGTGATATATCAGCACTGGGCAGCAAGGTAATCCATGAGCAGCGTTTACACCCTTAACCCTTTCAGTGCCAGGGGGTTGGGAATGCATTGCAGCTTTGAGTCCATACACAATAACTATCTATATACCGGTGTATGTACCGACAGCCAATAGGTACCTAACAATCTGGAAGTTCCACTCCACACGAAAACCAGTCATAAAGAACCGTCACATGGCTCAGGCTACTTTCCTTCTGATGGCTATCGATGCTTTACGTTAACCCTTTGAATGCCAGAGAGGGGTATGATGCACTGCATTGCAATGTGTTAGATACTTCTCTGGCACTCAAAGGGTTACAAGTTACATGCTTGACAATGTTTCTGTGCACTTTTGCAATTTTACATTACCGTTTAGTGCTATGGTGGGCAACGCAAGGCTCCACCTGATGGCACACTACAGCTCACATCATTCCCCACCAGCCTTGGCTGAGGATGATGGAAACTGTAGTCTAACTTCAAGGGAGGCAGCGGTGGGCATGTTTCTTAAAATGCAGTTCACTATGCTCCTGTATGAGCAATCAATCTTCCTCCGTTGACAGAGTTATAGAAACTGTATACATGCGAGTCTATGTATGCTACAGTTATGTGAGCAGTGTACAGAGGTTATGTGGGTGATTAGCAGAAATCTCCAATATGGAGGCTTTACCACAGCTGTTGTTCTTCCACTGTTACACTCCATTTGTCTGCCGAGGAGCGGAAGGAGGTTTTAGCTAAAGGTATTTTGTGTGTGTATGAGCCGTTCATTTTTTTCCCTATACCTTCTAAGGATGGAGTCGGCATGAATAGTATCCTGGATGCTAATATATTGATGAGCACCCTCCAACCCCCCTCCCAACGAATTGAACAGGCTCTGCCGCGATCAGTCACTAGTTTAACCGCTCAGCAGCATGGTGCATCTGTATGCTGCTGGAGACTGTGTAGTGTGTAATTTCCACTCGCCCTTACTCAATTTCTCCTCGCCAAATGCGAGCAGGTGAGTGGAAATTTTGAGCCCTGGTATATTGTATTTAATAAATTATATATATTTTTGCACAAATATGCAGGATTGATTATTTTAATCAATTCTTTACTGTGAAGTAGCGTGTCAATACCTAATATAGTGTAAAGTTCTCAAATTTAATTTTATCTATTTATGTGAAGGTATCCAACCTAATAGGTTCTCTTGTTTAACCCCTTCTTGGATATTACCTTCGACACTCAGCTTTGGACAGCTTTTTCGAGAAATAGCCACATGGGGGTAAAACTTCACCAGGAACTAAGCGTTGAGACAAAAGAGTGCCCACTCCAATCTCGGAAGCGTCCACCTCCAGGGTAAAGGGCAGGAAAGGATTCGGGTGTTCCAGAATCAGGGTTGAAGCAAATGCTGCCTTCAGTCTTTTGAATGCCATTATGGCCGTCTGGGACCACGCAGTGGTCTTGGCACCTTTACAGGTCATGCCCATCAGAGGTTTGACAATAGTGGAGACATCTTTAATACATTTCTGGTAATAATTTGCGAACCCCAGAAATCTCTGGATCGCTTTGAGTCCCATAGGATGAGGCCACTCCACTACTGCGGACAATTTCTGGGGATCCATAGCAAACCCAGATGCAGAGATAATATACCCCAGAAATGTCACTTGTGGTTTGTGGAACTCACACTTTTTGAGTTTACAGTACAGGTTGTTTTTGCTTAATAGGCTCAAGACCTTGGATACATCCGACCGATGGGTCTCCAAGGATGAGGAGTGAATCAAGATGTCATCCAAGTACACCACCACACAACTATGTAAGAGTTCTCTTAGCATGTCATTTATGAACTCTTGAAAGACAGCTGGGGCATTGCCGAGGCCAAATGGCATCAAGAGATATTCTTAATGCCCATTAAGTGTATAAAAAGCTGTCATCCACTCATGACCCTGCTTTATCCGAACAAAATTATAGGCAGCTTTTAGGTCGAGTTTTGTAAAATACTTAGATCCTTTGACACGGTTAAAGAGTTCGGTAATTAGGGGAATCGGGTATGCGTTTTTAACAAATATTTTGTTAAGCCCATGGAAATCAATACATGGACATAGCTCGCCGTCCTTCTTTTTAACAAAAAAAAAAATCTGGCCTTTGCAGGAGATGATAACTTACGGATGATGCCTCTGACCAGCGCATCAGAAACATACTCCTCCATGACTCTGTTTTCCTCTACCAACAACGGATAGACACGGCCCCTAGGAGGTGATGTGCCAGGCACAAGCTCCAGCACACAATCGTATGGCCTGTGTGGTGGTAAGGCCCCGGCCTGGCTTTCACTGAACACCTCCTTAAATGGTAAGTACTCCTTAGGTAATGCTGGAGAGGAAGCATTAAACAGTCTCACAGGACAGGAGAGACATGATTCATAACACTGTGGAGACCAGGCCAAAATGTTGCACGTGCCAATCCATCCTAGGATTGTGCCTCTGTAACCACGTGAACCCCAGCACAATGGCGTATTGTGAGGAGTTAATTACCTGAAACCTCAGGGTTTTGGTGTGAAGGGCTCCCACCTTCAGAGTTAACAGAGTGGTCTCCTGCGTAATGTGAGATGGTAGCAGGGGTCTACCATCAATAGCCTCCATGGCCAGTGGAAAAGAGTGGGACTACAAAGGAACCTCTTTACTGGCCGCAAATTCCACATCGATAAAGCAACCCGCAGTACCTGTATCGAGTAGTGCTGGCACAGAGACCGACTTGTCCCCCCAAGAGATGCACACCCTCAACATGGGTTTATTAGAAACATTTTCTGCAATATTTTCTGCATTTTCTGCAATATGCCATCTAAGATCTGTCCCTGACACGATCTTGGGTGTGAGTGTTCTCCTGGGCGTACTGGGCAGGACCTCAGCCTATGTCCTGGTTTGTCAGAGTATAGACATAGTCCTTCCCTCCTCCTGAAGGTCCTCTCCTCCTTTGTAAGTTGGCTAGCACCCATCTGCATAGGTTCTCCCCCCTCAGAGGCAAGTCCAGGAGATATGGGAGGTGAGGGAAGATAGGGTGGGCCAGTATTATGAGGAGAAAGTCTGTCCGGAGCCCTCCACAGGCTCTCCTTAAACAAGGGTAGTTCTGAGTCTAGTATCTATAAGGATACAGAACGAAATTAACTCATCCAGTACGTTAGGTAAATCACGGGCTGCAATTTCATCCTTCATGGAATCGTTAAGCCCCTGGAAGGAGGCGGCTGGCGAATGGTTAATAGGTTCTTCGAAGCCAAGACCACGCAGCCTGGCATGTCAAACACACTTTTGAACGACTTCACAAACTCTGAAGTTATGCACAATTGGTTTATCAGTCTCCCATAAAGGATTGGCCCATGCCAATGTCTTGCCCGTGAGGAGAGAGATAAGAAAGCTGACCTTACTGCTCTCAGTTGGAAAGGCATGCGGCACCGTCTCCAAATATATGCCAATTTGGCTGTGGAACCCACAACACGATTCTGGGTCTGCCCCATACCGCTATGGGGGCTGAGCAGAATCAGACAACCTCTTGATTCTGCCTGCATCAGGAGAGGTAGGAACCACTGTGGGTTTATTCGATCGAGATGCGCAGTGCGTAGCAACAAGGTATGTAAGGCAAAAGACAATTGATTAATACGTTAATCTTGTGTGTCCATCCTATCCAAGATGCTTTGAAAAGCTGAATTACTATTACTGTCTGTATTCATGGCTCTTGCGTACTGTCATGGTTCCCAGGAATAAACCAGGAGTCAGTACTGTAAAGTAAAGATGGACAGACAGGCCAAGTCATACACAGTTCAGGTAGTCAGCCAGAGCCACAGGTCCGCACCAGATTGAGTGTCCACTACACAATGGAAGCAGGCAAAAGAGTAGTCAGACAGAGCCACAGGTCAGCACCAGAATGGATGGTCAGACAAGCCAGATCATACACAGAGCCCAAGGGAAACAGAACTTTATTGTACAACAACGCAAGGGCAACTGAATCAGAACTCAGTCTGCCCTTTAAACCCCTCCTCAGGAAGTAGGTAGGAGGAGCAGCTCAGAGGGAGGAAGTAGTTAGGAGGAGACGACAGGAAGAAAACACATAAAACAGAGGCCTGCTGCATGCTTGAAGCCTCGCGCCTGTAGATGACGCTGAAATCAAGGTGAGGTGTAACAATATGGTACATAGCTATGGGAATATTTGTATAATGCTTGGTGTACTTTTGTACTTTTTTATATTTTTAACCCTTTGAGTTCCACAGGGGTGAGCAATGCACATTTCTATGACACTCAGTGCTGTCCATGGTGCTGAAAGCATTCTGTTAACTCCCCATAGGAAAGTACAGGGAGATCCCAATCTCAGGTTGGTGAAGTTGAGACTGTGAACTCCGATAGCAGAGACTGCTATTGGATTTAGTGACTGTGTTGAAGTGTCACATTAACATATCAACACGCCCCCTTGCATACAAAACTGTCTCATTATTCATCATTTACTTAAGGAAATAAGTCATAATGTTTAATTTCCATATGGAAATAGGCCATTGTCAAAGTGATGAATGAAAATTCGTAAACCTGTCAGATGGATGTCAGCATGGGCATATATTTGTTGGAGTGAAGGTGATGTGATAATAGATGAGAGTTGGTACCGTGTTAGCCATAGAAATACAGGAGGCAAAAATGTAGTAAAGTTGATACCTTTATTGGCTAACTAAACAGATTTAAAATGCAGGCTTTCAAGACTTCTTAGGTCTCTTCCCCAGACATGTTATACAGATAAAAATGAAAACTTGTCTCTTAAATACAAGTACACATTACATTGTTTATAATGGAAATCAGATAAGAACGTTAGTCCAGATACTGATTCTTTGATCAGTCAATGGTAGAGGAAATAATTTAAATTGCATTCTTCCTCTGAGTCCAGGTATTTATGATCCCAGAGGGACTGTCATAAAAGTCAATTCACAGTGTGATAATGTGACAGAAACTCTCTGTCTCTATTCAGCCCATAAGTCAATGAGTCAAATTGTAGCATTAATTTTACCTCCCATAAATGTCTGTCCCTCTGAGTGCGAAATTGTCCCATCAGTACAGTCAGTCTAATGTCCCTGACACTGTGCCCACTTTGGCCAAAATGTTCTCCCACTGGTGTCTCTGTCTTTTTGTTGTTAATGCTGGATCTGTGGGAATTAAACCTCTTATGTAATTTCTTTCCCATTTCTCCCACATAAAGAGCTGTTGGGCATTTTGCACAAATGATGAGGTATATTACACTGGATGATTTGCAGGGGAAATTACTGTTGATCTTAAGGTGTCACTGGGTGTTCGGTATGGGTATCTTGTCTGTGGTGTAAATGTGTGCACAGGTTTTACACCTACTTTGTAGGCAGGGTAATGTGCCATTTTTTGTATTTTTGTTCAGGGCACTCCTTACCATCAGTTGTTTTAAATTGGAAGGCTGTCTGAAGGAGAGTAAGGGAGGCTGTGGACATATGTTCTTAAGTCTTTCATCTGTTTGTAAGGTTGCTTGAAGTTCTCTTGATATTTTGCGCAGAGCTTCAACCTGGGCGTGGTAAGTGGCACACGGCTTCCCTTATGCTGTTCTTTGTAGCTCAACAGATCTTTTCTTGGTATGCGATTAGCTTTCTGTATCTGACTGTCAATAATCCTTGCACTGTAACCCTGTTTTGTAAAGTCTCCTCTGAGTTTCTGGAGGTGCTTGTCACGGTCCACCATGTCAGAACAGATGTGATTGTATCTGATGGCCTGGCTGTATATGATGGAGGTCTTTGTGTGTTTTGGGTGAAAGCTATTGTTTTTCAGATAGGTTGGTCTGTCCGTTGGTTTACGGTACAGGGATGTGTGGATGGAGTTGTTCTGAATACTGATAGTCGTGTCTATGAAGTTAATGTTTGTGCACAAGTGTTAGACTGATACTGGGGTGGAATGCATTGTAATTTTTGTGGAATTTGAGAAGTTCCTCTTCACTGGTGGTCCAGATGATAAGAACATCATCTATGTAGAGGAGGTAGACCAGGGGTTTTGTCTGGCAGGTGGACAGGAAGTCCTCTTCTAACTTTGCCATAAACAAGTTGGCATATTATGGTGCCATTCGGGTACCAATTGCAGTCCCCATTTTCTGAAGGTAGCGGTCCTGTCCAAACTTGAAGTAGTTGTGTGTGTGTATAAAGTGTATGAGTTTTGTCACTGGTTCCGTGGCTGTGTTATTTCTTTCCAGATATTCTTGGCATGCTGCTATGCTATCCATGTGTGGAATGTTGTTGTAAAGGGATTCTACATCCATAGTGGCCAGGATGGTGCTCTCTGGAATGGGGCCCAAGTCTACTAGTTTGTTCAAGAGATCCATGGTGTCTTGAAGGAAGCTGGGTGTTTGTTTTACCAGGGGTTTCAGGGTATTTTCTACCCAGCCAGAGATATTCTCTATGAGTGTGCCAGTTCCTGAAATGATGGGTCTTCCCGGGTTTCCTTCTTTGTGTATTTTGGTAACATGTAGAAAGAGCCTGCTTTGGGATCCACTGGTATTAGGGGCCTTATCTGTTCTCCAGTGTTGGAGGGCAGTTCTTTTATCATCATGTTGAGTTGTTTTGCATATTTTTTTGTGGGATCCTCTTGTGATTTCATATAGTATCTTTCATCAGAGAGTTGCCTGCTTGCTTCTTGATTGTAGTCCTCAGTATTCATAATAACAACAGCCTTCCCCTTGTCCGCAGGCTTAATAATAATATCCTAGTTATTCTTTAGTGACTGTATGGCTTTCTGTTCCTTTCTGGTTAGGATGGGTGTTGGTTCACATTGTTTCTCCAGTATAGAAGGTGATGCGATGTCGTAGACACTTTAGTGAATACTATCAATGTGCCTATGACACTGTTCCGACAGGACATCAACGTTTTCAGCGTCTTAGAATTTTGTGAAATTAGTCCCAGCTCTGTGGTTTTATTCAGTTTATTTTTGTCCTTATATATCTCTTCTTGTGTTTCAATGGCAATTGGGAAAGTCTTTCTATTTATTCTACTATGACAATGTCAGCTGCTCAAATTCACAGAACCTTCTTCCCTCATGTTGCTCCTTCAAATTCCTTCATTGTGGGTGTGGTTTGATTATTATTGGGAGGTTTAAAGGAACCACCTGAATTTAGTGGCCCCGGAAAAATTTAGATAAAGTTGAAACTGCATTTTTAAGGTTTCTGAGGCTACTTACTAGTGTCAGAGGTAGGCTAACCAATGCTCTATTTATTAAAAAAAATATAACTTTTTCCCATCTGGGAGGCACTGCCCCTTTAAAGATAAGAAGTGGTTAATTCATTGAATGGAATTAACCTTAAAGGGATAGTAATGTTTCATAATAAAAGCAGCTCTAATTAATCATCATAGTATTTGGACTTTGGAGAGTGTTATTTCAATTCAGTCAGAGTTGTAGTTCAAGAGTTATTCAATGACAAAGTCTCCCTCTTCCATCCATTTTACTGATGTAACACTGTTCAGCCAGATCAGAAGGGAGGTGCCCAGGTAGACTGCAGAGAGGGGCATTCTTCAATTAAGATAAGGGAAAAGCCTAAAAAACTTGTCAAGGGGGGCAGGGTTTTCATTGTTTTCATAGAAAGAAGATTGTCCCCTGCTGTTATTTGTCTGGTCTTACAACCAGATTCCACATCTGAGAAGAGATGGCTTACACTTGGTAAAAGGGGCGGGAGGGGAAACTTTGCCTGTGAATATCTCTCAAACCATAAAGGTTTGAGAAATAAGACATATCATTCTTCATGTTTTTTTAATGCCTACAAAATAAAATAAAGATAAAATGAAGTATTACTATCTCTTTAAAGAAAAGCGCATAGTACCCACTCAGCATTAGATGAAAAGAACAGAAAGTAGTCAAAATCTGACTTAATTTACACTGCTATTTAAAGGGATAGTAATACTTAAAATGTAAAAAAAAATTTGTTGTAGGGTTTATCCCCCTGAGTAAAACAAGAGTACTCCCACTGCTGAAAGGTGTTTCATTCAAAAGTTATTAATTTTTAAAGTTGATTTTTTTATGTGCAATATCACAGTGGCCTGAAATTGTACAGTGGCGCTGTTGCTACACCATCCTATGGAGATTTATGGTCCCGGGACCAGAGCTGTCCATAGGATCGTGTAGCAACAGAGTCACTGTACAATTTCAGGCCACTGTGATATTGCACCTATAAAATTCAACTTTGAAAATTAATAAGTTTTGAATGAAACACCTTTCAGCAGTGGGAGTACTCTTGTTTTGCTCAGGGGGATAAACCCTACAACATATTTTTTTTACATTTTAAGTATTACTATCCCTTTAATAAGAACAAAATGTTAACCTTTCAGCTATACATGGAGAGCTCTGTAAGCAAGGGGTCAGGGACTGGCAATATCAGCATTATGCTGTAAATAAACAGTTATTAAAATTACAGCTATATTAATCTATTTTTTTTACTACAAATTATATTCACTTTATGATGTTTTTCCAGACTCAAGTCTCAGAAAAGGTGTTGAGCTTGTTTTGTTTCCTTAAATAGATATTCCAATTACTTACACTATACACATATGCTTTCTTGACCATTTATTTATTTAAAAATGTTTTTTATATGGTTACTAATTAAATAACAAGACAAAGATGAATACCAAGCAGTATGATTGCATATTTAACAATTATATTTTAGGAGTTTGAATTAAATATAGAAAGCTAATTAACTATGATGTGAGAGGTGCTTAGAGTTCATAGTCTCATACCGACATTAATTTAGGAATTTGCATGCAGATTTAAAATTTTGAACTTTTTCATCTGACCTTTAGTGATTTCTTTGGTACAGTAATTTACAATTGTGTTTGGTCTGGCTACAATCCAAAATGAATTGACCTCAGTTTTTATATCAAAGAGGTATAGCGAGAATTATAGGGTGCTGGAGATCACTCTAACGTTCAAACATCAAAGTGCTTTAACACAATTTCAGTACGTACATGCATAGCCCATCAAGCTCAACCTTTCACTGATCCTCTTTCTGCTGAACCAGAAGAAAAAAAAAAAATGGAAGCAATTTCCAATTCGGTACTCAATTCCACGGTATGCATTCATGCTTGCAATGTTTTCTTAATCCATCACAGCTGATTGTGCCCTTTTTGGATTGATTTAAAAAATATTCACTTCTTCCTTATGGTCTCTATTGGACCGGAAGAATAGAAACTGAAACAGAGATTCAGTTGTGTTAATGATCTTCACTGGCCCCTTTATCAAAGTATAATCCATATTTCTTATATGCCTACTCATCTAGGCACAGTGGAAATTTGGACTGAAATCATAAAAACACAAATAAAATAATACTCCTTGTACTTGTTACCTTTTCCTGAGTCCCATGTTTCCTTTTAGGGGTGAATTTTAGGATCTATGGTTTTTTTCAATCTATGCTAAACTTATGGTAAAAATAGTGAAATTATAACATTTTTTACAGCTTAAGTTTATTAACCACTTGAATGCCAAAGGGGTTACTGACACAGAGGGATGTTAAGGATTACTGGAAAGAAACACAATAGCCCTTAACCCCAAGACATACGGGGTAAGAGAGCTAAGTCGTTACCACTCAGTACACAGTGAAAGGATTGTATCAGATGAAGTCATTGAGCCTTTGTTGATGTTTTACCTCCAAACTTATGGCAAGGGGTTAGAAAGAGTAAGAAAGATCCATTTTTATGTATATTGGGTCGTTATATCCCCTTCATCAGTTTTACCCTTTTTTGAAGTTCATGGGTTCACCAATCCCCATATATAGGACTAGATCCCATTACAACCAGAAATATTTGCCTACTGGCTTTTTTTTGTTTTGGCAGATATTTTCATATACATATGCTACATATACACTAAATGGAAAACAATTTGGGGAATACTCATTAGAAAAAGATTTACTGCTGAGTTGCAAGGGCAGCAGGATGCTGATGAGCAAGCTAGTGTGCCACACACCTCCGTGGATACAGTGAGAATGGGATCCAGTGATACAGAACTAGAACAGATTCCACTTGAAAGCAGCAATACTCCTGGTCCTAGGTGCAGTGCTGATTCTGAGGCAGCAGCAGCAGAAACATCATCCTCTGGATAGAAGAGAACAGCAACACGGCTTCTTCAAGATGGAAGTAGATAACATGTTCTAGTTTATTGATGAAACAAAAAAATAATAAAAAATTTTATAGAGGAGTACACATATCACATCCAGGGCAGGTCAGGTGTTTTTGGATGTGATATGTGTACTCTTCTACACCACTTTTTATTATTTTTTTGATTAATCAACTTGAACATTTTATCTACTTCCGTCTTGGAGAAGCCGTGTTGCTGTTCTCTTCTATACCGTATGATGTTTGCATCAGAGGCGGACTCTCAGATTATGTGCACCGGCCACCTGTTTTGACCACAGGTTGTTTACCTGAAGCAGAGTAGTCTTTTCCGGTTTCATTCAAGAGTGGGGTTCCACTACAGAATCGGATCCACAACCATGCGGGCCCAAGTCCCACATAGCACGCGGATCCGACCCCAGTTGAAGCAAGGCCGCCGAGCCTCCAGCTATCCGAGCAAGTAATCTGAGCAATAGTTGAAACCCGAATCTGTTGGCCAACCAACCAGACCAGGACGGGGTGCCCCCCACTACGGCCTCTCCAGAGGCATTTATTTGACTCCTCTCCAGGAGAACAACCTGGACCAGATGGAGTAAAAACCAGCAAGGGTACCATTCATTGTTGCATGGAGACGTTCCGAAGCCGCCATCGACTGAACCCTAGTGATCCACATATCAAGAGAAGGAGGTCTACCCTCCCTCCACAATAAGGGAATAGTTAGTTTTGCTGCATTTGAAAGAAAATAGAATAGATGCAATCTTGACTTATCAAACCGAATGGAATCCGGGAAAATCGCAAAAAGAAAAAGTGACGGGTCACATGGTATAACAGCATGGAAGATATCAGAAAGAGCTTTGCCAACATCTGACCAGAAGGTTGACACATCTGGACATGTCCAGCAGATGTGGAAAAAGGTACCCCTATCCGACTTGCATCGCCAGCAGGTATCCGAAACATCCGGAAAAATTTGGGCAACACGATCAGGAGTTCTATACCAACGGGAGATCAACTTAAAATTAACTTCTTTCGACGCATAGTCATGAGCCGCACCATACAATTTGAAAAAGGTCAGATTCCATTGATCAACCGATAATGTCACGTGTAGATCCGCCTCCCATTGTGCTAGATAGAAAGGTTTGGTCAAAGAAACAGGAGAAGACAGGAGGGGGCGAATTCGAGACATGGTCTTGGTTCTAAGATGTCCCGCCTGGAGTTGCATTTCAAATTTGGTGAGTGAGCGAAGCCGAGGTCCTTTCTGGTGAACAGATTCAACAAAATGTTGCACCTGTCTATACTGCCAAAAATGGGATCTCGGTAGGGACTTCTGAAGACAGAGGTGTTCAAATGGGAGAAGAGACCCTTCCGGAAGTAATGCAGCTAGAGTGTCAATGCCCAGCTCTTTCCATAGCTTATAAGGACCATTTCGGACACCTGGTAAGAAGTGTATGGAACCATATATAGACAGAAGGGGGGAAGGGAAGGACGTCAGCCCAACCCTCTGTCCAACCCTATCCCATATCATCAGGGCATGGGAGAGAACAGGGTTGTCAGCCAAAACCCTCCTAGCCTGGGCTGGGGACTGCCACAACAAATTACCCAAATCCAAAGTGGGGCATGACGCCTGGGCTATAACAACCCATTCTTTCGGAGTATCCGCTAGACAATCTATTAGTGACACCAGTGCACAGGAATGGTAATATTGAAGCAAATCAGGCATTCCCAGTCCGCCTTGAGCAGGGGGTCTATAAAGATAGCTAGCTGCAAGTCTGGGTTTTTTATATGCCCAAACAAAAGAATTGATTGCAGACTGGAGAGTAAGGATCTCTCGAGTATGGAACTGTATTGGCAAAGTTTTAAAAAGATAGATCAGTTTGGGTAAAACTATCATTTTAATCAGATTGATTCTACCAGTCCATGAAACAAACAGACCATTCCAACGATGGAGATCCGTCTTGATTTGATGTGATACAGTCGCCAGGTTCTTAGATGGAATAGATCGGACATCAGAAGTAAGAAAAATCCCTAGATAACGCAACCCATCAGGACTCCATCGAAAGGGATATTGAGAACCTAGCCGGGCTCTCACCTCCTCGGGTATATTCAATGGAAGAATCTCAGATTTGGAATAATTAATACTAAAATTCGAAAGGGTGCCATATTCCTCAAAAAGCTCAAGAAGAGGAGGGAGAGAGGATTCGGGTGAGGAAAGGGTCAGCAGAATGTCATCAGCAAAACTAGACACCACTGTGTGGTCTGAACCAGAGAAAACACCTTGAATAAGCGGATGGTTCCTAATCAAATTTAAAAGAGGCTCCAGAGTTAGAACAAATATTAGAGGAGATAATGGACACCCCTGTCGGGTCCCATTACCAATATGGAAGGGCTCCGACAATTGTCCATTAATCAGAATCCGAGCTGAGGGACTGGTATACAAGCTCAGTATACTATGAAGGGCTCTATTCCCCAAACCCAGATAGAGAAGCGTTGCTTTAATGAAGGACCAATGCACCCTATCGAATGCCTTCTCCGCATCTATCGTAAGTAAGATCATAGGTAGAGCCTTCGACATGGCACTATGGATGATCATCAGTGCCTTAGTCGTGTTATCCCGGGTTTCTCTATTAGGGACAAACCCAGCCTGAGATTGATGTAGAAGCTTGTCCAGATAGCATTTTAAGCACTTCGCCCATAGTTACGCAAATAATTTCATGTCCACGTTTAGGAGAGAGATGGGTCGATAGTTTGAGCACTGAGTTGTATCTTTGCCCGGCTTAGGGATCAGAGTAATGTGGGCTTGAAGAGCCTGTCTAGGAAAAGCTGCCCCATCCGCTATCCCATTAAAAGCGTGAAGTATATGGGGGGACAATAGAGCTGCAAATTTTTTATAGTAAAGAGCAGTGAAGCCATCCGGCCCCGGACTCTTGCCCATCGGGATATACCGAATACCCCTGGAGACATCATCCAGAGTGAAAAGTTCCTCTAGGCTGGCCACTACCTCCTCTGGTAGCCTGGGGCACCCTGCTCGATGTAAGAAGTCCTGCAATCGTGCATCGCGTGCAAGAGCCTCTTGATCAGTCCCTGGAGGGGACAAATTGTATAACGAGTTGAAGTAGGAGTGAAAGAGCTCCGCCATTTTCTGAAAGGAGTATTGCATTGTACCATTAGAATCTCTAAGTTTTTCAATATACTGTTGTTTACGTTTAATCTGGACAAGCCGTGCCAAATGTTTACCACATTTATTGACATGCATATAATTCGAATACTTAGTCCATAAGAAAGATTTGTGAGTTTCCATCGCATACCACTCCCTAATCTGAGTACGAGTTGCAAGAATCTTGGTCATTATATCAGGTGAAACATCTGCCTTGTGTTGGATTTCCAGGTTGCGCAGAGTTGTCAAAAGTTTCTGCAATTCCTCAAGGCGGGATCTCTTGCGCTGTGTACCCAACTGAATAAAGGCACCCCGCAGGACACACTTGTGTGCCTCCCAGATCGTAGTCGGAGATACATCCGGCGTGGCATTTAAGGCAAAGTAGTCCGAAATGGCCTCACTCACCCTAGTCACTACCTTTGAATCGTTAAGAAGCAACTCATTCAATTTCCAGGAGGACCTACTGTTCCCGACCCCTTCCAGGCGGATCTTAATCCACACCGGTGCGTGATCAGACCACGTGATAGATTCAATAGATGCCTCCGTGACCAAGTGCAAGGAACGTTGGTCGATCAGAAAATAGTCGATACGAGTGTATCTGTCATGAACGGATGAGTAATAAGTGAAATCTTTAGCTTGTGCTGACAATAGACGCCATACATCCATCAAATGAGAATTCCGCAGCAATCTACCCCAACTCGCAATAGTCGTACACGGCAAGTGTGTAACTCCCGAGGAGCAGTCCAACGATGGATCCAGGGGCATATTAAAGTCCCCACCCAAGATGAGGTGACCCTCTTGGAATTCATCCAACCTCTTCAGAGTAGCAGAAAGAAAGCCAAGTTGGCCCGAGTTGGGAGCATAAACCGTGGCCAACGTGTATTTCACTCCCCCCAATAGACCCTTAAGAAAAATATATCTCCCCATATCATCACGGTCAACTTCGGAGGTCACCCATGCAACAGACTTATGAATCAGTATAGAAACCCCCCTTTTCTTTGTATTATCAGCACTCGTAGCATGCCAAGCATTTGTAAAATGCGAGGGATGATTTGAATTCTTGAAATGAGTCTCCTGGATAAAGACCACCTCAGCCCCAAGTCTATGGAATTCCCTCAATGCCTGGGAGCGCTTTTCAGGTACATTTAGGCCTCTGGCATTAATTGAGAGTATCTTAAGGTGGCGGGAGGGGCGAATGCCCCCGCCCTGGTCGACTCGGGGTGCCCTAGCCATCGTCGGACCCACTAGAGGCAACAAACAGCAGCTGTAAAATTACAAACTAAGAGGAAAAAGAAGGGGGGGGGAGAATAGAGATGAGGGGAAAAAAAAAAAAAAAAAGAGAGAGGGGGGGAGGGAACAGGTCGTAAAATAGAGCAATCAAAATTTGCAGGAGACCACAGAGAGTAACTTGGTCGCAAAAATCGTGTGCGGTCTGGAAAGACCCTGAAGAGTCACCCAAACCACTAAACTAGCACGAACGGGTCAAGTACAACCCCCAAGGGGGAGAAACAACGTAAAGTGCGTAAATGAAGATAGCTAGACATCGAGCCATCCTCTGCCTGAACCCAAATGAAATAGAGCATACATTTGGTAGCACTCTAAAAATAAAAATATAAATAATAATAATGAAAGCAATAATAAAAATATATCTCTGGGCAGCTCCGGGGAGAGCAGTCATGACATCCCATAAGCACCTTTGTCATATATGCCCTGTATTTATTCTCTGAGCCCTAAAGGCCCCCAAAGACCTCTACATTACCTGTCAAGACTATCAGCTCAAAAGGCAGATAATAACCTAGAAACAGTGAGATATACCTTGGGTCTAATACCTCAGTTCCCCTATCTATCATAACTCTTACCTCCTCCTCACCCATGACTTCTACCATGCCCTTCTCCAACATTTCTCCTCCACTTACCCTCACTCTCCAACTCACCCTCCTCATACCCCTCCTACATCGTCTTACTAACGTGTCTTTCATCTACTTCCCTTGTCTCAATTCTACCCTTCCTGTCCTCTTCTCCAGACATACCCCCACACTATCTATCCAACTCCTCAGCCCTCCTCTTTCCTGCTTCCACAGCCTATCAATAATCCATATCTTCCTCCAATTTTCTAAGTTCAAACTTCACACCCAAGGTTCTCCACTACTCTCTTTTGCTCAATTTCTATTGAGCAACCGCTTCCCAAGCCTACTCCATAAGCACACCAAAGGGGAACAATAAATGGGGGGATAACCAACACTGACAATGAGTAATCTGTAACAAGGTACATAACTTACGGGCCCAGGAGCTCCGGGGACCCCGCACAACACACCCAATTTCCCCTTACAATTCAATACAGAAAAGTGTGCTAACAGAATTCAATCCCATTATTATGCTAGGATGTCAGACTCTCCAAAGGAGTCCCCCCGCGTCCGAGGAAACCAACCGCCACAACCGACTCACGGCCAGAAGGGCACCCCAGACACACGGGGACATCACCCCAAGAGAGACCCAACATAGATCAGGAGGACAGCAACCTCACACGAAGCACCCCCAAGCCCCAGAGCCCTACATGTCCACATCACCCCGCCCAGGTAGTAACCTAGGCGAGAGGAGATGGACAGCAATCCCGGTCCAGCCCCCATTCCAGTACAGAATTCTAATAACAGTGGTACAATGCTCCACTAATCCAGAGGTCCCAAGCGCTGCATGTCCAATCGGGAATCCCCTAGATCACACCAGTATTGTAAACTGACCCCAAATAAACCCCTAAGAGGGGTGGGCCCCGTCATAATTCCATAGGACACAGCGCCTGAGAACTCCAGGGAGCATGACCCAATTTCCCAGTAGAGTCATACATCTAAACAGAATAAAATAAATATTATCCGTAAGTATAACCTATGAAACATTAGGGTATGAAAAAACATATAGTAACAAATAACATTAGAGTTCACCCTTCGTCAAATCTTCAGTGTCTCGGGAGCAGGGTGCAGCAACTGACAGACCCCACCGAGGTCCCCGGAAGGGGTTTCCAAGGGCCACGAAGCAAGTTCGGATAAGTCACAGGGATTCAGAATATCAGTCTATGGCAGGAAAGTCCTTTGCTGTTAGCCCATGTGATAGAATAGTCAGTCCCAGTCCGACTGTTGCGGAGCATCCCGTTGTCTCCCAGCGGCATGCTTGGTCTCCTTTTTAACTGGACTGAGTGTCGGAGAGCAGACCTTTGGTCTCTCCTCAGCACGCTCAGGAGAACTTCCAGTGTCGATGTTGTGACCACTATCAGCAGTAGGTCTGTCGGGAGGGCCAGTGATATTAAGAGTGGCATAAAAGTCACTGGCAGCATCTGGTGATCTCAGAATAGCAGTAACTCCCTGGTGCTGGGCGATAAGGGCAAAGGGCAAGCCCCATTTATATCTAATTTGAAGGGATCTCAGATAGTTGGTGACTGGTTTCATATCCCTCCGTTGCTGTAATGTGCTGGGGGAGAGGTCCTGAAAAAATTGCAATTCGTGGCCATTATAAACAATTTTATCCTTGTTTCTAGCTGCTCTCAGTACCTTCTCCCGCATCTGGAAGCTCAGAAAACAACATATAACATCCCTGGGAGGGTCGCTCGCCGAGCCCCTGGGTCTGAGTGCCCTATGAAAGCGTTCTAGTTGTATGTTAAATGAAGCTGGTATATCCAAGGTCTCTATAAAAATAGAACGCAGGGTGGATTCCAGGTCCTCTGAAGGAACATTCTCAGGCAAGCCCCGAATCCTCAGGTTACATCTACGGCCTCGGTTGTCCAGGTCGTCTATTTTGAGTTTGAGATCCAGTATACAATTGTCTTGTTGGGTCAAGAGGTCTCCCAGTGCTGACTGCTTGTGAGTTAAGACATCTCTATCTCTCTCCATGGCAGACATTCTGTGTCCGAGATGTGAAATGTCTTTCCGTAAGCCTGCCAATTCCTCATGGACGGCCGATCTGATCTCAGTCACCAACGCTTTTAAGTCTTCCTTCGAGGACAGCTGACGGAGTGCCGCTCTAGTTAGTGGTTCGTCCTCACCCATCTCGGAGGAACAGGCAAGGGGAGACCACGACCCCGGGGTATCAACAACAAAGTCGTCACCGTCTGTGCCCTCCGGAATTCCTTTCGCCTCTGTAGCCGTAGCTAGGTCCGTCAAAGGGTTGGTCGCGGGCCTCTTTTCAGACGGCGTGGCGCGAGTTAGGCCTCCGTGGCGCACCGGTAGATACTCCGTTATTTTCGCCCCTATGGGCACTTTAGAGGACCGTCTCTTTTTATATGGCATCTAGGGCACCACTGCTATTGCCAGTGAGGAAAAAATAAAAAATTTTTAGAGATACAGCTCGTCATTTAGCTAGTGAAGGGCTCAGGCGTTGAGGAGCTCGGCGTTCACGCAGTCATCTTAGTCGGCGGTAGCTCCGCCCCCCTAGACGGGTCATTATTATAACTACATTTTCTACATGTTGTCACATGTCCTTAAGCGGGAATTGACAAGGGGCATAGTGACAGCAGCAGTACGTGGTTTCTGGTGGGATGATTTCACATTGGGCACCCTAAGCTTCATGGCCTTTGATTAGTGTTGCGCCAGGTGTTTGATGTGAGTGCAGATGTGCCCATTGTTCCCAGTCCTTCCCTTTTTACCCCCCACACACTGTGCCCTTTGCAGTTGCTGATAAGAGGCACAGTTCCTACTCACAACACACCCTTGCAGGAGGGGCAGGTGGAGAAGCATTATTGGCCAACTTCTTACTTTCTTCACATATACCTGAAGTGGGGGTGGGGTTGTTGTGGACTTGCTACAGCCTCAGGCACATCACTGAAGCTAGCAGTTGCAAGTGGACCATGTTCATCTATCACGCATGTCACTGCTTTTGTTTATTCCATTCCCTTTGAGCTGTCTAATCATCCCGCTTCTTAACCAACTCAGCAGCAACAGCAAGAACAGTAGTCACAAATTCCGCAATGACACTGGGGCATTTGACAATGTCCAGTGGCCACTGCCCACCACAACATGACCCACAGACACTAGGCCAGCAGGTCATTTTTATTCTCAGGGCATGTTCTTTAAAAAAAAAAACACAAAGACCAAAGGGGGGGATCTGACACAAAGGGGGGGATCTGAGTCCTGCAAATCACTAATTCATCAGGGCGTGTGACACAAACAAGCCAAAGTCCTACAAATCAATGTTTCCTCAGGGCTTGGGCATAAAAAGTTTAAGTCCTATAAAATTAAAGTTTCCTCAGGGCTTGTGCTTAACACAAGTCTAAGTTTTACAACATATCAATGTTTCCTCAGAGCTTGGGTCTTCAAAAAAACTCCCACAAATCATCCTCTACAAAATAGTCTATCCCATAAAGTATCAGCCTGCCCCAGTCTCAGTTTACATCAGAGGGTTCCTGTCTCTGTCATTTACGTACCACTTTCTTATTTTATTTCAGTTTTATTTTTTTTTATTAAGTGTCCCCCAATACCAGTCAACAAACCACCTTCCTGTTCAACTGATTCTTTCTCCAGACTCCACCCACCAACACAGGCACCCTCCTCAGACTCCTTTTCTACCGTGTCTTATTTTTTTTTATTTATTGTATTTATTTTTTATTAAGTGTCCCCCCTATTCCAGTCAACAAACCACCCCAAAAAATCCCTGTTCAACTGATTGTTTCCCTACAGTCCACCAATGCAGGCACCTCCATACCCCTTTTATACTATGCATGTGGTAAATTAAATAGCATTTGTTATGAGTTTAATATTGAAGATATTTAAAAAAGAAATCAATTGATGAGCCGAAATAGCTCTGTCTAGAAATAAATACTTCATTGGAATGGTCTGCAAAGTGTGCCTGGTTTGAAGTATTTATTTCTAGACAGAGCTATTTCAGCTCTGTTGAAGAGCCACCAGCCGGTCAAATGACCAGAATCTCCTGCTGTCAGCTAGAGCACTGACTTCTGTGAAATGGCCTGGAGGAGGGAACTTTAGCAGGTTATATCTCTCAAACTATAAAGGTTTGAGAGATCAGACTTACATCAATTGTTTTCTTTTTTAAATATCTTCGATATAAAACAAAGTCAAAATCAAACTTTACTATGCCTTTAAGAGGACCAATATCAACCTTAATCTTTTTGTTATTTATATACTTTTTCAGGATTTTTCTTTTCTCTTTTACAATAAATCTCTCCTTTTCAATTTTAGCTATCCTAATTGCTTGTTTGCAGATTTTATTACATTCTTTATATTTTTTAAATGATGCATCTGACCCTTGTGATTTAAACACTTTAAAAGCCTGCTTCGTATTTCTCATTTACCCACAAACCTCTTTATTAAGCCCCATCGGTCTTAATTTGGTCCTCTTGTGATTATTCATTTTAAACCAATTCCATGATTCTTGTGCAGTTTTATCTTTGAAGACTACATCCCGCTGATTATCCTTTAATACTGCATTTAGCTTTTAAAAATCTAACGTTTTGGTTAAACCATTGCTATTAGGTTTCTCAAAACAAATTTCAAAATATACCATACTGAGGTCACAGCTGTCTAAATATTCATTTACCTGTATACTGTATATCATGTCAGAATTGTTTGAGAGCAATAGGTCAAGCAAGGCCTTTTTTCTAGATAGCTCATCTACTAATTGGGACTTGGGAGATGAAATTGTCATTAATCATACTTAACAAATAATTTTCCTT
The DNA here is from genome assembly GCA_037306005.1 of Rhinophrynus dorsalis. Lineage (NCBI taxonomy): Eukaryota > Metazoa > Chordata > Amphibia > Anura > Rhinophrynidae > Rhinophrynus > Rhinophrynus dorsalis. The sequence goes on along the minus strand of CM074720.1, from coordinate 306,422,853 downwards.
TGTTGTGCTGGAAATCATACTTCTCCAGTCAATTTAAGGATAGTTGAAATCTCCCATTATTATTACATTTCCTGATTGAGAAGCCATTTCCATTTTCCGTAAATGTTGGGCTTCCTTAAATTCCTCAGTATTTGGTGAATTGTAGCAAATCCATATTAACATATTTTTATTATGTGTGCCACCAGGGCCTCTACATTCTCCCTGGACCCTTCATTTATATCTTCCCTTATAATAGGTTGTAAGGCATGATTTACATATAGGTATACCCCCTCCCCTTTTATTAACCCCATCTCTCCTAGAAAGTGAATAACTGTCTTAATTGACTGCCATGTCATATGTATCATCTAACCAGATTTCAGACTCACCAATTAGATCACACTGCTCATACATTACAATTATTTCTAGTTCCCCATCTTACCAGACAGACTATGAGCATTTATACACATACATTTTATCTTATTGACATTCTGAACACTTACATTATTTGAAATATGTATTTGCCTTTTATCAGGCTATAACATTGGCACCTCCCCATGCCCCCAATGTCATCAATTATACTGCCTTCCACATCCTGTGTTGCATCACCCTCCCTCCTTTCCTAGTTTAAAGTCTCCAACAACCCGCTAACCATCCTAACCTATGCCCTAGCACCATGGTCCCCTTTCTTCTAAGGTGCAATCCATCTAGATTATAAAGAATGCCCCAAAGGGAATAGACCACCCAGTAGTCTAAGAACTCAAACCCATCCTGCTTACACCAAGTCTTGTAAGAAAAAAATTACTGATGAGAAGAAGGGGTCATTAGTATGCAAGCAGTATAAGGAAGAGTCCTAGCAAATGACAAGATTTGGACCAGCAGTCCAGCAGTACCAAGGAGGTTCCCAGGAGAGGACAGGAATCCTGCCAACGGCTCTACAGGGCCAGTGAAGAGTCCAAAAGTGATTATGAGCCCAGCTATGCAAGGAAGACATGCAGTAGAAGTTTAAATCTGTGGGTATTTAATTTGGTCTGCTGTTGAAGTTGGTTTGCCTCAGAACTGTATCTCTTTAGATATCTGAGTACAGCCATAGTGACACACAAAGAACAGTCAGCAGTTAGTGCTATATTCATCTCCTTTTCCACATAATCAAAAAACTTTTCTGAATGGTTTAAAGGAATATATTATACACATGTGATGAATGTCTTAATTACCTCATGTTAAAATTTTAATGAAGTTCTTGAAACCTTTTTATTGTTTTTCTTTGAAGTCATAGCGCTGAACATACCAAGGACAAATGTCGGTGTTATGAGAGAGTCTGTATATTGCAGTTACCTTAAAGTCTTTTTAATTCCTTTGATTTGTTTTAAGAAGCTCCTTAGAAATCTGGCTTGTCAGATGTGTAGATAGCGATAATTGGGCTAAAAGTTTGTACTCACTGACAACAAAGTAGGTCATATACACCAAGTAAAATGGAAAAGGTCAGCGAAGGTTTGTCTGAATTTGATAAGAGGCTTCACATACATTCAAATAAAACTACATCCAATTACTCTGTTCTGCTGGTTGTGCTTGGAATAAAAATGCAATCCTAAGAGATTTAAATCACTCATTCAGAATTGAAAGTTTTTTGTAGCATAATGACCTAATTTATTAGCTAAAGAGAAGAAAATAAATCCGACAGATGAGAACAGAAAAGTTATTCATAGCAAAAAAAAAGTTCACACTAGCCTTTGTTTTCTCTTTCCTAGTTATTATGCAATTGGGCGCAAACAAAGAACTAGCTGATGTATTTGTATTATACCTTAAATTACATTGCTCACAGAGATCGAGTGGATGGGAGGAAAGAAATAGAGATTTTTCATTATTCAGAGACAGAAGAGCTGACAGGAAAACTGAGAGAAATGGAGCCTGTCAGTCCATCTCAAAGTCTGCCTGGGGCTTGCAAAAAAACCCATACAAACAGTGAAAGCATTCAGCTGAAGGATCACAAAAGGGCAACCTGAGCATTGTTTTCTTATTTTGCTCGTATAATATAAGTAGGAAGGTTCACAAAGGGCATTTTTTTTTCAACTCATAACTATTCTCCTTTTAGTTTCAGAGGTAACCTTCATGATTTTCTGACATTGTTTACAGTATTCGTAATGGTGACAAAATTGCTGATAGTATAGGGGACCGTAATGACAAAAGACTCTTTATTAACATCAATAGCAGACCATATCTGATATTAATATAACCTTGTCTTCTTGGAAAGTTTCCATGTGGGGGTGCTGTAAAGTCAATCTAACAACTCTCCAATTAACTATTTACTCAAAGAGCTGAGCTAAAACAAGAGGTCATCCATTAAGACTAGAAGAAAAGCTTTTTTTGACTAAAACAAAGACAGGGATTTTTTATAGTAAGGGCAGTAAAGTTATGGAATTCTTTGTCTTGGGATGTTGTGCTAACACATACTGTAACTGCTTTTAAAAAAATAATGGTTACCTGTCTAGCACAGAACAATATAGATAATTGTGTCAGATGGATTCAAAGCAGATAGGATGTTGATCTAGGGAAATATCTGACTGCCATTTGGAGTCAGGAATGATTTTGTTATCCACTTGGGGCTTAATTTGAAGTGGCTTCAGTGTTTTTGTTTTGTTTTCTTGCCTTCCTCTGGATCAGCAGAGGTGATTTGGCATGGGCTGACTTGATGGACACACGTCTTGAAAGCCATCTATTTAGGGCTATATGATCAAAAGAAAGTAGGAACAATTTTTAGGCAAATGAGCTGCTCCATAAAGGAAAAAATGTAAATTCCCAAAAATCCTATATAATAATTGGCTAGAAAGTTTGTAAAAACGCAGTCATGCACAGTACAGACTGCCCGTGATGAGGCTGATACAGAACGGGGAGCTCTGAAGGATCATCCATCTTTGTGTCAGCCACAGCTCTACTGAGCGTGACTGCACCGTGACCGGCTGGCACTGTATCATTTGCGCTGTGAGCAGTCTCTTCTGTGCATGACTGCTCCGCAACCGGCTGTCAGTGGCACTGTGGCCAGGTAATGGGCTCTTCAACTAGTATATAAAATAATATAATAAATGGGCATTTGAGGAGGTTTGGTTTTTCACCTTTGTTTCAGATGGTTTGCTCCAGAATTGATCCACTTTTGTGCATAAGGCGCTTAAGGCCATATTTATAAAAGCAAACTAGATTTACTCTGGAATAAACCAACAGTAAAATAGGGGACATTTAAAATTCATGTTAACTTAAATTGGGCTTTTAACCACTTGACTGCTAGTGAAGTTGCCAATGTGTTGCAAAGCAATGCATTGGAGACCTCTCTGGCATTCAAGGAACTAAAAAGCTCTATTCAAGTACATGGTAATACGGTGCATGTTTATTTGTCCCATATGGTGCAGTTGAATTACTCCATAAGAACTCCAGTTTGTTTTTCTAAATATGGGTATTAGAGCCTTATTTAGTAAGCTAAAGAGGTGCAATTCAGGAGCAAACCATCTGGACAAATAAACATCCAAAATCTCATTGATCTGAATGGCGTGTTAAAGGGATAGTAATAGTTTGTCTTAAGAAATTCTAATATTGTAAATATTAAGAAGAGAAGTACAATAGCCTACCTCCCGTGTCTCAAACCTTTATAGTTTGAGAGATCGAAGCATCTAAAGTTCCCCCCTCCCAACCCTTTCAGAGATGTCAGAGCTCTATAGGACAGAAGCAGATCCTAGTTATTTGACCGGCCGTCAGCTCTTCAGCAGAGCCAAGATAGTGCTATGTAGAATTAAATACTTTATTGGAACAGTCTACGAAGTCTTTCAAACCATGCACACTTTGTAGACCATTCCAATGAAGTATTTAAATCTAAACAGCGCTATCTTGGCTCTGCTGAGGAGCTGCCGGCTGGTCAAATGACTAGGAACTGCTTCTGTCCTATAGAGTGCTGACGTCTCTGAAAAGGGTGTGTGGGGTGACTTTAGTTGCTTCTATCTCTCAAACTATAAAGGTTTGAGACACGGGAGGTAGGCTATTGTACTTCTCTTTTTAATATTTACAGTATTAGAATTTCTTAAAACAAACTTTTACTATCCCTTTAACACTAACAGTTGCTATGATTTACAAACAACTGTCCTTTGTCATATTTTTCCTATATTCCACTAGTAAATGCTTATGGATCTAAGTTTCCCTACCTGCACAAAAATGTCAACTGAAAAAAAAAATAATGATACATTTTTTATTTTGCACCATTCTAAGTTTTAGACACAAGTATTGAGAAATAAACCATGTAACCCTACATGCTATATATTTTTTAAAAGAACATACAATTCCAATTTAGGGGCTGATCATCTGCATTTCTACCCATAGCTGATATGCTATGAAATCTCCAAAAGATGTGCTCTAACAAACCAAAAATATGTTGGAGAGATTCACCAAGCTGTGACAAAGGTGATGAAGTGGAGAACACTTCAGTTTATCACTTCTCCAGTTCTTATGTTATTCTATGGGGCCTGTTCACTAAGATCTCCAAAACTGAATAAATCTTAGTGAATCTCCCCACCCTTTATTCACATTTCCACTCTTTAAAATATACTGAAATCTCTGAAAACCATAAATAGAGGCCTCCTGTGTAAAATGGCACTCCATTGGTATTAGTGAAAATATAGTAGGGGGCACCAGTATCTGTCAGTATTCTTCCTTTTTATGACATACCTGCATTGTTAAAACTGCAGACAAGAAGAAAAGGTAGACAAGACGTACCATTTTGGAAAGAAGGCAACACTCCACATCACATGAAGGGCCACGTGCATTTCTATCCTTAGCCTGTTTTTGCACAAATGTTTCAGTGGCTGTCATTAAAAGGAAAAATATGCATTTTTTTAGATAGAAACTGATATAACACGTGCTGGATGTGAGGAGTACAAAACTACTCTTACTAAAATATGCTGCTTTTCTTATATTCTTCAGATATGACATGTTTGTACTAAAATGGCTGTAACAGGTACATATATGTAGAAAAGGTAGACAAGGCATGCAACACTGCAAATGAGACAATCCAACACATCAGCTGAATTGTAACATGCATTTCTACCCCTAGGCTGGCATGAAAAACATTTTCCAGAATGTGGTAATATGGGTATGCTTTTACATTTCCCCTGCTTTTTTTAAGTATTTTACAATGAAGAATAAATTGAGATTGTCCTGGACTCATTTTATCCACCTCAGAGTGGTGAAAGGCTGAGCTGACCTTACTGGGACCTGCAACCTTGTAGTTTAAACAGATACTAAACTGATGCATTAACCAACTGAGCCATCTCATCAGCACTTCAAAGACACAAAATTGTTGAAAAACATAAAATGCATTTCTTACTGCATTATGTACCTACTTAAAGAACAAGTACACCTTTGTTATGGGTTAACATCTTGTAAGGTGTGCCAGGGGTACTGAACTTTGTCTGCTATTTTATTTTTTTAAATTAAAACTTCATAAAGACAAGTTATATCATTTTGGAAAGTAGAAACTAACCACATCAAAAGAAAAGCAACTTGTCTTTCTACCTCTAGCCAAGTGTGCACAAATGTTTCCAGTGATATAGGACTAATAGGGCTGTCAGAGTGTCTGTCAGTCGGTCTGTCACACTCTCTTTTGTTTAAAGTGACCTTGATTTTTTTTACATATTTGAAAACTTCATTCAAAACTGTCTATGTGTCAGGTTAACCAAAAGTCTAGAAGATATATAGTTTAGGAAATAGACACACTTTTATTTGTGGGAAATGAACGTCTCCTTGTGCAACACGGTGTTCAATTTGCATATAACTTGTCTCTGAAACCTTAATTAACATATGCAATGTCACTGAAATGGCTTCATCAGCATATGAAACATCACTAGTACTGCATGGGTATCTGAATTAGCATAAAATAACATACGGTACCAAGTATTAATACCAGCTAAACTAATTATTTTATTCTTTTGGCTAACAAGACGGTCAGTTTTAATGATGTTTTCAGATATGCAAATATAAATCAAGGTTAAAGGTTCACTTTAAAAGTACACTCATCTGAAAGAGGAATTTTCCCTCTTTCAGATATGTATACATGCCTCCCTAGTGTGTTTGTATGTTTATCTTTGTATATGTTGTGCATCCATGTGTGTATATGTGTGTATGCATGCTCATATATATGTTTGTGTGTGTGCATGCATGCATGTGTATGTGTGAGTGCATGAATGCATTTATATTTGTGTGTGTGTGTGTATACATATGTATACATATGTCTGTAACTGTGCACATGTGTACATTTGCGAGATCTTAGTTAACTCCCACCTGTTCATTAAACTGTTATAGCATGTTGGGTGGTCACAAGATCACCTAACATGCACACTATTACCCTTTTGAGTGCTAGAGGTGAATGCAATGCATTGATCCCCCCCATACGCCACTCTTCACTCTATGCATTATGTTTAAGTCAGATGATGATCTGTGATAATCCGATATGTACATATTGAAGGCTCCCGTTGTCTGAAAGAAGGGAATCCCCTCTTCCAAATAAGGCTAGGCAAAATTTGTAGTTCCTTAAGACCCCTCAGATCACCTGACATTATAATATATGTGTAGCCCTATTTTTAAACAAGCTTACTTTGGTCCCATTAATGTAGGGCATACAAGATTTAGGTTCTTAAATAGCCTCCCCAATGCAAAAATAGAATACTTAGTGGTCTAATGGTTTCTAGTCACGTAAATATAAAATGATGTCATTTATACAAAGGGATTCTCCCAGCAGTAGAAGACAACTGGAGACTTATGCCTCCAGCAAAGTAAACCTCAGTCAGAAGTAACAGTCCCTTCACTGCTGGACTGCTGGGCATGTTGTTGTCCATGTTCTTATTAGTTTCAGCCTAGCTGCTGAAGACATGGCTTTCCACAACCTTAGCAACAAAGCTGGTAAATTGGGTTTTTAATCAATTGAATGCAAGAGAGGGCACCAGCACGCTCAAAGCAATGCGCTAAAGCCATCTCTAGCATTCAAAGGATCAAAAGCCCCATTTGAATCAAAGGAAATGTTTATTTCTACTCTATGGAGCAGTTGGTTGGCTCCAAAATTCTACCTTTACAACTTGAATAAGGCCCTTATTGCTAATGTTAACCTATAAAATATGTTGTTTTGATATTTCAAATTGGATGCCACTGTGTATTTTATAGTTCTGTCATCACAAATAATGATATACTTTATACCATGTTCCCTAACAATTTAGTATAGCAAAAGGGAGGAAAGCTCATCTCAGTATTTTTAGTACTCATTTTCTTATACAATTTGAATCGATTTTGGTTTAATAACACAAGACATGACATTTATGATGATATAAGCTCTTTTTTATTCAGTACTTCAATAAAGCAAGATTCTTATACTGTACTCCCAACTTCCAAATCGTAAAGCATCTTAATGTTCAAAATGGCTTTCTGCTTGACACTTCTGTACATTAATGTGTTATGAAATAAGAACTGCTTGTAGTAAGAAAGATACAAGTAAAAATAGATTTTTTTTTTCAAATTTGAGCTACTTTTCTTGTTAAAATGTAAGGAATTATGGTTCTGAAAACACTTTACTAAGACAAAATACAACAGGTAATTGGCTTTTATGCCAGCATTTTATTACCACAGCAATGTTTTTCCAACTCAGGAAATTTATCAGTGTTCACGAGACTGTTCCCTCCAAGGATTAATGAAATTTTACATTTGCATGGCTGATCTTGTTCCGAGAGGAGCAAAGAATTTTCTTGAAGACTGCAGAATGACATATTAGTTTGTGAGTTTCTTGATGGGTAGTACTGTACGGAACAGAAATATAGGTATCTGACTTGTGGTTCATTGGTGCAAAGTCATTGATGATAAATCCTGGGATCTTCTAAAAGATATTTTTAGTTCTGTGAGAGATGGCACACAGAATATATACAATCTTTAGAAATGTCACTGTATTGAAAAGTTTGTTGAAAATACATAAGTTAAAAGTACACTTCATTGTACGTTAAACTAGCCTTTTTAAAGTTTAATTAACTCCATGAACTCTTTTGCATCCAAGAGGTTGTTTCTAAATATGATTTTACATGGCCAGATTTTTAGTTATTACTGTATGAAGATATCATTGATTTTTTTTAATTGTTCTGCATGTTTTAATCCCTTAACCCTTTGCGTGACAAAGGGGTAAGCAACGCATTGCTTTGCAATCCGTTGCATTCCCCTGTAGCACTCAAAGGGTTAAAGACCAAAGAGCTTCACATCCATCTGGTCCCTGAAGGGTTGTTTTCTTGTTAATGTCAGGACAAAAATGTATGACATAGCATGTTTGTTCCATGGCACTTATAATAAAAACATTTTTTAAAGTTTTAGTAATGTCCCAAAAAATATGTATAGATTTGTAGAGGGTAAAAAAAGTATCTCATTGCCACAAACCCCATCTCTCAAACCACTATGGTTTGAGAGATATTGGCAATCAAACTTCCCCCTCTCTCCCCTTCTCTTGATGTCAGCTGCAAAGATGACCGAAGGAGATCCATGTCAGCTGACACGATGAGGCTCTTCAGCAGAACAAAAATCCCATTATTATTAGAAAATAATTACTTCATGGGATCGGTCTACAAAGTGTGCTTGTAAACCAGGCACACTTTGTAGACCTTGTCAATGAAGTAATAATTTTTTAATAATGGGATTTCTGCTCTGCTGCAGAGCCGCCTGCTGGTCCCCGGACTGGGATCTCCTGCTGTCAGCTACACGCTGATGTCAGGAGAAGGGGAGGAGGGGGAATTTTGATTGCGAATATCATTCAAACCATAAATGTTTGAGAGGTGGGGTTTGTGGCAATGAGATACTTTTTTTACTCTCTACAAATCTATAAAACATTTTATGGGACATTCCTAATACTTTAAGAACCCAATAAATATCATTGCACAAATGATCTCTCTCTGTACATCAGTCAGTAAAATGAAGAGATGGATTGTGTAAATGAAAGGACATCTTAATATGCTTTTTAAACTAAATGCCCATCTCCCAATCACTCTGTGTGTTCCAGAAGGGCTGAGTGTTATTGGCATTTTCAGACAGTGAGATACAACCTGATGCTCCAAATCTGAGCAGGTGTAAACTTCCTCCCTGCTCAAATCCATTGCTGACCATGCTAATCACTTAAAATACACTATGTTACTATGTATTGTATGCTTACTTGTCTTATAGGGTTTGAGCAGATAAGATGTTTGTTCACTATTCAAACCCTGGTGAATCAGCATCACCCAACACATCCAGGATTAATGACAAAAATCTCATGTAAAACAATAATGTCTCAAATGTTGTTACTCCGTTATTTTACTAATTCCTCTAAGTATGAAACTGTACTCATAGATGTTAAGCATTCCAAGACCAAAGGGAGACTGATAGAACCCAGTGATTCTTCACGCTCAGAATTCCCCACAAGCCCTAAGAAGGGGAATCATGTCAGGGCTGTGGGGGGGTCAAAGAAAGCTTGTAAGGGGTATCGGCCCCTTTAATGTTTAAGAAGGGGTGGGGCATGGGAACCAATAGAAGGGGGACACTTGGAGCATCACTTCCTTTTCAGAAGTGAATACCAAAAGTATCGATCGGCTTACTTGTGCTGTCTTCCATGGCGTCATCTGCTTTTCTGTTGGCTGAAGTCCGGCAGTGGTGATTGGCTGAAGTAGCAGGTTTCTTGGAGGATGGATTCTACTGGCGTGTCTTCGGCAGGGGTGGCCGCCTGGCTTACGGGGAGCTTCCAGACGCAGCCACCTGAACGACTGAGCCTTGGGACGGACAGTGGAACATCCCTCAGCCTAGCCCAGCCGGCTTTTGGAAGCAGCGGGTCCCCTTTTCTGGCTCCAGTTTCCTGATGCAGGTGTCTGTTGCTGCTCTGCAGCCCTCCAGATGGACTGGGGTTCTGGGCGCGCTTCGGCGCGTGGGCGGTGCCGTTCCCTGTCAGCTGAGTCTCTGGTTGGCAGGTGCCCGATTGTTTTCCTTTCCTGGGTCCGGTCGCCTCTTTTCTGTTCTCCTATTTTGCCTGCCTCAGCTTCTGGTGGCTCTGTTCGGCTGCTTTTGCTTCCTTGTTTGTTTGCTGGTTTCCCTGTTCTCTCTCTTGTTCTGCTGCCCCTCCCCCCTCACTTTCCTTTTGCCCCTGTTCCTGGCTGCTCTGTCTGCTCTCTTCTTTCTCCCCCCCCCCCCCGTTTTTTCCTTCTTGGTAGGTCCTCTGGGCTTTCTTCTCTTAATGTTTGGGTCTGTTTGTCATGCTGTGGGTGCTGGGTGTGCTGAGGGTGATAGTCTGGAACCCTGTCCTGGTGATGTGTGGTTGCAGGGCTCTACCTGCTGTGTTGAGTATATAAAAAAAAAATAAAAAAAGGTCAAAACAAATGACTGACGATCTATGTTTCTGTGTGTGTGTGTATATATCTGGAAACTATATATATATGTGTGTGTATATGTAGATGACAAAATGTATATTTGTGTGTGTTTATATTCTAGGTAAAAATATGTGTGTGTTGATATATGAGAACATGCATATGTGTGTGTCTATATATATGAGAACTTATATTTGTGTGTGTGTATATATATGAGAACATGTATGTATATGAGTGTGTGTATATATCTGTGAACATATGTATGTGTGTGTGTGTGTGTATGTATATGTGCACATATGTATATGTGTGTGTGTATTTATATGTGTACATGTATATGTGTGTGTGTGTGTATGTATGTGTGAACATGTATATGTGTGTGTATGTATATGTGAACATGTATATGTGTGTGTGTATGTCTATGTGAACGTATATATATTTGTGTGCGTATATATGAGACAATATGTGGGTGTGTATATTTATATGACTAAATATGTATGTGTGTGTACATATGGTACGAAATATTTGGTGTGTGTATATATATATGTATATGTGTGTATATATATGTATGTATGACCAATATGTGTATGTGTGTGTATATATATATATATATATATATATATATATATATATGGAACAATATATATGTGTTTGTGTATATCTCATGAAATTAGAAGGCATAATAACGGCAAACGGGCATTGATGGTGACGGTGGCCTGCACGGGCCTGGCTATACAAAAAAAACAAACAAACAAACAAACAAAAAAAAAAAATTCAATAAAGGCATAAATACTTATTTTAAAAATAAAATAATATTTAGACAGGATGTGGGGGCCTTGGGTGCCCCTGGTGGGTTTTTTGTTTTTCTTTTTCCTTTGTCCTAGGTGCTGTTTCCTGTTCGGTGGACTGTACTGGCGAGTGGGGTTTTTTGGAGCCCCTGGTTTTGGTTCCCCTTTTTCTTTTCCAGGGTTTACCTGTGTGTCGGATTTCTTCTGCTGGAGCTGATTCTGGTGTGGCATGGATGGGTGCCTCTGCTGAGCTGGCTGCTACGCAGTCTGTACCTCCCATTGTGTGGTGGCAGGTACGGGATTGCCTGGGGCAGTGATTCTCTACCTGGGGTGCCGTGGCACCTTGTGTTGGTTTCCCTTTTCTTTTCAGGGTTCACCTGGGTAGCGGAGTGCTTCAGCTGGTGAGGAGCCTGGTGTGGCACTGATGGGTGCCTCTGCGGAGATGGAAGTTACGCAGTCCGTGCCTCCCGTTGCGATAACAGGTACGGGATTGCCTGGGGCCGTGATTCTCGGCCAGGGTGCATGGCACTGTGGTGTGCCGTGGGGATCAGCTTGGGGTGCCCCATGTTCTCTATGTCGATGTTGACACACTATGTGTATATTTTATTGTGTTTATGTTGTGCGCAACATGTTTAGTTTGTTTTTCTGGTTGTGCAATGTAGTAATACTGTATAATTATGTATTCTACCCTTCAGTATGCGTTTGTTATATTACATTAACAGTTTGGCTGCAGTCCCTGGTGTTGGGGGTCTGGGTTAGTCTAGGTTTGGCATGTTGGGAGCTCTCGGGGACCAGGGAGCGCAGGGGTGATCCCCCCCTCTTGCTCCTGGTGGTGGTGGGGGGTGTTTCTGGGGCTGGTCTTGTTTCTACTGGGGCGCCCGTTGCAGGGGCTGGTGTGGTTATTCCTTCGGCTGCTTCCCAGTTATTGGGGTTAGGGGCTGCGGCTGGGTGTTCACTCTTTTGGGGGGGTTCTCATGGCGGCCGTTGGACTGCCTATTTTTGCTGGGCCAGTCCTTTGGGGCTACATTTGAGGGTTGAGGTTCGGGAGAAGTTTTGAAGGTTGTCATGGTTTGGCTGATTTCGTCACACGCTATGCTGTTGATTACTGCTGCCTTTCCTTCCCTGGTGGGCTGAGTCGGCTGGGGTTGACTAGACTGCCTTGATCTCTCTGTTGACATGGTTGCGCACCTGCTTGTTTCTCAGCCAATCTCTTCCAGGCTGTTTCACACAGCTGGCTCCCTTCCTCCTTGTCCTTATGTTTGCTTCGGTGCGAGGGCATTTTCCTGCGTCTGATTATCTGTGCATGACCTGCCTTCCACTGCCGTCCCTTCTGACTCCTGGCTTATTCTTGCTGTTGCTGATCTTTGTATTCCTGATCCTGGCTTGTCTGCGTACCTGCATAGGTTCCTGACCCCGGCTTGTCTTTTGGTCTATGCTCCTGGATTGAGGTTTTGCTTTGGTTGTTTCACTAAGGGGTTTTTTGCACTTTACATTTGTCTGGTTCCTGGCCTTCCAGAGGAGCAAATTTGTGGATATTTATTCTCGGCTTTCCTTGGAAGAGGCTCCTCCGGACCGGGATATTCAGACTGCTGCTGGGACGAAGGCGGTGAAGATGTGGTGGTATTGGAGCATACCCAAAGTTTTTCAGGGATTGCTTTTGGGCGTTTTTTCAATTCTTGCTAGCGTGTTAGGTGGGCGTTTTCTGCGGCGTGCTCCTCCTTGTTCTGTTACTAGGCCATGATTTGGCACGCCTGCTGGATTTCTGGGGCTCGAATAGGGTGTTGGATTTGTGTACAGTGGCGGCGTGTTCTTTGCGGTTCGGTCCCTTGTTTGGGCTGGATTGGGTTGGCCTCTTTGGCCTGTGACTTGGGGTCTTCCGGTTTGATGAGGGACCTGGTTTTTCCTGGAAGTCTTTCCAATTGTCATCGCTTTTACTTTGTGGGTTGTCAGGATGCAGAATGGTAAGGTTGTTTTTTGTACTCTGACGCTATGGGGGTGGTGCTGGCGGTTCATAACTTGTTTTCCTCTTCTGTCCCTGTTCTGTCTGCTTTGTTGTTCGGTGCCATCTGCCTGAGTCCTGATATATCTTTTTGGGAGCGGCGTGTGCCTGGTTTCTGTATGTGGCTGCTGATGCACTTTCTCGATTCCTGGTCGTGGAGTTTGGTAGGCATGTCTGGGGGCGACGGCTGTGGGGTACGCCTTGCCCTGACCACTGGTGGGATCTTGGTGGTCTACAGTTGTATCCGGGGGAGGTATTCATTGGCTCCAGCCTCTTTGGCAAGGTGTGCGGTTGCTTGGGATGAGTGGATCAGTTGGAGGCTGTGGTGGGGGATGCTGTGAGGATTGATGGTGTGTTGTGGTTGGTACTGGAATTGGTTTAGTCGGGGTGTATTCCCGGCGGCTATTGGGGGGCCGGGTGTCTGGGTTGGCTTTTGGGTTGTTGCGGGGGGACAGATTGTTCATAGGAATTTGGGGTGCGCAAGTCTTTGCGGTCTTGACTGGTGGTGGTGCAGTCTGATACTCGGCGCCTCGTTTCGTTTGCTCGGCTCATTATGGTCAGTGCTTGGGGCGGCTTTTTGTTTTGCTTTTTTGTGGCTCTGCGTCTGGGGGAGTTGTTTAGTTCTTTTCAATTCAGTCCCGGTGTGTGTTTCTGGATTTTGTGCGTTTGCTTCTGGTTCTCTCTCGTTTCGTATCCGCCGCTTCGAGAGGGATGTCTATGGTTCTGGGGTTTGGGTGACTGTTTTCGGTGGCGGGTTTGGATATCATTGGGGCTGCTATGAAGGTGGATATGACTGGTTTGGGTACTGAGTCTGTTTGCTGTATCGGTCGGAGGGAGTCCGCACGGCTTTCTCTTATGTTAGTCCGGACAGGATGGTTGGGTGTTGAGTTGTAGTTTCTGTTGCTATACTGTGTTTTTTGTTTTCTGTTCAGGTCACGGCCTTGTTGCTGCTGGATTGTTGGCCACTTTCGTTATTTGGGTGTGATGGAGAGCGGCGGATTGTGGTAGTGGGTGCTGCTGTCTTTCGACCCTTTGTTTTTTCGTTGGTGTCCTGGTTTGTCTATCTGGGTCCGCAGTGGTCTCGCTTTCTTCCTGAGGTTGGTTGGTACGTTTAGTGGTCCCCCTTGGGTTCTTGTGGTGCACTTGTGGGGGTAATGACCTTGGCTCTGGCCCAGCTTGGCTTTTTGTGCGGCCATTCATGGGAAATTTTTCTGTTCTCCTTTGCCATTTCCCTAGGCTGGTGTTCCGTGGCCAGTGATTATTCCACGCTAGCGCTGGGTTGGTGACAGGGATCACAGGGCATTGGAAGTACCAGATTTGTCTGACTCGACGCGTGTTGAGTGTGTCATTCACAATTGGGGGTTGTCTGTGCAACATTCTGTTTTTGTGGATTCGTCTTTTCCTTGTTTAGGTCAGATGGGGTGGCTCACTGTGAGGTTGGGCTACATTTTCTTTTTTCTTTTCGTTTCACTTTGGACATTTGGGGGGGGGTTTGGAGCAGGCCATAGCTTTCTATGGGGGGAAGGTCCTGGTTGCGTAGGATGTACGCATCAGGCCCTGTGGCGCTTTTGGCCCTTGCCAATAGGAAAAATGGTACATCATGTTTGGAATGCATGGTTAACAGGTGGATGTCAGGCCAGCGGCCTTGGGCATTAAGCACCCGGACCACGGTCGCGGGTTGTGGTCACCGCCCCTCATTGAGCTGCACAGACCAGCTAATGGGGTGTGGTGGAATGGAGGAAAAGATGGGTTGAGCCTTTTGGGGCTCAGTAGGGTGGGCATAAGTTTATGCCTAGCATTTGGCAAGGGCTTAAAGTTGTGGTGGTTATTAAATTTTAAGTTAATAAAGCTGTGGCCTGGTTTTTACATCCAAACAAGTTGTGTGTGTCTTTATTTGATCTATACTACATGCCCTAGACAAGAATTCCCCACAAGCCCTAAGAAGGGGAATCATGTCAGGGCTGTGGGGGGGTCAAAGAAAGCTTGTAAGGGGTATCGGCCCCTTTAATGTTTAAGAAGGGGTGGGGCATGGGAACCAATATAAGGGGGACACTTGGAGCATCACTTCCTTTTCAGAAGTGAATACCAAAAGTATCGGCCCTCCCTCCCTCCCTGTATTTGGGTTTTATTGTTAGTTTGGGGTTTGTTTTCTGGTGGGTTTTGGGTCATGAATGTACCTGGGTTTACTTTATTTGTCACAGCTTTTGGCGCTTTTGGCCCTTGCCAATAGGAAAAATTGTACATCATGTTTGGAATGCATGGTTAACAGGTGGATGTCAGGCCAGCGGCCTTGGGCATTAAGCATCCGGACCACATTCGCGGGTTGTGGTCACCGCCCCTCATTGAGCTGCACAGACCAGCTAATGGGGTGTGGTGGAATGGAGGAAAAGATGGGTTGAGCCTTTTGGGGCTCAGTAGGGTGGGCATAAGTTTATGCCTAGCATTTGGCAAGGGCTTAAAGTTGTGGTGGTTATTAAATTTTAAGTTAATAAAGCTGTGGCCTGGTTTTTACATCCAAACAAGTTGTGTGTGTCTTTATTTGATCTATACCACATGCCCTAGACATGCCATTGAGCTGGTCTTCCTGCTGCTGTAGGAAGTAACTCACAAGTCTCCGGGGAATGAGGGCCTTTTTTTGTTGTGAAGCCACGTTGAGGGTTTATAACATAATCTGCACACTAGTCCAGTATCTATCTAGATAGATGATAGATAGATAGATAGATAGATAGATAGATAGATAGATAGACATATATGTATTTAATAAATGGTTTGCTGCTTTGATAAAGTGGTGTGTAACCATGAAACCTGTAAGCGTAAGCTTTAAGCCGATTTTATATTTTTTATATATTTTAATAAATTCCGCTTGTTTGACTGGGATCTGTTGCAGTTGTCCTTTCACCCAAATGGAGATGGGTTTATGATTTCCTTCTGCTT